>CM053506.1:33356489-33444734 GCA_028627145.1 Eidolon dupreanum
AATCACTAGACTATATCTCAGTTTTTATGTTTGCTTCGAACCCTATGTTTGTTGACGTATTCAACAAACCTTTACTGAATGATCTACTATGGGGTGGGCGTTGTGGGTATATAAAATACCAGTCAGACTCAGGCCTGCCTTGAAGGAGCCTGCAGTTTCTACGGGGCAAAAGGACAGCTGAATCATAAGTAAACCAGCTGGAAAAGTGCTTTGATGGAAATATTCACAGGAGGAGGTGATGGTCCCAGGGAGGGGCTCCTAGACCAGGCCAGAAGGTGAGGGGAGTGACCCCAGATCTGGTCCTGAAGGATATACAGGATTAGCCTGGCAAAGGGGGTGTGACACATGGAAGGTTCAGAGATATGGAGGTGAGCAAAAGGGTGTCCAGTTTAGGCAACTGCCAATGGCTAGAATCCATGGAGACCAGTATGCTGGGGTGGGTGAGGATGGCATGAGTCTGGGGGGATAGATGCCAAGCTTGCTTTGCTATGTTGAAGGTTCAGCCTTGATCATTTCTCTGAGTCCTGTGTGAGTTTGTACAAATGAAACAGGGCTAGTTCTTTATTAACTTCAGCAACTTGTGTTTCATTAGCTCTGAGTTTTTATAGAGAATAGTCCTCAGTTTACAAACACACAGAGGTTGTGTTATGCAGGGTTTCTCAATCTTGGCATACTTGGTCTTTTCAGCTAGATAATTCTTTGTCGTGGGAGGTGGGACACTGTAAAATGTTTAGTAGCATCTTGGGCCCCTACCCACTAGATGCCAGCAGCATCAGCTAGTTGTGACAACTAAAAATACCTCCGGACATTGCCAAATACCCCATGGGGGGAAAAATCATCCCTAGTTGAGAAGCTGCATTATAGGATTTCATTTAAATTATGTTTTCAGTGATGGTGCCACTCACATGAAGCCTGTGTTTTGGGTTATGCCTCCGGTCATGGGGATGTGTCTGCACTAACCCTCCCACACTTCTGTCTGCTCTCCTCAGGACTGGTAGCCCCATGGGTGAAAGGCTCAAAGAGGAGTCTGGGACAATCACACACAGCAAAGCTAGCTGGTCGTCCGGGATGACACTGGGACTCTGACTGTCGAGGCTGTACTTTAAGCACCTGGAAAACCCCAGAAATCCTACTACGCTCACCTCGGTTACGGCTTGGATGGATGCACCGTGTTTCAGAAGGAGTTCCATTACTTTAATTCGATTCTTCTTGCAGGCAATATGAAGAGGGGTAAAGCCATTCTGCAAGTGACAAAGACACATTTCTACTTGACTACTTTACATCGAAATCCAATTCTACACTGTGTGGTAAAATATTTTTGCTGAAGTGATGTTCTATAAAGATTTAGAAATAAACAGAAATGACAGGGGCTAAACAGAACGTAGATTCTTTTTTGGAAGCACAAGTGGTTTAGCTGGCCCTAGGAACCCAAGGTGCACTGGCAATCATGAATAGAAAGTGAATTTTTTTTGTCACAGTCTCCCAGGAGCTAAGGCAGAATGGTCATGCTATTTGTTTAGATTATTTTATTTTGGAATTCACTCTTCCAAATACTGTATATACCTACTCTACCTCATTTCAAAGGCAGACTAAAAGCAACTGGCCCAGACACCTGTCCACAAAGCTAAGCTTCACCAATGCCTATTCTGACTGTTCTGTTGCATTTTAGGGCAACTACTATACCAGTTCTAGAATGTTTTCATTCCTTTCAGCTTTAAGATTCAAGTAGGTGCTTATTCCAAGGAAGCAGAAAGTTAAACAACCCAACATTATTTGGATCATTTGTTTTAATATTTAATCTAATAGAAAAACCCTGCTTTTAAACAAATTACCTATCAAACTGAACTGCCTGATAACTGAGACCAAGCAGCATATTTTACTTGCCATAGAGAACTATAAAATATCAGGGTCCACTATAAGCGCTTAGGTCAAAGTCACTGCAGGTGCTTCCATGGATGTTCTGAGACCATTTACCTGGTCACAGTCCATCCCAGGATGACTGGCTACAACCTTCATATGTTGTAAAATCTTCAGAGCCAGAGGAAAATGAGAGTGAGAGCTCACACCCTGTTTTTAAGGCTGTTTTTCTTATATGGAAAAATGAGTCATGGTTGCTAATTTCATTTCGTCCTGTGTCGGAATTCAAAGACATGTTTGACATACTGGGCAAGTCAACAGCTCTTAAAATGCTGCTCTGATAAAAACTTTTAGAATTACTATGGCCACGAAGCTGCCTGGGGCTTGAGAGCTCCTCTCTCTTCATTCTTTTCTGCCCACTGGGAATTTCCGAGTCGGCAGAGCACCAGAGGCGTGTGGATCCATTCAGTCAGGGTGTCCACGCCAGCTGGAAAGGGGCACAGACCCTTCCTCAAGTGGTTGATTGAATGACAGCCTTTACCTCAAAACTAGTGGTCAACTTAAGTGTTCTCCCTGAAAGTTGGTGACCTATGTTTTCCTAATTATGGGTGCTTCTTCTGAACTAAATTTAAACAGTTTACTAAATTGGGATTGTTAATTTTTCCAGGACAACAGATGGAGTCTTGCTGAGAAAATCAAACTATAGTACAGAACTAAGGGTTAAAAAAGCAAATCATTTTAGGAGTTAAGACTACACATTAGATCAAAATTTTGATCTGTACCAGTAGGCAATATTTCATTAACTTACATGGTTAACAGAAAATTTTAGCTCACAAATTCCTAGATCTCTTATGTTTAAGTTTTTTGATCACTTTTGCCTCATGTTTTTAGATCTCAGAAAAACTTAATTCACAGAATTGTAACTTTGCCTAAAATAATATCAGATTGACCACTTCAGTCTTTTTATACTTGTATAGTCTTTGAGTTTCATTTATATAGAGAATCACTAGTGTAACTATAAAGAGGTTAATATTTTAACCCTATTAGCCTTGTTCATGTCAGAAATAGAAGGTTTCACAGATTTCCCAGAAGGATACTTGAAAAAGAAAGTGAAAAATACACTTTATGTATTTGGATGTTCCATTTGTGCCTCCTCAAAAGCAATCCCTTTACATACAGAGATGGTGTATTGTCAGCAGGACAATGGAGGCTGGATTGTTGGCTGAGCCACTCACCAGGGCTTTGGCATTGGGGTTGGCTTTCTTGTCCAAGAGAACCTTGGCGACTTTGTAATGGCCACAGTGGGCAGCCACATGTAGGGCAGTTAGGTAGTCGTTGGTGACATCGTCCACGGGCACGTTATGTTGGAGGAGAAGCTGGACACAGTTCAAGTGATCCCCTTGTGTGGCCATGTGCAATGGAGATAATCCATTCTGGAACATACAAGAAAATCAGAGTTTGTTGTTTTAGCTTTTAAACATAAACGTGCCAATCACAAAATATGAAACAAATGAAAACCTAGTTTTTCACATGGAAATATCTTCTATTTTTAAAAGGTTTTGACAACTGTTTTGAACTACAACTACCTTAAAAATGAGTCTTCTCACTTCTTATATCAATAGAGAATAAATTTTCCAAGGTAATTTTCTTTTTGATTTAACAATAGTGTAGACTGCACTAGGTGCATTATTTTATTGCATTCCTAGTGAACTGAAATTCTTAATATCTAAGACTAAAAAGGATAAAACAAAAGTAGGGGCAAATTGATGTTCATCACACTGGTTTTTATTTTGTCTTTACAAGTTACTAATACTTGACACTGAAAACTACATTGATTCAATTAATATAAAGGGTCTGATCAAAACAACATGTCTTCTTGCATCAATAGAGTAGGAAGAAAAACTTTTCTCTTTTCTATCAATCTGGTGCACCCAGGTGCCTATGATGAGAAAACACAAGGCATCAGTCAAGTTATTAATTAATGCCTGCCTCAGTTATTTAAATCAACTGAATTCAAAGACACAGTTAATTATGTGCAGTAGGAATGAGCCAAAGTTCACTTGAAGACCTGCAAGAAGACATGCATGGGGTCAAAGGTAAACAGAACCTTAGGTTAGAGTGACAATTAACATTCAGTACATGTTACCTACTGAGGACAGAAACAAGGTATTTAGATGTTGGCTTTTTCAACATGTGTCCTTTAACTATGGAGGCAAAGTGGAAGAGCTAGGGAAATTCCTATGGAATCCAATTATCAAGAGAGGCTCTATTAATTACTATAACATAATTTAACATATTTTTTTTGGGGAAAAGTGGCAGTGAATTCAGTTTCCAAAAAAAGTGTTCATCAGTGAACTTTGAAAATAATGATATATTAAATATGCATTGATGAACCAGTTCTGAATCTTCTGGACCAAGTTATTTCCCCCAATTTACTTAGGAATGACATAAACGGGAGTTCGAGATAAGAAAAAAAAAATGTAAGCCTTCTTTTAGCCACTCTCATGGCTTCATTCACTGTCACATAGCTCAACTATTTGTCTTCCTTGAAAGCAAGAGGTTCATGGGTTATAATTTCCCCATATTGGCCTTGCATACACAGAAAGAGCTAAATAAATAAATGTTTATGTAAATTTAAAGACTTCATACACTTGTCAGTCAATCAAGATATTTTCGCCTAAAAAATTCCATGCAAACATTTTGAACCAAAGTAGATACTGAAGTGCAACAAAGGAAAGGAACATTTCTCATTTGAGATACTGCCACCCTCGAGCATATGCACTCATTTATTTCCTGCCAAAACATTCTTTTGCTTCATGTTTTGATACAGTCTTTGAGGAAAACATGAAGTAAACGAAGAAACAAAATCTGAGAGAATAAGTGACTTAGTGGAGAGTAGAAATGGAAAGCAGTGTCAGTAAATGAAGGCAATTCTCTAATGATACACAAAATAATGACAAATGAGTAGGTAACTTATAAGTCATTGGGGAAGGACAAAAAGAAAAGGACAAGAAGCTAAGATCATCTGCTTTTATGGAGAGGAGTCTTATTATGTATGGCACCCTCATCAAGCTGAAAATAGAGATCCAATGTGATGGGGTTTCTCAGATCACAAAGGTAAAAGTCTTGAAAAATTAAACAGATGGCCTTAAAATTAGGAATTAAATGAAAATTTATTCACTTAATATTTATTCAACAAATATTTATTGAAGGTCTACTATGTGCCAGTGACTGATTTAGGCACTTGAGGTACCTTGCTGAATAAGGCAAAGTTCTTGCTTTCATTTTAATGGAGAGAAAGAAAGAGACAGCAAACACACTAAGAAGAAGGCCTCTGAGAAAAAGACATGAGTCGAAAAATGTGTGGAGACTGGATATCTGGGACAAACTAAGGAAACTCAATCTGAAAGAACAAGAAATGAGAACAAACTTGCTGTATTCCAGGAGTGAAAGAAGCTAGTTGGCTAGAAGATGATGAGCACAAAGAGAGGAGATGAAGCAGAGAGGTGGTCAGATCCTGGTAAGGAATTTATTATCAGTAGGGGGGAAAGCTGCAGATAAGCGTGGTAGATGTGATATGTTACCCATCCTTTGTCAAACTCCATTAAAAAGCATAACAAGAATTTGAAAGGTAAAATCCACAAAGGAATGCACATGTGTATGCATGCATACCCACACACCCACATACATGCATGAGAAAAGAAACAAAAACAGATATGTGATGTCTACCAATTTTGGAATACGAAAAGAGGATTTAAGTACATACATAAAGAGAATTTAAGTACATACGACAGAAGAAAGAAGGCTAAAACCTGCATCTATGGAGAAGTATAAGCAGTGTTATGCTGATAAATGTTTAAGAGCAGCTCTTTGAAAAAGAAAAGCCCTGACATGTAGCATTTGCCAGTCTCCATGATGTAAAAAGCCCCTTACAATGACCAAATTCAAGCTATCAACATAATGTTACTAAATGTGGAATTGGGAAGAGATTTATACAATAGTCTCAATGATCTGGCTCCAATGTGCCACTGGGTATAATATAGACAACTGATTTACCTCTCAAATACTCCAAAGGCAGGAGATATGGAAACACAGTACCTTGAAAGATAAAGACTAGGCTTGGTGCTGAAAGCAGGACTGATTTGCCTGTATATGGAGCTGTCAGGTCCCCAGGCCCTTCCAACCCAGCAAAGCCAAGTGCCTGTCCCCTTGTACCTTACAGGAAACCAGGAGTTTAGTTTCTGGAGAAAGTGAACCAGAGACATTCTGGATTCAGGATCCCAGGCAGAGTAGAGGGCATTGGTGAGGTTCTGGACTGAGAACAGGTGCTCACAGAAAAAGGAAGGACGGTATAAGTGTTGAATGGTCTCTAGAGTTAGACTGCCTGAGTTCAAATCCTTGTTCTGCCACTAGCTGAGATACCTTGAGAAGCAACTTTATTTCTTTGGGTCTCAGTTTTCTAATCCATAAAAGGGTATAATGATAAAATTAATACCTTATAGAGTTATTACGAGGATTAAATAGGTTAATGTGTGTGTATGTGTAACGTGCACAGAACCTGGTGTGCAGTAATCACTCTATAAATATCAGTTGTTATTATGATTAAAATATGCATAGAGAACAGGGACACAGACAGCTCCTTTTCCTTAGTTTGAATGTATTCACATAGGTGTACACTGCAAAAGGTTGGAGGATTCATCTCTTAAAAAATGAACTCAGAGAAAAGGACAGTGGACCACAAATCCTGACGTTAGAGGACCCCGCCGACCTGACACACTTCAGTGGAGACCTGCCTATGCCCTCGAGGAGCTTGCAAATTGAAGTGCCTGACATGGATGGGTATAGACATTTATGGGAAACCAAAACAAACAAAGAGAAAATGAGAAATCTGATGAATTAGGGATATATGAGAGGCAGAAAAAAATTACACTAAAGTTATCCATGTTCTTAGAAAGATAATAGAAAATATTGTACCCATAAAGCAAGAACTGGATGCTTTAAGAAAAAGAAGCTCTCAGAGAAAAGAAAAAAGGTTCTAGAATATTAAAAGCATAGAAGAAAAAAATCACAGAGGTTTCTCAGGAAAAAAAACCCAAATAGACAATGAGATAAACAATAGGAGAAAAAAAGATGAGACAATGATTTGATTTTTCACTATGCTTGAATTGTTTTGATAAAATAAAAATTAATTTTAAAGAGACCAATGGGAATTAATTGGAGGCTTTTTAGGCAGGAGGTTGACATGATTTGGTTGATAGTTCATTTAGCCACTTTGACTGCAAAATGAGAACCGGACTGTAAAAGAGCAAGGGGTGAAATGAGGGACCAGTAAGGAAGCTATCATAATGGTTAAGTGAGAGATGATATGGATCAGGAGACAGCAGTGAGATGGAAAGAAGGTAGATATGGAAAGGAAAAAGGAATAGATGGTTTAGATGAGAAGCACTCAAAAGGCCAAGAAGTCATCGCATACAATGAAAAATTGTGACTGTTTAATTCTGTTGGACAATACCTCCATCAGCTCACCAATTTAAACTTTGCATTTCAAATGACTGATAGAATTGTTCAGACCACTTTAACTCTGTCTTCACTATAGTAGGAAACACTGATTAGCGTGCAAACAGGTGTAATATGTAGTTTTGTTTTGATAATGTTTAGAGATTAATGCTCTTTATATAAAACTTAATAGAGCTTCCAAAAATCATTGGTTAATAAAAATAGTAGTTCCTATGAGGTTAGTAGTGACTATGAGTAGTTTCTATGTCCCAAAATTTATTTAAAAATATTCTCTCTTCAAATAGTGTCAAATGATTTTACCATTAAAAAAATCCAGAAGACACTTAATAAAATGATTTTTTTCAAGTAACCATCCTGTGTTCTTTTTAGATGTCAACTTTCTCTATAGCTCAATCAAGATGTGATCTTTCTAGTTTCCATTCTTTATCAGTTAAGTGACATCCTTGGCTTCTAACTAGTTGGTGACCTCCTAAGAAGTAAACCAAAAGGCTGAAGAATGAGCGCCAGCACTCAGACGTTAGAGGGTATATAGATCTTATAGTCTTTGCTTCCCCAACAAGCAATCATTTCTGAGCTTTGAAAATTTCATAAAGTAAAATCAAGCACTAAGTACTCCTGAAACAAAACAAACACACACACAAATGGCTTTGTGGTAGAGTACATTCCATCTAAACGCTTGCTAAACCCAAACTTATTTTGAGGTTCTCCAAAAATTTGGTGAACACAGCCACTGCAATCACTAAATTAAAACTATGGCATTTTCTACATGATTCAAAAGGCTGGGTTAAATAACCAGTAAAGGAATTCAAAGGTAAATACAGTTTAATATCCCAAAACCTGAAATGAAATTACCTTGGTTTTTGAAAGAATAGGTGCAGCCCGATCAAGCAGCATTTCAACCACCTGCTCATGGCCACTCCTCGCTCCACAGTGCAGTGGTGTCAGACCATCCTATTGAACAAAGGGCGACACCTTCAGTTAGATTTGATGGGCATTTCTACACATGCAGAGTATTTCTTCAAAATTCAGTGCAGCATCCAACATGCTGTGGACCCATGAGCTTCAAACATCTACTTGCAACTGATGCAATAATTTCAAATTTTCACTAGAGAACTAAATTTTTCATAGGTTTAAGTAGTTGTAAATTGTTTAATTTCTCACATATTAGAATTCAAACATTTAAAAACATAAATGTTCCACTACTGTTAAATATCCAATGGAATCTAAATATTATAAAAGTAAATTAATATCCACCATTTAAAAAATACACAGTTTGAAAATAGAATTTTACATTGGTCATTTCCCTTCTTGCATTTCTATTTCTATTCTACTTCCCCACATAATTTTATCTTAATGTAATATGATTTTATACTTGAGTGTTTTTTATTGATTACCATATTTCTCTGCCACAAAATAAATTTAAATTTAAAAAGATTTATAGATTTCCTAAGAACATAAGTTTTAAGTATCAAAAATTAATCTCCTGATTGAAATTATCATTATAATTATTTAAACACAACTGATCAAAACATCAAAAATATATTACAAATTTTAATTAAATGAGAGTAAATTTATTAAAAATTCCTCTCTAGATGAATTTATTTTTTCATAACTAGTTCACATATCTGCTGAGTATTAATTATTGCTAATATGGTTTAGCATCAATACTATCCCGAATTTTTGTTTTTATAAATGTGAGTGCTGAGAAATCTCATCTGCATAAAGAAGTTGATGGACTTATAGCATTGTGATTAATTCTCTGAACTCCTTCTGAATTACATGTCAAAGTCACTTAATAATCTTCCACCAAATATTTTTAAAAATGATTCCTCATAAGACAATTCTATTAAGTTGTTTCATTTTTGTTGGTAGTTATAGGATTTATAACCATCCAATACGCTGAAGAATACGTTATCCAATCATCATAGTTGTGCAGTTCTTAACAGGGCACCATTATTTTGAATTCTTCCCTTTGCCCCCTCACATTTCCCTCTTTACTCTCACAGGTTTTTGCACTCTGGGCCATGTGGATTACAATTACAGAATTAGGCCTTTCTATCATACAAGGGAAGAAGGACTACTGAAGCAAATGATAGGTGGGAAAGAAGAATTAGCAGGGAGTTAATGAAGTAGAAAGTTATTCACTTAAAATTATTTAAGTGGCCCTAAACTCTGTGGAGTTTTCACATACCCCAGCTAATGTATTCCCTAACTTGAAGATTCTGTGGTTGATAATACCTACCCCAAAGAAAGTCACATTTTAAAATACATCAAAATGTGATTCACTGTATTCAAATCACTTTCTAGATCATGTGATATCTTGAAAGTAAGCCTAATTCTCCTAATGTATAATCAATAAAGTACAATCCTATTTTTAAACTACTAGCTAAATCTCAGAATTAAAATTTCTTAAAAACTGAAATGTGAATCACAAACATAACAGGATCCGATTTGAACATTCTTTAAGCGTTTTTAATTACTCTGCCATTTGTGCCGATTGAAAACATTTGCTCTGATAAACCAAAACAACACAATATAGCAATCTTTCAAGTTGGAAACAGCATTTTGTTAATAAGATAAAATAAAATCTGAGAACAAATAAACACCATGATGTCTTCATGTCTTCCCAAGGAGGTATAACCTGAAAATATCTGAAGGAGAAATCATATGATAATCACATCTACCTTCGAACACAAGGAAACATTTCACATTCTCTGAATGTGATTGATTACCTTTTATGAACTTAAAGGTCAATTCAATTCTTTCATTTTCTCATAAGTAGTTTCTAAGACATAAGAGGTGACAGAATATATGTAGACATTTTCAAACTATGGTCATACAGAAAAATAATTATTTTAACTCAACTCATTTATCCTTGAAAACAATCTTCCCCAAAGCAAAACGCTACATTTTAAATGCAAAGTGTTTGGCTAACAACAAAATCTACCTCAATACCTTTATCCTTTGAAATATACTGTTCCTTACGGACATATATTTTTGCTGATTTTATCTTTAAAAAAAATTAGAATCATGGAAAATTTCAAACACATTTGTAGGCCGAACTAAAGTAGTAAAGTAGGCTAAATAGTGTAATGTCTTTAGGTATCTGGTGCTTAGAGTCAACAATTGTTGCCTCATGATCAATCCTGATTCATTAATATCTTGATCTTTTTTTCTCTTGTATTATTCTGAAACAAATCCAAGACATGATAACTTTTACCCTCATAATTACCCCTGTACGGAAGGTATAATCTTCATTTTATAAGTGATACTTCTAAGATTCAAAGAAGTTAAATTAGTCAGGCTGAATTCAGATAGGCCATGCTGACTGTGCCAGACAATCAAGGGATGTCTTGGGAGGAGTTATTGAGACAAAGACCCTCTGCTCAAACTTTCAGCCACACTTAGCCTTCCTTTATCTACATTTTGAAGCTGCTACCTCTGATCTTTTGTGTTCATTTATTAAAAACTTAACAGGATCTAGAGATTCAGTTAGGAAAAGTGACTTTTTTTCATCAGTGAAGGTACTGTCCTGCAAAGAACTACCAACAGCTCTTTCAGCTGTAGTTTTACTTGTAGTATTTTTAACATTGATTACAAGTGGCTGATGCCTTTGGATCTTCTGCAAATGTGCTCTGGCACTTTTCAAAGGTGTATGGTTCTTCAAATAGCCAGAATCCCGGCAGGAGAGATGCCTCATCAGGAAGCTGTACAAGATGTTATGACTGCCTGGCTGCACAGTAAGTGCCCGCCTGGCTGTTGGGACATTCACAGGTCAGTGGAAAACTAATACTTAGCTTTAACGTATGATCTTTAATTAGCATCACCGTTTTTACAGTCACGAAGATAGGGACAAGACCAGCTGATCCACAGTGAGACTGAAAAGTACCTGACATTTAGTGATTTCACACTCAATTCAGTTAAAAAAAAAAAATTAGCAGGCATTGACCTAATACCTATTTTTTGGGCAAAAAAAATATTAAATTTTAAACTAATTTATTTCGCTTTGAAATATGTGTGGCTTAGCATTCACTTTCTTGAAGCATTGTTCTGATTATGATACTGTGTGTTCAAAAGATCTTTGGTAACTGTCACTCATTCCTTGGCCAAATCTAAATTCCTCAGGTTAAAATTTAAAGTCTTCTAACAATAGTCATGGCTATACTTGGTCTTCCTCTATTCCTTTCATATCTACTTCGATTAACAAACTCTTTGTAGCACCTGGCAAAAGACTCATTTTTTCATTCCTCTGCTTTGCCCATACTTCATTTACCTGGAAGTTCCCTTCCCACTCTCTTCAAGATCCAAATCATTACTGTTTTAAAGAACAGAGTTTCTCTGAATCCTTATCCAAAATTGGACATGACCACTCTATATTTAGTAGGACTCCTGTCTTATTTTATTAGTACTTCTTTTGGAACCTATAGCTTTTTACCTGGTATTTGGGGGCATGCATTTTCATTTCACCTCGTCTGCTTCTGAGGTAATTCAGTACCATGTCCATGAAAGCTGCTTCATAAAAATGACTGAGTGAATGAATAAATGGAGTGAGTGAATAAATAAATTTTTGGTCTAGTCTTTTAAAAGTGTTGTGTATAGTTAGTTGCTTAAAAATTCCTTTCCTTGTTATCCTTTTTGTTTAAGACTAGACACATTTCATACTTCAGAAATACTATAAAAATAACTTGTCTTTCTTTCCAGAAAAATAAAATTCTCAACAGATAAGTGATTTGTAAATTAGGATTAGACTAAAGAATATGACTCAGTCTTTTTAGTTCTCAGAATAAGAGAATAAGAAAAATATCAGAATATTTGTTCTAAATAACTTTTTTTGCTTTTTAAAATTCAGAATACTATAAGCTTTAAAAATTGCAACTGTGAATATTGTGCTTTTCAACATAGCAGTGAACTATGTAAGCTTTTTAATTCCTTGAAATTAGAACAATCATTTTCTAATACAAAATAAGAATTCTGACCTGCTCCTAACCCCTAGAAATTTACAATTAGTACACAGTGTCACTTAGAATGGGTCCTAGGCCAAAAAGCAGTTCACTTGCATACAACAGCATCAACCTCCAGCTGAAAAGTGCTTGACAAAGGCAATTATTGGGGCTCAAGGGAGGCTGCCTCAAGAAAGGCAGCATATGAGATTGGACAGGAGAGAAAGAGAGAGGGATGCTGAGTTGCCATAGTAACATTATGGGAGGGAAATGAAATTGCATGGGGTAATTTTTTCCCCAATTCCCCTGATTTTTAAAGTACTAACATAATGGACAAGTATTCCCTTGGGCAGAATTCTGAAGCGATGTAAACTGGCTAGGCCAGATCTCATATTTCATTTCAGTGACGGCGATCTTATTAGTGAGGTGGGGAGCTGAACTGTACTGGCTGGACAAAATGCTCTCTTGTGTTTGCTAACAGCAAAACGTTGCACACTTGAAGGTCAAAAAGACTTTTTGTCAGGTCTATTCTTTTCTGAAAAGCATGGACCAAAGCATTAAGGCATCATACCTAGGAATACTGAATATGTCCTCAACAGGTTGAATTAGCTCAAAGCCCATACTGAAATGACATGAATTCATGACTTGAGAAATACTTTCAAAAAGAGAAATTTATTTGGATGTATATCCTCTAGGTTCCTTTTGTTTCTTTCTCTTAAGCAAAATGCACACTGTAGAAAAGGAAAAGGAAATCCAGCAGAGAGAACTCAGTAGATACACACTTTTTTCTATATCATGGACATGAAACAGGATGTGACATTTAATTAAAAACTGAGGAGAGTTATGATGACAGTCAAGGATAAAGGGGATCAATTACAGTCTGATAGCTATATTCTCATATCTGTTTTTCACTAAAAATCCTGACTGCATTATCATTTTGTAAATGCAGTTATAGATTTGACCTAAGTAGAAGTGAAATAAAAAATTTTGAAACCCCTCTATTGTCACAGGTGCTTTACATTTGTGATCTTACTGAATGAATCTCTACGAAAATTCATGAGAATGGCCTCAGAAGTTCCACTTACAGTTTAGCAAGCTGCTCTAGAGGATTAATGTGTCAACCCGAGGTTATATGCAAAGTAAATGCTTGGAATTAGAATTTAACCTCAGGCTTACCTCGGTCAGAGGGATCGGATTCCTTTTACTATACCAAGCCATTTCCTTTTAAGATCAAGAATTCATTTCTGCCATTTATATATAAAAGAGGGAAATACCTCTTCCTCATTTTCTTCCTTGTTGTCCTGCCATACACTCTATATGTTTAATATTAAACTAAGTTAAAATCCTGTTGTTCTTTCTGCTTAGAAAACTATAGCTTTCTGTCTGATACTGAAAATAAACACACTACTGGTGTGTCTTTTTCTACTCTTTTTTTTTTTGTCCCTCCTTTCTTGTTTTCTTTTGGGTTGAATATTATTTAGTATTCTAATCATTGAATGATCATATATAACATTGGCTATCTCCTACTTTGGCTTGTAAACTAAATCTCTTTTTAGTAGTTGCCCTAGGGATTATAGTATGTATCCTTAAATTATCACAGTCTAAACAATATTACATTATTCATTATATTATATTATAAGTTATATTATTGACATATTGATTACATTATATCATTATATATTAAAATATTATACCACTTCATGTATAATATGAGAATTCTGGAATATTATAATTCAATTTACACTATCAGTTCAATCTTTTGTGCTATAATATATTTTATTTCCACATATATTATTAACCTCATAATAGATTGATAGTTTTATTTAAACAATACACTGAAAGAATAAAAATAGTCCTTTATTTGCTTATTATTTCTAGCTTTTTTCTCCTTTATTTAGATCCAAATTTCCATTTGCTATCATTTTCCTTCAGACTGAAGAACTTTCTTTAGTATTTATTTTAGTGTGTGTCTGGTGATAACAAGTTCTCTCAACTTCTGCTTATCTGAAATTGTCTTTATTTTGAATTTATTATGGAAATATATTTTTACTGGATATAAATTCTAAATTGACATGTATTTTTCATTCAGAACATTTAAAGATGTTCCATTGTCTTCCGGCCTTCAGTGTTTCTGATGAGAAGTCAGATTACATTCTCATCATTGGTTTTACATTAACAATATAACTTTTTCTCTGGGCGCTTAAAATTTTTTTCTCTGATTTTCAGAAGTTTCAGTATGATATGCCTTTGTGTGATTTTCTTTGTATCTTCCTTGTAAGTATGTTAAGTTTCCTAGATCTGGGAGTTGTAGTTTATGATTGAATTTGGAAGTAAATACATATATCATTTCTACTTCATCCTCTATCTCCTCTGCCTCTTGGACTCCATTGTATGAATTTAATTAGTTTACTCTTATTACACAGGTTGTTGACATGTTGTTTATTTGGTTTTTAATCTTTTTGCTTTCTGTGTTTCAGTTGAATGATTTCTACGACTTGTCTTAAAGTTCACTCTTTCTTCTTTGCATTCAACTTGCTTTTTATTACATTTGAGAAATTGTTAAAATTTCATATATTATGTTTTTCAATTCTAGAAATTGATTCTTTTTTAAAAAAGGACCAGCTATTTCTTCTGAAACTCTTCACTCATTATATCTATCTTTTCCTTCAGATTATTTAACATATTTATCATACTTACTTTAAAGTCTGCTAATGGCAATATCTCAGTCAGCTGTTACCTTTTACCTAGCTTTTCTTTTTAGTGTAATCACAATTTCTCTTACATATAGAAATTTTTTAAATTACATAGTAAATATGTGAGCAATATATTAAATTGACTCTGGGGCTTGTAGGGGCTTGGTTTTAATCTTTTAGTGGTAGATCTATTTCAGTTTGTTCTTATTCTTAGAGTGATTCTTTTAGTCTTGGGGCATATGCATAACTCCTAAGATGCAGTCCTTCCAGAGGTTCAGTAAAAAGCCAACAATATTTACCAAGCCTCTCTGACATGGCAATTCTGTCTTTCTTACAGCAGGTAGCTGCTGAACTTTCTTCCATGTGTTTAATCTTTTAGCTGTTACTTTCCACTGGCCTCTCTGCACATGCATAGTTTTGCCCTGCAAATGCATAGTTCAGGAGTCAGTCAAGAATCGTTAGGTGTTTACTTACTAATTTTAGCACTACCCTTTGTGGTTTCCACTTTTCAGTGATTTTCCCACTAAATATCCAGCCACTCTTACAGCTCCAAACTTGATTCTCTCTCCCCAAGCCAATAAAATTGAGTTTCTGCATGAGTTATATAACAGTATGCTGTGCTGACTGTGGAGTGTCTGCCATATAACAATAGATCTTATCCTATGTTATTTAGTTCTTTTGAAAGTTGACTTCATTCCATTTTATGCTTACTTTTGACTGCTTTTTAGTGCCTCCAAATAAGCTTCTAAAAAATATTTTCCCAGAATTTATAATTTTATCAGAAGGAGGCTTAGTTCAATAATAGCTGCTTCATCATTACTTGAAGCCAGAACTCTGATATATTTAAGTAAAAACATGAATATGTAGCCTCTACACACTATACCATCATAGTTTGTATTTGTTTCTGTCATACGCTACTCTGCGAATATTCCTTCAACAAAACAGATAAGAGAATTCTTGAATTTTGAGTAGGTAGAAACTGAATAATCTATCATAAAATAAAATTTAAATATATAAAAGTGCTTTTTATATAGTTCTTATAAGATGTTACATGGAAAAAAAGTCAAATGAAGTTTCACAATTAAAAAAACCATTAATGACTTCTTTAATTATTGTATTTTTCCTTTAGAGAAAGAGGATAATCAAGCTGTTTATGGTTGATAACTCTAGAGTACTTGTGTGCTTACTGGATGTAGAATTATTTAAAAGAAATAGGATGTGAGTGTTACCAACTAATACCAAGGGAAAATAAAAAAAAAAAAAAAAAGTAGATTACTTTCTGAACACCAGGACTTGGATCCACATAGCACTTAACTAAAATAATAACTGTCCTGAGGCTCTTCTGTAGATTCTTCAAGAGAATAATGTCTAAGTGGCATACAAAGTCACCCAAAATTTAGATCTTCAATTTGGTCAGGGAGATGAAGTTTTCTATGTGGCGTAAAGTCACTGGAGTAGGAGAAGGGAGAGGAGGAGGAAAAAAAGGGAGGCAGAAAGAAAAAAAATGCTTCTGTCATGTTCTGAGAACTCTGCATCTCTCAAAAACATTCTTTCCTTCAAAAAGATTTTCATGTTTAGAATTCTAAAGGCATTTTATGATTACCTGTACATTTCAAAATAATTAAGACAATTTTTTTGGAGCAGGTTAAGGTTCACAGCAAAAATGAGTTGTAGGCACCCTTGATTTTCTTTGAATCCAAATAAGTACTTTCAGTTAATTTTTAATATATGTGATACAAAAATTAAGAGTGAATATATTTTTAAATGACACAAAAATTTTTCAAATTAGTCTTGACTAATGAGTCTTCTGCACTATTTCAAATGTTCTTGTCAACATGTCTATGTTAGAACTCTAAGGAGGACTGTTGTATTAGAACTTTCTATTTGATAGAGACTATTTTATGACTATGAAATATTTAATATATTCTTCAAGGACTTATTTTTAACCAAGGCAATCACACTTCTGGAAATGTAACAGAAAGCAACACTCAATGCCAATATTTCCTTTTCCTTCGTATTTAACTTGTTGCACTTCTGGGAAAGGGTAACCCAATATTAAAGGACATCCAAGTGTCCCCAGAAACCTTCCTAGAATAGTAAGAATTTAACAATTGACAGATTTAAGGTACTCTGAAAACCCTTTATCTACTTGTGCACAAATATCTCTTCATTTTTATAAATCAATTGGATGCCATTAACTTCAGGGAGAAAAGGCACCACAGATCTAGTATAAAGTCAAGTAAATTAAGACCTTTTGGCAAATTAATATTAAATTAAGACCTCCAAAAACCTTAATGTAAAATTGAGGAGTGTGTTTTATTTCTATATATTCAGCAAACACTTATTAAATATCCAGTATGTGCCACAAAGTGTGCTAAGTGCTACAAATACTAAGGTGAATCTGTGCATTTCAGTGTCAAGGTGTAGCTTTGACTATAATGTACTGATGGGATTATATGAGTTGTGGGCAGTGGCACCTTACTAGGAAGGCTGGAAGTTGAGAGAGGCAAGGTTAGAGCAGCATTCCAGGAATCAGAATTGTTATTACTTACTCTACCTAGAACTCCTACATCTTCTCTGAAGCACTAAATACAAGCACGGCTGCCTTTATAATTGGATGGAGAAGAGTGGTGAAAAGAGATGGAGAATTCAGAAGATGCCACAAACCTTTAAAATGGTTCTGAATTTAGGGTTTAGATTGAGCCTCTGATTTGGCTGTGAATTGTTGCAAAGAAAAAAATGAAAATAACGAGAACATCCACTGCAAAGTATCTTCCTTCAACAAGTATATAAATACACATACTAGCTTTGTAGAGAATGAGAGTCAAATGGAAAGAAAAAGCAGGCTACCATAAGTAGCCATTTTTTAGCAAAGCATTTTGGTCTATAAAGAAACAAATACAACCATTAAGATATTGTTGAAAAACTAATTTCAAAAGTCATTTTAAAACTGGGATGCTGCGAATATACCAGATTAAAAAATTTGCCTTGATTTGTGCTTCTATTTTAGCATATTTGCTGTCATTATTACAAATACTCTGCACATTAACTCTTGTCGATTCTGCAGCATAATAAGATAACAAGCCTGTTGTTATTAGCCAGCACTGTGAGACTGGGAAAATAGGTAAAGCTTTCTTGAAATCAGCCAAATAGAAGCTGAATCACAAGGCTCTGTGATTCATCAGGTCCTACGCTAAACTTCTTCTGGAAGATTCACATGTAATTATCTTTTATGCCTCAGCTTTATTGAGCTATAACTGACATATAACATTGTGTAAGTTTAAGATGTGCAATGTGATAATTTGATATACATATATATTGTGAAACATTTGCCTAAGTAAGGTTAGTTAACGCATTCTTCACCTTACAAGTTTTGTTGTTGCTGTTATGGTGATAACATTTAAGCCCTACTCTCATAGCAACTTCCAAATATAAAATATTGCTGACTCTAGTCACCATGATGTATCTTAGATCCCTGAACTTATTCATCTTATAAAAGTGATAGTCTGTATCCTCTGACCAGCATCTCCTCATTTTCCCTAAACTCTCAGCCACTGGCAGCCACTGTTATACTCTGTTTCTATGAGTTTGGTGTTTTGAGATTCCACATATAAGTGATATTATATAGTACGTCTTTCTGACTTATTTCACTTAGCATAATGTCTTCTACTTAACATAAGGTCCATTCATATTGTCACAAATCTCAGGATTTCCTTTTATTTTTATAGATGAATAATATTTTTTTTCATATATATATATATATATATATATCTCACATTTTTTAATCCATTCATCTGACAATGGGCACTAGTGTTCATGTCCTGGCTATTGTGAATGATGCTGTAATGAACATGGGAGTATAGATATCTCTTTGAGATAGTGATTTCATTTCTCCTTTGGATATATACAGAGAAGAGTTGGCTTTCTTGAAATGTTCCAAAACATCTGTTGGAAATGTGGTTTAAATGCTGTATTAAAGCTTTGTCAACAAATCAATAAATATCTAGTGGTTTTTTTTTTTCTGCATAAAACCAGTTGGTGCCTTTCCTTTTCTTTAACATTTTTTTCTTAAAAACTCCATCTTGACTTTCACAGCAACTATTCTTAAAGTTACAGTATCAGTGCCCTACCAGCTGGGGGAGCTTGTGAAATCACTGGGAACAACTCCTTTTCTGTACTCAGTGGGAAACTGAGACTCAGGAGGGGGAACTTTCCTAAGGTGATGATTTCATCACTCGCTAGTCACACTCAAGATTAGAGGTCAGGCACTAGGGTAAAATAAAATTCACTCTCATCCTGCCTTTCCAGCTGGTAAGATCTTTCTCTGACCACTAGTCAAGTGTACTTCGTTGAATGAAATGAAAGGGTTCTAAGGGTCTTCTTTTAAATGGAACCCTTTACTAGGTCAACAACCCATGCAGGGAAGAGGGCAAGAGAACAAGGTCCCTTAGAGCACTGGCATCTGAGGTGAAGTCCCGAGTTGTTTTCCTTTCTCCACACATGGGCGACTGGTGTGTTCCAGGTCAGATTCTTGATGCGACAAGGCAGCCACCACAGAAGTAAGTGGCTGGTAGGAGATGGATTAGTAGAAAACAATATCTGTTTTCTTAAGAGGCACTGGATTGGGTCATTAAAACTCGTATTTATGAAAAACTTTGCTTTGTTTTTAGGCTTTTCCCTAGAACTTTCTGACATTTTAGCTGGCTCCCTTCCTTTCACCGACACACTCAATCACTACTCAGTCATTTCAGCAGGAGAGAAGGGAAGCTTTGATGAAGAGAACACAAAATAGTTTACACGTTTTGGGCATGTACTACACTTTCTTCCATAGAGTCTGCTAGGAATTCTGTCTGTGCCTGGCTGACATCCCATCCCCACCCCACTCCATGCGGGACAACAACAAAAAGAATGACAGGCTTTTCTGTTCTGTTTCTGCCAGTCTCCCTCACATTCGCACGTTGCTCACACAGCACAGGAGAAAAGTAAATCTGAATGGATGCTAAAAAGAAGTCTACATCTTGTTTAAAACAAGATAGCCTTTCAGAGCACAGAGGCAAAGTGTCACAGAAACCAAGTTGCACACTAAACTTTACATTATTTCATATCTCTGACACTTTTGTCCACAAAAGTCTCTGTGTTTTTATCCTGGCCCTCCCCTGTGACACTATATGCCCCATAAAGATGGGGCCTGAATTTCCTATGTAGCTTTTCTCCTCTCTTTGTACTGAACACAGCAAGTGTTTGATAAATGATGCAAAATGACTGACAAGTTATTTTGCTGTTCTGGTAATTGATGACTGTGTCAAGAGAGGGAGAAAGAAGGTAATTTCTAACCCATATGCCACTAAAATCCCAGCTGGATATGCAGGTAGATCTCTTCTAGCGTCTTTTTCCAGCTTGGCTGCAGTATCCCTCACTTCTCTTCACAAAGATTCTCCCTATTTACAAATGATCCTTAGCTTATCGTGATGATCAAGTGGCATACTCAATGTATCTTTTACTCCTTAGGACCTCTTTAAATAGCCTATAGTTGGCAGGAGATCCCTGATATTTACAGGAACAGTTCTAGGATTCTTCACATACTGATAATTGCTTCTTATTATGAAAATGTCAGTTCAATAAGATAGAATTACCATATGATCCAGCAATTCAAAGTCTCTTAAGGAAGATCTTTTCTCAATTTACTTCCCCAGTCAGATAGTCTTTTAGGGATCAACCTTCACTTCCTTCACTCCTCCTTTCTGGAAAGCTTGTTTCTTTTAAGGTAGATACACGTTTTTCTGGTGCAGTAATCATTAAGGAAAAGAAGTCTGGGTCTTCTGTCAAACACCTATGTCTGGGCTACCTTAGGGCATGAATACAGGAGACAGACCACCTATTAGCTTCATGAGGGCAGGTAATGTGTCTTGTCTTGCTCTATCACTCAGCTATGTCTGGCCCACAGTAGTCACTCAGTAATCATTTTCTGGTTGAGTGAATAAATGTAGTGAATAATAAATGAAGTGGTCAATGAAGAAGCTACAGGAATCAAGTTCTGGTTACCAGGCCAGTTTTGGAAACAAAGGGGTCAGGATTCTGAAGGAAGAAGCACAGAATTGTGGGAGGTACAACCTCAAGACACGAAAAAACTATCCAAAGCTCTTAGTTAGGTGGATGCTTATCATGAGACCTTTTTATGAGCCTCGCTCTTGCTCATACACCATAACAAACACATGAAACACTGAAAGAAAATCCCTTGGTTAGACGTTTAGTGCTAATTAGAGCTCTGAGTTACACTAGCAATGGTTGGGACTTATTTCTGGCCCACTTCATACTGGCACAGTTTACAAACATTAGCTTAATCTTGCAACAATGCTACATAGTGGCCATTAATTGTCTTTATTCTCAGAGAGAGAAATTACACACGGAAGGTTAAACAGTCTACTTAAGTCAATTAGTTAAGCTCAGAATTTGGGGTTCAAGCTTGATTCTAAGTCTCAGTTCTCTCCCCACCTCACAGTACATTACATCGAATAAGCAACATTCCAAACACCTAGCTAGACAAATTTGTGTGTGTGTGTTTTTAAGTGTGGTATAAAACACAATATAAAATATAAAATTTACTCTCAACCATCTTTAAGTATATGGTTCAGCAGTGTTAACTGCATTCACATTGCTGTGTAACATCTTTGGAACTTTTTCTTCTTGCAAAACTGAAACTCTATGCTCACTGAACAATAGCTCTCCATTTTCTTGTCTCCCAGGCAACCACCATTCTACTTCCAATTCTCTTGGGTATATACCCAGAAGTGGAATTGCTGGATCATACGGTAGTTATATTTTTAGTTTTTTGAGGAACCTCAATACTGTTTTCCATACCAACTACATCATTTTGCATTTCTACTAGCAATGCACAAAGGTACACAGATTCGTTTTAGTGTCAAACTGACCAAACATATCAAGTCTGCAGTGACGAGTAGTGATTAAATTTTTGAAAATTAACTCAACTAAAACGCTAGGTCTTAGACCTTAGCTTCTACAATTAAAGCCATGCACTATTTAAACATGTATTAAACATTTATAAATATAGACCATCATCCCATTCTAAGGAGAAGAAAGTTGGCAGTCATTTTCCAAGAAACTATAACAAATGAAACAAAAATAAATCCAGTGTCAAACTAGTGCAAAGGTATTAGAAAAAGTTTGTACTTCCTGAAAATAAGTGTAAGTATGCATATGAATTGCACTCCTACCCGTGTTTTGGCATCGATTTTCGCTCCTCGGTCAAGCAGTAGTTTTACCATATTGGCATTTCCTCTTTTTGATGCAACATGTAAAGGAGTGATGTCATTCTGTGGAAGAAGAGAAGGAAAGTATAATTTCTGTATCTTCAGTTCAACCAAAACACTGCTTTCTAAATGCTCCCAACTGATTTTCATTCTTTTTATTTTTATAAAACATTGTGAACAGTATGTTTTAAACATTTCTCTCTGAACAGTCACTGTTTTCAGAAATAGACCCCAAAAAGATATGAATTTTAGGAGACACTTTGTGGGGTAGAGTCCAAGTGTATTTTATCTACTTTAGGTGACTGATATACTTTTTTTTCTGTTAGATCCTGTACCTTTAATGTGTTTTCCTGTGTTTGTGTGACACATATTGGCTAATGAGTGGCTGATTAAGAAACAGCTGATTAAGTCAGCCCACACTGAGGTAAGGCAGTATCATGTCACTCAGAGCCTTGCCTGGGTTCATTTGATCACAAGAGGTCAAAGAGAGACAACACTAACTCCAACTGGGAAATCTGTCAGTACCGTAATAGTCACCATGCTTCCCATGTACACTGGGTTGAAATGTGTTCATTCGTTAATCTCACAGAAAACACTTTTTTTTTTTTTTAAACTACTATGGAGGAACAGCCATAATGTTAGGACAACATAAAATTCCAATCATGATCTCTTCAAATCCATAATTCCTCCTCCAGGCTTCTTTACAGGTGCTATGGTTATAAAATGCCCATTTTACAGATGTAGAAACACCTAGCAAAACCAGTATTCAAATTGAAATCTGACATAAACTCATGGTTTATAAAGCACTTTAAAATGAAAATTTTCAAATAGACATAAAGTTTGAGAGAAAAGCATAAAGAGCTTTATGCACCTACTCATCACCCTGTTCTAATAATTATCAATCTTTTGCCAATATCATTTCTTCTATCCTCTTTATTTTTTCTTGTTAAAGGAGTTCAAGGAGAAAAAAAATCCTAGATATCTTATTCTATCCAAAAGTACTACAATTTAATTGTCTCTAACAGATAAGGATGTTTTAAAAAATCACAATATCATTATCATAACTAACAAAATACAAATAACTTCATAACTCCAAGACCCTGGCAATGTTCAAATTCTCCCATTATCTCCAATAATCTCAGTTGGGTCATTCAAGTTAGAATATCCATTATCTTCTAAATTGAACTGTCTCTTCAGTATCTTTTAATCTCCATAAGTGCCCTACTCTACTCTCTTTTTTTCCATGTCCATATATTCATTGGAAAAGAACAAAAAAACCTGAGTAATTTACTGTGTAGAATTTCCTACATTCCGGACTTGGCTGATTGTATCCTCATGGTGTGTTGTTTAGCATGTTCATTTTTCCCTGTATTTCCTATGGACTTTTCTAGTTAAATGCTTTTAGCCATTATACATTCTCTCATCTGAGGAACTCTTGATATCTCATTATTCTTAGTTGCTAAAGTATAAATCAGTAATTAATTAAGTGAAAGAAGAAAGACACCTGAGTAAAATAAATTTGTTTTGGTAATGCTGGTAGGGAGTAGAGAGGACTAGCGTCATTGCTCTAGACCAGCAGTAGGCAAACTTTTTCTACAAAGGGCCAGATAGCAAATATTTTTGTCTTTATAGGCCATGCAATCTTTATTATAACCACTCAGCTCAGCCACTGTAGCACTAAAGCAGCCATACACAATATGCATAGAAATGAGAGTGGTTCTGTTCCAATAAAACTTTATTTACAAAAACAGATGCTGGGCTGGAGTTGGCCTGGTGGCAGTGCTTTGCTGACCTCTGGTCTAGACCTATGAGTTTAACAACTGAAGAGTTTAACTGTATTTAATAGGTTACAAAAGAGGAACTATATGCTGTGCATTGTACAGGTTTTGATCTTCTTTGATGTGGACTATTTTTTGGTGTGAATGAAAGCTGACAGAAGATAAACTTTTTAGTTATCTTGCTTATTTCTGTCGTCGGAGTGTAAGTGTGTGTCACTCTAATGACCCAAGCAGCACAGTGGATGGATTCAAGACCTGAGACAGCAGGTGTAGTGTCAGGCTAGGTCTGTAGGAAATGGTCTAACTGGAGATTTACTGAGCCTAGATTGAGATATGACACATAGAGCTCATCACTTCCCTATGTGAGTCAGGGCTTAATGCTATTTCCCTTTAAAAATGTGCCCTTGCTTGGTTGAGAAGGACTTAATTAACCTTTATCACAAGTAGGCTAATTTTAGTGAGAGGAAGAACTCCATTTCTAATTTTGTTCTCTTCATGTACTCTCATATACCCGTGTACTCATACGGCAGATGTGCAGATGTCAAAAAGGTGCCTGGAGTTTCTAACTCCCACATTTTTCTACACCTCTCCTATCTTTTTAGGGAAAATATTTTATATTTCTACAGCACTTAAAGTACTGTAAATGGCTTATACTACTTAATTTCATTTTATCCTCACAACAATCTACTGAAGATAAATATTGTTAACCCCATTTGACAGATAAATAAACTGAGAAACAGAACTGATCGGTAATTTGTTTATTTAAGAAGAAGCTAATCAGAGGCAGAATTCAGTTCTAGACCCTCAGGCAGTGGCATTTTCATTTAGGGATCAAAACGCCTCTATATAAAGACTATTGTTTCTTATCATTGTCAAATGGAGCTTCTGGATGAAACACAAAGTTTTACATTCCCAAATCAGGTATGACTGCTCTGTCAGTCAGAAACAAATCTGTATGACAGCAGTACCTTTCGACTACTCAATGGGACATTTATATTTTGATTTCTCAGTTAACTAACAAAAATGTTTATGACCTCCTTATACAAGGCCCAGTGCTACAGTTCCACTGTAGAGTGAACAACAAAATTATGGAATGCAAGCATGTCAAAAGAGGTCAATGATGTTAGAGGGGAAAAAAGGACTTGTTTAATAGAATTCTCATTTGCAGTTGGTGAAATGTAAGTTTGTATATGCTTACCCAGATGCAATTAGGCAGGACATATGAAACGCCTTCAAATCTATAACCATAGATATAAGGCAGAAGTTGACTGCCATGGTGGAAAGGGCAGGAATGCTAAGAGAAACCCAGCCCTGACGCCTAGGCACACTCCCTAACACTGGAGCTGAGACACATGAAAGACCCTTAGCCCCAGCACAAGCTTAGCAGGAGCAGCAAGCAACAGCAACCAACTGCGGAGGTCAGGCAGGAGCATGGTGAGAGATGTCCTCTGTGCAACAGGTGAGCAGGGAAAGCTGAGGGTGGAGCACCAACATCAAATAAAATTCACTGACCTCCCCCTGCCCAGCCCCCTAAGCGTAAGGCAAAGGCAGCCCTCCTCTAGGGGAATTTAAAACTTGTGGTGTACTCAAAATGGAAACCCAGCTCAATTCTTGGCTAAATTGGCTCAACCTTCCATGTTTATAGCCTGACAGAAGACGAGGCATGCCTCTCTTCAGACAAAGATATTATTTACCTTGGTCTCTCCTGTTTTGCCATAATAGTCAGCATTTTATCTAATGGGACAGGTGTACAACATGCATTAAAAGTTAGTGAATTTCAGCAAAGAGATATGGAATTTGAGTCAAAATGAAACATCTGATCAGAAAAACCACAATATCAGAAATTAATTCCTTCCATGGGCTCATCAGTAGATTTCACACATCTGACTTAAAGTTATATCAATATAAATGATCCAAACTGAAACACAAAGGGAAAAAATAAGAACGGAAAAGAAAGAATAGAGCATCCAAGAGACGTGGGACAATATAAAACAGCTGACTAAAGTCGCATAAGGAGAAGAATGAGAAAATGGGGCAAAAGAAATATTTCAAGAGATAATGGTTAAGAATGATCTCAAAATAATGAAATATATCGAATCACATAGCTAAGAAGCTCAGAGGACAGCAAGTGAGATAAACAATAAACAAACTCCACCATGAGACAGATCGGTCAAATTGCTAAAAATGAGAGAGAGAAAATCTTGAAGACAGAGGAACAACGGACACATTTCCTACAGAGAACAAAGATAATACTGTAATTACAGGAGACTACTTATCAGAAATTATGCAATCCTGAAAACAAAGAAGTGCTATCTTTACATAGTGAAAATAAATAAACGTCAAATAAGAATTCTATGCCCAGAGAAAATATCTTTTAAAAATCAAGGAGAAATGAAGACTCTTTAAGATAACCAAAAGCTAAGAGAATTCATTATGAGAGGACCTGTAATATAAAAATTGTTAAAGGAAGCTCTGTAGGCAGGAATATGACACCAGACAGAAACTGAGACCTATACAAAGACATCTAGAAATGAAAAAAAAAAAAAAAAAGAATGCAAATATAAAAGCTAACTGTCTAAAACAAAAACATTTAACAATAAATTGTAGGATTTAAAATATATGCAAAAGTAAAATGTAAGACCCCAACTGCACATAGATGGGGGGAAGAATTAGAACTGTCTTATTGTCAGGCTCTCACACTATATGTAAAGTGATATAACTTTTGAAGATAGAGTAATAAATTAATAATATAGGAAATATGATATTATTAAGTAAAAAGATAGAATGTGAAAAATATGCTCTCATTTTTATACATAAGTATATGTATATACACATTCTGAAAAGGCTGTAGAAAAATTGATCCAAATGTTAACAACATATCTTGGTGAAGATTACAGATGATTTTTATGCAGGCTTTTCTAAAAAATTTCTATGCATCTATTTAGACAATGTACAGTGAAAATATGGCTACATTTCTTTTTCATCATCACCTGCTTTGCAGCCCACCACCATCTCTGTCTCAGCTCCCTCTTTCTTCCCTCTGATAGCTATGGAAGGTTATACCTGCTCATTAACTTCCCTAACATCTAAACTTTGAAGGACCCTTTTAAGACTGGAGACATCCTGAAGGTAAATGTATATTTTATTAATTTTTCCCTATTAATATAGAAAATTGAGTAAGACTAGAATTAAAGACCTAAGTGTTTTTCTGAGAAGAAACCTGAAAACTTGGTTAAAAGTGAATTCTATTTAAGAGTTTTGAGGCTGACTTGAATTTAGTGAAAACAAAAGTAAATGCTATTCTAATTTTGTATAAATTAGCTTTTGATAAAGAGTTTTTTCTTGTACTAAAGATATATTCAATGTGATGGAATACGTTAACATTTAGGAAATTTTTGTTTTCTAACTGATGAGGACTTCTGAATTCTCTCAGTTTAATGGCCTATTCTACAGATAAGGAAGAGACCAGGGAGGTAAAGCAATTGCCTAGAATCACAGAGCTTGAGGCTTGGCTGACACCCTGAAGTTCCCAATTCCCACGCATTGTCCCTTTCCTTTCCCTAAGCTATTTGGGCTCATTTAAAAATGACTATTTTCACCTCTAGCACAGTAGCATTTTATCTCATTTAACCTTTCCACTAAACTATTCAATATAATCATTACTTACTTTAAAAAACCTAAAATGAAAATCTGATTAACCAACACATTCTTTCTCTATTATTTACGCCTCCTCCACCCTTTTTTGAAGATGGTGGATAAAGACAAAAAAAGCAATCACATATATACAGGTACATTTTCCAAACAACAACAAAGAAAATTGGCTCTAAAAATATTATATAAAACATTAACATGATTTGGATAAATATTAAAAATTTTGACTGAACAAAATTACAGTACTCTCTCAAATTTATGGGCTGATAACCTAATCAAATGCTGAACAAAACAACACAGACCACCGCTGTGTCCCCTAGTATAAGGATCTGTATTCTCATTGTGCTTCTACCACCATCCCGCATTTTTTTTTTTAGTTTATTCATGTTCTCTTATGCTAATTTCTTTCTATCTTGATTATCTAATAAAACTTTTTCATTTATAACCTATACTTCTAGAAGGCACTAATTAATCACTGAAGTTGGGGAGTGAAAAATCTCAATTCAGAAGAGCAAGTTTTATCTTCAACTTTTAGGGAGAAAAAAGCAGCAAATGACTTAAAAAACAAGCTAAGATCTCTCTTTCAGGATATCTAAAAATTCAGTATATTCCATCATATTCTTCTACAGTTATATTGTATATTACATTATATTGTATGATGTTATATTATACAATGATCACTTTTTATAATAAGATCCTCTAACTCCAAAAATAAAAATTTTTACTATGCTTCCCAAACTATAAACTGTGTTAGAAATGTGAAGATTTTTAATAACGAGTTTAGGGGGTAGGGAATTTGATCTTAGTTCTAATATTATTTCAATTCCATTTATTAACATAGGTCTAGTAGAAGGCACATTTTATTGGCAAGAAGACGACTAGGCCCTAAATCTCACTTTTATATACTCACTTTCTGACAAATGATATTGGAAATGTGTCTTATCCTCTGTAAACTTATATTTTCATTTGTATAATGGACAGAATGTCTCCAGTGCCTCTATCACAAGACTGCCAAGAAGAGATATGAGATAATTCACAACAAAAGGAGAAAACTCACAAATATTCCATATCTCTTATTTCACATACACAACAGCTCTAGAAAGAAGTACTAGCTAGTGAAGAAACTAAAACCCCAAAAATAAAAATAACTTGCCCAAGGTCACGAAGCTGCCATAGTACTCTGGAGCCAGAATATTTAGGTTCAAATCCCAGGTCTATTCCACACTGCCTGCACAACCTTAGGGAAGTTTACTTTACTTCTCTGTGTCACAGATTTATTATTTACAAAACCAGCTAATAGGAGTATCTATATTATAGAATTGTGTGAGGATTAAATGAGTTAATAAGCATGGAGTCTTAAGAATGGTGCTTGGCATTTAGTAAACACTATAAAAGTGTTACCTATTACTATTCTTTTTATTATTTCTAATATAGTATAGACATTTTAAAAAATTTCACCAAGACATTAGGAAAAATTGTGGTAGAAAGGACATGCAAACCTGAAACAATTGGTGACCTCTAAGAAGGTGCTAAGCTGGCAGTTCTTAGGAGAAATTCAAAAGGTGTTAGAGAAGTGTCAGCTCAGCACAGCTCAGTCTGTGAAAACTTCAGAAGGCCCGTGGCTCGGTAGATATGGCAGAGAGGAAGGGGAAGAAGGATCAGGGCCATGGCTGGTATTACATGATAGGTACACGTAATGTATAACATGATATACACGACAGGCCATGATAGAAACACGTGAATGTCATATTTTTAATAATGTCATACTTGTAAGAAACAGCTACCTCTGCTGGAAAATGGTAGAATTGCTTGTCTATTATTTCTTAACCTCTCAGCTATTTCTGAAAAACTCAGCTATGATGGTACCCAAGTGCCTTTAGGAAATAATCACAAAAGCAAGATCATTTCTGCAACTCCACAAAGGAAATATGCGCCATTTCCTATCTTACTTGTAATAAAAGGCAGACTTTTCAATCTATTTAAATATATATAAAGGGCAGTTGATTTCTGATCTCCACCCTTTCTCTCCTTTCCTTTAAAAATGTCTGGAGAACTTATCACTAAATGAAAGAGTAAGTGGATGATAGCAGTCAACATTTTTTTAGATAATGATTAAACAATATGGCTATTTTTGGTTTACTTACCAAATAATTGTTAAATTGAGAAGGAATTTGGTATCTTCTGCTAATTCTTACCAATTGTAACAATGTTTGCCCCTAAGTTACTGTTATGGTGTTAAGAAAGTAAGTGGCAAAACAAGATGTCTAAAGATGAAGATTTCAATGTGTTAATGGTTTGTATTTAAAATACATACATTTTAAGATTTTTATGTTTTTTTATTCTAGTCTCAAACTTTAACACTATTCCTACTACAAATAGAAACAAAAATAATTAGTAAATAGGTACACAGAGAAAACACGGGAAAAACATTTCAGTATAGTTTACTAGCATCGTTGTTCACCCTACAGATATATATCTTTTAAAAAATCTTTTAGCCTCTGAAAGGAGAGTATGCCACCTCAAAACATGCCACTTTGGTATAAGGATTGTTTTGAGCTCTCTGTCCTCTTCCTTTCTGTCTAAAAGCTGAGCATAAATTCCCCTTGCCAGGAAGAGGAGGATTACTCATCAATGGAGAAGGCACAATTTGAATCTGCATAACAAACCTTACTATATGACCCTTATCTTCCATTAGTTTTCCCACCGTATGTCTCTCCTCCCAGAATTTACCACCCCTAGAAGCCTAGACCCCCTTTTCCTTTGACTTGTCACTTCTACAAAAATTTATTGTCCTTTTGTTGGAAGAGTATATAAGCCTCCAGGGTCTAATTATGGCTTTAGATCCTCATTTCTTTTCTATGAAGGACTCTTTATGCATACATAAACCTTTTCCTCTGATAATCTTTTTGTCAGTTTAATTTGCAAGACCTCAGGAACTGAACCTAAGAGGATAGAGGAAAAGTCTTTTTCTTCACCTATAAAGTCAGATTTGCTAATTTCCAGACACAGAACAGGTACTCAAAAAATGTTTGACAAATATTTGTCATATTTTTCATACAATGTAGAAAAATAAAGAATTGAACTCCTATTCCCTTTAATTACCTTGAGAGTATAAAAACTTTTTTCTGTAAATTTTTTCTTCAAGTCTTGTCTGAAAGTTTATTTTTACAACAGATTTATTGAGATATAAATCACTTACAAAAAAGTTGACCATTGAATAAGAGTACAATCTAGTGGTTATAGCATAAACACAAAGTCGGACAATCATCATTAATATTTATTGTATTTATTTAGAACATTTTCATCATCCCTGAAAGATGCTGTACTTGTTAGATGAGTACTAGACTTACGAGGGTAATTACTTCCTAGGGTATATAAATGTCTAATCATTACATTGCATACCTAAAACTAAAATAATATTGTATGTCAACTTTGAAAAATAAACAAAAAAAACCCCATACCATTATGCAGTCACTTTGCATCCTTATGTCCCTGTAGTCCCTGGCAACCATTTATCTACTTTCTGTCTCTGGATTTACCTAGTCTAGACATTTCATATGAACGGAATCATACAATGTGTCACTTCTATGTCTTCTTTCACTGAGCATAATATTTTCAAGATTCATCCATGTTGTAGTATGTATCAGTACCTCATTTCTTTTTATGAGAATACCTAAGTTTTTAATGCCTTAAGAATGCCATAAAATACATGCAAACAAATGATGCTTTTAATAATAAGGACTGGGAATTTCAAGGATATACCCAGAAAAATTACAAATGATGGAAGTTGAGAAAATAATCCAGCCTTCATAGTCAGACATATAAGTAGGATAAAGATGATCTATTATTACTAATGCAAGTTTACAGTAACTCAGAAGCCCCCGTCATACTACAGTCATCACTAAGGTGACCACCATTGTTAGTAAAAGTCCATTTTCCTCTTCATGAGTCTTTAATTAAATGAAATCGGTCTTTGTGGACAAAGCCTTTTTCTCTTCTCCAGTTGTAGTAACTGCTAGCTTATTAAACACCAACTTTTCTCTCCCTGTGCTCTCTGGATAAGGAGATTAAATCCACATAAGTCTTGCTGATCCTGACACTGAGGATACTGCTGTCACTGATACTTCCTCAACCTCACTGCCTTCCCACAGAGACCAATCAACTCCATTTGATTAGATACCTGATAGTGTTGGGCTTCCCAAGAAGCAGCAGCTAATGCTGGGATAGCTGATATCTGTTGTGACATTAGGCTCTGCATTTTGATCTATTCTGCTCTTAAAAACTCAAGAGGTTAGGAATTTTCTTCTAAAGATAATATGAGGCTTGTTTATCATTAATACTGTCAGGGGCTTTGACTTGGATAAATAGAGGATGGCTCATCAACAACTTAGATAAGGTGCTGTCATGTCTCTCTAGTTCCAGCAAGTGATTTAGTACTGGGAAATACAGACTATTTAGAGTAAATATTCCATACCTCCATCACCCCTCACATAACCTCAGCTGCACACACAGTCCCAGCTGTCACCAGAGGGGCAGGGAAACTGGGACTGAAACTGGTTTTGGATGTCTTCCTTCAATTACAAACTCCTCTTCTACCTTTGCACCATTGAATGTCATACCTCACTGGGTTTTTGGAGATATCTTGTCTGGTGCTTTAAATTTAAAAAATGTTTAATTATAAAATTTCTATCTTAACCATTTTAAAATAGTTTAGTAGTGTTAAGTACATTCATATTGTTATGTAACCAACCTCCAAAACTCTTTTCATCTTGCAAAATTGAAACTCTGTACTCATTAAACAATTCATTTCTGTCTTCCCCAGGCCATGGCAATCACCCATTCTACTTTCTAGTTCTATGAATTTTACTACTCTCAGTACCTCATATAAATGAAACCACAGAGTATTTGTCTTTTTATAACTGGCTTATTTCACTTATCAAAATGTCTCCATGTTTCATACATGTTATAGCACTTGTCAGAATTTCCTACCTTTTTAAGGTTGAATAATATTCCATTGTGTGTGTGTGTGTGTGTGTATATATATATATATATATATATATATATATATATATATGTGTGTGTGTGTGTGTGTATATATATATACACACACACACATATATATACACACACACACACACACACACACACACACACACACACACACACACACACAACATCTTGTTTATTCATTCATCTGCCAATGGACAGTTGGGCTGCTTTCACCTTCTGGCCACTGTGAAGAATGCTGCTATGAATGTGAGTATACAAATATCTCTTCAAGACCCTGCTTTCAGTTCTTTTATAGACATACCCCACAAGTGGAGTTGCTGGATCCTATGGTAACTCTACAGTTAACCTGTGAGTAACCTCCATACTCTTTTCCATAGTGGTTGTACTATTTTAATATTCCCGCGAGCAGAGCACATGCATTCCAGTTTCCTCAAATCCTTACCAACACTTGCTTTTTTCTATTTTCATATTTTGATAGTGGCCATCCTAATGGGTGTTTAATATGTACTTTTAAAATATTTTAAAATATTTTTTCCACTATACAGTCCAAGGTTTCCATAATTCCATAAAGCATGAGATATTTTGGGGCATTGAAGATTGAAATAGTAAATACCTTCCCCTTTGGTAACCACTAGTCCACTGTCCATGTCCATGAGTCTCTGTTTTCAACTCTGTCATTTTAAATAAGAACTCAAGGCTTTCATTTTTCTTTACAGGTGTCACTATTGGTGATAATTCAAAAGTAGCCTGTTATCTGTGTTACAGTAAAGAAAGCCCCTCCTAGCTAAAAATATCTATGAGAAGAGACATAATAATTGAACTGAAAGGGGTATTAAAAGTTTAATTATAAAATAATTAGTTGCTTCCAAATGTTGAGGAAAGTTGGTTTAAATGTTTATTTAAAATGGTAAAACCTAATATCCGATTTCCAGTAATGTTTCTAATGAATACTCTAAGTTAAAAAAAAAAAAAAGGCCACCCCTTTTTCTAATACTCTACCATCAAAAATTCTTAAAAACAAAAAACTTAAAGGGCTTTACAATTACACCTTTCCACAAACCTATATCATTTCTGATAAATCTGGAACTAAATTAATATCTGTGTTGAATATTTTTCTTTCCCCTTCAGAACATAAATCCGGTAGTCTTATGAGATGCCAGCTAACTTGAAAATGTTGGTTTCTCAGGTATCACACCCTCACTTGGTCTTTGCATAAACTGAACCCTTGCTGAAGTTTCAAACATGTCAAGAAATGAAACCAATGCCTTTGAAGTTTCTAAAGAAAGATAGTTTAGAAAAAAAACAGTCTGGTGCCATTGGCCTTATCTGTGTGCAGTGCACCCGTCCTAAGGAGACGCAGCTGCTCTTTTGGGATCCATGAAGACCACGGCTAGTCAGAGGCTAATACCCCGTCCTCATCTCCCATCCAGGCACTGCTGCTGCTGCCTGATGGTCGTGCACCGAGGCAGAACCAAACAAGTTAGAAAGTCTGGATTAAAATCCCTGTTCTTCCATTTTACTCCCAGTAGGATCGGGGATCTCAGTTTCCTCATTTATAAAAACGTCTATTCTTGTGGGTGTCAAATGATGCACTGTGCATAAAAGTATTTTGTAAGCTGTAAACATGATGTAAATTCGAGGTTATATTACTAAGGGGTTATAAACACAAAGATAACTGTTATAAGCAAATGAATTGAGATTTCTATGGCTCAACTTTGGACGATTCATATAAAGATTTTCATAGCACGGCCTCAGTCGATGTTTTCTAATCAAGCCTGATGGGAAGCAGCACCTAAGGAACTTGTTAAAGACACAGAGAGCAAGGCCTCGCCCCAGATGTACTAATTCCAGATCTAGGGGAATGGAGGCTGCTAGCCTGCTGGAGAAAACTGGTTGCGAGGCTCTGACTTGGAGGCTAGAGAAAAATGGCTTTTAACTCAGAGAGACTTGCTCCTTTTAGAGAGGAGCCTATTTTGTGTTTCTCACCAGAAAATATATATTCTGCCTTTTTGTCGTCAGACCATTAAGTTTCTAAATATCAAGAGTCCATATCAAAACATGATCATTAGGGATTCAAAAATGCAGAACTGATAGAGTAGTGGAAATGTGAATGCACTATATTTTAGAATGAATTTGATGATTTGTCAGTTTTTAGGTTTGCTAATCTTTCTATTAAAATGTTCTTATATGTGTAATGGGATTTCTTAGTAAGAAAAAGCCCTTTAAAATATTTTTTAAATGTCCTTAATTTATTTTGCAGTTCTGGCGCAGGCAGAGAATGAACCACCAGCTGGTGCGAGAGAGGTTGCTGTCAGCTCTTGCTTTTCCTGTGAAGATCCTGGATTTGGTCCAAAGCTTAGTATACATCGCCTCCAAAGTCGGAATGGTATGAACCGCACAGTCGAGTGTCAAGTGTAGTTTATCTTACTTTATTGCTTTTTATTATTTTACTTTACTTCCTTTACTATTTCTTGGCTCAAGCTCTACCACCTTAAAGCTGTGTGGCTTTGCATAAGGTTTTAAACTTCTGGCTCACTAGTGTAAAACAGAAATCATACCCAAACTTCACTGGATTACTGTGAAGAAGAAATGAATAATGTATAGGAACTTATTATAGTACCTAAGGACCTAGTAATAAATGAAAAGTATTACCTAAATTGGTTTGAATTTTGTGTAAGTCTTTCCATCTCATAGTTCAAGGTCTCAGTAGTAAGAGCTAAAAAGAACCTCAGGGTCTTCTAACCTGACCACTCTTAGAGCTGCATCACTTGGGGAAGCTGGATGCCTCTGAGGACACAACCCAGACTGTGCAGGAACTTCCAGGCCCTTGTTACCCACCCCGGGACATCCCACCTTTCTGTGTCTTGGCTGTTAAGAGATGTTCAATCCAGTGTGTCTCGGTGAGGGTCTCTCTCAGTGGCACTTTGGTTGTGAAGTTGTTATTAAGCCATCCTGGCCTTCCTCTATTATATGCCCGCCACAGTGACAACCAAAAATGCCTTTATAAATTTTCAAATCTTCTAAGGAGAGTGGTGCTCCCCCTTCTCCTACTGAGAACTAGCGGCCTTAGTAGGCCTTCAGAGAAGTCTTCTCTGAGGAGAGGAGCATCATGTCAGGAGTCAGACATGCTTCTCCCGGTCTACAGTTCTTTTCCCTTTATGATTGGTGTGTGCCACAGCTCACAGCCAAGTCACCTCATTTCATCTCATACGCATGTCATCATGCATCTTAAACACTGCTGTCATCATCCCACCTCTCCACTTAAATATCTGCAATGACTTGTGAGACAGAGTAGAATGGTGGTTACCAGGTGGTTACCAGCTGAGAGCTGAGGGAATTGGGGGATTTTGTTTAAGCTTACAAACTTGCAACTAGGAGATAAATAAGTTCTGGAGATCTAACATACAGCATGTGATTATGGTTAACAACACTGTATTATAAACTTCAAACCTGGTAAGTGACTAGACCTTAATTGTTCTCAACAACAAAAAAGAAATGATAATTGTGTGACATGATAGCAGTGTTAGCTGATATTACTGTAGTAATCATATTGCAATATATAAATATATCAAACTCATATGTTGTATACCTTTAATGAACAGAATGTTATATGCCCATTATATTTCAAAAAATAAACAAAAAACCCTGCAATGACTCCCTTCTACCTGCAGGGTCAAGGCCAGTGCCCTCAACTCAGTCTGGGATTCAGAGAGTCCCTTCCCCCCAGGTTGGACTCACTATGCTCCTCTAGTCTTATTTCACTTGTGTAAGTGGGCTTCACTCTTTACTCCTGGAGTTGATTCTAATCCCTGTATTTCCACCACAGCTCAGCTTTCCAATTTGTTCTTTTGGGTATGCTGGTCCATGCGATGATCTTTTACCTGAACTTGTTTCCTTTGAACTTCCTGCTTTGATTAGGGAGAGAGCCAGTAAATGATCATGTGTTCCATGTTCACTCATGTGCAACCTTTTGGTTCTGCCAAGACCTAGCCTCTTCCCTCACCTAGGTGCCCACCTGCCCTTCCTTTATATACTCAAACCACCAGAAGAACAAGATTTTCTCATGGGAGAACCTGCAGTGCTCGGGAGGGGACCAGGTGCATCTGAATGGGTCCAAATGCACTGAGGACAGTGTTCTGGAATGTTCAGCAGAGGGGCCCAGTGGCCCTTTGCCATTATCTGAACTCACTGGAGGAAATAAAAATTCTACAGCTAATGAATAATTCTTTTATAAAGTGCATATAAATAAAGCGAGCTCCTACCTTAATAGAACTTCACAGAATTTCAAAATAGGATTTATTCAGGTCATTTAAAAATGTTCTCAGAGCAAGAATTCTAGAGCGGCACTGCAGAAGGCAGAGCACATATCAAAAGGGAAAAAAGTGAAACAAAGAGAAATATGCACCTTCCAATTTCTATGATTTTTTAAAATTGCATCTCCTCCTGTCTCAAACAAGGCCATATTGATAGTTTTTCAAAGGCCGACGTTCTCATGCTGATGAACACCAAGGCAGACGGTGTTAACTACAACATTCTGGGAAGCAACACTTCTGACTAATTCCGGAAGTACTCTAGAGAGCTGCCATGATGTCACCTGCTTGACATGTCATGCTTTACACGTGAATGTGTCTTACAATGATGGGTTCCCTCCTGGATGAAAGCAATAATAAAACTTCTACAAACATGGCTATGACCTTTGCCTAAGTGTCATGGGTCAAGCACTGTGCAAAGCAATTTGTATGGATATTTTGTTCGGCCGTCACAATGATTATGCAATAGGTATTATTATTGGACCAACTTTATGAATGATAAAGCTAAAGCAGAAATAACTTGCCAAAGAGCACACAAAGTAAGCCGCAGGGCCCGTGTGGGACTCCTGCAGTTTCGCTGTGACACTGTTTGCTTTGACACTGTACTAATACCTATTCTCTACTGAAAAATACCTATTCTCTACTGAAAGGGAAGGGAAGCCAAAGGCCACCTCCATCACTGTGAGACAAGGCGGTCTGGCAGAGGGGAAGAGCTTGTGGTGACTGAAATTTCTCTCGCCTTGCTGTTAAGAAAGCAGCAGGCCATGCGAGGAAGGGATTTGTCCTGGGACACATCGGTGACTGATGATACGGCCAGGAAGACAGCCAGGGTCCAGCATGTATATCTCCAGGCTCTTCTCCTCATTCCACGTTGCTACAACTTCACCTCTTCAGGTGAGGGCCACTACGGATCCCATAACACACAGTAAGATGTCAGTAAGTTCAAATGTACTTATGGGTTTAAAATAAAAACATTCCTTTAAAAATTACCTAAGAGATTCTCCTTTGATGTTGCGTGTAAAAGGGAGGAATGAGACTACATGGTCTGCTTACAGCAAGTTCTCTGTAAAAGGTATATCCCTTGTCATTCTGCCATCTGCTTATTAATTAGTTTTGTTCCTCCTGAGATGTTAATATCACTATGGCAACAAGAATATGGTTCATGCGGTAGCCATATAGCTTCTTTCCCATAACTCACATTCTTTTGCCAATGCTTTCAAATTTCTGTTTTCATTTTGAAGGATTATATAACCCATTTAAAAAAAATGTCTGTCATTAATGTTGTTAAGCTTATACCATAAGATAAACCTATATTTGAAAATTTGTGTCAATAAAAATGAATATTTGTGTGTATTTCATCTTTGTAATGACAGATATCTAAATGTTAATATAATAGGACTATCATGGGTGGTTTTTATTTTTCTGCTTTACTGTATTTAATTAAAAAATGAATTGTATGATGAGAAGAAATGTATTTAAAAATATTTTTGCAATGGTACCACCACACAAACCAAAACAGAATCTCCAGAACCCTTATACCTTTGCTGCCTAAACAGCCCTTTAACTGCCTCTCGTGTAATGGACCTTGAACATAATAATGAAGCCACCGGAATGTTATAAAATATTATAAAACCACTGTTATAAAACCATTGCAAATGTCAGCCACACTCTCATTGAAGCGATGCTTATATCTTGCCCATGTTTGAGTAGCTGATGTCCTTTCTAGTTCCCTCTGGTGGTGGCCTTGATTGGGTCTTGATAGCCCACAGCCTGAGGCCCTGCCTAAAAGACCCTTAAGTGAATAAAGTTTGGCAGCAACCCTTGCTCACTAGTGTTTGTTCTAGTTTTGTCTTCTAGGGTCATGTGCACTGCTGAAAAGTAAGTCTCCTCAGTGCTTAAATAAACTTGTGCCTTGGTGTCTGATGCTCAGTACTTGGGTTTGGTACATGGCCTAAAATTGTACTATTAGAATCCTATGAATATACTATCTCCCTTATTGCAGCTGACATCAGTTTGGGAAGAATTTCCCCGAAGCCGAGTGAGGTTCAGTCTGACATTCTAATACACTAGGAGAGGACTGAGGCTTGAGGAAAGCTGATTTAAAAAGGTGCTGGGTGCCCCGGAGTAGATAAGGAGGAAAGGAAGTTATTTCTTCATTCATTCTTGAATTCAATAAATATATATTGGATCCTTTCCAGTGCTAGCTGCTGGCTATACCATAAGGTTTCCAAAGTGTGTAACAATACACAGGTCTGTCCTTGAGGAATTCAAAGTCTTGCAAATAAGGTGAAGAACAAGATGTGGAAGGTATATTTCATTATACCTCCACTTCAGCTCTGAGATTGTTGAGATAATACAAATAAACTGCTTAAGAAAGAAGCTGGAACTTAGTAAGTATTCAAATTATAACTACTGTATATCATTATTACTATAAATTTCATCTACAGAAGAAAGGAAGAAAATGAACATCATTAACAAGCAGGTTCCTTAAGGTGTTCACATTTGCAACTCTCTGGCTGAACGGAGTGCAGTGGAACATCTGGTGGCTCCATCGGAATGTCCAAGGTACCATTTCATGAAAGGCAGATACAAATCCCTGCCTTCTTATGGTATAGCATAAGGTTCTTTGAAAAAGAAATGCTTGCCTCTCTAAGTGGCAAGAAATACATTCTCTGTTGCTGAGTCCTTCACTGGAAAATTGAGATTAAATTAATTTTAAAGCCATTATCACAGAGGCAGGCACATGGTAAGCACTGGGGAAGAGCGTATTTACCAGGTGAGAAGCTGGAGATAGTGGGTGAACAAGGCATCTCAGCCTTCAAGGGGTTTAGATAACAAACAGAATATGCAAGACAAAAAATACCACGAAAATTAAATAATATTCGATGTCTACTGTGAGAGAGGAAGTACAGGGTGCAATGAACACACATAGTGTGGTGATGGGGTAGAGACCTATTGTAGGGATTCAGAGAAAGCATCTTTGAGGAATAAGATACAAGCACCCTTTACACAGATTAAAAAAGTGAGGTTCACATAAATTAAGTAACTGTGTGGCATAATCTCTGGCAACTAGAGACTGCTCTTGAAATCTGTCTCAATTTTTGATATTTTTGAACTCTCCATAGCATGAATTACAGAGAAATTACTAATTTAAAGTCTCCAGTAGTTTTTTTATTTTTTTATTCCTGTTTAGAAGAAAATTTTGGTTTTATGGTTTTTGGTGGTGGCTGTAGCGGTGGTTTAGGGTTATACAACAGGAAAGACAAAAATCTTTTTGAGCCAAAAGGGGCAAGTATATTAGGAGTAAAACTGTTCTGCATAACAATTCACAGGATCATTTTCTTTGTGGGGGAAGTTACATTTACAGATAATTGAGACATCGAGGGGAAGGAGTGCCCCAGACTGATGGTGTCTCAGCTTTGGTTAGAAGAACTTTCTGTGATGATGGAAATGTCACGTATACTGTGTGAATACAGTAGCAGTGACAACTGAGCACCTGAAATGTGGTTCTTCAGAATGAGGAACAGAATTTTAATTAAATTAAATTTAAATTAAAATTAGTACCTACTATATTAAGATAGCCTAGGTGTAGAAGAAACAGGGTTTCTCCTCTCACTAGGCTCAGAGACTAGGTTAAGGGGTTTGGACGCTGGCTAGGAGAGACATAGCAAAAGGGGTTCCCACTGGTAGGGAGTGATAGACTCTGCGACACAGTGGCCTTTGGGGGCTCAGGAAAGTGGTCCCCAGAAGTATCCTGAGTAAGGAGTCACAGCCTATGGACTTTGAGTTCAGGGTTGTCCGGAACCAGTCTTTCAGCTTTGCCTCTCTGCTTCGAACTCACTTTGTCAATCCTGACGTTAGAAAAGTCCTATATGGCATGAGAGCCTAGACACAGTCGTGCTTTGGAGGATTAAGGGAGGGACTGTGTTGACTTTGGACACCAAACATATTAGTAGAGTAAGGACAGCAGGTCACTCAAGTCTGAACCTCCAGGTCTAGCCCATAACAGAAGCTCATTAATATTTGCTGGGTTGAATTTAGGAAGGAAAACTCCAAATATTGTCTATGCATGGACATCGTTTTGCTCATGCATGTGCTGAACTATGTTGGCCTCTTATTAAGTCTGATAGTTTTATTTTTCCACCAATAGTTTCAGTAGTTCAATTATCTAAAAACACTGCTCTCACTTTAACTAAAAATTAATATATTGTATATTAAAGTAAACATCTGTATGACAATTCAATTCTGAATGTGACCCAGCACCTGCCAAAATCTTGTTCAAAACATCTGATACTTGAGAAAGACAGTCGAATGGACATGTTAACTAGTCGCTGATCATGCCAAGTTCTATCACACACAATTAGAAGATCATAAAGCTAAATACCTGGGCCACAGTTTCTCAGTTCCCCGGGCAAGGTACTTCACAGGTGGAGATTTAGAATTAACAGGCAGTATGAGACAGTAGGAACTGAGCCTTTTTAAAAAGTATAACTAAAGATACCATCTACTATGTAATTCACTGTTCTTAATAGAAGGATTCATATGATAAAAGTCATATTTTAGTTATTTTACACACACAGTTATCTACAGGTAACTATAAGGTTTCTTGTCAAAAAATAAAAACTGTATAACTATGATTCCCTTTCCACCACATATATCAAAGTCTCTAAGACCTAAATTTATTCTCTAGTTGTAGTCACTGGTTTATTCCAGCTGCTGGTAATATTTATTTTTCCTGTTTCATTCTTACATGTCTTATTTTGTATATTTGTATATTTTAATCTGTAAACTACCAGAAATCCTTTTGGAAACGAATGAGGTATAGCACTCAAACAAATAAATCCTCAATCCTTTTAGAGATCAAAACCAAAAAGTACTAAATAATGAGACCAATAGAAGGATATATTATTCAATTATCTTCCCCGAATGGCAAGTAGGATAATAATTTATAAGAGAAAGGTCAATGACAAGAGTGAAGATTAAATTAGGTGGTCCATTATACTTGATGAAAAAACTCTTAGCCAGCAAAGTATCAATCCATCTTCTTCAATCAATAAAAAGAACTCTGCAGGCATCCACATAATATAATTTGGCCTTTAGTTACTCCCGTGCATAAATGCTCCTTACTGGAATGATAATCAGTAACAGCTCTGGTGTGCTTTTGGTTACATTCCCTTCCCCAAGAGAGCTAGAATGATTTGCTAAGAGAGCAAGTGTCACACATAAATTCGGACAGTGTCAACGCCATCTCAGCAGACTCAATTCAAAGAACGAAGAATGCTGATGCTGCATTGCAGCATTCAGCACCTTCTCTTAACTCCCTGTGGCTAACCCATGAGGCTGAACAGGTCTTCACAGAAATATTTAAGATGTCAGACAGGATATCTTATATAGGCATAGCAAAATTACAATTCAAAAGTTGAAAATCAAAACTGACATCATAATAAAATCGAAGGAAAGGTGTTAATAAAACCGGTAAATATGCTATAATTTGGTTACCATAGTTGCTAGGCAGCAGTATACTTTCGCTACTGGCTAGCATATACTTTATTGCTGCATAAATTAGCTAGCCCTACAAAGAAGGATAGAAAACAATCCATTCTATTATATACTCCCTTTAGTCACGCTGTGTTTGCTTCTGCCCCACATCTGCTTTGGAAATGCATATCTACTGCATGCAGGAAATGATTTCAGAAGGGGTGTCCCTGCTCCTATCCCTCGGCTCCCTTTGCTAGCAGGTAGCTATTCTCTAGGTCATGCCCTCTGTCCAGAAAGAAAACTATAAGACTGCATCTGCCCTTCTTCACTGATCTGTCACAACCAGAAAACAGAAATCACAGCCCCCTAGACAAAGGTTGCTGCTGTTGTTTTTTAGTTTACATCTAACCATCTAATCAATATATCTATGTAAACCCGGTTCCTGAGGCATATGATTTATGGATGCGATTTGCAGCTAGTTCTTAGCAAATGTAGCTTAATGATCCTCCCTTTATTGTTCCGATCAGGTAAAATCTGATCCCATCTGTGTTCAGGGCATCTTACTTTCTTGAGGGCTGTGACCTGGAAAGACCCCACTAAAGTTGGGGAAAGAGCAGCCTCTGTAGTACGAAAGAATAGTTGCTGGATCATGATGTAATAGAATTACTAGAGATCTGGAACCTAAAATGGGTGTCTTGAGGGAACTAGCAGTGGCCTCAGTTTAAGCTTTTTATAAAGACCAGTTCCTCTCAGACACCCTAAAGCAAGTCATCAATCACCAATTGCAGAGGGAAGCATAGGCTGTCAGGCGTAAGCACCAGTGCCGGCCTCTTATAAGGTATAATTAAATTTCGCCACTGCCTTCAGCTCAAAATGCTATTAGGCCTCATTAATTAGGAATGACTGGAGAAAACGTTTTCCTAAATCAGTGACAAGTCTGAATTTTAACATTTTTAAACAAAAGCGCGATGTGATTTTTTTAAAATCGCATATTGTTAATTTAGGCAAGGTTAATGACATGCGTCTGAGGTCTCCATTGATCTTTAATCAATAAATTAGCATCATTTATAATTACTACATCATTGTTTTAATGTAAATGGATGTTTTGGAATTGCTTGGAGCCTGAAAATACTATAATGTGTCCTCTTAAATTGCTTAAATATTGGCCCAGTCTTCTTATTTTCAGCAGCATCAGGAAATTTCTGAACAGTAGCACAAAGACAAATGTCAAACTTATCCTGACAGAAATTTTCCAAATATCCTAATTAGAAGATGTGACTTAATGAGGTTTTCTGTGGATTATAGAAATAAAAGCAGAAGAAAATGTCTTCAAGATAAGAACTTCAGTTTAAACATTGACATGCCCTGTTTATACTTGACTTAAAGAGGTGCTTAAATTTGTCCTTCAAAATGGCAAACTAGGCCTCAAGTCTGCCTTGTCACTGAATCCTAAGGATGCAGTTAATGTAACAAGAACAGAGCTCTAGAGCGACATGAGCTGACTGGCACTCTTGAGTCATTTTAACCATAAAGGCTTTTAGCAAGCTAAGGACAATAGGGTAGGAAATAGCTTTTATATTGGGACAAGCTGAGCTTTTATTAATTTTTATAAAACTAACGAATTATAAGAAGGAAAAGAAAAATGAACCCCTAAGGTTAACTAAGGGCGACAGAATACTGGAGTGGTTTAAGAGCTCTGGGGCTGAAAGCTTGCCTTTTCTAATTTGCTAGCGCTGTGATCCTGGACCAGCTACTTCTTAGCTTTAAGCCTTGGTTTCCTTTTCTGTAAAACAGGGATAAATAACACTTTTCTTGATATAAGAATAAATGAGAGGAAAAAAAGCTTAGCGTGGCATCTGCCACCCAGCAACTCCTTCAAAGATAGTATTATTTTTACTGCAGCAGCTACTGTTAGTACTAGTAGTATTGTGCCCTACCCCTATGTGATCTAGTCCCATTTCTCCTCTAACAAGTGAGGGTTTAGTAAAAATAATACTTTGAATGGTTTGTTAGAAAGCCATAGTGCTGCTGTCAATGATGATATGTCAGATACTGCCAAATACTTTATGTAAACTCTCTTTTTATTCTCACTATGACCCAATGAGGGAGTTATACTATTTTATATTATTGATAATATTTTATATTATTAATTTCATAATTCACATTATTTTATCTTACAAATGAAGAAACTAGTGGCCACAGAGAAAAAAGCTAAAGCCAAAATTTGAACCCAGGGAATCTGAATCCTGAGTCCACACTTTAAGCCATTACTCCAATCTGCTTTCTACTTTATTTCTATAACTGAGCACAATGTTTCTGATGATTAAGCCTATCACTAGACTGGTTTTTACATCCAGAGGAGTATTATTTTGTTCAGATGTCCACGTTGCTATCCAATGATACACATGACACTGTAATTCCTTTCTCCATGAATATGAGCTTACTCAGGTTACCAAATCTTTTTACATATTATGCAAGTTTGCAGGGGACAGAAGTTAAAAATGGTCTCTATTATTTGGGCTCTAAAGTTTGGGCCTCATCCAGATATTTCAGCACATTCCCATCTGTAAGGATCTAGAGCTCTGCTGGTTGCCATCTGATCAATTTCTAACAGTCTGAGAATTTTCAGCTTGGGGAACAGTCTGTAGTTTGCAGGCATGATTACTTAATCCATCTTCTATATGTTCATTTATATATTTATCATCCCCCTCACCCCTGGTCTTGCTTTACTTTTCTTGCTAGGGAACAGGCACACCTGTGTAAAAGCAAGAGTCTCTGTTTCAACCTCCTCCACATTTTGGAAAGGAAGGTTAGGAATTGTTCCAAATGCATTAAGGGTGCATCACATTGCAGTGCTCTTACCCTTGCAGTGAAGTCCACGGCAGCCGCTCGGTTTAACAGCAATGTGGCTACATTGATGTTTCCATAGTGAGCAGCTATGTGGAGTGGAGTGAAGCCACTCTGTAAAGAAAACACAGCAGATGTTCAATTGATTCCCACCGACCCCTTGTCTGACACGTTAATACCATAACCCTGCCCAAATAAAAATGAGGAAGCAAAATATGCTGACGTCCACATTCCATTCTGTACTAGGTTTCTTTCGATGAGTGCCAATTGCTCATGGGGTTTCAAATAAATGCCAAACTCATAGGCAGAGGAATAGCCAGGAAGGAACCCAGGGTGGAGACTAAGCAATTTTAGTAATCCAGTAGCGGAACATACAGAAGCCAATGTTTCAAAAAGTTAAAAGAGGGATGACAAGAAAAATCCTTATAGCTCATAAAAAGTTCAATTAGTACCAACTGTTTCATTTTCGATGACAGAATTGTCCATTGAATCTCTGTCAAAATTCAGTTAGATTTATACATTCAATACAGGGTCAAATTAACCAACAGTAAGTGCCAATTTTAATTATAAAATCAATTTTGGGGAAGAGATGCTACTACAATTGGTCTTGTATGACAGGTGATTGCATTCTATAAAGAATTCACAAGTTGATCTCCTTATTAGCAAATGCCTATTTAATAACACAGTTTCCTGGATTATTCATACCAAGGTCATTTTACTTCCTTAAAAAATGCTAAAACATGCAGCAATTCACTTAGTCCCCAAAGATTGAAACCTTATAGGAACTAGATGCATTTCTAAATTGTTAGCAAGCTGGTTAGCCATGCTAGCTATCTTACTGACTCTTGTGGAAGGGTGGGTGATTTTGGCACGATTCTGAGTAACTTTCATTTTGCTGACACCTCTGAGGGTAAGTGTCATGCAGAACTCTAAAGAATCAGTCCTATATGAGTAGAATGACAGGGTTGTCTGCAGCTTTAGGTATAGCTGATAAGCATCTAAAGTGTCAAAACTATTCATCCTACACACCTCTATTGTAATACCCTTAAGTTTCAAGGACTCCTCATTCTTCCTGTCAAACACTGGGTTCAGCTGCAGAAAGCCCTGGTAATCAAACTACTATCCTCTCTGGCACATGCTACTTTGGGGGTGGCGGTATAAAGCAGGTATCTAGCCTACAGAAGGCAATGCAAAGAAGAAGGGAAAGAAATGAGGCAACAGCACTAAGGAATGAGAAAATGATGATGCAGATATAGATCATATGTACATGTATATATATATATATACCTCTGTTGTTCTATTCACCACCATCTAGGTTAACACATTTGGAAGCAAAGAGGAGGAAAAAATGAACGGTTAGTTCTCTATCGGTGATATGGATTGCAGAAAGCTCATGACAGCTAAGTAATGAGGATGGAGGCACAATAGGCACAGAAAGAAAGCTAGACTGAATGAAGGGCTACGTAACGGCCTACTTCAAATGCCACATTTCCTTCACAGAGACTCTCAAGTAATATATGTGAAGACAATGGGAATTTTTGGCTGGGACTCTGGCTGCTGGCATGCTCTCCGCAGCTGATCAGTACACAGTGCATTGCCTGTCAACTTAGATAGCAACCAAAGGTTTATTTGTGCACACTGCCATTAGCATTTTGTAATTCTGCACCCTGATATTTGAGCTGAAGTGGTACATACATTACAAATATATTAAAATGAAGGAAACTATCAGGTTCCTAGAAATCAATTTTTGAGGTGGTCTCCCTGTTAGCATGCATCGGGCAACACCCACAGTCGCCTCCAGCTCTCTATGCTAAGGAGGATACGCCTTCAGTTGGCTGACTTGGATGTGTACTTTCATTTCTTCCAGTGCAGTTGAGCGATTGGCATAAGCCTGCCAAGAGGGAGACCAGGCCTTCATAAAGCTGGGGTGCCTAATGCCGGAGAGCTGCAGGGTGGGCTCGTTCCCCCATGCCTCACCTTTGATTCCACGTCTGCATTGCTGTCATTCTGCAGCAGCAGGGCAGCGGCTTTCGTGTCGTCTTTTCGGGCAGCGATATGAAGAGCTGGAAGACGCACTTTTCCTTTAGTGTCATTTTCTAGCAAGAGTGAAACTACTTGATCATGACCTTGTTGCAAAGCTACTGCCAGTGGTGTGAAGCCATCCTGCAAAGAAGTGGATGGGTCAGGATTAATCTCAGTGGGTATTTTTTCAAATTAGCAAATGAAAAGGTGACCAAGGGTCGATCTTTGTTTAGGGTTAGTAAAGCTAATTTATGCAAGTAACCATATATGTAAAAAGACATTTATAAAAATATATATATATCTAATATCCATAAAATGACATTTTAAATATTGATATATATGCAGAAAATAATAAATTTGCAATAAGGTTATGGGGTTTCCTTTCTGTTGAAAAGCGATATGCATTAATTGGATTAATTTTGAAAATATTCAAACGTACCATGGAAAGAATAAAAAGGTACTATAATTTCAATATTCATAGTATAAACAATAAATAACATTTCAGGTGAAATCCAGGCACATTTTTCAAAGGAGCTCATTTAAATAAGCTGTAAAAGTTTCCGTTGATATTTTATAACTGTGGAACATGCCTGTCTGGTTCATCATTGTAGCTTGTTGCCTAGCAGATAGCTGGTGCTCAAGTAGTATGTGTGAATTAATGAAACACAGTTACTCCTGTTTTAAGAAAAGTCTATATGAAAGACTCTTGGCTTCTCGGACCAAAAAAAGGAAGGAGACTCACAAGGAATATGCAAAATATGACTAGAATAAATTCAGATGCACACACATTTGCACATTTTGAGTCTTCTCATTGTATTGCCATGGGACTTGACAGAGACAGTTACAGATTTCACTGTGGTTAATTTTCAGATGATCTAGTGTTGTTGACTGTGGAATAAATAGCGCAGAGGAAAATCCTAAGACCAACTCACAATTTTAATTCCGAAATGCTTTCATTATGATCCACTTAAAAATATTTAAAAATTATTTTTACTAGGGAATTGGCAAGTAAGTTACTTCTTACTTTTTTGAGTCATGATATTTTATTTCTGGAATCCTGTGGTACAAATCAAGGGTTACTCCAAGAGAAGAATGTTTGTAAGAGAGAAAGGGAAAACCTAGTTAACTTGCACAATAGTGTCTTTTTGTTCTTCCATCATTTTCCTTGCTGGAAAATAGATAAGGACTCATCAGCACATTTATCTTCAGTGATATACAAAATATTGGTCCAAGCGCCTATTGGACAATATTGTCTAGGCTCTCGTAAATCCTTTCCTCTAGCCTCCTTGCTAACTGTGGACATGCAGACTATTCCTACCCTGGCATTTATATTCATATGGTTTTTCCCATCCTGGAATGTCCTCCTCCTCGCTCTGAATATACAAATTCAATCTACTCTCCATGCTTTAAGATCCAGCTGGAGTTCCATTTGCTCCTCTCAACTTTCCCAAGAAGACCAAAAAGAGGAAAACTGTGAGCACTGATGTACCCAGAAGAATGCTCCCAGCAGCCATAAGGTAACAGAGAGAGGCTGCATCCAAGATGGCACCAAAATGCTATCACAGGTTTACATGTTAGGGTGTAAAGTTTACAACATAATTTAATGTTATGAGAAAAGTAATCTACATAACTGTGTAAATACATGACCTCATGTTCATAAAGATAACTATGTGTGTATTGTGTACCTGTACAAAAATCTGGATGAATAAACAAAATATTATCTCTAGGGAATTAACAACAGTATTTTCTTCTTTTTGCTTTATATTGTACTTTCTCACCAATGTACTATATTACTTTTGTAATAAGAAGAAAAATACATTTTCTTAGAGGATAGAGTGGTAAAAAGAAAATTATGTATGAGTTAACACTGCATCTCGCTTTTAAAATCTGAGCAAAATCTATGGGGTAAAAATGAGAGACCACTTCCCTTCTAAATCAAAACGAAATGGCTACATTTCCACTGAAATGAATTTTTAAATCCACAGGGCCCATACATAAAGAAAATTACTTTGTACCAGAAAATAAACTGCACTGAGATGATTAGTACTGCCAATAAGAATGTGCTTCCTACGTAAGCCAATTAAAGATAGACACAAAGATACCAGCACTAAGGTGTTAACAGCTAAAATTAGCAGCTACAGATTTTGTTTCCAAACCAAGTTTAAATAGTGTGGTTTGCTCTATGCATTTATTCTTAAGAGAAAAATGTAAGCCAAAAGGAAATGTGATAGAAGTTCCAAAAGACTCTTCCCTCCCTTGTGAAGTAACTGGCACATAATAGGTGCTTAATAATTACTAGTAGAATAACTGAACAAATTAATTTACCTCATGCTTCAGAATCTTAATTAGCAAAAGAAGGAAGATATATATGGAAAAATACGATATGCTGTACACAGTAATATAGAAATGGTTTAAAAACTACAATTATGCTAAAGATTTGATCCATATATGCAAGTTGCATATAAAAATATGTACTAAAGAAACTTGGCAACATCACACTATTTAATGAAAATTCTGTTAAAAATTTGCTATCTAAGCAATCTTTTAATTGCCTCCTACTATTCGTTCTGTAAATAAAGACTTCTGTTTAAGTGACACCAATATCATTGTTAGTAAGAGAACATTATGCTTAGATCATTGTGCAAATAAAATTTCTTATTTCTTGCTGTTCTCTTAATTCTCTAACATCAATAATCCAAAAGAAGAGATTAAAATTCAGTCAAAGTTTCAAACATTTCTAGATAATCAAATAGCTATTGTTTATATAGCGAGGTACCAGCAACCCTCAGGAAGACACGAATGTGACTTGTTCTTAAAACATTTGTTTATCATATCTTTTTCTTAGAGCTACTGAAAAGATAACAAAGTTAAATTAGTATAAAGGATTAAAAATATATTCTAAATATATCCTTTGTCAAAAGATGGAATTAGTGCTTTGAGGACCTTACAAACTATTTTTCTTTAAATTAGTTGTAGTGCCTCTTTTTGGACCTTAAAAGCTTTAAAAAATAGCAGAGAATTACGTGAGCTATTGATAATTAGTTTAGAAGGTAATTCAGATCCATTAGTAGAAAGTTGGGTTTATGTTTTCTTCCAAAGGAGAGATACTCAGTGATCTGTACATCAGTCTAAAAAAGACTACTACCTGTTCTTCACAGATGAAAAAAGTACTATTGAATCACTCTCATTAGGATATTTATATTATTTAGTATTCTCTTCCAAAAATGGGAATGGATTTTCTCTTTCAACAATGTCCCCTCCCGCCCCATTCTCCCTGCATATCATGATAAAACCTGCATGTAGTACCTGAGGCACCACACTCAGGCTAGCTACTCCCCAGGTGTGAAGAGAGGCTCTACATCTACCAAATGTTTTTTCTTTTGTTATCAACCAGTAGTTACTGCTTAACTAGCTTTAAGATTATTATAAAAATAATCCATTCTCATGATAAAAATCTCCAAAGTTACCGAAGGGTGTAGAGTGAAAAATAAGGCGCCCTCTTAATTTCTTAGAATAAACCACTTATAACACGATACTAAGGACATTTTCCTCCATTGGTACATATAATCTTGGCTTGTTTTTAATAATGCTGAACAGTATTTTGTTGTATAACAATATTACTTAGTAGATTTCCTAACTAGAGTATATTTAGGTTCTTTGCAGTTTAAAAAATATTATTATGTTTAACTTCTGCATTCTCCTCTAATATATCTGTAATATAAATTCTTAGAAGTGGAATTGCTAAGTTAAAAGGCATATAAGCATAAAATTTTAATAGTTACTGCTAACTGTTCTCCAAAGGGTTGCAGCCAACTATCACCTTCACCAAGCCTGTAAGGAAGTTCTGATTCCTTCTACCTCTCACATTTTTTTTTTTCTCTCATCTCATGGGCATAAGACTCATTCTTTATCTAATTAATAAACTGATATTTTTTTGACTATGAGTGTGGGTAAGATATTTTCATATATTTACAGTCATTTTATTTCTCTTTTGTATGAACTACCTCTTCATTTACTTAGTGGTTTCTCCAGAAGGCATGATCCCAAAATATGAGTGAGGCTATATGTGATTTCTCTATTTCCATCTTTCCTGCATCATTCAGGAAACACATCTGAATGCAAATACGAGGAGTGATATTAAGACAAGGATAAGCCTGCATCATCTGTTCTAATACATTATTTTGTTAAAAATATAGAATACTCAAATGTTGGTGCTTTATTATTAGCAGAGATTCCTAGCGAATCACTTCATAAGGGATCATAATTTGCCATCCAGATTAGTTTAAAAAATAAACTGTATGACCTAAGATAGTATCAATGACTTAAACAATTTTATTTTAAAATTACTCTTCTATTCAAGACTGCAAAGGTTTTCTTAAATATCATTTCTAATACTTAAAAATGTATACTAGTTTTGTTTATAAGTATGAATTAAATTTAATTAGTTAACTTTAGAAATCTATAAATTCAATTATAATTATCCTAAATTAAGTTTGGAAAAAAACAGATGTAAAACTTATGTTTTATCACAAAATTATTTCAAAACAGTGGTTGCCTTTGAAGCAAAATTATAAGAAACAGAAAAATGTTCTCAAGCAAATATGTAAATATTAAGTTAAAAGCTCAATTATAGGGTAGAGGTAGGCATTTAAGAGTACAAAGGGTATCTATGCAATAAAAAATCCTTGAAAATTAAATATAGACTTTTTAATGGCTTTCATAAAAATATACACACCTACACATTAATATACTACTGAAATTAAAGTACCAGTGAGACAAATTCTCAATGTTACAACTCCAGTTTTACATGCCCTATAAACATGTAAACTTACCCATAGAAGGAACCAAAATGTCTTACCTCTGTAGCTAAGCTCTGGCTTGCACCATTGTCAAGAAGAAACTTGACAACTTCCAGGTGGTTTTCCTGGGCTGCCATATACAATGGTGTGAAACCATTCTGCAAAATAAATATTTGTGGGTTTCTAGAGCCAAACTATTTTTCCATTGTACTCTTATTACATGTCGCAGGAAATACTCCTATATAATAATTTTAATAACACATTAATATAGATATACATATTTATTAAAAAACCTGTATTATAGTTGAAGAATTTATAATATAAATATAATTTATAATTATACTTCATAATTCATATTTTGAAAGTAGTTCATAGTTAATAGTCTAAGTATAATTCATATAAATATACCCACTTTAGATAAGTAAGTACATTTATTTAATTACCACCTAATTGAGTGCCTACCACAAGTAAAGGATTTTACTAGATGCCATGTGGTTATGAAGAAAAATACATTTGGTCATTGTAGCTCCCAAGCATTACCAAGTTTAAATAAAAGATATAATAATTGTGCAGAAAGTTAAGCACTGAAATAGTTACTACTTTTAAAGGAATTTATATTAATTTCAAATAGCTCCAAACTTACTATGGAAGAACTTAGAGCAAAGGAAAACATCGATTTGCAAAAGGGTATATTTCAGTTTCAAAGCAGAATTCAATAAGTAGTTCTTTGTAAGTTCTTTCCTTGTATTTTTTGCAAAGACAGTACACTTTTATGTTCAGAACATATATACACATATACGTGCATATATACATACATATTCATACATACAATACATGCATACTTACACACTCTGTGTATTCTTGTCTGAAATGTCCTCACCTATCAAAGAGCTTGGATTCAAGCAAATGAACGTGTACCTCTTAACCTTCTTAATAAAAATATGTTGCATATGTGTTTGTTCTTTAAAAAAATGTGTTTCATATCTATGAAATACTGTTATATTTTAAAATCTTACTGCAAGACATATAAATCAAAACTTATTTTTCAAACTATAATATATTATCTAAATAAATTTTCCAGAATGCAGTTCTATTTAACTAAATGTTCTTGATGTTTTATTGTATAGATCATGCAATTTCAAAGAATAAAAGTAAATATATTTTAAATAAAATGTCACAAATATTACTCAAACTTTTGTGATTCAAAAGGTTTAGGTTCATCAATATAAATATCAATTACAATATGATTACCTTACTTATTAATAATTCAACCTCTGGTGACCTTGCTTTTTTGGCTTAAAGCTGAAAATTAGGAAATAATTTAAAAAGATCCTCAAGGAGATAAAAATGGGTGGCCACATAATAAACTACCATGGCACATGTACTTTAATTATTAGAGAGTTCCACTATTCTACTTACTCTACTTTACACATAATCATAACAAGCTAGGTTATCTGGTTGCCAAGCTCAAGATTAGAGACACGAAATTAGAGGCAGTAGAATATGATGCAACACGTTCAAGCTTCCTTTAAAATTATCTGCCTAGTAACATCACTGAAGTTCATGTTACTCTGTTCTATCATGAAAGGTTTACCAACATTAGGCATGAAATATGGAATAACTGCAACACAATGTGTATGTATGTATGTGTGTGCGCACACATGCGTGCATGTGACTATGTTTCATCTCTGTCACTCTTCCCAGAGCTATGAGGAAAAGTGAAATATAGTTAGGATTACCCTTATCATACTGTTGTCTATTTTCTGATTTTCTTATTTGACAAAAATAAAAGATCATTTAATCCTTGGTTGACTTAAATATCCCTTAAAATAAAAACAAAAGGAAAAAAGCAACAATCCAAAATATTAAGAAAAAAAAAAGGTGAAAACCAATGTGGATTTTTCTTAAAGCTCAGTGCACTACTGAGTTTCTATCTTTCCTCATTAGTTGAGAATTTCAGCTGGAAGGTTGATTTTAGGAGTGAACTTTTTAAGGAAAAATTCTACAGTGGATGTTATTCTTTCAGACATAAACATCAACCAGATTATTTATATCGGTGGATTCTCAGCAACAGGGCAAGATTACTCAAGAAACACTGGTTTACCTGCCAATGTCTGGCTTCTAGCTCAATGTACGTCCAACTGTCCTTGAGATTATCTTTCAGAACCAAACATTTCATGACCCATGAAGAAAATCCCAAATCAGGTACTGAGAGATTTAGGGGGTGCTATTATTCTTGCATATCTGGTGCTTCCGAGGAATGAGTCTCAAGAGGCACAACTTGCGGAGAGTGAAATGCATAGAACTGGAATTACTCAGAAATAAGATGGAGATAAGAATCACAGCAAGTTGGAGCCCTGTAAATAATTGTTTTCCACAATAGCTTTTCCTCTTCTTTTTTGAGTGCTTGCCATCCAACAGCCATTACCTGAAAGCTGGTCATTTTCTGAATGGTCCTATTTTTTCATATTTCTTCAGTTTTGTATGTTTTTATTGATACATAATACATATACCAAAAAACTCATCCTTTCAATATGCACAATTTAGTGGTTTTTTAGTATATCGACTAAGTTGGGCAATCATCTCACTACCTAATTTCAGAATATTTTATTATCCTCCAAAGGAACTTTTCCAGGTCCATTCTTTATCCCTCCCAATTCTGTTTTCTGCCAAATCCCCCCTCTGCACCCCTGAATAACTTCTAGGGATTTTATCAAAGGGCAGTCTTACCCTCCAGCTTCTGGTCAGATGCTTTCACTCCCCATTTTCAACTATCTGGTTTCCAAAGCTTTTCAAAAGCTTCTTCAGCCTTCTAGTCTGTGTTCCCCATCTAATTACAATAAATTTCCTTTTTTTTTTTTTTGCTTGTTAGTTTCTTTAATCCAAATAACACTAATTAATGCAAATTTCATCTATTGAGAAAGGATCAATAAAGTATGAGAACACATACATATTATTTAGTTATGGTTCTAGGGAGATAATTGTAAGTATCTTTTGGAAAGAGTGAATAAAAACATCACCATTACTTTAGAGTGCAAAGAGGCTTAAAGCACAAGGAATTCAATACACTGTCATTGGACAACCAATAGCTGAAATGATTTTCTGTGAAATAGCACCTGGATTGGAGAATGGTTAGATTTTAGGGAAAAAAGTGTTATTTTTCTCTCTTAAGAGAAAAAAGTACACCATAGTTTTATATTAATTTATAAACCTAGGAAATTTCCAAAAGAAAGAGCTGGCCAAAAAAGGAACATATGGGTGCCCAATTTACATTTTCTTTACTGTAGCAACAATCGACCCAATTCTCAAAAGGCAGGACAGCTCCACACTGAGTGAATATGCTCTTTGATGCCTGACTTTATCCAGTATGCTCAATACTTTCTGCTATGAATGTTTACTGTGGTGTTATTATAAGAATGCAGTCCTGCAGACTTATAATTTTATAGATAGTACTGAGGCATGCTGCCTAATACCAATGGGAAAAAATAACAAAATAAAATGTCCTCTTGTTATTTCATCTAAGTAGGGGCTTAAATTTCATCCATGAAAATTCTTTTCCATCCTAGTTTCCTACGGCCAGTCTTTGTTAATCAAAGTGCTGCTCGTAATCAAAATGTTAAGGACATGATGATAGAGCTACGCGGATTTACATGATACCGACTTTTGCAAAAGTCAATTAGAGGTGTACTATAAGGTCAAAAGTCAGAGAGGCTCGTCTGGATAACACCTACTGTTTGCTTTTTAATAAAGAGACTTTGCTTCTTTTGGTGCCTTATAGTAGAGAAAAAAGACAGAGAAGAAGATAATAGTGAGATGTCTTTTGAGATGGCAGTTTGAGATTGTTGCTTTATTTAGTACAAAGTTTTAAGGACTTAATCTTAGTAGAGTTCTTTATTATCATAATTATTTAACCTGCTTTCTCAGGGTAGGCCTAAATGATTCCTGGGATGTTAAATATTAGGAAGAGTTAACGTAAGACCTAAGATCAAAGCCATGACAAGAATTAGTTTAAAATAATATCTACAAATTCTTAATTTATAGACCCCCAGTTTATAAGATCAGAACTTGATATTGCCCAATGTTACTTTTATTTTCAAGATAAAGAGAATTTTTATATTTAAAGAGGGTGAGGGACACACTTTGCACTATTTCTTACTGGCTAATATTGCCTATAGGGTAAAATTTCACTTAGACAGCAATGCTGTCTTTCTTGAATAGTAATATTCCTGTGATGTTTTAGTGTGCTCCCACCTATATGGAAATTAAACTCATTTTATGGCGTTTTTGCTTGTTCTTTGTAAGAGTTCCTATTGAAAAGTTGCTACCCAGAATTATCATGGAAACTCCATTCTGCTGCATGGCCATCTCATTACTTATTTTGTCCTTAGGACAATGGAGACAGGTGTCCAGATGAAGGGAAACATGCTCTACTGTGAACTGTGTGGCAGCGAAGGCCAAGCACAGCTGCAAGGAACAGGGAATTTCATAGCCTGTGTTCTTCTCCCTCACTTCATCATCAGTAGGGAATGTGTACAAATTGAAATCAAATCTGGTTAGGATTTTACTTCAAATGCAGCTTCTCCCAGACATTGCTCTAAACATTAGTCAACAATGTGTACAATGTTTAAAAGAAGGAGGTTTATTCTTTTCCCTTGGGGGTTAAAAAGGATATAAGTTTATATGAAATGGATTTGTTTTCCCACTATCTCAGACCTTAACACCACTTATTTTCCAGTAAAAAGTTATAGGGGCATTTGACAAAATCGTTTAAAAGCCTGATGCTTCTTTTGTAGCCGGCTCATCTGTGTCTCTCTCAAAGTACTGTACTTGTCAATATTTGACTTTACATCTCTCCTTTCTGGAAAAGTGTTATTACTCCAAGTGAACCCTCATTGGGAATCAGAGAACAAGAGTAGGTAACAAAGGTCCAATCACAGGGACCTAGAAAGAAGTTAGACCAGATACACAAGAAATCATGTGGTTGGAAGCAATGTGCAGTTTCTTTTTCAAGACACAGATATTAAATGGCATTACAGTTATCATTGCTATGGCTGCAATAACAAGGGAGGAAGTCACTGCAAGTCTGTGGGCCCATAAAACACAGGAGGCTGCTGGCATCCAAAGACAATCAGTATTGAAAAAAGCTGAGGCAATCAAGTGCACTGAAAATGGAGTTTGAAGGGCCATAGTAAATAATGGAACAAGTTTCAAAATGAGATTTCATTTTGAAAGATAAGACTAGAAATTGTAAAATCAAGTTTATATGATTTAACAAAATGTAGGTTATAACTGCATTCGCATATGAGTTCTCAGAATGAACAAGGACTAAGCCAAATATGATTTTTGTGGAAAAAGAGTGTAATTTCTCCAACAAAATTATATTGTAGCTTGGCATCCTTCACTTTTCCCCCTCACAGCATAAACAAGAAGATAGTCTTTTTGCAAAAAGTATTTGAGAACTGAAGGCCTTGCCTAATATTTTGTATAATTTAATTTTTTGACTTTCAAATCATTCTTATTTGAAATAGCTATCAGAAAATCATCCTAATTCTCCCACTCCATCTGGTCTAATGCTGCCAGAAAGCCACAGACCCACCCACGGCTTAGCCGTGCGTCCAGCAGTTCTCCAACATCACTTTCCCTGACTTCATAAAATACTATTTCATCTTTTGCAAAACTTGCAATTTTGTTCTATAATCAATTTGTTCAATATGCAACACCCTGGAGTAGACACTGACAAACCAGGATAGAAGTCAGCATTTGACTCAAAGGAATGTTTGAGTAGAGACTGGCTTTAAAAATGATCAGGTCCTCAGTGAATATTTGTGTGTTAGGATTATTTTCTTACACAATCTCATGTCCATGGGGACTCTAACAATGAACAATTTGGATAATGAGGGTCTATATTTTTTAACCAATGAAGTTGATTCTTTTAGACTCATACTCTATTAAATGATTATCTATTGGTGGTGTTCTTAGACCTTCATGCAAAACTCAGAATTTATGGGAGGACCTACTGAATGAATTATTAGTATATATCTATTATGAAGAATCTGGAAATTTTAAAGTTTAGGGACTTTTGAAGTTTATTCTGCTTCTTTTTTTCTTTTTAATTTGTTTCAGGAGACAACAATGATGCCTTAGTAAATAGGAATTACGTAGGGTCTTCCCTTTTTCCACTAGATAAAGCTCTGATATATTCTGAACTTTCAAAAGTGTCTCCTCATTTACAGGTATTCCCACTTCCTTTGTAGGTTAATACATACTGAGACTGGACCTGAGTTAGAATTATAAAATAGTATAAGACTCTGCATTACAGAAATCCCCTAAACATTTGTGTCTATGACTATCAGTCATAGATACATAAATTGACAACTTTTAAAAATCTCTACCTCTCACACATATGTATTACAAATGAGGATATATATAAATTTAAATAATCTGCAATAATATCACTATTCATTGAACATAGCTCTTAAGTATTGTGTTCTTAGAGAATATATGAAACAAGCACTTGACCAGAAGAACATTGTTTTAAATTATAATAACAAAAGTATTTTGCAATAGAATTGTTGGCTTACCTGAGATTGTGCATTGACATTGGCTCCATTTGTAACCAAGACCTTTACCACCTCTGCTTGCCCAGCCAGAGACGCTATATGCAATGCTGTGTTTCCTTTCTGTAAAATGAAAAGCAAGACACATCAACTCTCCCATCGTTCTCTCTCTGTTTTGATAGTTTACAAAATGCTGAATCCCTCTGTTTTAAGTTCCCCAAAGAAAACAAAGATGCCCTAATTCTTAACGAGGGCTGAATCTTCATTGAATTTGGCAAGTGGTAAAAAGCATTAAATGTGATACCGACCTTTGTGGCTGCATCCACATTGGCTTCTCGCTGTAGCAGTTCAGAAACAACTTCTACATGGCCTTCTTTGGAAGCAAGATGGAGTGCATTCAATCCATTCTGATTAAAAGTGAAGGTAAAGCTTTACTCAGCAGGTTGAAAACAGAGCAGTAAACAGAAGGTAACCTGCCACCAACAATCGCTTGTGTGCAGTACAAGACCTTGAATTAGGAATAATAAAAAAGTACCTGAAAATTAGGTGGGTTGTCCTAATATCATTACTCTCTGAATTTTAGGAATTATTAAAGGATGCATACCTACATTTCTGAGTGCTTCTCTAACAAAGCAGAGAATAAATTGATAATTTAAGAAGATAAAATCAGAGGAAAAAAACTGGCAAAAAAGAGAAAGTGTTGGTAATATCTAATGAAAGATTGAGAGAGTTTAAAGTCTGGATTTTAAAAATTTTAACCCAAAATAAAAAACAATACCCACAACTAACCTGATTGCAAATGTTGATGTCAACTCCGTTTTTTATGTAGTCAAGGGCCTTTTCTAAGTGTCCAGCTCGAGCCGCTCTTAAGTAACTCGCGTTGGCATCAGACTAAAATAATAAAAAAAATTCCGATGAAAAATGAAACTAATATGCATGTTTGTAACTACTCAGCATATAGCCCAAACCAAAAAAAAAAAAGTAAAATTGAGATTTTAAAATTGAACTACAGGCAGACCTAGTTTTATTGCATTTCGCCAATGGTGCATTTTTTTTTTTTTTTTTACAGATTGAAGGTAAGAGCAAAAAGATTATAACTAGCTTTATTGCAATACTCACTTTATTTCAGTGGTCTGGAACAGAACTTATAATATCTCCAAGGTATGCCTATATTGTATTTCTCACATGAAAACACTACTAAAAGGTCTTTGTAAAGTCAACAGGAAAAGGAAACATTTTTTAAAGATTAGTTTCAAGTATACAAAGTTACCCCTTACATAATGTCATAGTGATTCTGAACTAAAAGAGAACATTTCCCACTATTTGTGGGCACCTTCAATCAACATAATTTCCAGAGAGTCAAGAGAAATCCTATAACTAATTTTCTGGTGGTTACATTATGAAAACCTCATTATTTTATTGTATCGGAAATTTAATATCTATTCCATTCTTTTGTATCTATCAGAACCAATTTTGCAATTAATAGCTTCACAGATAAACGTAATGTTGTTAAACTAGTTTATCAGGAATTTATGGGTAATGATGTTCTCCTGGATTTTCCTATAGGACATAGCCATATGTTAGAACAAAGATTGTATTTGAAAAGCATTTATAAATGTCTATGTCTACACAGACTGCAAAGTATATTTTCCATATAGTTTCAAGTTAGCAAAGGCCATAGCCTGGAGAAAAGCATTAAGAAATATGTAAATACATATAAATTTTTATAGCAACAAAAACCAAACCTGTGTCATTCACTGAAAATTCACAACTCTGAACTATTGCTAAACTCTATTACCTACGATTGCATAGTTGAAACTACCTACTACTGAAATCTTTAATAGAAAGAAGAGAGAGGAAAGACTGCAAAGTTAGGCTTGCACAATTTGTAAAGTAATCTTGTTTAATGTAGAAGAATACAAAAGCAGGATTTCCTGAAAGGGCAGCCAAAAACATCTTCTCACTGGTTATAAATGCAATTATGCAGGATATGGCTTCAAGGAAGAAAGTGTCTTCTTTCAGCCATTTGGCAAATACCTCCCCCAAAGCCCTTGTTCACATGCCACCTCATCTGTAAAGACTTCCCAGACCTCCCAGGCAGAGTTTAATTGCTCGGCGTTCCCAGAGCATTAATTTCATTGAGCTCTCTTGGTATTTATCACACAGCATCAGTTTTTGGTATACCTGCCTAATTGTAAACCCTTAGGAACATGCAGAGGCAGGTTATGGGGCAGGCAACTGGAAAGCCACCAAGAAGCCAGTCTGAGGACTGCTAATTCACCCCTGGAAATGTAATTGAGATGAAGGAAATTCCATCCATCAGAGGGGTCCTTTGGTGATGGTGTGGGTCAATTCAATAAAAACTGACTTGCTCAGGGCCTCAAAGGAGAGGGCACTGCCTCTGGGGTCTCCACCCTTCCTATTTATAGCAGCATTCCTGTCTGAAGGAACACTGCTTCCTCTAATTCAGGGCTTCTCAACCTCAGCACTATTAGCATTTTGATGTGGGGGATGGTCCTGTTGACGTCAATGTCTGTCAGCATCCCTGGCCTCTGCCAAACAGGTATCAGCACTGTCCTCTATTTGCAATAACCAAAAATGGCTCCAGGATTGCCGATTTTCTGCTGGTGGTATGGGTGGGGCGTAAAATCTTCCCAGTTCAGAACCACTGCTCTAAATAAATAGTAAACCAATTTATTTAAAGACTGTAGAATTTAATAGGCTTAAATCTTTGTCCTGCCTGGATTGTCACATGCCTTGACCTAGCACAAAGCAGTGATTTTATGTATAATATTCATCTTTCTGTCTCCTCTGCAACTAGAAGCAGCCCTAGCACATAGCAGGTGCCTATAAATGTTTTATGAATGAATCAAAAAAAAATAGTGTGGAAAAAACTATTAATGACAGTAGTACCTGGAACAATACAGGAGGCTTTAACAACAATAGCTATTTAAGTTGAGAATCTGATATGATACAAAGCTGAATATATGACATCATTCCATAAGCCATTGAGTCAGGTATCTGGGAATACATATAGGTATCGCTAAAATAAAACTAGGATTTGAGCTGAGTATGCAAATCATTTTATTAGAGCAGAGGGTCAAATAAGAGGAAGACAAGAGATATAGGTTCACATCAGACAAAGGACAAATCAAAGCTTTCTGGAATTTAAAGAAAAATAAAATACAGTCTTTAAAGAGGTTTGCTCTTTGAGAAGGCTAGCTTTTTCATTTGGATTGTAAGTTCAGTTAGAAATAAATTAGCTATGCAAGGATGGTTCATTATGCCATAAAATATCATCTTCTTTGTGCCTGCTCAATGACTTAGCAGTGAATTTGACCAGAAGGGCTCTGATGCTGTTCTGAGAACAAATGACATCAGTCTGCCTGGATATTTCAATGCCGTAGATGACAACTGTGTGTGAAGCATCCCAAACTCTGTTTTACTCTGAACTCTGACTTTTGAGTACATAAAAACAGCAGTTAAGTTCAGAATGAGTTGTCATAATTCAAAGCCTCTGTTGATCCCAAATCTGAAATGATTTGGCAATTTCATACACTGCCCATTTTCCTCTCAGATTTTCTCAGAATTTTCCCACTTGGCACTCTAAAGCAAAACAAGACACAAACAACTTAAACTAAATCTTCTAATTTAGTGGTTCTCTACCTATTTGGAGTTGGGAGTCTTTTGAGAATAACGAAAGTTACCAACAAATTCCTTTCACAGTTGCATGTATATGCATATAAACATACCAAATGTGCTATGTATAAATAAGTTGCACATCATTTAATGAGGCTCGGGATGGCTAAGCCTGCTCATGGAGTCATGTTTATGAACACCTGTTTAAGAATTCTCTGGTAGATACCTTTACTGGATCTATTTTACCCAATGACCCAAGTAATTCTCAGAGGTAGCTAATTTATCACCTGAGAACTTTAGGAGGAAGAGAAGGGACAAAAATTTATTTTCTTCACTTTCACTTTTCTCAGCCCTCTCTTATATACAGACAAGCTCAACACATAACAAACAGCCACTTTATACTTTAAAGTATGGAAAGAGAAAGAGAGAAAATAAAAAGCAAGAAGAGAGGAATAAAGACCCTGAAGAAAATCAGTAACTTAGGAAGTGAAGTTACTAATGCCCACAGAAAAAAGACAAAGAAGTTCCTCATTTTACTTCTACCCACCTGCAAGCAATGTAGCCATGTCTTCCTTCCACAAATATTTGTTAAATATCAACGGTGTGCTACTTGTGACATCTGGCTGAATAGTTGTGAACAGAACAAATGTGGTACAAATTAAGACCTATTTGCCTTCATCCCTTATATCTCTTACACTTTTCCAAATCATGTTGTTTAAGTGGCAGGGTAAACAAATAATGGATTCTTCAGTATGTTTTTCTCAAATTCTGCCTATTATTCCCATATAACTTTTTTTATTTCCTTAATCTTAAAAAAAAGCCATATTTTGTATCAATGGCCTCAGTATCAATGGGCTGCATCTTATAGCTGTCATTTCATCAAATAACTTGGGGCTGCTCTTAACACAGGCATAAACTGGTTTTGAATCTTGAGCATTCTATCAAAACAATGCCATTTTTTAAAGCCAGATGTAGACAAATTATTATGGAAGGAAATTAGGTCCCATGAGAAGCTGAGCTCTGCTACATGGAAGGTCATACAGAGAATACACCGTCTAAGGCGTCAGTTGGCACAAAATGAACATAAGCATACTGGTCAGCATTTTTTCCTCCTGAATGATCAAAATCTGAAGTAAGAATTTGGAAAATGAAAGTGCCTTTAGTCATTATTTAATATCTTATCTACTTAGTCATTTTACTAGACAGGAAAGAAATATGAACCACGTGTACTTTTCAAGGAAATAGCTTCAAGGATAGAGTCAAGCATTATTATGAATTAATTTAATAACTTAGGATTTCCACCTGTACTAGAATATTAATATTATTCAGCAGAAAGCAGTGATAGAAAAGAATAAGCATTTCCTGAGTGCCAACCTCAGTAAGAACCAATACTTCTAACCTCTGACTACATGCTATATATGATCACAGGTATTTATATTATTCACTTAATATATCAATTGTATAAGTTCTTAGATTAACTTAGTCCTTATAATATTTCTATGAAGTAGTCTAGTGGGTTGAAGAGTATCCCCACAAAATCCAGGTCTATTTTGAAACTTTGAATGTGACATATTTGTAAACAGGATCTCTGTAGACATAATTAGTTGAGGTGTGGTTATACTTGAGTGGAATGCACCCTAAAACCAACAGAGATGCCCTTATAAGAGTAGGTATACAAATACCAAATCATTTTATTGTAACCTAAAACTACTGTTACATATCAATTAAAAAAAAAAAAGAGGTGAAGACACACAGACATAGGTCATGTGAAGATGGAAGCAGAGGTTAGGGTTATGATACCACAAGACAAGAACACCAGGAGCTATCGGAAGCTGGAAGAGGCAAGGAAAAATTCTCCCCTATAGCCTCTCGAAGGAGTGTGGCACTGCTGACACCTTGATTTTAGACTCTGGACTCCAAAACTCTGAGAGAATAAATTTCTGTTTTAAGCAAGCCAGTCTGTGGTGGTTTGTTATGATAGCTCTAGGGAACTCATACAAGCAGGTACTATTACTAGCTCCATTTTACAAATGAGGAAACTGAGCTTTAGCAAGGATGAATGACTTTCCCAGGGACACACTGATTATGAGTAGCAGGGATATTAACCCAGTTAGTCTGACTCCAGAGTTGGCTGTTAATCACTATTCTAAAAAAGGGGTTAAAAATTATTGGTCTATAGCTTATGCTCAATAACTCTTGGTTCATTTGTTCATTCATTTTCCACCAGTCAGCTCATCTACCCATCTAGCCACTGAACCATCGAATTAAATTTGTAGGTATTTTCAGGTTTATTCTCTCTAGACCACGATTCCTTAATTCATTGAATTCATTTCAAGGATTCAAGACCAGGCTAAGACCTGTGGATTGCCAGAAGAAATGCAGATTAGAGACTCAGTGAGTAGATAAGAGCTCGGCTCCACTGCTTATAAACCTCAGGGGGCGATCTCTAGGGCCCATTAATACCTCATCTGCCAATCCTCTTTCTCTTTCATCTCATCTTCCCAACTACCTGGGAACCATGTGAAGGGTAAGATGATGTTTCCTGTAAGCTTCAGGTTCCTTTCTCTACTGGTGTCTTGTCCTCTGCCTATTAATGTATTCAGGCAGTTTTCTGTTTTGTTTTTTTTGTTTTTGTTTTTTAATCTTTCCTTTCACTTTCTACCTCCCACCCCTTGTAAGTGATGCTCATGGACTGGTTAATATGTCTGTATCCCAGCTATTCCGCTTACTAAGAGTGTTACCTTTGGCAAGTTTCTTAACATCCACGTACCTCAGTTTTCTGTCCAATGGGGATAAAATAATCTACTGTTAGAATGAAGTTAGAGAATTCATGTAAGGTGATTAACAGTATGAGTGCATAGCAAGCACTCAATAAATAATTATTATTTTATTTTTAAATTACCCTGTAACCATCAAACATATTGAGGAACTGATTTAGACTCACTGCTTCTACACTTAATACTAATTTGAGGCTCTGGTCGTATGGCTTCTCTTGCTGGTCTAACAAAGCCTCGTTGTCTAACATCGCCAATGACCATTTGATGACAGTGATCACATTACATTATTTAATTTTAACTCTCTCCTCTCTTAATGTTGAGCCATTTGATAATACCTATCACCTTCTCATTCTTGAAAAGTTTCCCTTTAGCTTCTCTCATCTTTTTGTTCACTCCTTTTTGTTTTCTTACGGTCTCAACCCATCACTGAAAAATGGGCCTTTTGCATGTTGAGAACTCACATTTCTTTCCTTCTTTTGCTCATTCCCAAAGTGACCTCATCACTACCATGACTTCTACTATTCTTAACCTACCACTCTGTATCTACATTGCACCCATCTGTATCCCAAAACATTTCCACTTCCGTATCCCACAACTGATTCACCGCAACAGCCATAACAAATGTTTAATGAGAACTTATAATGTATCTGTCACCGACACTAGGTACTAACAATAGAGATGTAAATAATAACTTCCCTTGATGTCCTTATTTTGATTTAAATGTCCCAAGATTATCCTAGCTACTCAGGAATACCACTTTACTGTGAACCTTATTTTCTTCGTCATTCTGTCCCTCAACTCCCTTCCATAAAGTTACATGTAAGCATATATTAAATATTCTGTCTCTGGGATTTTTATAGTTTCCCTCTTTCTTTAAAAAATATTTACCATAATGCATATTAGACATTCAAGAGTACATAAAACATGTACGAACAGTTTAAAGAAAAAGCATAAAAGAAATACCCACATACCCGTCAGCTCAAGAATGAAACTTACAAGTAACTGTACATACTTCCAATGAGCCCTTCCTTGTCTGGTTCTCCAAAGACATCTTCTGTTCTAGTTTATCATTCTCACGCCTTTCTTTATAGTTCGAACAACTATATATATACCTTCCTAAGTAATATGAAGTTGACTATCTTAGCATATTATATAAGTGGAAACACACATTATGAATCATTCTGTGACATACTTTTGTCTAATGTTGTGTTTCTTAGCGTCATCCACACTGACATGTATAAAGGTCATCAATTTATCATTCCTGCTTGCAGAAAATTCCATTATGTGATTATAACACAATCTATTTATGTACTCTAGAGTGGATGGATGTTTGTGTTGTTTCTAGTTTGGGTGTAAGATGAACCGTGCTGCCATCAACATTCTGGCCACTAGTTCTGGGGCACACAGGCAACATTTTTTAAAGGTATATATTTATTGGCTCATTTTTTTTTAACACCTACAGCACCTGGTATTCCTAGGTGGTCTCCCATCCAAGTACTAACCAGGCCCGACCCTGCTTAGCTTCCGAGATCAGATGTGATTTGGCATGTTCAAGGTGGCATGGCCATAGACTAAAGGTATATATTTAAAATAGCATCTTAAATGGTGGGTCATTGAGTGTGTGCTTATTCAACTTTACTAGTTAATGACAAACTTTTTTTCCAAAGTGATTTTTGCCAATCTATGCTTTCCACAGTTTGTGATTATTGATTGTGAGCTTATATTTCTTAGAAATTAATCTTTGAGTATTCTTTTGGAATTTAAGATTGCTTCTGCTGGATTCTTAGAGGTACTATCAACCCCAAAAGCCTTGAAGGTTTTTGGTTTTGAAGGCTATACAAATTTAGACCAAACTGGTACAGATATGAGAGATTCCTTGTGGTTATAAATACTTAGGGGAGAATTTTCTCCCCTTCCATTTGGTAACAAACTGAAACACGCAAGTTTTTGTTATACTGTTCCACATGGTGGGTTTACTTTCTGTCCAACATTATATTTGGGGCCCAGCTTAATGGGGGGAGGTCTCTTATTAGACTGTCCATTCTGGGCATGTTCTAGGCTTTGTTGTCCTATGTCTATGCAGCCAAGTAAAACTGGTTATAGCTGGAAATATGCTTAAGCTTTTTTTTTTTTTTCACCTTATTACTTGTCCAGTTTAGGTCCTAGCCACTTGATATCCAGATTATTCTAACACCACCAGGAGGTTGTAGTCAGCACACTGCCCCTAGTTGAATATTGCAATAACACTAACACTATTTAGGGGCTTATGAGGAGCCACTGAAGGTTCTGAGAAAATTCTGACAAGGATGAGAGCTGCAATTAAGTGAGGGCCAACTACAGGTCAGGGACCTCACTAAGCAGTACATATATTATTATACACACATTATTATTCTTCAAAAATCAATCAAGATGGGAACCTTTATTGTAGATGCAAAAACTGAGTTTCATATGTTAAGTGGTTTGCCCAAGGTCATGCAGCTCATAAGTAAGCAGCAAGAATTGAAACCCACAACTTCTTGATAATATGCTCAGCTCTTTCCTCAATACCAACAGTTCTGTGGAACCCTGCGGTTCAAGAACACTGAGATCAAGAGTAAGGCTGAGTAAACAGAGTTCCATATGCCTATCTTTAGTTTCATCCCAAGTAGATCTACTTTTACATGTTTAAATACAGTTGATGACATGCTTCACTTGCAAAAATAGTTTAAATAATACCTAGTTAAATACATAATTATTTTAAATATTTTAAACCATAGTATTCAATCAACTTCTATGGCATAGACTCTGAGGTCCTTTAAAACCTGCCCCCCAAAAACACTTCCAGCCTGTACTAAAACATGAATATTGATCTTGAATAAGTAATCCAGATGGCTTATTATTCTTTAAGGGCTTATTACTTCTCGATAATTTCCCTGGCACGGTGACTTCACCCAGGATACCACTTTGCCAATAATGCTCATCACCACTGCTTGCGCCTAATCCCCTATCAAGGGAGTCACCTACTAAATCCTACATCCAGCTCAAATGTCACTTCATCTTTGCTATTTTCCCTGTTAAACACTGGGCAGAACCCCTTCTCTCTCCAGATTCCTATAGCACTTAGTCGGGTCAGCTTAGATGCCAGCTATCCCTTCAAGATTGCACTGTAATCTATTTTAGGGTATGTCCATGTCTTGTTCAGAGATTATTTTTGAATAACGAACCCTTAGCAAGTGCTGAACAAAGAAATGTTGATCTCCAATGCATAGTCCTGTGCTCTAACTATTCTTTAAGAACCAAAAGCCTACACCAATTTAACTTGGAATAAAAAAGTCTGCTTTGTACCTTCTCCAGTCTCTTGTTCTCTCTCCATTTCACCAGATGAAGAAAGAGAAGAGTCTAGTCACAGAATTAGGAGTTCTTCCAAACTTCAAGAGAAGATAAAAAAGTGAGTCTGAGTTTATTCCTGTTTCTTAACTCAATTTAGGCACATGGGTTGATTTTTAATATGCTTGCTGGGATCACCTATGGAGCAACCTTTTTGTTTTAGAAGTTAACTGACACAAAATATACAGGTAAAGTCTGCATTCTGTTGTGCCTGATAAATCATAAAGCATTTAAGTATCCTGACATAATCATTAGGCATTTGTAATATGTGAGGCATTTTCCATACTCATTCTCAGAAGTCTGTGAAATCTGTGCTATTATCATCTGCTTTGTGGTAGATTAGAAAAATCAGGTTAGGTAATCTACCAAAGGGAATTCTTCTAGAAACAGAACCTGGATTAGAACTCATGTCCTTAACGTGAGTTCTGCCCTTAACTAATGCCTTTCTTGTCTGATATTCCAGAGAGACATTAAAGAGAAAAAGGAACTTAAATTTGCTAACTAAAGAAGTAAAGAAACATCAGCAACAATTATTCAGTCATCAGAGAGGCAGGTACTCTGCTAAGTTACTTTGCATATATGAACTTAATAATCCTCAATATTGATATTTATATATTTTAAAAGAGAAAATGGAAGCTCCTATAGTCAGATAGTGTTGGAGCTGGAAGTTGAATTCAGATCTGTGTGATATCACATCCTAGGGATACATTGCTGGAGTATGGTAATTGTCCTTTTAATCGAAATCTCTCATTTATTATTCCTTTTGTCTAACAGGACTTATGCCCAAATACAGGTGAATTTTCTCTAGGATTCCCATACCTGCTGGTTCCTGTTAGTAATCAATTGTATTTTCTTCTCTAACATGTTTATGTCAGTTGTTCTGGTTGCTGTAATTATGTATTTAACTAGGTATTATTTAAACTATGAAATGGTACATAGAGAAAGAGTATTTTATGAAAATAAAATTAAATTCTTTGGAAAGACTTATTAGAAAGAAGTTCCTAAAAATGTTGCTGCTGAATCTGACATGGATGAGACTACTGTAAGGAATGAAAAAAAATTTAGAACACTCCAGAAAGATTCTATACTCAGGTTACTTCACAGATTATTTTTTAGTTTTCCTTTAAAGATACGGACACTGGGACTCTAAAAAAAAGCATTAGTGTTATGGATGGACAACATGAACTCTAGCCAGGAGATCCACTCTCGGAGAAAAGGCCTCATTTTTATATTCCACATTTGACAAATGGATGCACAGTTATTTGGCTTAAGGTAAAAACCAAATGTTTAACAAATATGTGTACTTTTATGATTTCTAGCTAACCATTTTTTAAAAAATCAACAAAAAAACTACTAATATAAAGTTTACCGTATAAAAGACCTCCTATAAACTATGCTTCCTACTACTCAAGAAGATCCTAAGACATCTCTCATAAAGCTTCTTCCACTAAAAATTTCCAGAAGCATTATCTAGGTGCCCGGATCCAAGAGACCACATTGCCTGGTTTCTGGTAACACATCAAAGTATGGACCAGGAAGAACAACAATTTTCTGACCTTCTCACATTGTCCATGCTAATTTAAAAATGAATGAGGATACCAGTATATTTATGCAGACATAACCAGGAACTAAATTAATCTGTTTTCTTAAAGTCCACAATCTAAACTCCACTGTGAGGCTGCGATGAAAGTGAAATCACAAGTCTGTACTTGAAGTAGTAAATAATACATCTGTTCTACCTATTAAGATAATCTTCAAAGTAAATGTTATACTGTTTTTCCATCACTAGGATTAAGGGTTCATATTTAATAAAGGGTTTAATATCTAGCAGTGAAGCAGTAATGTCTACTTTGCCTTTACTGTGAGAATGCAGCTACTGCTTTCAATGATTTTATAATCTAGCTGTGCAACTGAAGCGAGCATGTGAAATTGGAATTCATAGTAGAGGAACCTATGGAAACTGTGAGAGTCCATGGAGGTTCATTAAGCACAGCCATTTCTGCATCTTGGGTCTAGCTTGGAAACCAGCTAAGAGGAGGAGGTAAGACTTCAAGAGAGGACTTAGCGGGGAGAAAGAAAAGTGGGTAGAGACGCAGAAATGAAAAGGAATGGTGAATAAACAATCTCCACTGAAAAAGAGAGTCCCTGGGGGAAAGAGTAAAGGAGAAGTTCATAGAAGATTTGGAATGGCAGATAAATCTGATTTAACTTCACCATAAAGATACCAGGAGACAGTAAAGGGTTTTAAGAAACAGAAGGAAATCATTATATCTATATTTTAACCCAAATGATGGCACATTAGAGTATAGGAGGAAATGGAGACCAAAAAAATCTGTAGATCAATGGTGGTCAACCTACCATGACAACAACAACAAAGCAGACACTCAGGCCCTACCTGTAGAGATTCAACTGGTCATTTTGATAAACAAAACTCAAATGATTCTAATGTGCAACTAGAGGTGAGAGACACTGAATTAGGTTATTATAAAAATACAGCTCTATGTGATATAGAGGTTTGGGGGATAGCAGGTGGAATGTAAAAGAAAGAAGTGCTGCAAGAAGCATTTTGAAGGTCTGCTGACAAACTTTTAACTTTCCATGAGAGAACATCAAATTCTAAATGTTAGATTTAAAAATTTTGGCTTTCATGTTCGCTTCCCTCCCCTTTCTCATACTCTTCGATGGTTCCCTTTTTAAAGCAAACTTTTATAGCCAGAAATCGAAGATGACAGGCTTTTCTTGGTAACACTGAGCAGTAATTTTTGGCGACTAAAGTAATACAGATTTGTAAATTACTCTCATTCAGGAAGGGGACTTATGCAGTATGGGGCCTGCTTATCAAAATCCTCAAATACTCTATGGCACTGATCCTTAATTAGTGATTTCAATGCCAATTATGAAATATAAATGGAGGTGTTTTGCAGAACTTCTCAAAATCCAAGACGGATGTGTTTATTTGGAATAAAACTTTCAATGAAAAAAGGTCAAGTCACTTGAGTCACATTCTTCTGAGTCTAAGGCTTTGATATAGGACATGGGCTGTGGTCCTGCCCAAACACATGAGAAAAAGATTGTTTTTTTACCCACTAGACTACAGCAGAATCACTGCTTATATCCTGGGACTCGTCCACTGAGATAGTGCCCGTTCAAAGTTGCCAGATATTTTAGAGTACTATATGCTGATATTTTATAGATATCTTGTACGGTGACTTAATTTCTGACCAATGTCAAAGGAATGCGACCAATTGTGCAAACCAAAACAAGTGTGACATTCATGCAACAATCTGCCTCCTGTCAATAAAAGCCCTCAGATCTTTAGGAGACTGTTTTTTTCCTCTCTCTTTTTTTTCCACCAAAGGGATATTAGGTATTTGTTTGCAAAACATAAATACCTAATATTTTTTAGGTATATGTTCATGGTGGATACAAAGATTTTCAACAAAGGGGAATTTTGTGTGTCTTTTGCATGTCAAGTGCTTGAAAAAAATGAACTCTTTTGGTTAGGGAAAACCTTGGGTTATTAAGATTTTATTCTTTTTTATTTAATGGTTACCTAGTTAGTGAAAATAAACCAACAGTAAGAGGAGCATTTGAGGCTTAATCAGTAAGCAAAATGCTCCTCATGTCTATCTTTAATCATCACTATCAAAACCACTCAAGTACAGGGTCTGCCTCCACAGATTCCCTCTGATTGCTACAAAGCTGCCTTTGTTTGTATGGATTTTGCTTGGAAGTAACCTCAGTTCATCCCTGAAAATGAGGTCACTGTCCCCTAACACATGTTAGGCATGGTTAGCATCTTTACACTGGGACTTTTGCCAGAAAGGCCCCTGCTGTCGCAAATTTCAAACCTGCCAGGGTGTCTGTGCACAGTGGCCTCTCTGAAATGGAAAGGCAAACAACACTCCCATCTTTATCTGTAAGTAGAACGGAGTGGGACTCAGTTAAAAAAATAAATACAGGCCTGGCAGGCTTTTGTTTTTACAAAGGCAGTGTTTTCAAGAGATTTACTTTGCCATACTGATAAAACTCACTCTCATCGAGTCTGTCTACTATGATCTGGTTTACATCAAAAGGAAGATGCAGAATCCAGCCCCTTGCAGTGTCTTTTCTCACCCAGAATTCAAACCCCTAAAAAATCTCCTAGAGACTGATTAGAAATAAAAAGAAATACAGAGAAGAAATATGTTGACCATAGGAAAAATGAAAAGTGCATGTTGGGTGTTATTAGTTGGGTATTTCCAATATTGCTCAATGTAAAGTTGATACTGTTCAGCTGCTGAACAGGATTCGAGTTTGTCTGAAATTTTCTGATAACATAAAGAAAAAATTTAAATATCCACTTTAGATGCCCCTCAAGGGATATAAAACCATATGTATTAGGGGAAGAGAGCTGTGTACGTTTTAATAATATGTGGTCAATATAGTAATCTTTTGTTCTGATTTGCACTAATAGGTACAGAATTTGAAACCAATTGGACTTCAAATTTTTGTTATAAAAAATTTCCTCATGATAGAGAAGTTTCAAGGGATCTTAGTGTGCTGTACACACAGATTATGTCCTAACACTATTATGTATTGGTAGAATGCTATAAATCATGTTACCAATTGATAGAGTAGATACATTTTAAATAGAATTAAATAAACTAAATGACAGGTGAATTCCCTCCTTCCTTTAAAAACTCCATGATATTATGCAATGATATGCAATGAAAGTACTCTTACAGCTAATGGTAAATGGTATATTTCCCAAATGAGCAAAAATGGAAAAGTGCTAATAAAAGTCCTATTGTAGCCAGGGTATTTAACACAAGACATAGAGAAGTAACTCTTAATCCAAAATGGTTTTTGAAATTTAAAATGAAAACAAAATGAACTCTTTCACTTATTCCATTCAAGGACATTTTAGGACACGGTGCTTTGTCTTACATAAGAGTGAAGTTATACAAAAGGGACACAACCTTAAAATTTGTAAAATATTTATCTTTGGTTATTCTGAAATGTGTAGATCCAAATAAATAAGCCTGGAAAATAAGCACCAATGAAAATACCACTTTAGAAAGGTTTGTTTTGTGGGTATATTTATTACCAGGCTTGTTTGAAACCTCTGTGTTTGGACATGTTTCTGGTAATCTCCTGGGACAAAGACACACGAAACAAATGACAGTACGTTGCTTTGAAAAAAAAAAACAAGTCTATCCACAGCAATCTCAATGCTCAGAAATTCAGAACATATAACAGCCTTGGAGAATTTTCTATTTTTTTTTTCTATCTTAAGTCACAACGATGGAATATTAATGTGAGGAAGATTTAGTCCTTGTGGAAATTTTAAGCATCTTTATTTTAGGAAATTATTTTTCCCATTGAGTCAAAACAAGAATGCAATCAAAGAATGCATAAAATAGTTGGTAGTTGATGTTGGTTTATAATGTGCAAATTTTGTGGACAGTCTCTTCAAAACATATGACTGGAACCCTTTCCATCTGTTGGGCAGAAGGTGACTGATGAACAAAAATGTAGTGCCACTGGGTCTTACACTTTATCATTGTCCGTTACCCCTTTTTCTTTTCTGTTTCATCTAGTTCATCTGTCTCAGTTATTTCCCACATGAACACACATCTTTTAAGAAATTCTCTGTTGTTCTCCTGTGAGTGAGGCTGCCTATAAAATACAGTAATTTGTACACCATTGCTCAGGCAAGGAAGTGGTCGTCTTAAATGAACAGGCTCTCCCACCCCAGAAGGATCATGTACTACATCATGCCTTCCTTTACTATTGTGTTATAGCGTGAGAGGCATGTACGAGCCCTCAACTCCTCTCAACGATATTTACTAAATAATCTCAGGCTTCATAGCCCTGAACTGGTGAACTGGTAAGCAAAAATTCAATATAGCAATAATTATGTCTTAGTCTTAATACACAGCTTGCTTTGTATTAACAACAAAAGTACATTTTTTTTACACACATCTTATTTTTTGAGGTGTGTAGAGATCACCAAATTATCTCTATTTGTATAAATAGGATATTGATGCAAAGAGAGGTATGATTTGTTTAACTAGTTAGGAAATAGCTAAAAATAAAATTTTATGTTCTTGGATTTAATGCTCTTACCAGTACCTCATGGTACAAGAAGGAGGATGAATTATTCCAATGAACGTAGGGGCGTGTATATCTTTTTTGTATTAGTGTTTGAATTTCTTTGGCTAAATACCCGGAAGTGAAAGTGCTGGGTCATATAGTAGTTTTATTTTTAATTTTTTGAGAAACTTCCATGCTATTTTTTTATAGTGGCTGCACCAATTTACAATTCTACCAACAGATTGCAAGGATTCCATTTTTTCCACCCTCACCAGCATTGTCTGTTGATTTATTGATGACAGCCATTGTGACAGGTGTAAGGTGATATCTCATTGTGGTTTTAATTTGCATTTCTCTGATGAGTAGTGATAATCAGCACCTTTCTGTACATCTATTGGCCATCTGTATGTCCTCTTTAGAGAAATGTCTATTCCGATCCTCAGCACTAATTCAAAAAGATATACTCACCCCTATGTTCACTGCAGCATTATTTACAATAGCCAAGATATGGAAGCAACCTGTGCCCATTAATAGACAAATGGATAAAGAAGATGTGGAACGTATGTACAATAGAATATTACTTAGTCATAAAAAAGAATGAAATCTTACCATTTACAACAAGGATGGACCTAGAGGATATTATGCTATGTGAAATAAGTCAGAAAAAAACAAATACCATGATTTCACTTATATGTGGGATCTAAGAAACAAAATAAACACAACAGAAACAAACTCACAGATACAGAGAACAAACTGATGGTTGCCAGATGGAAGGGGGGTTGGGAGAATGGGTAAAAAGGTGAAAGGGATTAGTAGTACAAATTGCGGGTTATAAAAATAGTAGCAGGAAATTATAGCATCGGGAGTATAGTCAATCATATTGTAATAACTATGTATGGTGTAAAATGGGTACTAGACTTATCAGGATGATCACTTCATCCTGATAAAGTATATAAATGTGTAATCACTGTTGTACACCAGAAACTAATATAATATTGTCAACTGTAACTGAAAAATTAAAAAAGGTTTAAATAAACAAATTAGTACACAATTTTATGGTTTGAACTAGTAAAAGAACTTAGCTGAAGATTTTCCTGCCAGACTCCTAGGTTGAATGGGATCTTCAAAGTCAACTGGTCTAATCTCCCTTTCCCCAAAGTATATAACATATTGTAACTCTCCCTACACAGTGACCCTATGTATCCTGTGGGGAACAACATCTAAATATTGTGACCCACATCTCACAGATGAAGAGGGCTAAAAACAACAGACAGCTTTGCCTCTTTAGACATCAAATGAAGTTGCTCTGAACTCCCAATGCAACAGTATTATGCAGTCAAAATTCGAAAGTCTGTGAGAATTTTCGTTTATAGAATAAGTATCAGTTGTTCCATAGCTTGGCTAAAGAACGGTGACAACAACAAACTACAGGCTCCCTTATAAATGCACTTTGTAATACTAAGATGCTGCTACTTATCACTTAGGAAATGCATACCAATTACTTCTGGCATTATATATGGTAGATTATATAAAACAAGTCAACTGTTTGGGATTTTTCCATTTACTTAGTATGTTATGAATCAGAATAAGGATGTCAGGGCTTCATGCCTAAGGATCCTTATTATGTAGGAGGCATTTGCATGAGTCCTAAAATATTTAATCCAGGGAACTATTCACATTTTAAATATAGCAACTGAAAACAGTGATAAGCTAAAATTGGTCTAGGTATCAGGAGAAAAGAGAAAGGATTTACTTGAGTAGAGGAACACTTTCCAAGCAGTCTTTTTCCTTTTCTTTTTGAGATCAGGAAATAAATAGCTTGGTTTTTAGCGTAGATACACTTAATATTGCGAACATAACTATTTTCTTCCAATGCATAAATACACTTTGTATGGTGGGACTCAGCCAGGAAATCACAATACACTGGACTGAGCTGCCTGGTCAGATAATTAGAGGCCTGGAGTTGAAAGCCCAGAGGAATTGAAGGGTGAGGCCCACAGCACCAGAGGGAGAGGAGGCGGTAGCTAGTGACAGAAAGGGTTCTTGAATTTATTGTCCTAAAATGTGTGCCAGCTGGTGCAGCTGGAGCCTTGCTGGTAAATGAAGCTCTCTGCCTTTTGGGGGGCTCATGGTGAGGATGGTTTCATACTGATTCTTTTTAAAACCTGTATACCAAAATGCTATTGCTCTTTCAATTAAATTTATCATTTTTACCCGAGTCTATGATCAACAAAGAGATCTCAGGAGCCCTTGGTGAAAATATAGCTAAATAAGTTCTTATTTGAATGAATAAAAAATATATTTTAAAGTAAGGTTAAGTAGTGACAGATAGATTGATAGACTGATTTGTGAATATTAAATAATCTTCAAACAACATTTACATTTTTCTTGGACAAGATTTAAAAATAGAAGATATAACATCTTTACATTGAATGCAATGAAATGGAAGAGAGAGAAAAAGTACAAATACTACCCAGATGCCCATGAGATTTTTAAGAAGTACAATGAAAACAGGTAGTAAAGATAATAAAAGGATGTTCTTTTCAGTTACATAAAACACATGAGAGTAGACTTTATCCCAAAGTTAAGGTCACCACTGGAATATGTAGCTATAAGTAATTACAACATAGTAGGTGACTTTAAAATATCTGGTTATATTACAGTCTAACAGCTAAGATATATTACACGGATCTTGGGAGTAAAGACATATCTATGGAGATGCCCTTCATGTCTGAAGATGAACGTACTAAATCAGGGTTGGCATGTCATACAGATTTTTTAAGTGTTTGAAAATAGAAAGTAATGGATTAGTTTAGACCTATTGGCAAGTCAATAAAAGTTTGACAATTTAAGAGTTCAGCTCTGGAACCAGATGCCTCGGTTCAAAACCTGGCTCTGCAATTTACAAACTCTGTGACGCTGGACAAGGTATTTAAATACGCTGACAGCAGCAGACAGAACCTCTTATCTACTTCTACGTTCAATCTGTGGCCACGTGTTGTTTTGGTTGAAGTATGTGAAGGAATTCTGGCCTCAAACAGATAGCGGAGTTAGAAAAGGGGGACCTCACAGGAAGTGGAGTACTCTGGAAGAGTCTCAGGGACACTCGGGGGTTCTTAGACCACACTTTGAGAGTGGCTTGTCTACAACAAAGTTGTCAAAGACTTACCTCATGGTACAGATGCCTACCACCTCTGAACAGAATAATTTAGGCAAGAGCTATGACTGAATTGGAAGACAAGGTCTAAATGAAAGCAGTGCTGCTATTTCTGCACAGTGTGGACCAGGATCATCCTAATTGCCCCGTTTTTTGCCTTTTTGCTCCCTTGCTTTAGCCCTGTTCCTAACAGGATCTTTCCAATTGGCCTTGTCCACACACTCCAAATACTTTGACATTACTTAATTTTCCTGTGGATAATACTGTTCTCAGAATGTCAACTTAATATTCGTGGAAATGACATGTGAGAAATGAATAACACATCCCATTGCAATTGGTGCTGCTATGTCAGAGAGATAGCATGAAAATTCTTTATAGACAACTTGCCTTTGTCGTGTAAACACAACTATATATACAAATCCTGTATTCCGGGAAACTTCTAGACTGGAAAATAATCTCATTTTGGTCGCTAAAGTGGAAAGTTACTTAGTAATATTTTCTGTTTAAACTATTTTAAAATATTTAAAATACTGTCTTATTATAAAATCAAATGGTGGCTAGAAGGTTAAGCATTATTTTAAATTGAATTTATTAAGTATTTTTGGCTCTTTTTCAGCTACAGAAGTAATACTAACTTTACTTTCAACTTAATTCAAATACTCTTTTAATGAGATGCTTAAAATTATGAGAGGCTATACATTTTAATGATGAGGATTTGTTTAAAAATTCTAACGAGTATTTACTGAGTGCTTAATACACATCAGGCTTAGGGGATCAAAAGATGACTAAGACACAGACTATGTTTACAGAGCTACAGAATTCAAAGTAACATTTAGCTTATTGACACAAGTGTTTTCAAAATATAACAGAATAATCACTGAATTATAGAAACAAGTAAATCAGTAATATATCAAAATGATACTAAGTTAGAACATAATATAATTCAAGAATTCAAAACTGAAGTATATCCAGATTTTACAAAGCAATTTGACATTGACTTTTTATATTTTTTAAATTGGTTACATCATTCACTTGTCACTTGATCAAAAAAAAAAATGGCATAAACATCCCAATATTATTCTCTGGAAATGAGTATCTATCATGAATGTCTATACATATCTTTATTTCATTAATAGTCAAAAGTGGATCCTAAAATAAAAGAAATTCTTTGTAGGCTTTTATGCTTAATAAATGATTAATTAGTAAGTGTAGATATCTACCTAATATACTCTGAAATTTGTTATACAACCTAATAATAAATTCATCAGTAGTCTTATTAGAAGACAGTTTAATTTTTATTACTAGATTTTACAACATATTCTCAGGACAATAGTAAAAAGAAAAATAATAAATATATGCCTCAGGATAAAGAGTTGGCAAATATAGTTTTCTCTGTGACTAAAAATGGCTTAACATAAAAAGAATGAGTGTTCAAAAAGACATGACACCTAGATTTTAATTCTTTTTTTTCTTATAAATACTGTTTAAAATTGATTATAGTCAAAATTTTTAACTGGGAAGGTGGTATCTTTGTATTTTCACAAAGAAGAAAACAGTTAATGAGTAAAAATCATACTACATAATAATTTCCATTTCAGAACAAGAAACTATAGTCTCAGCAGCAAAAAGACAAGTTTATTGATTTCTCTTTTGAGCTTGACTATATAAATTTTCCTATTTTCCCCCAACTTCCCAAAGTGAAAATTATTGGCAATAAAATTAGGATTCTCCCAATAATTAAGTATGCATTTATTAACTGATTACTGAAAACCAGACATACAAAATAGAGCACATCTGAGTTTGAAGATAGAAAATGAAATAATATCAAGAATTTTTATATGGTATTATAGAGTACCTTTATAAGACTTAAAAATAATTTTCAGCTATTGAAAGCTCTTATCATTAGCTGTCTCTAAAATGCACATTAAAATTGCATTAAATTTAAGCTTTGCTCAATAGTAGAGTCTAGCTTTTTTTTATGAGCATTATTTGAGTTCAAGTTTAAGAGTTAATTTTTCATAAATCATTCATGGCAAAACTAGTTCTTCTATAAAGACTTTATTAACAGCACATGAAAGTGTCTAAAATTGGCAAAGGTACTTAATATCTATCTTTTTGGAAGGTTTGTACTACAAATGTTTCACAATAACAAGTTGTAAAATCACTGAAAGTTTTTCCCAAAACAAAGACTAAATGAACCTATAGAAAATCTCTAAACAATACTATAGAAACCACAAACTAAACAGAAGTAGCAAGAGGTATTAACAATCATTTGTGAAAATGTAATTATCTACTGTACCCTCTTTGCAAGGATTTTATCCATAGTTCAGCTCATGCAGATAGACTGTTCAGTATCCCATTCAAGTCAGAGATGAAAACAGGAGATGAATAATTCTTATTCATTGTCCAGCTAAACCCAGTACAGCAACAGTACATGCTACTCTATTGTGACGGGACTTCTGTGTGATCTGTGTCGGGTCAGTGCCCTTCCAGAGTCACTGCTTAGGGCAGGGTAATTTCAAATTCAGTCTGTCATTTTATTGCATGTTTTTTTAAACAGCAGGCCCACCAAAACAGAAAATGCTGCACATATGGGCTGATTCAAATGCTTTTACCATTTAGTTGATATATTCTGACATGAGGCAGAAACAAGATGGTGTGCTTTTATTTGAGCTTTCCTTTCAGATGTTTTTTTGTTTTGTTTTGTTTTTTGTTTTTGTTTTTGTTTTTAAATTTAACTCAATTCATAAAAGACCAAAGCTTGTCAGGTACATTTTTTAGGATCTGTTATATCTGCAGTTGGCTCAAAACTTCCTAGCAATTAGGATTTCTCAAAGCCAAGTCTCACTAGGTAATCAGCAAGTGTTGTTATGATTACACATACATAAAGTTGCAGTTCCACAACTAATGAAACAGAATGCACATCCAAAATTCAGCCTTCAACACAGCTCATAAGTTTTGATGGGTGAATCAATTATTTTTAGAGTGACATTATATAAATTTTAGGACACATCTGCCAATATGCTTATATTACTAAGTTATAATTAATGCCTGTGATTCATAAACAATATTTATATCTTTATTATGAATCTCAAAATTTAATCTGAAAAGGTCTTTTCTCTGAGGCACACAGAATGTTTGTAGTTTCACTTAGATTAAAATCTTATAAATGTCTACTCTAAAGTATAACAACATTCTGTAAAGTTAATAAGAATATTCTTTGCTAAAAGATGAACCTATCTCTAAGAATATAAAGATTAAAAGTAAATCCATTTAAAAATGGGACCAAAATTTTGAAGTTCTCCAAATTGCTTTTTATAACACTATAAAATGAGTTATTTTCTCAAAACCATTAGCATGTGTGCTTACCTGATGTTAGAACTAGCACCAATGCCCTCATTTTTATAATGTCTCCTTCTAGTTATTATGACCATTTCACCAAATTTTGCTTACAGAATGTTCATTTTATGCTTAGGATTTGATACACGGTGTTAATAGCAAATACCATGCATAGTATACGTGCGTTCTCATAGTTAAGCGGGTACTAACCAAAAAGACACAGAAACGAGATAGCATGAAATCTTAAAGTATGCCATAATCTAAACAGTATTCTATAAATCCCTCAGAATCAAATACTTCAAAATTTTGTAAACATAAAGCAAATATTTACTCCCTTTTCCCACATAGCATCTGAAAATGGCTTACTATGCTAATTCTTTAAATTTATTAAATGAGATTAAATATTTGTACCTGTGTGCAAATCTATTGAAACAGAAATAAAACTACATTTTCTAACCTCTAATTACATCCTCTATCTACCATTTATGTGAATTTCCAAAACAAATTTGAACTCTACGGTGTTCTCACCCCCAATTATAAAACTCCACATTTCCCTTTGCAATTAATATTCCATAAAAAGCTGAGTTTTAAAACTCACAGATTTCTCTGGAGAAAAGTGGGAATGTGTAAACCTTCTTACATTCTTGGGTCCACTAGGCCCTTCCCACACCCCAAATTACCCACTACCTTTCTGCATTTTATTAAGCACCTTCTTAAGAAAAGCCTGAGATGAGAACATTCCAAATTACATCATAGGCAAAACATACCTAGAATTCAGATCCGAGCAAAACAGAAAGGACAATCCCCCCACACTGCAATCAGGGGATCCATGGTGCAGACAGCCAACTTCCTTACTATCTATCCGGCAACAAACATGTTTCAAAAGGTACGAGTATCCAGGCCAAAGCAGCACTTCTATAAGGAAATGTAAATGCTTACTTGTTCTGGGAAGCTCTCTCCCTCTTCCACTGCCATTCTGTGTGGCCAAGTATGAAACCTGATAACTCAATTAGTTAACACTTTGGACAGAGCATTGCGTCTAAAAATATCAGCCTTGGGAAATGTAAAGGTTTTCCTACTTCCCAGGAAAGAGGTAGAAGCTGGTCAGAATTTTCTTAACTCTTTAAATGGGGGTGGGGGTGAGTGGGAGCAGACAAGAGTATAGAAAGTGCCTTACAAATAATGTAGCACCTCCCAGAATTCCCCACTGACTTACCATATTTGTGGCCTCCAGTCAAGCTCTGCGTATTTAGTCATGATATGGGGAATACCGAAAATAACAGGGCAATCAGCTGGAAGCGTACCCTGGCTGCTGGGAATCACTCATGAAGCCAGCTTTTGTCATTCCGCTTATCAGCACTTTCCTCTGGATGCAGGCTTCTCTGACATTCCTTCTAAAGACAATACCACCATTTTCTCCTCTGTCTCTGGAATCCAGTCAGGCCTGCCCTTTACTAGTGGGCTTTTTAAACTTAATTTCTTTTCCTACATTAGCTTTACTATTGAATATATGTATGCATATGTGTGTGTGTGTGTGTGTACGCGCGCGTACACACACACACACACACACAGTGGAAGCATACTGTACTGCCAAGGAGAGTTCTTACAAGTCTAATTTCCTTCTGAGGGCAAATACAACCCATGATCTTTTTAAAAATACAGCACTATACAAAGCTCACGTATAAAACCAGGAAAAAAAAATACTCATCGAATGCTTCTGGTTAATTAAACTAATTGAATACAGTTTTTCATTATTGTGGGGCACAAAATACTTAGGAAACCTTTTACTAGCCTTATACTTGAGATTAAGAGTTGAAGTTCTGAGAAACCCATCATCATAAGAACTTGCATTTATGTTTTATTTAGAACAGTCATCAATAGCTCCCTTAAATTTGCAAGGCTTAAAGGAAAGTGTCCATGGTGGACTGAATTCAATTTTAGGAAGATCAGTATGTGAGTCTATTCATTCAAAATCATTTACATAGAGCCTAGTTTGTGCCTACTATTCTAAGTGCTGGGGTGAAGTAAGCAGAGAAGGACAATGAACAAGACAGAGAAAATATATGCCTTGATGAAGTTTATATACCACCAAGCAGAATACAAGCTATAAATGAAATGAATAAATTATCGCATACCATCAACAAGATAAGTGCTATAGGGAAAATAGCAAGAAAGGTGCATCAGAATAATGAGTTTAGGGAGTGGGAGGCTAAACTTAATGTTAATGATAATGATAAAATAATAATGTATATAGGGTACAATTTTATATTAATATGTTGAACCACATGAAATCGCTAATTTTATAGATCAAATCTACAGGTAATTTATACATTTATACAGGCAATTTCATGTGATTTAATCTAATAATATAATTACAGACATTACTATTAAACAGTTAAGTTCTCTGCATCCAAGGCACTATATTAATTTCTTATGTATGTTCTTTTAGTCCTCATAGCTATGCTGTGAAGCAATCTTTATTTGTATATTTGAGACAGAAACTAAAATTCAGAAAGGTTAAGTAACTTGCAAAGGTCACCAGGAGTAAGCAGCCAGGATTTGAACCTAATTCTATGTTATTCTAGAGGGAAGGTCATACACTGGCAGCAAATAGCAAATACACATTTTCTTGGCCCTCATTGTATTTCCACAAATATTTTCAGTTGCCAACACTTAAAAATCGAGGGATTTCATGTCAGAATCTGGAGTTTTTGTTTAAAAAAGAAAATGATGCAAGGATCAGGCAACTGTGAGCCCATGTTTCCATTGGCCACAGTGTGTGGGTGCTTGGCTTTGGCTTCCCGCCTCAGCCCCCAATATTCCTTACTGCCTTACCCTGGTCTGCTCCACTCCCTGACATTAAGTACTTGGCTGCCCAGAGGCAGTTAAATTTGGGCCTCTGCCCTGAAGCCTGTGCTTCTGACCACAGCGCTGGTGACTCCCAAGGGTGTGTGACACCCCAGGAGGGCATGTGACACTCAAGAGAGGTGTGACACTTTTGGAGGTTCAGTCATGGCTCTGAAATTCCTGGGGAGTATGCTCACTATTGACTTTACATCTACTTCTTTCCTCCTTCCTGCATTCATTCCATTTATACAGGCACCACGTATGTGGTGGGCACGTAGTTATGTGCTGAAAACTATGTTTTGGCAGGGAAAATCAGGAAAACCATCACCTGTTTACTGTGTCCATTTCTGGATTAACACACAGTGAGGTGGAGCCAGAGTCATCTCTGGAACACAGCAAGTCTGATCCATCTGCTGCAGACACGAGATGGGTAGGGGACAGTGTCGGATAGGGGGAAAGTTCCCATTAGTTGAAGTTCTAGAGAAGTTGAGGCTGGTGACATAAGAAATCATTACCACTCCCAGGCCAAGCACTGTCCAGCTGAGGGCAAAACTCTTTTTTCATCAAACCCCAGGTCACATCCCCACTCTTTCCTGTGGAGGTGCAGACGTCCTTCCAATGACATTTGCTATGTTTCTTACCCTCTTCAAGGCTGTCCTTTATGTTTGTGTTAATCACACTCAATTCTAGGGGTCTGGGAGTCCAGGCCTGTGGATCTGCCCCTCGGATCGTACAGGCAGTCCCTAGTGTCCACACTGGAAATCAGAGAGCAAGCTGTCTGGCTCCAGGCAGGGCATTACAGCCCTAACCCGCCCAGACCTCCCCCAAGGAACTCACGTTAGTGTTTAATCATGCTTATTGGCAAGGCATTATTCCTCACATCTAATGTAGACCTCTCCTACAAATTTCTTAACTTTCTGTCTTTGGTGAGAAGACAGAACAGTTGGTTCTCATCTTCCAAATATCCAAACTGTCATTGAGTTATTCCCCACTCTCCTCTTCTCTAGGATAAATACTCCCAACTGATTCAACCTTCCTGTGGGGCTCTTCAGAGAAAAGTACTCTATAATTATATGAAATAAGAAGAGTAATAATCTCATAATTGTGTCTTTCAACCCACCCTCTGGCCAGGACATTTTGTTTCCCAAACTATTGGTGCTCATCTCATAGATACTGCAGCTGCAAAAGGAGAAGCAGAGACAGAAGCTAACACCCCCTACGTGGTGAACACGGGCTGACGTGGGAGTCTGGAAGGTCCACTGAAAACTAAATACTCCACAGTTGGATACCTCATGTTATGAGAGTAAGTGTGCCCCTTACTTCAAGAAAACCCAATATTTAAAAATACATTATTCACACAACATAAACAGTAGAGTAAATCACATAATCTCAGAGATTATCTAATCAAATCCCATCACTTTAAAGATCAAAAAATGGAAGCCTAAAGTGGTTCCATGATGGTACATTGTGAATCCATGATATTGCTGCCTCTAGAATTCATGAAAATCTTCCTTTAATAAGCATAAAGACTTAGAGTAGTTACACAGTGACTTAATTTACAAAATGATATTCAACTTGTGATTTTCAAGGTACAACAATACTGCTCAATGAAGGAAGGCAATGCTCATGAAGAATGATGGCATGAGTGTCGCTTCAGGTATTTATCGTTTGGGGGCTCAGACTAAGAAATCTGCATTGGGCTGTGTAAGAAAGAGCCACTGGCTCAAAGCAAAGGCTGGTAATACTTTTCCGGATGGATCTTTAAGATACAGAGCAGCTTAGAAGTTAGGACCTTCCCATCAATCCAAGTTTTCAACTAGGAACCAAGGAGTCAATGTCTGCTCACGTCAAGCCATCCTGAATCATGAGTCATCCCACTGTGACTGGTCAAGGAAGTTATCTTTGAGAGCTGAGGATGTGATCTGGGTGGTGTGAGGGCAGGTGATGGGGATGCAGCATGCTGTGCCTCCCTCCCAACAGGCTGCTGGCTCTGTGTGAGAGCCTCCACTCTCTCCTCTGGCTCTGCCTACAGGCCATGAGTGCCCTGTGCTGTCTGCATTTTGTGTCACCAACTTCTAACCAAGGGCTCCACACAGTAGGTGCCCAACAGATGTTTCAGGAAGGTACAAGGAGATGGAGAGGAACTGAGGAGACGTTGGGAGCATCTGCATATTTAATGTATTCCAGAGATAATCTTCAATGTCAGAAACCATTTCAAGCAAGAGGAAGAGGGTTTTTGTGCCTGAAACCTCACCTCTTCACAATCTCTTTCAAGACCCAGGAGACAAATACCTGAAGAGTTGCCCCTCTCCCATCCTGTCCATCTGAAAATGGGCCTCCCACATACTAATTTATTTGTGAAGGTTGGTTTGTCTCGAGATATCGCTAATATCTAGATTAGGGACCTTCACATGTGACCTGAGGGCCAAAACTGACCCGCTACCTGTTTCTGCATAGCTGTGCACTAAAACTGGCTTTTACACTTTTAGATGGTTGAAATAAATTAAAATAATAATATTCATGACATGTGGAAATAACATGAAATTCAAATTTCAGTGTTCAACAAATAAAGTTTTGTTTGAATATGCGGGAAGTTGTATAGTCAACAAAATCCAAAATACTTACCATCTGCCCCCTTTCAGAGAAAATTTGCTAACCCCTGATTTAGAATCCCTGATCAAGGGTTTGGAAGTTGCACCCCTATGGTGCATTTCTGAAAGGCAGCGGAGTACCCTCTGTACCTAGTATGCTGTCTGATCTCTGAGACTGAAAACTGACAGAAACCCTACACAACTCCAGTAGAATGCATTTGCCCATTAGATTTATATGACAAAATATCACTGTATTTAGGTAAAATTTTAAAGTATTAATATACTCTCTACCCTGTCTTTTGTCATACAAAATATTGGGCGCTAGGACATAGATTCTATGTGATAATGTTCAACATTTGGCATAAACATAAAATGTTTTCAAAGAGGAAAAAAAATGACAGCCTTTACATCACTGATGTGGCTCCCGAAAACTTGTAGTAACAAAGTGTGCTCTCTCTTTTCACTGTTTCTCCCCTTCTTTCAAGCTGAGACCACGACACAGGCATTATTCATAGGAACACATGGAAAAAGCAGCTCACTTAGCTTTTAAGAGGGCAAATGATCTAATCTACAAGGGAGCTTTGAAACAGCAAGGAAATCTGGATTGGCTGTTTTCAATATTTTCCATATCTTCATCAGGGCATATTCCATCTTTCTTTATCAGCAGAGAAATGCACAAGATAAAGAATAAAAGAGAAGTTTAGGGACCTGGATTGGATATAAGACTCTTGACACTGTAGGGAACCTGGTTTTGGATGGCCCCTATGCGTTCCATGGGGCCAGGGACTCAATGCAGTGAGGGTAGAAAGAAGACAAACTGGTCAGGGAGGTGATTCCGGTCCCCACTCTTTCTCTTCATTCACAGGACCTCAAGCCTCCAGCATACAAAATCCAGTGATAACCAGGGTTGGCGAGTAAATGCAACAGCTACCTCAGGGTCATGTTTAGTAAAACAACTGGTTCTATGGCGGAAATGGCCAATGAACCTACAAGAGGCCTGGTTTATCCCCAACAGAAAGTAGCTACAAATTCCTCTTGAGTTGGATGTCTGGGAGCCTTTTTCCTTGAGGTGCTACTCCTCCCACTGAATTTACAGCATACTATCTTCATTCACACATACCCTTAACCCCCACAAGCCCCACTACGACATCTCTCAAAATCTTGTATTCCAGGATAAATGGAATAAAAGGACTCGGCATACCCTCCCTCACTCCTTTCCTTTTGCAAATGGCCCTATGTACAAATAAGGCCAGTGGAATAAAGATTCTATGCAAAGATACAGGAAAGCAAATGATGTGTGGCAATATACAATCCTCAGCACTTCATATATATATGTGTTCTCAAGACCTGCACACTTTACAGCTAACAGATTATAAAAGGTGCTGTCCAGTAAGGAGGACAACACACTGGTTTTTATGCACCCAAATTGCATTAAGAAAGCCAGGTTATTTCTGGACTACCAAAGCTGTGTTCAGTGTAGAGAAACTTGATGGCAAGACATTCCTGTATTATTCCATATACTCTTAAATATATAAACATGAAGCACGCAAAATTCAGAACTGATTATGAAATTACCACTTCTTCCCCCTTCTTCTCAGAGGGGCTCCATTGAATGTAAATATTCTTAGCTAGATGAAATTGACTATGACTCTGCTGTTATGCATAATCAGGGCTTGGGATTTTGCAAATGTAATGAACTCTGGGGAGGGGGGTCTGACTGGCCT
>CM053506.1:33445234-33463199 GCA_028627145.1 Eidolon dupreanum
TGAATAGGCTGTTGAATATATATGCATGGATTATTGGAGCGATGTCTGAATCAAAATATAAATTTGGGAGTTATCAATATATTGCCAGGTTTTTACAGCCATGAGTCTAGATAAGATGACCAGGGAAGAAGAAAAAACAGAAATGGGATGTCATCTAAGGAGTGAGTTCAGAGGTATTTTAAAGTTGGAGAGATACGGAAGAATTAGTCAAGAAAATGAGAAAAAGTAATTAGCAAGATAGAAAGAAAACCAGGAGAGAAGTATCTTAAAAATGAATTAAAGTTTTAAAGAGAAGGAAGTGATTAAATGTGTTAAATGCCAGGTCAGGTAGGAAGAGGACTGAGAACTGACTAGGATTTAGCAATGTAGAGGTTTTGTTGTCCTTGCAAGAGCAGGGCTGGTGGAAGGGTTTAGATAGGGCTCACGAGGGAGAGGGAGGAGAGGCTTGGGGACAGTGAGCACAAACAAATCTTAGGAGAGCTTAACCATAAATGGAGACAGAGAAACGAAGTAGTAGCTAGAGAAAGACAGGACGAAGAGAGTGGCCATTTTTTTTTTTAAGTGAATGGAGAAATTACACATGAAAATGCTAACTGGAACTATCCACAAAGTAGAGCAAAATTATAACAGGAGACAGGAGAAATGCAAAAGTGATGACCTAGAGCCAGTAGGAACAGAAGGATCTAGTGTACACTTCAAAAGTACAGCCCTAGATAGGAGTATGGGCTGTTCATGCCAGGACAGAAGACGAAGCACAAGTAGAATGTGAGTGGCTGTGATGGTAGGGACTCCTACATACATCAGTGCTGAGAGTGCTCATATGGTTCTCCAGTTTAGAATTCTATTCACAGTAACCTACGAGGCCTCTGTTGCCAAGACCAAACATTACCTACCTGAGGATAATGTTGCTCAAATTCTCTCATTCCATGTCTTTACTATTGGTTCTCATCAAGTCATTGAACTTTTAGCTGGAAGAAACCTAAGGAAGGCTGTTCTCAGTCTCTCTCTCTCACACACTCATATGTAATCAAAGCGATCCTTCTGCAACTTTTGCAGTAAATGTCCAATCAGCTTCAGTTTTAAGTCTTCCAGAAATGAGGAATGTAATGAGACTTATACCTTCTAAAATCTTTTGTTTTTGAGAGCTCTCACTTTGGCTGCCTAGACCATATAATCTTTTCCAAGCCCCATAATTCTAAAATATTCTCCACACCACTAAACAATCCACCAACCATGATTCTCTGACCATTAAAAATATAGGTTCAGTGAGAGGGAAGACTATGTCTATTGCACCCATTGCTTGATCCACAGTTCTGAGAGGAGCACATGGTAAGCTCTCCATAAATATTCAGTGAATACTGAAATGAGAAGTTTCCTGGCCACCTCTCAGTTGAGGTGGATATTTTTGCTGTTCAACGAACACTGCATATTCATACCCTTGGCTGCTTCCTCAGAGCATCTTGATTCCCCTTTTGTTTAACTTATATCCACTGCTGCTGCCTATCGTGCACCCTCCTGACCCAAGTAAATGGTAGGCACTTGTGCCAGGCTAGGCCACTCAGAACTTCCTCCTAGACATATGACTACAGAAGACAGCGACAGATCTTGAGTCTTGTTTGGCCTCATGCATTCCAACGGAAGCACCCAGGCAAGCCCATTCAAGACAAGGGTCCTGCCATCCCTGTTTCTTGGACCTTACTTCCCACCCGTCACCGAAGCATCGAATGCATACCTATCTGGTTTTCCTCTTTCTGGGCTGGTGGGAGGATATCATCTCCTTGCAGCTGGGAGGAGACGAATGACTAATTTTGGCCAATAGATTGTAGGTGGAAATTATACATCATTTTATGGCTGGAACACCCAACTGCCAGTACGAGACTCCCCAGGGCTTTCTTTTCCTGCTGCAATGAACCATAAGCATTGATAAGATGGCTCGGAATAACTGAGAAGCTGATTTTCACACTCACTAATCCTGACGTGAAGCACGAGCAACAAACTTTTATTGATTCTCTGTTTTCAAAGCCTGGTTCTCCAGTCCTTTCCTAGGAGAGGGCTCTGATATCTTTCAGTAAATTGCCTTTTGATTAAGGAAGCAAAGTTGGTGCCAGTTTGTTGCATTGCAAAATCTTCTATATGTCATTTCACTTCAGATCAAGAGTTAAATTCTGAATACTGCCTTAAACAGTTTCCACCAGGAGCCTTTGCCTTACCTTGCCACTTTTATTTCCAGACCTTTCTGTATCATGATGTGGATGTGGCTATCCATGCTTCCCCCTCCTCCACCATGTCTAAATATTTGGACTTGAGAAAGCATTTTCCCCTCGAGTCTCTAATATCACACTCCCCCTCTCAAGTACAGACAGGGCTTCCAGAAGCATTCTCCTACCCATCACCACCTGTTCTCTAAGGACCACTCAAATCACAGAACCTCCTCCCTCTCCCTGACCCTCCTGCTGATGCTGTTTACATGAAGAGGCAGATGTGGATGGCCTGTCTTCTTTCTATCACTAAAGGTTTCATCATGGCAGAGATTAGATATATTTATTTTTATTTGATCCTGTAGCTTTCATACAAATATTCATGGAATGGGGAGCAAAATGGGGGGGGGGCAGGTTAATTGATTTCAATGTGGGATTAATGGAATATAAGATGTCAAGTTATGATCACTGTCACTTCTATGCCTATTCTTTAATAACGTCCGGGGCTGCTCATAGTCAGTGCACCTAATGGGTTTCGGAAATAAGTATTTAGGAAGATTGTGTCCTTTTGCTTTTGAGATAGAGAGGGGGCAAATAATTTTCTTAGGCAGGACAGGAAGCTCTGATTGTTTTTTCTTTGCAAGTGAAGAGAAACATGTTAGTGTGTAAATTTAGAACAGTGGGAAGGTTGGTAAATACTGCCTTATATAAAAACCTTTTTGAGTGTGTACTGACTCCCACATTCTACTAATCTTTTTTCTCCTTACAGTGAAGCAAAGCAGTCCATAAGAGTTACAGTCTTTTAGACCTGGAGTCCTTCATTGTCCCCAGAAAAGAATGGTCCAGAAAAGAATGGGGATGAGGATATGCAAGAGTGCTGCAGGATTTCCTGGAAATAAAAAAGAGGTTCAAAGGCTGTGTTGCCTTAACTCATGCCATCTCCTGGCTCTTCCATACCTCCTTCCTTTTGTTGGATATCTTTTTAAATCTAAAGTGCATCACGGGATAAAGGCTAAAAGATGGTCCTGGCTCTGCAGCTTTCCAACCTCACTGGTCATCAGAACCAACCGGTCAGATTTAAAAAACACCAATTTTTCAGGACGACCCTATGAGTATTCTCATTTAGAGGGCCTAGTACACTGTACTGTTAAAGCATACTTCACATAACCTGGATCCTCAGCTGGGTTTGCAAACGACTGCTTTAGAGTCCAAATGATTTATTTTCAGAAAGGTGTGTGTACACTGATGTTTGGTGAATTCAATTACAAAGCACACTAGAGTTGATAACAATTAAGTGAACTCTTTAATCTTTTCTCTAAAAATAATGCTTTCTAAAAGGTGTGCAATCATCTTCAAATTTGTTGTATCTATTCAAATTTAGGCTTCATTCATTTAAAGCAGAAATTCCCAAGATAAAAAGCTGAAGTCTAAGAAGCTACGATACTTCTGAGAGAGAACAGCCGATGAAACAATAGAAGTGAATACAAGAAATACACATTTCAATGACATTTTTAACACCTTATATCTCTTTTACAGGCTTATGAAGTAAATTATAAGGCAGCATAAATTTTAGATCATGGGACAAAGATGGAATTAAAAGTGTTACTGCTGAAGAAGTAATATTAGATACGAACAAGGATTTACCAGTAAGTGTTCACTGCAACATCAGTTACAATAAGAAACTAACAAAAGCAAAGGCTAACAAGAGTCATCATTAAGTAAAAGGATTCCATCCCTGTGCTGGGGTATGCTGCAAGCATTACATCGATATTTGCAAAAACGAGAACAATCACTTCCATAAGTTTTGTAAAAGGTAAGACATTGGTAAAGAGGAGGAAAGCCATACCATGAAGTTAAAATAGGCTCATTTAAAAAAATTAAAAAAAAGGTCATTGTAGCTACCATACAGGTCATTCATCAATTCATCAATCTTGCTTGTGATTCAGAATCTGTTTTCTGCCCATCTTTCTTCCAATGTCAACCCACACAGGTCATTCGTTTCAATAAACACATTAGCCTGTCCTTGAGTTAGTACAGGCTAATAAATAAAACAAATTTATTTTGCCAGGAGATTTAAAAATTAAGAGTTCATATTCTAAATTAAAATATACTATTTTATCACAAGTAGCAATTAATTAAACTGGCGACCAACAACATTCAGATGTGAATATTAAATGCAGCTTACTTCTGTAGAAGAACCATTTTAAAGACAGTAAATCAAAAAAAAGAAGACACTGTATTTTATATATATATATATATATATAATATATATGTACACATACATATATATATGTGTATACACACATACATATATATGACATACTTTTGAAGAAACTTATTGGATTTTGTTGATCAATGTCACCGTAATAATTTTTAATAAGAAAAAAAGAAAGAAATTGGCTCGTTTCTCCTTTCATCTCAGATAGGGTCGCTACATTTTTTTTTTAACTACAGATCTAGTCTTTTAATAACTCGTTTGAACAATGTACAGCATCAGAAAATGTATCCATATAGGTAACAATTTCTTTTTGTTGCCATCTAAACCTATGTTTTATTGTGTTAAGCTCAACATAAACGGATGTCATTTAGTTACCATTCTGCTCATGATTAAAATGAATTAAGACACTGTTCTATGTCAGCCATACAAATGGGGATGTTTCCTTAATGTTCTGTTGCTAAATTGAGGAAAGTATAAAGAAGCAGGGTCGGGCTTTATCTAAAGAGTTCCTGTTTGTAGCTTAATTATATGCATAATATTTTAACACAATGTGTAGAGAGAAAATAATACACAGTGCTTTTCCTTCAGAAGTTTATCCTCAATCATATACATGGTCACTTAACGAAGTACAAATTTTGCAAAGGCTTTGCCTACAGATAGATGTTGGTTCTACTGCTCTCATGTAAGCATGCGGTACATATAAGCATGTATTTTTTTCCTAACTTTTAGAATGATATTAACTAATCACTGCCACTTGTACTTCTTTGTAGACACCTCGCAGTTGGCCCAGCTAGAGGAACACATGGAGGGGGAAAAGAAGGGATGGCAAGGCTGCTTAAAGTGGCAACTGTCAGGACTGACACATTGGCTTGGCAGGAGTTACTGAGGGGACAGGGAGGGGAAAGGAACATTAGCAAACACCCAGGAAAGACCAAAACCAAATATGTAAATAAAAGCACCCTATTCTAATTTCTGAACCATATTAAATAAAGGCATCATTCTATTTTGACAATTGCTTTCCACAACAATGAGTTTCAGCCTGTTGTCTGCATGCTGCTTCTAGGGTTTCTGTAATGCCATTGAATTTTGACCTTCTGAGAATCAGTGCTTTAAGACAGTATTGGAGAAGTCATTGAACGATGAAAAATGATTACAACCCAAAGAGATTGGCTCTGTAGGGAGGATAAACAGAAATACAAATACCATTCCAGTGTTAGAACTTTGAGCAATTTTCAGCTTATTTGACAGGGTCTACTTAAGGTGTGTCTATACATATTTATTCTTTCAAGGAGATGAAGGTACGAAAATATACAACTATATATATTTTAAAGGCTCTTTAACTTTTTAATTCTGATGAAGCACTGTAACATCCATCATGTGGATATACATCTGCAGTTCCCTAAACTTCACAGTATGTTTAAAGTAAATTTTCTTTTCTCAGAAAGGGCCAAACAGGACACATATATTTTGTTATTCTGAATCTTAGATGCTATTTTACTTTCTAATTTAATTATATTGTTCTTTATTTCCATCAATTGTCCACTAATGATATATAATACTTATCATCTAGCTGTGTTTTGTTTTGTTTTCTAACTCAGCGCTCACTGGAATTTCAAGAGTGGAAATTAACACTAACCTATAAAACATTAAAAAATGAGTGACAGTAATTAGGTTAATTTCTATTAGTATTCAAAACTCTTATACAATGCTTGTAGGCTTGAGTTTGTTGGATACCAATAATGTTGAACTCTGTTACCTAATAAAGATTTTCTAACTGGCACATACAGTTGACATTGCTTCACATATTTACAGGTTGACTACATTAAATAACCTTTATAATTTGTTAAATTTGTAAGTATATTTCAGTGACAAATATTTCCTCTGATAAAAGAGTCTATATTAAATAGCATCCAAATGCTACCATCATCCTTCCCTCCCCCATACTTTACGAAATATTTAATAGTTAAAATTTTCATTCTTAGTAACATGGCACCACCCCCACCATCCCTCGATTTTAAGAGGTAAAATGATTTAGCCAATCCAGGAGTAGGTGGCTGAATTGGAAAGAATCCAATTCCTTTCCTTGGCAAGTTTTCTAATTGATCTGCAAGTGGCTGGGCCAGGAACTCCCTTTGCTTCCGGAGGTGCAAAGACAGCAATAGCCTCACATAACTTTGTGGTAGGTTTTTAATGTCAGGTGATGAATTTCAGAAGCCTTTTGTGATCCAGTAAAATTTTCTTTATTTAACTTTACTAAATAAAATGAAAACTGATTTATAGTAAAATTGAGAACCAGGCCAAGGACCATCTCTTTCTAGTGATAAAGATGTGTACAAGTAAGCATTTTATGGGGATAGAAATAATTGTTTAATCTTGAGGTTTTTCATTTATTAACTTGGGTGAGGAGATTCATAAATCCTAAAAAAGTATGTGACCATAAGATATTAATATACATCTGGAGGTGGAAGGTGCAGTTTATTCTTCTCATCAGATTGTCAGAGGTTTCAAATATTGGCCTTATATGGCCTTAAATTCTCACTATTAATGTTACTTTCAGGAGGTACTTTAAGAAAGCGCGTGTGTGTGTGTGTGTGTGTCTGTCTGTCTGTCTGTCTAACTGTCTGAGGGTTAAGTAAAAAGAGCATATTCTAGGACACAGGATGTTTCCCAAGTTGGCAGCAAGGGTCCCTGGGTAGCCAGGACAAGCAAAAGATTGTGGGTATTGGGAGAAGTGAGCGCTACAAGTAAGAGTCTTAAGGATAAACTTGTCTATTTCACATTCAACCTCTAAACAGCTCATAAAAAAAAAAGTTCTGGTTTTCTGGAAGGAATAATGCTACTGCAGGACATAAAATACACACACACACATACACACAGGAACAAATGACTTCTATATTGAGGAGTGAATATATTTTTGGTAGCACTTAACTGGAAAGTTGTTCTCCTGCAGGTAATCCACAAAATTCTGTGCCCTGAAAATGAGAAAAGTCAGACCTGGACCATTCCCGTGCATTAGCAAAGAGAATGAGAAGAGTTATCACACCTAAACTCCAGACTTCACAAACAACGGTAGAACAGCAAATAAGGGCAAAGAGTTAAGGCTAAACATATACATGCAATAAAGACAGTTCTTGAACTTGGAATTTTGAGCAATTATGCATGGAGCTATAAGAGTTTTAATGAACCCATCTGTCTTGATTCAAAAATTAACCCATGAGAAATGAGCAGGCATAGGAGGACATCATCCACATGACCATTATCATTATTTCTGGAAGTAGTATTCTAAGTAATTTGTATGTTTTAGTTCATTTAACCTCTATAGAATTCTACTCATTAGGTTCTACTATTATCTCTAACTTAAAAGTGAGGCGAACAAAGCACACAGAGGTCAAGACACTTGTCCTAAGTTGCACAGCTACCTCTAGGTGGCAGAGAATGAATGTAAACTCAGACTCAGTCACAGAAGCCAAGAGAATTTTAAGGAGCAAAAGCCTTAAATGCCAACTATAGAGGAGAAGCCTTGTCAGAAAAGGACAGAATGTTCTTTTGATCTTGAAGTTTGATGATCGCTGGTACATTATGAAGAATATTGTTAACAGTCTTTTTTTTGGGAGGGGGGGCAGGGAAACCTGGGAGCAAGGACAAGGCAAAAGTCACACTGGATAGGTTGGGGGTTAAGACTGTGTACACTTACAAAAAGTGAGGTTAAAAGGAGAGGGGATACATCAAACAGGGGCCTTGGGGTAGCCCAGGCTTAATTTAGATTGGAAGAGAATTGGGCATACTTACAGGGGGATGTGAAAGAGCTCGAGGAGAAAAGTTTAAACTGCAAGAGTGACAGAGAACACATGAAAACCCGATCTCACTTTCTGTTCCCTTGCGTCAGTAAATTACAGTAACTGACAGTTCATAATGGAGAACATGAACTGTAAGACCAATATACTATCCAACCAATGCATTTTCTTGAAAGAATATGCTGTTTTTTCTAGGACGCACATGCATATATATACATCAAGGAAGTGCAATGCCAAAATGGTGATAGGAGTTATTTCTGCTTTTGTGGGATCTGGAGAAATTTTTATGTTCTTTTGGTTACGCATATTTTCTAAAATTAACATGTATTTTAAAGAAAAGGTAACTGATCTATTGAAAAGGAAATTTAAAAATGCATTTTGCTTAAGACAACCATAAATGAACAGGTTGCATATTTACTGATGCCAGCTGATGATTTTGACCCTCAAGCTTAGACTCACTGCAGCCCTGGGACTTGGCTGAGAGCGTCCCCAAAACACAAAACATGTCTTCAGTGAGAAAAGTACCAATGTCGACACAAAAAGGAATCCTGCCTTGGACCCACCTGCCTTGCACCTACAGTCTTGTCACAGGCAGTCGGGTACGTGGGCGACAGCTCCAGAGCAAAGCGCTGACCCCAGGGCCCACGGGCCCTTCCCTCTTGCTTCTCAGGGACCCACTTAACCAGGCTATAGAAAGGGAGTGCCACTCCGTGGGAGTCATCGAGAAAAAGCCTCTAGAACCGGTGGAAGAAAAATAACTTGTGTTGCCAAGGACCAAAACATCCCGCGGGGGCACTCAGGGAAGCCAGTCGGGCAGTGGTGGGGATACTGACAGCTGGCTTAATTCTGTGAGCTGGACTTGCCTTTGATGATGGAACAATTAAAAAAAAAACAATGAACTTTAAAGTCCTTCAGTCTAGCTGATCAAATAAAATGTAAAATTCTCATTTCCACCCCCTCCCCCATACTTTTTATACTCTCTCCTACTGCTCATGGCATTTCGTGTCTTCCAGCCTGTCTTTCCTTTGACGCCCCCGTCTTGCTCCATTCTGTTTTCCGAACGCTCTATTCTTGTCGAACGCTACAATCCAAGTCCTCTTCATACATAGCCCTTTCTGTTTTCCTCAAACATCACATTTTCCCACCATCCCTCCCCCTTTTTTAATCCCAGATTCATATTTCCAATCACAGCTTTTTCTCTTATCAGGTTCACCCTGAATATGTCCCCTACTTGCCATGTTTCCTCTCTGACCCCAGAATCTCTAAAGCTTTTCTCTAGTTTGAGCTTTTTTGCCTGTTTCCCCTTCACTTTCAGTGACGTTGTACTTGGCAAGCATGAAGCTCCTCCCCACTCCAACCCAGAAGTGTTTGACTTAGTTCAACAGATGTACATTGAGCACCACATACATATCAGGCATGTACTAAGGAATACAAAAGTAAATACAGCATGATATTCCCTGCCTGCGCAGAGTTATGAACAAAGAGTGACAAATAATTCCCATGCATTATGGCAGGGGCAATAGCTGAAGTAAACATTCCAAGAGTGGTGCAGTAGCCAAAAGTAGGCAGCACATAACTTAATAAAGTAGCCTTGCATTTAACCCATTACCTGCTTTTTGTATTTGACCTTCCAAGTGTCATTTTGTCTAGCCCCATTTTTTAACCTCGGTTTCATAGTTTAAAAATGCCTGAGCTGCTGCTTTGAACTATTAGGAAGAAGGCTGATGCCTGACCTCTTTCACCTATGTGCTAAGACCCATGTACCTGTTCCCTCGTTTCTCTTTCCATCTCTGATTTCTTTGAGTCTTGGGTTCTACTTCTCTGAGGTTCGGTACAGCATGAAACAGTGCACTGATGACTTAAAGAACAATCAAACACAGTTGTTTGGCATAAAGAATGAGCAACGGGCTATAATAAACCTTTATCCATCTTGGAGGCATACAAATAGTGCTCGGGTTCATTCAATTCTTAGACCACTGGTTCTCAAATGCCCATGTGCATCAAAATCACCTGAGGAGTCTGCTTAAAACACAAATAACTGGGCCCTACTCTCAAAAGTTCTGATTGAGTAAATTCGGATTGGGGCTTCAGAATACACATTTCTAAGTTTCCAGATAATGCTGAAGCTGCTGATCCAGGGACCACAGTTAGAGAACTGACATTGGAAGAAAAATAGCCAATAAATAAACTCATTCCTCAAACTGGATAGCTTATAGAAGCTTTTTGTCACTTTGGTTTCATAAGGTCAGTGGCATCAGGGAACATCCATATGTCAATGTGTGCCATGCAATGGAAATATAGTGGTGTGTGTGACATCATGTGCTTCCATGCCTGTGGGATCTACTGCCACCCTAATTTTTATTGTATACTATGGTGAATGTATAAGGTAAAGGAGCCTGGGCTGAAACTGCCTTATCCTTTGTAAAATCTTTAGGTTGCTTTTTAAAATAAGTCCCTGATATAAGCTTGCTTTCTCTTCCTAGAAAAAATTTCCAGGTAGAAGTTGAATGAAGAAAATTTTTAGTTATTTGCTGGTTTTATTTGTTTGTTTGTCTCCAAATAAATTGGAGCCATATTTGAGTCTGGAAGCCATCAAGTCTGGGGGAAAGTCACACAGATGTTCGGTGAATTTTAAAAGAAAATCGGTATATACTCCAAAAGCAGAGTGAAACAGAGTGTGTGCTTGTTTTTCTTTGTTCGTACAAAAATAGATTTGTGTTTATCTGCTAGAAGAAAAATTTCTAGCATGATTAAAAGGTTCAGACATTAAGTGGTACATTTTGAAAGTGCTGCATAGCTATATGGCTTCCATTAACATCTGTGGGAGTTAAATCCTCCGCATTGCTATGAAAATGTAATCTCCACAGAGGCCAAGAATATTTCTAGGCTGTGGAATAAAATGAAAACATTAGCGGAGAGATAAAACACAGTGAGCTTTCTTCAAGTCCCACAACTTCCCTCTTAGGGAAGGAAAGACTCTCCATTATGACCTGTGACTGCACATCTGACTGAAAACTCCTCAGTGGGGACACGACCCTTTGATTGCAAACATGTCACCATTCTACATTCATATACTTATTTTTCCATAATCCTCTCACATGGTGTTTGAAGCATTCCTGCCTGTCATTTAAAGCAAGAATAGATATTTCATCTGGGCAGGGTATATGTATTAATGGGGGAAAACTCAGACAGACCTGGGTTAACATTCCAGTTTTATCACTCCATCACTTAGGGGCCACACGCCTTTCAGTGAGAAGCAAAACATTTCTTTCATAAAATGCAAAACAATATTTATTTACACAGTTTTTGAAAATATTAAATGAAATAATAAAACCAGAGTAACTCTTCTGACATGTCCAACAACTTCCAGGACAGGAGTAGGGAGGGGTAAGAGACACGAGCAGAGCAGAGGTGAAGATACCAGGGTTTCATAAAGTAGCAATAGTAGTACCAGTACCAGCCAGAGTTTAATATGCAGTCATTGTTTGCCAGCCCATTGCTAACGAATATGAGGACTTTGTGCAAATTGGATTTGCTTCTTTCTCAAGAAAGTGTACTAACAACTACACATTATCTCTGATGCTATGAAGGAATTGATTTCCTGTGGAGATGTGCAATGCATAACTGCATGATAGGCTCTAGCTAAACATTTTGTATGCTTACCTCATTTAATTCTCCCACATAAAAGTCTATGCAGAGGTACTATTATTATCCTCTATAGAGACCAGGGAAGAGACTGTAGAAGTAATGTAAAAATGGAAGCAGCACTGAGCAGCCAGCACCCACTAAGCACCTAGTCTGTGAAAACCCTGTTCTAGTCACTACATGTGCACTATTCCATTTTATTTTCACAGTGACCCTCTAAGTTCTACTGATAGCCCAATTTTGCTATTAAGAAAACAGAGGTGTGGGAGAATAAGAAATTTGCCCAAGTCTTCAAAAATGAGCAAAGTGGTAAACCTGGGACTCAAACCCAAGATTATTTAGTATAGAAACTCTAAATCATTATTCTATTATGTCTGCCTCTTATCTCTTCTAGCATTTGCTCTAAACCACTCAAAACCTGACCACTTTCTTAGTGACATTGCTTCTGAGAATTCTGCCTAGCCTTGACATGGGCAACTCAGCCCTACACTTTTATTACTAAGCATCTGGGACATTCTCATTTCTTGAGAAAGTGCAAAAGACCAATGCAAGCCATTAGGGAGGGTTTTTGAAATGCAAATCTATCCATCTGGTGATTAATTATATTATGCTTTGTGAAAGCTCATATATCTTTTGGCTTACATTGGCTACATATATTATTACCTAAACTTTTACATTCATGGCTTGTCTACTGATCAAGGTTTTCAAAAGCACAAACCAGGTTTTATGTTTCTTTATAGTCCTCTCAGCATCTACCAGTAGGATGCATCGTTAGATGATATGATTGGATAATATCAGAGGTTCCACTAAATAACCTAAAAATGACTAGTGTTTTTATTTAGAGTACTCCCCAATTCCAAAAGAACTGCATTCATGGTCCTATTACATGGCAAGTCTCTGCTTTGCATTTTATGTATCTAAGCATATGTCCAATGTTCCCAATCAAAGATTGAACATTTAAGGGTGAGGACAATTCCTTGTTCATCTTTGTATTCTGCTCTGTGCTTGGCATAATGCATTACACCGAGTCGTCATTGAGTGATTGGTTTTTGAATGAATGGTTATGCAAAATTCTCAATTTAGTCAAAGGAAATAGGACGTGCTCATTTTACGTTAAAAATATCTAGATTGGTTTTTAAATACCCCAAGATGGGGTTAATCCACAGGAGGCATAGGTTTCATTTGAGAATCTCAGGTTCTAGGGTATGGTGGTCAGTTTTATGAAACCAAGTGTCTCAAAGGCAGTTCTGGGGACACCTTCCAAGAAAATAAACATAAACCTGCTTCCTTCTGACTGACAAATTACATATGCATGAGACAGGGTAAAAAAAGTACCGAAATTTGTAGAAGCAAAGGAAGGAAGCCTTCATTCAAAACTGATTAATAAATATTTTTATTAAACATCTACTCTGGGTCCATTTTACTGTGCTTGCTTAGGTTCTGCAATATGTTGCAATATGTCACAATATGCCCAGGCCCTTGTCATCAAGAATGGTATAATTTATTCTTAAAGCATGAATCAGACTGAAATGAAATGTTACCTATATTGCCATATTCCAAAACAATCCTTTTGAAAATAAAGGACCTTTTTATTTAGGTAATAAGAATTCAGATATTGAGTCATGAAATCTCAAGAAATGAAAATCTACTTGAGAAGTTTTCTCATTCATTGAGTGAATTTATTATTAGCTGGCTCTGCTTTTCAGAAAGAAAATATCCTCTATGGAGTAGGTTAGTTAACCTCATGATCTCTAGGATAAGTTGGAGAAAAACAAGAGAAACATGCATTTAAGAAGCATGTAAATCACCATCACCTTATCTTATGAAAGATAATCAGTGAAGGAACACTCCGACGGAAGAGAAACAGTGCTGGCAGTACCTGACTACATCATAGGTCATACACGTGCCTGTTAGAAGCTAATGTGATAGCTGAGGAGAAAAATATTTTCTTGGCCCCAATAAAGCAGGGCTAGGATCTTGATGAACAATGGCTCAGAGTCTGAGCTTTAAACACAACAAGTTAGGTAGTCGGCAGGATGCAGATTCTAGGCAGACTGGGTGTCTTCTGGATCAGTGGACCCACAGATCCCACAGGGAAGCCCTTCCCACGGCATGTTCTACATCAGATTAATTCCTTGAGATGCCTTATGAAAAACAGTTTCATTGGAGAAATGCTATATACCAGCTCCTCTCTTGAAGATTAATAATTTTCATTAGAAATTAAAGACTTCGAAGAGTCTTTAAGATTACTTGAGGGTTTCCCAAACTCACTTTGCCACATTTTTGCTTAATAACTACAGGAAATACTTTGGGAAATGTTATTATGGGATAAAGCGAGACTGTGAACCAAACTCAAGCAAGCAAGGACAGAAGGACATGCACTGGTGGGCAAAGCATTAAGACAAAGACCAATTACACCCTTCATTCTGCAGTCAATAATGTTTATATAACTACTGTGTTGAAAACATTTCTAATTTTCAAAAGCAACATATAAACTAATTACCAAATAACTTATCATAATGAAATAGAAGTGTCTAAAATTATCTGAAAGAGGGAAGAACAAAGGAGGGGTTGGGGAAGTAGACGTTGATTTCTTCACTTTGCATAGTACTAATTTTAGTGAGAATTCCATTTAAAGTTATAAAGGTAATCTCTGGAATAACTAAAAATAAAAAAAATGTAGTTGATAAAACATTCAGAGAGCAAGAGAAAGGGGAGTATAGATAAGTAAACTAGATTCTTCTCAAAGAAGGTATCAATAAATACTTTTTATGAATGATACATAAAGAATGTATTTTAGAGTATGGGAAGCACAGCTAATATATCTAGAAACAGAAATGATCAAAACGAGTTTCTCTGAGGAGTAGAAATGGAAGTACAGCTATAGGTACCTTCCTCTAAAGTTTGAAATTCTTGGGTTTTAGGTATGTGAACCTAAGTAGAGAAAGGAGATGGCCGTAAGAATGTGTTCATGGTTTAAGTGTCTGTTCTTAGAACGGTCACGGTTGTTAAACTTGAGCATGCACCACAATCACCTGGAGGACTTGTTGAACTACAGACTGCTGGGCCTACCCCAGAGTTCCTGATTTGTCTGTCTGATGATTTGTCTGCCTGAGAATCTGTATTTCTAACAAGTCCCCAGATGATGCTGATGCTGCTGGTCCTGGGACCACGCTTAGAGAACCACTACTCTAGGGCAAGTGCCAGTTCTAAAAATCCATAAACCTGGGCCTGTAATTTTCAGAATGGTTGCTCTGAACTGACTGTGCGAAGGGGTAGAGGTAGAGGCAGATCCTAATAACCACTTAGTTTTAAGCAACTCCACCAAAGCAGGCCCTGCTTGTCCTTCACTGCCATTTCCTTCTAAATTACCTGCTTTCAACATCCAAAACCCAACAGGTGACTATTTGTAGAGATGAAAAGACAGCATTCAAAGTGACTTGTGAACTGATTTCAAGTGTCTAATATCATGTCCACATGGAAGTCAAGACAAATGTCCTCTAGAAACGTTCTCCTACGAGAGTAGAAACCCAAAGAATAAAACCAAAATATAGCTAATATAGCTATTAAACAAGCCTGTCCTAATGCCAAAGATGGTATGTGAGAGTCTACATTTGACAGGAGATGTGAGGAATAGAGATAAAAAGCTCAACAGGTACAGTGTGAAGAACACTGCAAAGACACAGGAAGCAGATCAAAGTGGTTGTCCTCCCCATGGTATCCACATGGACACAGCCTATCACAATGAACGGTTCCCTTAAAAATGTCGTCATCCTCCCCCCGCCAACCTTGAAAATATCTTACATTTTTCATATTTGCTATTGGTACTAAACATGGAACTTAAAAACTCTTTACATTTTTTTCAGATCACAAATATATAGCTATGATATTTGACCAAGAATAAAATTCTACTAAGCATATAGAATTTTGAAAACAGAATTTTAAAATGGAAATTCAGTGGAAGGTACTTCATTTCTTCTTCTTTTATAACCATGAAAGTGTCTCCAGACAAGTGCAGACAATCTAACTTATTGTGACTTGTAAATTTAAATAAAATGTTTGGTAAACTCTGAAAGAGTAAAGTGATTTAAATAAATGGGATGTGTTTGCACACAAATAATAAACAGCAGACATCCCTTTGGATTTCCTCATTCTCCAAAGACTAATAGAACTTTTGACATTTGCATAGGTGGGTCTTCAACCAAGTACCCTGCTGGTAGATGTCATCCTGTTTTACCCATTTCTCACTGCATAAAGCTCAAAATGTTGACTCAACAGCCAATATTGTGAAATAATGCCCAACGAGGAGTGCTGCACATGTGCCTGTGCCTCAATCGAGCATTAAATTACATTTATTATACTATTTACGTTATTACTACACAAGTGAAAAGCTAGCAGTATAAACAAGGGAGTGGAGTCCAACATACCACTTCCAGCACTAATCATTTTAATGTTGTTCATTCTAGGCTTTTACCATAAATGTGTGTATATTTTTATAGTTGGTACACCACATCTTGGTTTATGCTTTTAAATTATTTTTTCCATATTTATCATATTGGCCATTTCAGTTATATGCTACCAATATTTTGTTAACAGAAGGAGTGTTATTATGAGAATTTTTATACATGTAAGTTTCTCCCTTCCTTTTGGGTTTCTTGCCTTTGGGTTAGATGCTTAGAAGTAATTTTCACTGGGTTAAAGACTTTAAATTTTTATGGCTATTATCATACCAAATAGCTGAATTATATCCATTTAGATATTTTACTTCCTTATCTGGATGAAGTGTGTTAATCTTTTGGAAAGTGAAGAGCAGACATAATATAACAACACCAAAACATGAATTCATCCATTCAACTAATATTTATTGAGAATCTGTTCTGCTCTAGGGCCTTATAGATATTACATTCTTGGAGAGTATATCATTAAATCATGTACCTCATATACTTGATGAAAATGCCCTTTAATAATGTTTACATCCCACTCCTTTTCTGTAAAGTACACTGGAGACCGTGCTCAGAGGAAGCTGTTTGAACAAGTGTGGTCCCTTATTAACTAATAATTCATTCTAGGAGCATAGACTAATCTGGGGAAGATGCCAGAAAATTTAAAATCTGGTTAAAAAATAATGAAATTACTCAAGTAAATTTGGGAGTTTAATAAATAATAGAGGTGGCATTTAAAGTCAGATTATTTATAATGAAAAGGTCTAGGGTAGTTGGTAGAAGAAAAATAAGGCTAGGTCCTTTCCTCTTTACAACCAAGAAAAATTTATTTTAAGACTGTATGTTTATAAAAACCATACAACTAGTTGAAAACATGAGTGACTATTTTAACAGTTCAAAAGCAGAGAATTCTAAGTAGGAAACAAAATCCAAATGTCACAGAGAATAGAGTTTAGGCATTTGTGTACATAAAAATGCAACGCTCCTATATAGCCCACCAAACAAGTGAGGTTAAAAAAAAAAGGAAAAAATATATGTACTTGATACAACAAAGCAGAACTCTTAAAACTCAGGAAATCCTCCAATGAAAGATAATTAGTAAAAGTAAAAGATATAAAGATATAAAGACATAAAGACATAAATAAGCATATGAAAAATTACTCTAACTTATAAATCTTTAACCAAATACCAACAAAATTATAAAATACTTTTTCGCTACTAAATACTCTACTAAATTGGTAGAGATTAAGAATGTTGACAATAAATGTCCAATGTTGAGGAAGATAAGGAGATAGATTATCACACAATACATTGTTAGAAAACATATAGATACATCTTTTTAGGGAGCAATTTAGCAGTTATTATTGAGATTTTACATGTACATAACTAGTCTCACAAATTGGAAATATATAAGCAAATTTATACATATATACAAATTCTGTGTGTGTGTGTGTGTGTGTGTGTGTGTGTGTCTGAGAGAGAGAGAGAGAGAGAGAGCAAGCGAGCGAGCGCGCGCGCGGGCGCGTGCGCGCGCACAAGGAGCAAGCTATGCTGCCTTATGCCTCTTTGCCCTAGGCCAAGAGTAACAAACTCCAATTTAGTGATTATATAGACTTATTCTCCTGGAAAACACTGGTGGGTTGAATTACTTAGAATGGATGTTCTGAC
>CM053506.1:33463699-33503561 GCA_028627145.1 Eidolon dupreanum
ACATGATAGGTTCTCAATAACTACATGGTAATTACGTGAAAAGGAACATGGATAAAGCTAAAATATCTTAGAGTATAACTTCCAAAGACAGAAGGAAAGCTGAAGCAATATGCTTATTTCTTAAATATATATTTACATTTCAATACTGTCATTTCTGTCTCCCCAGCAAAAATTGGTTTTGGAAGAAGTCTTGCTCTAAGACTAAGTGGTGACAATACTGGTTTACAAAAGAAACACAGGAAAAGGGAAAGCACCAACACAACTCAGCTTAGCAACAGTTGCTTTAAGAAGAGAAATGCAGAACATCGTTTGGTGAAAACTGTTTGGTGTTACACTTGGCCTTTTACTTGCTACTTGAACTTCAACCTTTCATTTAACTTATGATCTCATGAATTCAACCGAGAAATCAGAAAAAGATTTCTTTTTGCGAGATGTCTGCACAGATAGTCTGAATGCTGGATTTCATCAACTACTGGAGAACGAAGTACAAAGACCTCATGTGTTACCGCTTTGGCAAGCATTTCGAAACTGAAGGAAATATCTTTCAGTTCTCATGAAAACAGTAAGCAAAGATTAGTTACGGTTCACTGTTTGATGCTAAGGAAGATAATTGCTCAATAAACAAACCTATGAAATATTCAGTACATCTAAAAATCCACCCCCACACGTTTTAACATGGAAAGAAATTCCAAAATGAAACTCTTAATCCTTCTTCACTTACAATCAGTGCTTCTCATAATGATGGACTCAGAATAACTCAGGTTATTTGGATACAAATAACTTACTTGATCTGCTAAAGGCTCATATGAACCCTATTCTTTTCTAAATTCAAAGAAAAAGAGAAGAAAAAAATAAAAATAGTAGCAATCTTTGGAACACGAGCTAGAATGAGGGTAGAAGTAGAGAGTCTCACCCTCTCTGTTCTCTCTTTTAATAGACACATATATTTATGGAACAATACGCAGCTTCTGAGCAACATAGGTCTCTGAACAAGTCACACCTCCCAGAGGTAAGTGCAGACTTAGAGGAAACACGTGATAAGACACGCAAATAACAGAAGGGGGAAAAAAGCAAGGACCATAGCCAGTAAATAAGCATTTTCCTGGAAACAAGTGGAATAGGACACAATGGTGCTAAGACTACGTGCCTAAGGACTAACATATCCATTTTTTCTTTTTTTTCCCCAAATTAATTGCAAATCGTAGTGCTAGCCACGTTAACTCGGCACTTACTATGTGCAAGGTACCATACAAGGGGTAGTCAAAGACGGATAATGCCTTGCCTTTAATTTTAAGGAATTTACAATCTAGTAAGGGATAAGATAATGTACACAAATGTAATATAATATACACAGTTCAGTACATAGTAAACAGTAAATGAGAGTTAATTAATTTTGGAGCTTAGATGGTAGCTAAAGGTTCTGGCTTTAAGAGACAGAATGAATATGAGGGAGGGGGAATGAATTAGGGAGGGAGAACCCTAAAGGGAAAGAAGCAAAGAAAGAGCTATGGCTTTAAAAGAATGGGGTCAAAATACTTTAGGAGATGAAAAGATCTTCCACTACACACTGAGCAAGCAATATGGAGTCTTCTAACTCTTGACATATTACAAATGAGAAGAGATAGATATTAAACAATTTGTAGAATCTATTCCAAGTTTGTCTCTGGGCAGACAAAGCAGATCTCTTAGGTTGCTCAGGCCGATCCTCTCAATTCTACTTCTCCAGGAAAGAGACTTTATAAATCTAACTGGAGAGTCCTTGAGCCTCAGTTCCAACCTCTAAGGAAAAAGCAGCTATAAAAAGCTTCAAATGTTAACTGTTACCAAGATAAAAGGTAGAGAAGGATGGAGGAACAGGGAGAGGAAGAACACTGCAATGTGAGCAATTAAGGTAGAAAAAGGAGGTTCTGTTGAACAGAAGTGCTGGAAAAAGTGAGCTGGGTTCAATGGGGTCTTTCCGGTTGCAGCAGCCCCTCACTCGGGAAGTTGGGCTAGGATAGCCATGATGCCGCTGCCGCCCCGCCCTGCAGTTCCCTGTGCCCTTCCAAACTTCCCAGAGCCACTGACCCGGTGGTGTTCCAGGGAGAATAATTTAGCTCCAATTACTTAAGCTGCTTTATTGGTTTCACAGAGAAAATCCCTTAAATCGACTTTCACAAAACCAGACAATGCCACACAGAGGGCACAAACGTTATTTCCGCAAATACTTTTCTTTTAGAGACAATTAGAATTTAAACAACAAAAGAGGCAGGGTTTTTTTTCCTCCTAATTCAGTGGAAAACCCCCAATCCAAAAGCTTCCCACTGTTAAAAAGACCACAAACATTAAATACAAAAGATCCATTTAAGGGTTCAAACTGAGAAGGTTTTTCTTTGGGAAGTTTCCTTACTCAGATAATAAACTGATGAGGGAGCAAGTCCTAGGTTCTCCTTCCTTCACCATCCCCCACCCCCAGATCTGCCAATTATCAGTAAATAACTCCCCAGATGCTTGCTAATGGCAGTCACCCAGAACGTACATCTGCTGCGTGTATGAAACTTGCTTTGACATATAACTGCCAGATATAGAATTATTCACTGCAGTGCCACTGCAGACTGCTCCATCCAAAGGCAGAAGCATTTGGGAAGTTCCCTATTTGAAAAGAGAAAATAAATACTACTCATTTGCATCTTTCAGTCCAGGTTCTCCTACTAGAACACACAAAAACTACATAGATAATATCAAGGTATTTACTTCTACTTTGAATCTTATCGCCTGGAAATTTTAGGGAAAAACTGTATGGCACGATATCATAAACAGGCAGATAACTACAATTCAGACTCTGGGAAGATCAAGGTGCATCAGAAGGAACTTAGAAGGGAATGGGTACGGGTCAGCAGGGTCCCACAGAACAGTTTAGTAATCCAGAATAAAAAAGTACACCTTTAGGGCTAAAAAAAAAAAAAAAAAAAAAGCTTCCTAACAGGATTATACAACGAAAAGATTCGATGCCAATGCATTAAAGGCACCCAGAAATGCTTTTAAAATGAAAAAATAATACCACTTTCAATTTAAAGTATAGGTGCAAACTGGCAATTTATTTCTCATGTTTATGAATTAAGGAATAATGAATTAAAAGAAGTAGCAAATTGAAAAAAAAACAAAAAAACAAAAACAGAGCCTGAATAAAAAACTCTCTTTCACTGAAGGTTTGCTTTTGGCTTTCATTCGTACACCTACACATAGATGCTCGTGAACTGGCTAAAGGAAGAGTCCACATTTAGACAAATGCACGTAGTCTGATTTCACAGTAACTGAAGGACTTAGAAGTTCAAGTTAGGGAGCAGCTATGCAAGTATGGCACCAGATCCCAGGAAACTATGGCATCTATGGCTCCGGGGGAAATGAGAACCTTCTTCCAAGGTTGTTCTTCCAGAACAACCCTACTTGGGTACTGCTCCTCCCTATTTGTTTCTCCCTTCCTTCCTTCTCTTTCCGAAAGATGGGAGGGTGGGATTATCACCAAGTAGAAAATATAAATTTATGTACCATTTACTTTCCCATTCGACTAAAATTTCTAAGACTCAGAGATGGTAAGTACCATGTTGTTGTATGTACACAAGCACAAGGCAGTTGACTTCGGCTCATATTTAGCTTAAGTAAATCAAACCGGACACTCTTGATAAAGGGAGGAAGGAAAAGAGAGAGAAAGAGATGGAGAGAGAAAACGAGAATATGAATAAATGAGTGAAAAATAGAAACTGTGAATCTTAGATCCTTAAATTACTTTAGTCCATATGAGTTCCCCATAACCATTATAATATACACTGTGAAGAGCCAGGATTGAAACATCATCTAATGAAATATCTATTTATTTCAATATAAGCTCCTTTGTAAAAATTTCCTTGATTACCCTTGCCCATTATATCTGTTTGGATTCTCATTTATCGTCTACGGGTTGTTTTTTTTTTTTTTCCCGTCTCTTTTTGTTTGTTTGTTTTGCCATACACTCTTCCTTTTACCATTAACTTTGTTGATTAATTTAAACTGAGACTACTCTTGTGTGAGAGTTGTTTTTTTGAAGATGCTCTATGTGAGGGAGACCTTTGGCCCACTGCCCCCAGCTGAGCATCCCAGGGCCATCCCTCCTACTCTGTGCTTGTGTCCCTGCTTGTTCTGGAGAAAAAGGGAGATGAAGAACATTCAATGATCACTGAAAGAACATAAAGATCACAAGGGCAACTTTTAGGATGAAGACCAATTCTAAGAAAAACACTGCTTCAGAAACCTACTGTTTCACCCTATGAACCTTTGCACTCATGGCCTCTTTGGATTTTTCCCCAGTAGATGTCAGCAGGCAGGGCCAGGAGAGCCATATGCATTGTGGTCATCATGAGCTCAGCCTGTGACCAGGCACGAAGTGGCTGTGCTTGGCTTATGCATCTCCGTGCCCACGTGCAGCCCATGATGTCATGGAGACTGTGTTGTCTCCTGCAGAGTACTGTATACCATCTATCAGAATCTAACAAATAGCTTAGTTTTCAGTTCCATCACACCTGTCGCAATCAGCTAGACTTGACCGATGAATATTTTGTGAATTGTGAATTGTGAATTGTTCAATGATTGTGAAAATAAAGCATTAGGATTTAAGCCATCCTTCCCCTCCCCCAAGACAGATGACATGTTTGGTTAGAAGAAATGTTAAGAGACAATTTGAGAAACCTTTAAGTAAGAGTGCTTCAAGCTAGATGACTAAATGGTTCTTCAACAAGTACAGGTGTCTTTAAAGACAAGAGATGGAATACATCTTTTCACTTGCTTAAAAAACTGTTCTTACTAGTAAATTGCTTTCATGACTGCCAAAAGTTAGACACTGTCTTCAAACTCGATAGGAAACTGAATTTGACACTGTTGGTAAATCCTTAATGAAAAATAACTAGAACCAATGTTAATTTTAATAACGCTTTTCAAATAAACTGGAGTTAAGAACAGCAGTCAGGAAACTCTGCCACCATTTCTCCTGCAAATCCCAGAAATAAAGAGCATACAACATAAAAATAGCTCCTTGCCCCAGTTCTTCTTGGCTCTTGCCTAGATAGTGATTAAGAGAAAGAACTGTGGTGCAAGTTGGGTGTTAAATGTTAATTCTTTGCCTTTATCCTATTTTAAAGGAGACTCCCTCCAAAAAATGTTGTACAAAAAGTAGAAACTTTTAGTGTAATACAAGCTTTTTTTATGCTTATGGATTTTTTAAATAAAAGTACCTTACCATTTATATTAATTTTTAGATATTTGTGGTTTTGTATTCTACATTCAACAGGACACTCTAACTTAGACCCATCCCTAAGACTTCTGCACTTGCTGTTCCTTCTGTTTGATAAGCTCTTCTTGGAAAAGGCTTTCTGCTTTTAATAATTCAGATCCCAACTCAAATGTCATCTCCTCTGAGAGGCCTCTCTGATGACCCTAAATAGAACAGCTCCCCTCGTCATTACCTACCCAACTTACCAAATTTACCTTATTTACAGCATTTATTTGGACCTGATATTGTCTTATTGGTCTATTCATGTGCATGTCTATCAACTGACTTCCTCCACTAGATACAAGCTCTATTCTTATAGAGTCTCAGGCTGTCTCATTCACTGCTATATCCCTGGTATCTGAAAAAGTATCTGACAGATGGATTGCTCAGGGAATATCTGATATTTGATGACTTGTCATGCCTACACGAATGGTAAAAAGAATTAACATTGGTTAAAGTGTTCTGACTGCATACTCTTTTATAAATACCTGCTGTCCTCATTTTCACATTGTGGCTGAGGCCCAGTGATATCAATGGCCTCAGTGGCACTCTCCTCTAGCTGGAACATATGTACGACCTTGACTGAAAGTGTTGGTCAGTGTAGTTACCTTCAAACAATTTCTGTCTGCAAATACATAACAAGTCTTAATGTGGTGAAGAGCAGCTAATGGCATCTCTTAAAATAATAGCTAAATGAACTACTACTTTTTATAAAGCATCCTGTCATATTGGTCAGTTTGAGGTTCTTTAAAACATTTGTCAGGTATTCCTAACTCTCAAATTAATTTTGTTAATGAGATTTATGCTTTCCTTAGACTAATTCAATCTAAATCCTTATTAACTGTTTTTTTTTTATTTCTTTAAAGACAAAGCTGATTTAAATCACATGCCAGTTTGAATCAAAAGAGTTCAGCCATACTACTTGCAATTTTAAAATTTCTGACCATAATGCAAAGAAATCAATTTGACCAAATTTAGAAAGTTAAGCACAACTCTACTATTCATTTCTAAAACTTCTACTTGGTATCAGTAATTCTCTCCATACTTCTGAACTATAACAAAGAAAGATTAAATTAACTGACTGAAGAGTCCAAAATATCTAGTTTTTTTTTTTTTCCAGAATCTAAGAAACAGTTCTGATAGTTACAGAATTTTTTAACCACAGATTCAAATCTCAATGCATCTGGCACTGTGTGTGCATGCATGACTCTGTGTATGTGTTTGTATATGTGTGTCTGTGTTATCTATCCATAAAAGAAAAAAGAAGTTGACCTTTACAGAGAAGGCTTCTAAGAAAGATTGATGAAAATGAAAAACACTATACCTGCTTAAACTATTAATTAAAAAGTTATATATATATACATATATATATAGACACACACACATACATACATATATATATGTGTGTGTGTGTCTATATATATTTAAGTAACACAATTTAAATCTTTAACCTTCACCCAGAAAACTCTACATTCACACACAGGCTTATATCAACATGGAAATGAGTGGTATTGGATATATTCTAGAGTCAAGACATTAGATAAATCCTGTTTTTGAAATCTTTTTTTTCTGGGGCCTTTTCTTTATCAACTACCAAAGGAAATAATTCAGTATTCTATTCTATAGGACTTATGTGTGCCCTTATCTTTTCTAATATACTGCCCACTTGAGTCGATCAGAATTTCGCTATTAACAATTACACTACTTAGAAAAAAAGTACAATGATAGAATTCTGTAAGTGAAGTCCTCTTGGTAGTTTTCATGTATACCTGTGGTCTTTACTAATAGCAACTTGATATATTAGAATTTCACAGAGAAATTTTTAAATCACTTCAAGTTTTTATAATGATTGCCTTATTAATTGGAATGTCTGGGGAATGGAATTGCAAATTTAATTTTTGGTTTAACTCAAGACTTTTCAGAAAATGTTTTTTGTTTAGCCTTTGATGTTGAAAATAATTCATAAATGCATTAGTCCATGTGTGTTTCATACAGTTCAGCCACTTTATTCAGTAAGAAAGGAATTGGCTGGAGTTTGTAGTCATCGATATTATTCATTGTAGTAGAATAAAGTACAGGAGAAAATGGAGGAGATATATTCCAAGACATATTCTGAAAATCATTTTACAATATATTCCTGGTTATAGTTCATTTCATTTTGTCCTGATGTCCCCACTCTTCTGAACATAAAGAGAAAAAGGTCTGTCAATTCAAGTTTACTGTTAATTTGGTTCTAGTCAGTAGAGGTTTCATGTATGGTACTTCATACTATTTTTCCATTAATCAAAGGCATATTTTCGTGAAAACTGTGTTTTTTGATTGCTAAACAAATATTCATACACTGTTTAAAAACTAAACAGTGCCAAAAAACTTAAAGAAAGTTAAAAAATCACTACCTAGAGATAACCATGGTCTACCATGTTAGTGAAAAGACATCCATCCATATATGCATAACTGCAGATTTGTAAACGGAGAGGGGATTATCCCTCACATCCACGTAGCTTAATTGGTATATCCAACACCACTTCTGTGCTATTAGGATATCCTACATGATCATTTTTAATGCTTCTATTTAGACCAAAACCTAGTGATGAGTTAAAATTTTTCCAAATTTTCTTATAAAACACTGCCATAAAAAAATCTCCAAACTTTGCACATACATCTTTGCACACTTGTTTAATTATCTTCCTAGGATGAAATTCCAGGAAGTATAAACTATATTTTTAAACTATATGCCTATTGAGGCACAACCAAGAATGTTTCCTATGAATAGATATTTTGTACATTTTCTTATTTAGAAGTCTGTACTGATTGTTATGCTGAGCTAAGATTTATATCATGAAGAGACCAAATAACTATTTAAATGGTATAAAACAATTTTAGGAAGGCAGATGGCCTACTGTCCCAAACTAGAATATTTCTATCACACATGAGCCTGCAGGGCTTTGGCCCAAAGCTCCCACAGTACCTTAATGAATACAAATGGTCAGGGTTGCGGTTTCACATTTCATCAGGGGAATGCCCACGGACAAGGATGGGATGTCAGGTGGAAGGGAGATTTTCTCACTCAGCACTTTCTATTTGCTTCTAGCAGCTGGCTCCAGGCAACATCCAGGGGATACATACACTCCACTCGTTCATTTGTTCTTTCAGGAAACCTCACAGAGCACCATCGCTCAGGTACCACGTGTGGTCAGGTGGCTCTTGCCTGGAGAGTATGCTCAGACTAGCCAATGACTGCAAGACCAGGTGAGTTACAGGGAAATACTCTGCCTCAAGGACTTCAGGAAACTCTTCACACAAGGGACAGTAGAGCAGGCCTTTGGAAGGGTGAATGGGTTGGGTTACTTGGACAGAGGGAGACTTCTTCTCTGGTTGCTCATTAAATATTCTCTTCCTTCCCCTCTTTTGGTACCTCCACAGCAGGAAGTTTTTTTTCCCAGCCTCCCTTACAGCTGGAGCAGCTGGATGCAATTCTGGCCACTGAAACAAGTCAGGTAGGGGCTTCCAGGAAGGCATTTTCTTTTTCTGATAAAGGCACTGAAGTAGCTAGTCCTGTCCTTCATTTGCTTTTGCCTTGAATGCACACCTGAGGCATGAAATTATGTAACCAAAGTGTGAAGATGAACATCACTACATTTCTGAACCAGCAGCAGCAGCTGTCTACCTTTAGACTTCTTGTTTTATGAGAAAACAAAGCAAAAAACCTTTCCTTCCTTTATACCATTGTTAGCCAGATATACTGCTATCTATAGCTGAAGGCATTCCTAACTAATACTTTACTCCTCCAACCAAAATGGTCTCTGGATAAAGGCAAGAAAATTAGTGTAAAATGAGGAGCCAAGACAGTGCCAAAATAGGGATGATTGCTGCAGGCTTCAGATTGTGCAACTTAACTCTCTTATGCTCTCAATATATGGCCCTTTCAAGCTCGGGAGGCATAGTTAAGAATACAGGGCAACTTTTTTCCCAAGTGTCAAGGCCTAAAACAGCATATGAGTGTGTGTTTTATTTTAAAAAATGTCAACACTGTCTGATAATGAATTTGAGAACTATGGTTTCCTAAAGATGTACCAAAAGTACCAAAAACAAAACAAATCTTAACAAGAATCATAGAACCAAAGAGTAATTATAATGTAGGCATCAAAAATGAGAGCGAAAAGGCAGTAAAACCAGGAAAAGGGAATGCATGAGTATAATGCCATTTCTATATGCTGTCTTCGTCTTGCAGAAACATTAAAAGGTCATATGAAAAGGCCATTTAAAAATTTTAAAACACAATGCAATATAAATATGACTTACTGTTGAACTGTACACTTGAAATTTGCTGGATTTTGTTAACCAATGTCACAGTAAAAATAAATAAATTAATTTTTTTAAAAAAGCCAGCAGCCAAAGTGCTATCATCCCACTAGAATTAAAAGGAAGACAGACTTCTTTTAAATCTTAAGGGAAAAGAAAATGGCATCTAGACTATCATATATCTGGGCCAACTGAACAGTTTAAAGGTAAGATTATTCAAGGATGCTCAAGTGACCTACAAATGATGTAAAGAGATGTCTAAAGAGAAGAACTAATGATAAGAATGTATATAGTTTGTTAGAAAAATGAGATAATAAATATGCAGACAGTTGTCATAACAAATCTAATAAATGGCCTAGTAACTATTACCCAATGTAATGAGAAAATAAGGTATCATTTTAATATGGACAATTTATAAAATCATAAATGGGGAGGAACATTGTGTTTTGAAGAAAATAATAGCAACAAAAACAATGAAACAATTATAGAGACATTTTCTATATTCCCACAGGGTGAGGGACAACATCCTAACAGTTGCTATTTTGCCAATCTATTTCTCTGGAGCAAATAACCAAAAATCACCACACATTGGAGTGTGAAATAGAAGATGTGTAATAAATTTCCAGGAATGAAAAACATAGACTTTAAAATCTAAGAGGATAAGATATAGACTGTTATTTACAACTATTTCCAAGTATCTTATACAGTGTCTGACAAATACTTGTTGAAAAAAAAAATAAAAAAATAAAAAACTTCCTACATGAACATGATTTTTTAAATAATGAATTTAGCTTTTTCAAGTCACAGAGATACTACTCAATATGAAATATACATAAAGTTGTTAAATGCTATTCAAGAAATAAAAAAAAACCCAACAGATGAAACATTCTTATGAAGTAAATTATGGGCCCACACATTCTGAAGGACACTCTCAAATTCCATTCTAGAGTCTATTAATCAAAATCTGACAGATAATATCTATTACCATTTTCATTGAACAATTATGTTTGTTATAGAATAAATCTCTAAACTAAATAAGGGATATTTGCCTTTAGAAGGAAAGACTGAATTATATTATCTTGAATGAGGTTACAAGCATTTACCACTTGTTAGTAGCATTTCTCTCTTGGTTGCCTAAAGTTTAAGGATACCTTCTTATCCATGTAATGATCAACCAAGATTTAATCTGAAGTATGTTCTTTAATGGGACAATAAGAAAACATCAGAGATTTATTTGGCACTTTCGAAACACTTTATGTTGACCATTTCAGGAAATTTTCCTAAGAATCACCTTGAGACGGATTATTGCTGTCTCCGTTTTATAGATAAGCAGATCTGTGGGGTTAATTAACGAACCCAAAGCCACACAGTAAGCAATGGAGGAGAGAGGAACACATATGGAATGTAGAAATCTGACTGCAGAGCCTATTCCTAACCACCGTGATACAGTATAATTGCATCAGTGGTAGTGATGGTGACAATAATAACTGACAATAAAACTAACAATAAATTACACTACATGTAGTTGCTGGAACAATCTTGCTCATATTTAATCTTTATAAGTTACACCAGACCTCAGCTATCTCTCTCCAGCCAAGGGCGAAACACCTATTTTATAGGACCAAAGTATTAAATCACTGGACTTAGAAATTCTTTATCAAAACCCAACTGTTTTCTCTCCCTTTTTACCTTAGTGCTAATGACCCTGCAGGGAGAGGAAACACACTTAGCATCTCCCCCAGGCCTCTAGGATACTACCTAGACAGGGTGTGATCTTTCCTCCCTGCTTTCACTATGGTTATATGCCTGAAATTGTTACTCTGGCAGAATAGATGGTACTTTTTAGAATCTTCAGTTGCTTGGTGCCAGAGAGAAAATGAATAGCTACTATAACTGCACTCTGAGTGCATACTTAAGAGATCTCCTCTTGGTATGGAAACAACAAAATAGATTCCTGTGGCTTAAATTCTGAGAACTGCTGTTTATAGCAGGTTATGCTGTGGTCCTAACACGATCTTGCTTATCCTATTGGAAATATTAAAAATTGGTAACTTGTGTGTTTCCATAATTCTAGTTCATTGATTAAGGAATAGGCTATTTAAAATTAGATCTTAGCTTAAACATTTTATCTTGGTACCAACTCAATCTTTACATGTTTATGGCATGTTACAGTGATATTAGAACCATGAGAATTGGCCTTCCTAGTTACTTCTGATGAAAGACAGGAATTATTAAAAATTGACAAAAAGGACAACTGCAGGATGTGTGAATTATGTGAGTAGGCAATCCATAAATAAAGAATGCACATGGCTAGCAAACATAAAAAAGTGCTCATCTGCACTAGTAATAAAATACTGCAAATTAAAACAATTACATGAACATATTCATCTATAAAATTGGCAAAGCAACGAAAAGTTAAGTCAATGCTGTAGCGAGTGTAATGAGGTCAGCATGTTGCACAAGTATAAACTGGTTCAACTGGTATGGAAAGCAACTTAAGAATATGCTCTATCATTAAATCAAGATAATTTCCTTTATTCTCCAGTTTTAGTTCCATATGGGACACACGGGCGCGTGCGCGCACACACGCACTATAATATTTTAAATTTGGGCCCAAACACCACTTTGTCTCACAAGAAACTATTCTCTAGAGCAGGGGTCCTCAACCCTTGGGCTCTGGACCGGTACTGATTTGTGGCCTTTTAGGAACCGGGCCACACAGCAGGAAGTGAGCATGGGCAAGCCAGCGAAGCTTTACCTGTACTTGCAGCCACTCCCCAGCACTAGTATCACCGTCTCAGCTCCAGTTCAGATCGTCAGGCATTAGGTTCTCATAGGAGCACTGGTCCCTAGTGTCAAAAAGTTTGGGGACCACTGCGAGTCTAGAGAATACCAGAACCCTCAAGATGCCAGTTTGCCTGTCTCCAAAATGTCCATGTTCACATGAAGACATTCTATGCTGATATGTTGGAGGGGAGAATGGCAGGAGAGAGGGAGGGTATCACTTAGGGTTCAGAGTACCCACCTATCTGGGTGACCTTGAACAAGTAGTTTAACTTCTTGAAAATGAGAATATCCTTTTTACAGAGTTACAAGGATCAAATGTGATAACGTTTATGAAAGTCTTTTGTAAATAACAAATCAATACACATCTTTTGAGACATCAAAACTTTTTTTTTCCAGTTTTCCTTTTCAGTGTCCACAGATGTCCTTCTCAAAGCACTGTAAGTAGTATGCTATCCTTTCATCCAGGGGACAAACCTGCTCTTGTAACATTTTTATTCTTATTAAATTTACATAATTATACCCCTTCTCCACCTCTACTAATGTTGCTCCAACAGAGTAACATTATTAAAATTTTGTATTACACTTAAATGAGGCAGAAATACCACAAACATGAAATCTTCAGGGAGAGGCAAGCAAGCCTTAGAGCCTTGAATTCATGATAGAAGTCTATTATTTAAATAGATAGCACAGATTGCCTTACATAACTGTCCCTACCAAAGGGGAGACTGGTGTGACATCTGACAGAAACTTGCTCCAAAAAGATTTTGTTTAAATTTTTCATTAGACTGCCTTTATAAAAAATTGAAACAGAATATTCTCCCAGTGGGGGGACAGTTTGCTAAAAAGATTAGAATTTACAATTACCTTTTTAACAATCTTTTTAGGACTCTATGCTTTCTATGCCTAAAATGTTAAGCAAGTGTTTGTTTGGCTTTGAAATTAGAGAAAGAAAACAAACAAACAAACAAATTCTTCCTCTAGTCCAAGAAGGAGGTTTTCAGTCTCCCATGCCTTGGAATGGCAATTTCTCATTATTAAAAGCCTTTGTTCTTCAGGCAATGGAGAAATATGTGCTAAAACAACAATGGGCAATGGGTGCCTCGCTTCTGGGCTGATCACCAGCACACTGTGTAAAAATGTTTTTTTTTCCTTCTCAAGGTGATTAGGCTGGTGGGGTGATGAAAACAGAACTATAGCAGAATTACCATTCATTTCCCTCTGCTGCACTGCGGATTCTTTCTGACCCAACACTCGTGTCCTCAGTGACATTAAGTACAGAAGAGAAGCTTTCCCTTTTTTTCTTTCTTTCTTTTTTTTTTTTAAATGGATGCAGCAATCCAAAGAACAGATGGGGAGATCCATTGCTTTTAGAAATTAAATATGATAATTCTGTTGCTCTACAATGTTAAAACATTTCAATCCTGGATGTTTTAGGGAGATGGGGATAAAATCTGTATTTCAAATGGTGGGAGCCTGCTGTGAATACAGATGGAAATTTTATGGTTTGTCTAATGTTTGCCTATTTTAATAAAGAGAATAAATTACAACAGTGTAACTTCATTCTATACTCCATGTGTTGCAGTATTGAAATAAAAGTAGCCATCTATCCTGGAATCTTTTCTCTCTCTGCATCATTCAGTTTATTCCAACCCTGCTTCTAAAATTTTTTTTTTTTTTATCAGGAAGAGCACATTCACAAAAAGGAAGGAAAAGAAAATCTCTAGGGGCAATATGGAATTGTTAATACACACATACGCGCGCGCGCACACACACACACACACACACACACACACTCACTCCAAGGGAAGGAACAAAAATACTCTTTGTCTGGTTACTATGAGAACCAAATGATAGAACCTCACCTTTGAGATAATGGTACACAATCATGGAGAATAAATCGACGCAGAATGTTTTTATTTGCTCTACTGTCACCCCACAGAGGCTGACAGGATCCCAAACCAAACACTGCTTCTCTATGTTCAGGGGGGTCTATTAAGCTTTTCAGCTTTATCCATGACATTTATTGATCATTCTTACTAAATTTCTATTAGTTCATCATTTATTCCATTCTACACAAAGGGTATACATACCACACGAAGTTAACCTACAATCACAAAGCATTGCTGGTAATTTTTTACAGAAGTGGAAATTAAAATAGAGCCAAATTAAAATACAACAAGGAATAAAATTACCTGACATCTTTGTGACAGGCTGGAAATGGACTTGCTCCCCTTTCACTAACAGCATGACACTTAGGATGCTCCAGTGTGTTTTAGAAGCAATACGCTGAAAGGCTACATGACCAAGTTTTAGGCCCCAATTCTTAGTCTATGCATGTACCTCAAAATGATTTCCTAAGGAGGAAAACATCTTAAAAGGAAACCCTAGTTTTAATTATCTTTCTTTGACACAGAAGACTCTAAGAACTAACATTAAGGTTCAACAATGGTGCCAGGATTCCTAACACTGGCTGCTTCCAGCGGAGGAGAGACACTAACCTGGAAATGACACAAAGGAACTTTCAGGGACAACAAAATGTAATATATCTTATTGGGGGAATAAATGAAACGACTATGCCTTTGTCAAAACTTATTCAATATATACTTAGGATCATTGCATTTGACTCAATTATAACTCATTTAAAAAAATCTCTCTGGAAACATTAAAAAATAGTAAGTTTCTAAGCCCAGAGTTCCTTTCAGAATTTTCTGGGCATATAATTGTAAGGCAAATAAACAAAAAACGTTGAACATATGCATGAAAGCTGAGGTATTCCTGGTGCCACTTGTCTCTGCTTCAGTGCCATGCTTTACGAAGACATTACCGTAAAAAGCTTAGTATTATGATATGAAAGTAAATATCACTGAGAATGCAATTAAAAGCTCTACATTTACTTGCAAGTTCAAGCTCAAATTCTGGGCTAGGCATTCCTGCCACTCTCCCCATGATGACTCGAGGGACTTTGGGACTTCTCAGATATATCTGAAGTAAACGTCCCAGCTGTGGTCCACAGCACAACAGACTGAGTCTAGGAAGGCCACTCTCCATAGAATATGTGCATGTATCATTTTATGATAATTGGATAGTGGACCTCAAAGACAGATACATCAAGACACAGTTATTTTAATACAAAAGTACTCCTTTATATTGCCAAGTGCCATCACGTATTTTACATCTACCCAGGGAATTTTATGTTTAATATAACTGCTGCGACAAGCAGTAGAAACCTGTTTTATTTTTAAAAATCAACAAACTATAGACTGTTTTCTCTCATTTTGTCTACTTTGACTCTCAACTAAACTCTTATTAGACTAAACTCTGTTTATTATTTCTGCTGAACCTAATACAGACAAATAGTTGTCAGGCTAATACAATTAAAAACACAGATATACAAACACACATGAACACAAACATACAAGAAGAATTAATAAAAAAAAATTAATCTCATGAATTTTGGGGTAATGGCATTTCTTACTAGTAATTCAGGCTTCACTAGTAAAGCAACATTTGTCATTAAAATTACGTATGCTTCCCCAGACGTGTTTCACAAAAGGTCTGTTGTATTAATATTTTTGCACAAGTCTTTAAAATGCAGCTTCAAACTTTAACTATTCTTTCAATATAAGTACATTTCAGAAAAGCTATATCTAGTGCATGCTGTTACAAATCGACAAATTTTCACAGCATTCTTAATCTCATGTAATTATGCTCTAAAAGAACATATTCATAAAGAAAAAACTATTAAATTATTATTAATTATTATTATTTTAGGCGAGGCAACCCTTGTTTGACTTCACAGATCGCAAGGACCTTGTTAGCTTACAATCCCTTATTTTTTTTATTTTTATGCCTACAGCACTCAGTCTTCCTAGGTGGTCTCTGATCCAAGTACTAACCAGGCCCGACTCTGCTTAGCTTCCGAGATCAGATGGGATCAGGCTTGTTCAGGGTGGCATAGCCATAGACTAAATTATTTTTCAAGATACTTCCTTTTAAATTTCTCTAAACTTTGAAAATTAAACTTTTAAAGATGTTATATGAAAGAAATGAATTGTATTAAATGATCATGCATTTTACTGTGGATGATTTTCTTCTTTTTATTTATCTCTTTTTTAAAAATCACTATAAATACAAGTTTCACAAAATAGAAATATATATTAAAGCATGTCACTGTTTAGGGGGTTCATTGTGAACATAATACTTATAGTATGTGGGAGAGCATAAACTTGCCATCACAGTTCTTATCACGAAGACCGTCATAATCTAAATCTGAGATGCCTTTTAACTAGCACTTCTAAATTCATCATGCCCAATGAATGACAGCTTAGACAAAAAGCAATGGCTCCAACACTTCTCAAAATAATTCAGTAATGATTCTCCAGGTTTCTAATTTTTCAACTCAGTGGATTTCTGTTCTTTCGGGTGTTCTAAGTACAGACAGAGATTTGACATTTCTGAGCTAGTACTAAAAACCCAAGTTAAAAGTCAACAGAAAGTAACATTTTTTACTTCGCAAAAATATTATTAACAGTTGACAGGAATAAGGGAAAGCAAGAGGAGGGGAGGGGGCATATGTTATACAAATGTCAGCCAATCCCTCTGCATTTCTTTTGTAATACAAGGTATAACTAGCCTCTCGGATATTTATATCTGCCATTTCTGACATATCCTTCTCATCTCCTTCCTTTCTCCTCTACCCCTCATTATGCCATCATGTGCAATGGATCCCACTTCTGAAAGTTTTCCTGTGTTCTCTACACCATCTGCTCACATTCTCGGTCTTCAGGGCCAGCTTCAGTGTCCATGTCACTCCACCCTCTGCTCTGGGAGATGTGCCCTTCATATGGCCTCCATTCCACTTTATATTTTCTATATCAACTACAGGAGGCCCTCAAATAACATTGTTTCATTTAATATCATCGAGGGGAAAAACTCAATTCTGGCAGGTGCCATTGTCTATGTAGAGCTTGCCTGTTCTTTCCATGCCTGTGTGGGCTTTCTCTGGGGACCCTGGTTTCTTCCCACATCTCAAAGCTGTAATGTGAGGTGAACTGGCATGTCCACGCTGACCCAGTCTGAGTGTGGGTGGGTATGGGTGGGCCTGCGATGGAAAGGTGTCCTTGTCCAGGGTGGTCCTGCTTTGTGCCCTGAGCTGCCAGAACAGGCTCCAGCCACTCAAGATCCTGAACTGGAAAAAGTTCAGGTTGAAAAAGAGTAATCTTTTTTTATTCATCTTTCTTAAATATATGTAGAGATCATATTTCAATGCTTACTATTAGAAGTGTTTTGAGTCTTTATTTAGTATTTTGGTGACTTGTTTTGTGACCAAAAATATGCTGTAGGAACTTAACTCTTGTATATATAAATTAACCTGTGGTTAAACTGGTTATACACGGTTTTGCTTAAAGTCTCTGTATCTAAGAATATATCAATGACAGTAAGTGAGGACTTACTGTATAAAACTATTTTAATGCTTTTAAACTTGTCTATCTTTCTTACTAAACTGCCAGTTCTCAAAAGACTAAAAGCATGTCTTATTTCTCTTTTTATCCACAAGGCATGTAAATATTTGTTGAACTGAAACACTGTTGAATCAAAATAATGTGGGTTTCCTATTCACTGCACTGCAACAAGCATTTCAGAACTTTGTCCTTTTATTTCCCTTTTTCTGGCTAATTTTTTCTGTCAAAATAATTTTGCATTTATAAATGTGTAACCACTATGCTGTATGCCTGAAACTAATGTAAAACAATATTAAATGTCAACTGCAACTAAAAATTAACTAACTAAATAAAATAATTCCACATGCCTTAGTGCTCATAAAAGTTCATCTATAAGAAAACCACTGTTTATCTGTTGGTTAATCTGAGATATATGAAAAATCAACCTTTGATAAAGTTTAGCATATTACATAATTTGTCATTCTCTGGTATTTCACTGATATTGAAGTAGTTCCATCTTTTCTAGTGAATTTTAGTGAACACTTTTATGATAAAGATAAAAATGAAAGCAAAAACAAAAATGGAAGAGCAGAAACCATGTAGAAAAAGAGAAAAGGAAGAATGCAGGGTACATAATTGATACTTAATAATTACTAAGAAAATAATTTCTAAGTATGAGGGATAAAAGAAGGGGAGATATTGCAATGGAAAATACAGAAGATAAAGTATTAGCGAGGACAAAGCTTTTCCATCTTTATAAAATGACACTTAGCTGCTATTTATAAACGTTTCAATGTATTCATCAATTAGTAAAATGTATATATTTCAATGCCAACCAAGAGGCAAAACTAAAAATTAAGAAGAAAGGATAAAAACCTATGTGCAAAACAAAGTTCCCATGAAAAGGGACTGAACAGGGCTCTCATTATCTTCTCCCTAAAATGACTGTGACCTTGGCTCCTGTTACCCACAGTGGCAACAGCTGAGGTTATGCTGTATCAATATATTAGGAACCAAACAATCCACACTCAAAATACTATGTCAATTCAGGGTACCACCTGATGGCTAAGGGGGAAATTAAGGAGCCTTTGCTATTATGTTTTTTGAGAATTGGTTAAAGAAACAGAGTGCATTTAGCTTGGAATGAAGATGCAGCACCAACACAGCACTATTTTCTTCTATATAAGTAGCTGGCATATGGGTGGACATAACAGGGTGCTAGATTTAGTCTCAAAATAAGAGTATATTCTAACAATTAGAACTGTCCAGAAAAGGGGCGGGCTATGTTTAGAGGTAGGACACTTCCAGGCACAGGAAATTCGCAAGTAGAGACTGACTAGCAATTCATAGAGCTCTTGTCAAAGAGAAGAAGGTTCTGCAGAGGACCCGGCTCAGTGACCCTTAAGGTTCCATCCACCTCTAAGCTTCCACGACTCTTGGCATTCTTTGGGAATTTTCCACACGACTCTGCCCTTCAAAACTGATGTATTTGTCTTTTATATAAGTCCTATAGGTTCAAATTCAGATTTCTACAGTAGCTTTTCTTTCCTTTCAAACAAAATGAAACAATGTACTCTAATGAAGTGATTGAATCATTTATTTTAATATGTAGTCCATAAAAGTCATTATTAATACATTAAATAAGGTTTGAGTGGTTGGTATGAACATAGAGGCAGGATAAATGGATTTTTCCACCCAGTATTCATTGTAAAACAATTTGAAATTATGTTTTTTGACTCGATCATGTAAATCTAAGTCAAATGTGATTCTCTTGCACATATAACACTTTAGTTTATGTAGCTTTGTAGTGGCCCCCATCAAAACATTTCCTAATAAAACAACAGGAGATTTCCTCTGATAAGGACATGAGAAACTAAACTAGAATGAAACTGGGAAGTAGTAAAGCTCTTTATGTCTATTTGTGTGCAATCCCCCCCTTGCCTGGCAGAAAGTGGTAACTGGGCTAGGGGGCCTCTCCAGTGGTGAGACTGTTGGGAGGGGGAGGTGTCCTACCCTTGGCTCAGGCAGGAAAAGTGGAAGGAGAGTACAGGTTTGGCAAGTTAAAGGGGAATACTCAAAACAATAAGGCAATTTGAGAAGAATCAAAACAAAAAGTGAGTAAAACACATGATCCAGGGAATTAAAGAGCCACAGAGACACAAACAAAGCAAAGCAATTAGGTCCTAAATGTGACCCAATATAATGAAAGCTGGAGTTGCTGCCCAAAGCTAAATTTTATGTACTTTCCTAAAGTGCTATGGCATGGAATGTGGAAGGGTCCATTGTGCTTAAATGATCAAGAGATGACAGAAAATTTAAGAAGAAATAATGCCCACGGATGACCCTGGCAATTAATAATTGGGAAATGGACTCCTAGAGGACAAAGAGTGATGTCATAAGCACAAATGGAAGGCAAGATCCTCAAAGAAACCAAAGATAAGAGAGTTTGAGAGGCAGGTGGCATAGAAGACCTCCTATTTACTCTACATTTGTCCCCGCCCCACAACCATATTTCACCAATTTAAATATGCCCCTGAGGAGAGGAGCAGGGTTGTCCCAATTTTAGCTCATGTATTCATTTAGCAAGACAATGCCAGACACACCAGGAACCCAGGGTGATCCTGCTCCAAGAAATTTCCAGTCCAGTAGGAACATGAGGGAACTGCAAGAACTGGGAAGGACTCTCCATACCACTGCATCAGGGTCCTCAGTATAAAAAGGACAAGAAAAAAGCAGCTAAAGTCACAAACTTACGGGCCATGCCAAGACTTGGGACTTTTTTCATCTAGAGGTCTTCATATACAAAAGACTATAATTCCATGTAGAATACCTTACGTTTTCTAAGTGATACAGATAGTTATAAATAGTTGTGATAGCTAAGAGGAAAGAAACTGCCCTCAGCTAAGTAAAACCAGTGTCTCAGTTGGGATTGGAGATGAGCCCCAAAGAGTTGGAAGGGAGTGTGGGGGAAGGAGGTATCACAGGCAGAGCAGCACAAAGACCTGTGGTGGAAAAGCGTTCTGGGAAGGGTTAAAGGTAGAGTCATTCTCACTAGAAGTAAGGTCAACTAGGAGATTAGTGGAAAATAAGGTTGTAAATGCTGGCTCTCCTTTGAGAATGGAGAACCGTGGGTGCTATGCTAAGTAATCACCAGAAATAAAGGCAGAAAATGAGAACACTGTGGTTAGGAAAAAGATAAAGCCCTAATGTCTCTTTCGACATTTTTTGTAACAAAAATTGAAATTAACTAAATATACAAAAATAAAAGATTAGTCGGATACATTTTGGTACATTCATAATGTAGAATCCTATGGATCCTTTAAAAATAGAAATGTATTTACTGACATGGACATATATGTTCATATTATGTTGTTTGGTGGGAAAAAATGAGGTTACAAAACAAGAGGTACCACCATTATCTCCATTAATTTGAGGGGGGGAAGGAAAGAAGGAAAGAGAAAGAAAAGAGATGATCGAGAAAAAGAAAAAAAAAACTAAATATATACTTGCACAGAAAAATATTAGAATAACATTTCAAGATGATAACAGTATTGCTTTCCCTGGGTGATCTCAGCCTCCTTGCACTGAATGTTGGGTTAACAATAGACATCAATTATTTACATGGTGAGAAAAACTAAGAGAATTCATAGAATGCCCCAGGATATTACAAGCAAGCAGGAATAAAAGTGGCACAGCAGGTATTAACACTGCCAAAAGCTTTGAAAGAATACTTTGATTGGACAGTACTATTTATCAGGAAAACCTGTCTGGCCGTGGTTTGCCTCTTTCTCTTTAATTGTTCCTGGGAAACACACCACAGACAGCCTCTGAAACACCTTGGGAGAATCACTAAAACTGAACTTTTGCTGACATGTTTCCAATTAGATTTCACTCTGGAAGTTAAGGATCAGCTGACAGAGGGAGACCTGCAATAGGAATGCAAAGGTAAATCTATGAAGGCCTACCCAGGGGGAGAAGGACTGGCTTTCCCTTCAGCTCAGAAAACCTATCAAGCAGATGGAGACTCCCGCAATGGAGGTAGGATGCTGCTGCGGAATACGCTAGAGCTTTTTTCCAAGAGATCTTGGGAAAGCCACTGCACCTTCATAGGACCCAAGCGTCCTTACTCCCCATACCACGTTCAATGCTGTCTCCATAAACCACATTCTCTCCTAATAGAAATTAATATAAATTTGGTTCTTGGTTTGACTGCCTTATGTGTGTGTAATATTTCAGACACGTGTATATAATTATTACATTTTATATAAATACAATTTTTCTCCATATACGCACAAATTTTTATTTACTCCACAGGGGTAATTAACTTCAGCAAATTTACTTTCCCATTTTTAACTGATGACTCTTACTCAACATGCTTAGCATAAAACAGACTCATTTCTTCCAAGTGGACGAGGAAAAGAGGAAAGAAGTGGGGAAGTGGGAGGAATTAATATTTGTTGAATTACTGCATTGTGCTGGACACTTCATGTTTGATTTAATTTTGTCTTCATAGTGTCTCTTTGCAATAGGTGTTATTACACATGAGGACACAGAGGCTCAGAGTGGTTCAGTAACCGACTTGAGACTATGCAGTTTAAAGAAGTGATCGTGACGAGATTCAAATTCAAGCCTAAGCAACTCCACAGCTCACTCCCAGGCCCATTTGCTCATTTCAAAGAGCCTCCAAAAATCAATTTTCCTATTATTTCAGAGATCCCTAGCAGCACATTAAAAAAAAAAAGGTGGATTAAACCCTATGCGCAGGTACAGCACAGATCATATGAATAATTTAGGTTCCACTAAAGCTGAAGTGACACTCTAGGAAAGCAGATCAAAGCTGAGAATGCCAAATGCAGCATGAACACACCCCTTCCTGACACTGCAAACAAAATCCTAACTAATGTGTCAGAAAATAAAAAGATAATTCTTCTTAGATGGCAAATGGATGGCTATGTAATTATATTAATCTTATCCCATGGAATATCCATTAAAACACATTACGTAAAAATCAAGATATAAATTGGCCTGTGAAGACAAAGTTTTCCAAGGAAAGCATGGAGAATACCAGGATCAGGCCCCAGCAGAGTAGAACAAGAGAAAGCCATGCTGTCTTAACCGTACTGCACGTCTGTGCAAAATCAAGACCAGGGCTCACATCAGCCAGGTCATAATACAGTCAACGGGGAAAACATGTATTTTAAATGTACTCATGGTTACCTTCAAAGATCCAATTTCTGCTAAGATGAGCATAATCAAAACCTTTTGAAAAGAATCACAGACTGGAATAGAGGATTATCAGGATAGCTAATTCTATAGTAATAAAGACAAGTGACCGTGTGAATTTCATATGCCTGAATTACCAGTATTAATATATTAATTCTATTTGGAATAAATGTGGATGGAATAAGTGTGCATAACAAAACCATTTATTGTTACATGGCAAAAGACTCCAGCTGAGGAGGCATGGTAAGGCAGGGATCGTTAACAATGGGTACTCTTCATAGGAAAGAAATTAATTGCATTCAGAATATTTCAACATCAATATGGTTATCTTCCTGTTATTTAAGGGCAGGCAAATGCATTTTGAGTGTTGACAGAGCTAAGTAAATATATTCACTATGTTACTGAATCGAGTTGCAGTGGCCAAACCACTGCACAGAGGGCGAGCAGGTCCTTACAGAACAGGGAGGGAGCAGTGGATAGTGTGGAGATCTGGTGACCTCAGAACCTATCAGCAAGTCCTATTCCTTTTACCCCTAACAAGCAGGTAGCAGGAATGTGGCCAGGAATCATGAGACTAGACATTTCGGGAATGTACTAATAGAAAACCAAATGCATTGTTCAAGGTTATGACTTTGGTAAATGTTGCTTCCCTAGACTATTGTAAATCCACAGTGCCAAAGTCAATTATGATCTTTTTGTACCTGATTCAAAATTGCTCTGTGCTTTGCAAGAATACTTAACATCCTCATGTAACATTTGAAGATGAAAACATAGAGCTTAAGTGATGCATCATTATTTAAAAAGCACTACTTATCTGGTATTTATCACATAAAACAAATGAACAATAACACTGGTAATAAAGAATGGCATAAAAATGATTTAAAACTGATTAGAAATAAAATAAAAAATGAAAATAAAAGCTTTCTCTAAATGCAAGAATCTTATATGACCAGTGGATAATCTGTAAGCAGAATAGTGAAATGGGAAGGCAGGGAAAGGTCTTAGAGCAGTGGTCCCCAACCTTTTGGCTCCAGGAACCAGTGCTCCTATGAGAATCTAATGCTTGATGATCTGAGATGGAGCTGAGGCAGTGATGCTACTAGCACTGGGGAGCGACTGCAAATACAGATGAAGGCTTGCTGGCTCATCTGCCGCTCACCTCCTGCTGTGTGGCCTAACTCCTAAGAGAACACAGACCACTACCGGTCTGTGGCCTGAGGGTTAGGGACCCCTGCCCTACAGTCTGACAGCAATGGGTTCAAGTTCTGCCTGTTTTTTTGCTCACTGTTACTGATAAATTCAATTTCTCAGCCTCAATCCCTTCACCTGCAAAATGAGAATAAAGCCATCTAATTCAGAGGGTTCATTTATAAGTATTAACTGAGATAACAGCTTTTCACACTTACTAATTATTTTGTTGTAAATGGAACCTAACTTCTGTTAGCAGTTTTCCTATTAATTCAAAATGAGACTCCACTTTTCACCAACTCCTGTCCCCAAATTAAAGTTTTTTACTCATTGTCCTTATTATCAAGGGGGGAAAATATTACTTCATAAGGCCTAAGAGATCTTTCCTATCCTGATGACAAAAGAATCTGGCAAAACCTATCGTGACTCAATTTTAACATTTTGTCTGTGTCATCAGCTGAAGCAGCTTTTTGATGTTGGTGTTAACTTTTTGCCATTCTACAAATTATATTTTAATTCCTGATCTAGGCTCTGAAAAGTAGGCTGTTTTGAGGCCCAATGTGAGTCATTTAAAACTAGCTTCTTCCAGTTTTCTCATAAAAATGATAAGCATGAAATGGAAGGTAGCAGCAAACGAATAGGAATATACTCATTTTGCAACCAATAAGCCAGCCAATACAAAATGATTTTACTGCTTATCTTAAAAAATGTAAACATTTTGGGAATTACGTTCATGTTCATTTTACCATTTAATATTGATTACGATCCTGTTAAGATAGGATGCATTTCAAATAAGTGTGTGATATCAAAGTGGCTAGAAGTTCAGTTAATTTATTTACTGTATCCAGTATTATCACTCGCCTACCCTCCATGCCCCACTGTGTACTTTTCTTCTGGGGGAAGAGAGAATCACAAGGATTCTATTAGGGATTTTCTAGGGGCAGAAACCACAGCAAGGCATTCCATGGCCCAAGAAAGACTCATCTCATGAAGCTCAGTATTCCATGAAAATCATGCTCTCAGTGGTGACTCGGAAGTGATCCAGGTTTGAAAGGGAATGAGAGTAAAGCGTAAGGAGTAGTGAAATAAGCACAGGGCTGGGGATAGAAGTGACCTGGGTTTGAATTCCAGCTTTACATCTACACTCAGGTGCAACCTTGGGCTTGCTGAATCTCCCAGAGTTTAACTTCCCTAATAGAAAATTGGGATACTACTACTCATGCATGAAGATTCAATAAATAATCTACTTGAAGCACTCAGTAGAACGTCTGGCCTACTGTAGTTCCTCAATGGATTTTAGCTCAATAAAGAAAGGGTAATTTTTGCTCTATATACTTTTGCCATTGGGAATCTTTCTGTACTGTTCTTCAAAAGTAAAAAATCAGAGTCTATAATAAAAATGTCTAAGAAGAGATGTCCAAGTTTCAGGTTCAGTTTTTCTATTTGGTTTAGAGTGAATGGGAGTGTATAAATATACTGATAATTCTAAGTGGCAGTTATTAGAGTGGGCCATTTTTGGTCCGGGGCAAGGTAGCTTGCTGTGTCTGATTAAAAATTGGAGAGGCCCTCACAGGGAAGTCTGAGAAAGTAGGGAAAGTGCCGGTAGAGGAAGACAGTCAACAGGTCACTTGAGGTTCTGAAACCAGGTATAAAAGGTGATAATTCTACACCTGTCAGATTCTTCAATCTTTCCTCAGTCCCCAACCATCCCGAAACTCTTACCACCTTTTTAGTGGTTATGCTACATAAAGGGGGTGATTAATTGGTTGGTAACTATACATATATATACACACATATATGTATATGTATATACATATATGTGTGTGTATATGTATGTATGCATGTATGTATGCATATATATATATATCTTATAGACATATTGTACAGATAACATTTTGTTTCTTTCAGTAATTATAATGTAAAAACTGTGCAGTGAAGATGATTTCATCCAACCCAAATAAGTACTTTTTTCCTATATATATTTCAACATTTACACCAAAATCTGCAAATGGTCTGTTTGTTAAAAAAAATTATTTGATACTTCTTCTACCTGCACATATGGTCCTTAAACTTTCTTCAAAGTCTACCTAGACTATCATTTAACTACTGAGAAAAGCTAATTAATAATAGTCTCAATGAATGCAAAAGTATTTAACATATGAGTCTTCAGAAGTATTTCTCAAAATGACAAATTTAATTCCCTGAGGACTGTGAAAAAGTTTGCAAAGAGCTAAACTGCAGGACTCAAAGGGCTGTTTGAGGATGCCAGTCTATTAACAAAATTTCACTCATCAGTGCAACCTTGGGCTTGCTGAAACTTCCAGAGTTTAACTTCACCCTCCTTCTTGGGTAGTCACCTGATTACATCTGAGAGCCCATACTACAAGGAAGGGAAGCTGGAAGCCCTTACTCAGTACTCCCTTTATGCCAGGAACCTGGCAAATTATCTTTATAGTATTTCCACTCCTTACAGTATATATGCAAGTACAGGATTACTATCCCCATTTGACCAATGTGGAACCTGAGGCTCAAAGCTAACCAGTAACAGCTGCAATATGAACTCACATCTAGACCCAGAGCCCACTCTTTCCACTACCATGATTGTAATATAGTATATCCTCACTTAATGTCATTGATAGGTACTGAGACTTTAAGCAAAGCAGCAATATAAAGAAGCTAATTTTACTATAGGCCAACAGGAGTTAAGTTCCTACATCATCTTATCAATGTGATTCAACGAAACGATGTTATTTGAGGACCTGCTGTACTTAGCTCTCTTTCCACAACTTTCTCCATATTCTCAGCCTGTTTTACTAATGTTTTTAATCCTCTACTAAACAAAATTTACCATATTTTCACACTCCAACTGTATAGACTTCTTAGAAAACTATTTCATTAGGATAAAATAATGCTGTACATATTGCTGAAGTTATAAGGTTTTTAGCGTTACCTACAGGTAGATTATAAATGTTTCAGAGTCACTGGCTTCTAGCTGCTAGATAATCTTGGACTTCCTTCCAATCTTCTCCAACAAAGTTCTCTCTCCCCATTCTTTCCCATGCAGTCCATATGGTGATGGTACTAGTTGGCTATTACTGTTCTGCCAAAAGGCAAGCTATACACCTGGTAGAAATAAACATCAGTCTCTATTCTACCCTTTTTAATGGGCTTTATCTAAATTCAAACAGAACTGATAATATGATCCTAATTCGTAGAAGGTCATTCATCTATGAACTGAGAAATAACTTCCAGGAACCAACTAGATCTAAATTGAAATCTATACATTTTAAAAGCAGTTCCTATAATGATAGACTATTCCATTTGGTGATACCACTCTGGATCCAGAACAACATAAGTCAATGAGATAAATGCCAAAAAAAATCTGAACTATATGGGAAAGATTCAAAGTTGATTTCCATTGCTTTGCTTTCAACTCTTCTGTTTTTAATTTATGCAAACTAGAAATACCAATTAGGGTAAAACTACAGCAAATTGCTTATTTTCAAACGTTATCTTTTTATACAATTATTTCTTTAAAATGATATTTAGATTATGTAACTGATACTGTCATTGTAGTTATACATCCTCTTTCAATATTTAACCTATACATCAATCAACATATAAGTTAATGATTCTGTTTTTTGTTTCGTTGACTGGATTCCTTTAAAAATTATTTCAAATGTGGAAGTAGAGTAACTTAAGTGTAATGATTTACATAATATTTAGATTGTGCAGTTAAATTGAAATGATTACACTATAAGAATTCCAATTACTAAATAATTTAACTTTCAACATTTCAAAAGTGATAATTCTTCTCTTGACAGAAGAATTCACCACAGATGTCTATTTAAAAAAACTCCTGTAAAAAACCTCTACTGTTGATGTTCTGATAGCCCAGGCAAGGGACTTTGAACCACAGAGATCTTGGTTTCAAGTTCAGCTATTTCTGTGATTGAGGTGAATCACACAACAAACTTAGACTAATGCCTTTGTCCATGTGGATAACACTACAGCATAGTGTTAACATAAATTCAGATAGGATAAAGAATGCAAAAGGTACCCAAGAACAAAAGAGGTCCACTGAAAAAATATATTCTTTTTTTTTTTCCCGCAGTCTTTACCTGTACCTATGTAGAACAGTACAAGCAGAATCTAAAAGAGAGCAGGTAGATGGTTCTACAGGTCCCATTCTTTATATTACCAGTTCCAGCATAGTGATGGGTACAATGTAGATGCAAATACATTTTTATTAAATGAACAGATGCAAGTCAAATGATTAATGTAAACTTTTCTGATACTATAATTAGAAAAAAATAAAGCACTGCCAAATCCCCTTTTTCCTCAAGCATATCTATAAAAAGCTAACTTTTTTTATATTGAGATTCTAATGTGTGCGGGCACACATGCACACACAGATGCACACACACAGACACACAAATGTATCATTCTTGCCAAAGGAAAATTAAGAGACAGATGACAAAACTAATGAAAATTTTAAAAATAACATTTGGATGTTAATAAATGTATAATTTATACCTAACGAGATCTTGCACTGGTTATAATGGTAATCGATCAAGGGCAAAAAAGTGTTTTTTAAAAAATGAACAGATGATTTTACTGAGGAAAAAAATGTACTATGATAGTAACAGAGAGCACAGAGAACCAATCAGCTGACAAGTTTTATTTGTTTCCCTACTCCTATATAACACAGGACATCAAAGAAAAAAGGTTTATAAGCATTCCTAGGAGTGAGCTAAGCCTTCTTCCATCCATCTTCTTCCAAATGGTGGAAGAGTGGAGACAGGGTAGGAGCCAGAGGTGCTCCTAGGGAGCTTACCAGCCCCACTTCTGTGAGTTGACTTGTTGACACGATCCCTGAAGTCTGAGGTTGGAAACGATCCATTCGTTCTTCTGTTCATTTGTCTGTTCATTGCGAACATCAACAACAGCAACAATTATATGGCTCTTTACGCCCAGCACTGGCCTAATATTAATTCACTGAAATCTCATTATAACTGTGTGGCTTAGTAAATACTACTATTATATTCATTTTGCAGGTGAAAAGATTGAGGCACTGAGAGGTTAAATAACTTCCCCAAGGTCACCCTAGCTAAGTGATAGTGCCAGCATCTGAACTCAGACAGTCTTATTCTACGGTCCCTGCTCTTAATTATTACATTATACTGCCTCTCCCATCCATCCATCTGCCCACCCACTTACCTATTCAGCAAGTCCTAGTTTGGCAGTAGGTGATTATGAGACCACCTCTGCTCTCAAGGAGCTCGCAGTCTCTTAGGTGAGACACACATGTAAACACATAATGACCATATAGAATATCAAGTATGCTGATAGAGAAACCAGACTCCCTAGAGATCTGGAGTTGATGTGCTAGGTGGAGCAGAAAACAGATAAGTTCCATTAATCTCATATGGATACACACAAACCCCTGCCCCCCAAAGTCCAGCTGCTACAGTACAAAACTGCACCCTGCCTGGCATGTTACATCATGGGTGCCAAAGGTACCTAGGTAACTAGGCATGGAGGAAGTCTGTAAAATATCAGGAGGAACCATGATTCTATAGCAAGAGATAACACTCAATAGTTAATGTCTCCTGAAATTTGTTCTAAAGTCCTTAAAATGCTTTAATCCTAAAAGAGACTGCTAGAGTTTCATTACAATAAACCCAGTGGTTAAATACAGATTCCAAAGTCCTATGACCCAAGTTTAAGTCTTGGTCTACCACTTACTAGCTGTATGACTTCAGACAAGCAATTTATTTTAGTTAAGCCTTGGTTTTAGCTATGAAAAATGGAGATGAAAATACCTGCCTCACAGAGAAGTTGAGGGGAAAAAAAAAAAAAACAACAGAATAATCCACGGGAATCACTCAATACATTGCTGGTATACAGCAAGCACCAAACACCACTGTGTTATAGCAACATGTCTCTGAGAATTTGAAGTTCTGGTGTTGGTAATTTTTTATTTCATTTTCCAAAATAAAAAAATAATTCTTATGATAAAACATTAGAATCTACTAAAGAGGGTAAGAAAAACAGACACACTAACATACTGGTTATTGGAGATATAAAGCCTATTATTTAAGGTTCCAGATATCTAGGAAATACCTTGTCATGTAGAAGGTTATCAGAATCAAGCCCATTTTGATGTACAGGTATGAAAACATTAACTACATATACTATATAGTGTAGTAGTTAAGAGCATAACTAAAGAGACTATTCAAATTGAACTCTCAGCTCTACAACTAATTACTGTGAGGATTCTGAGCAAATAGCTTAAAGACTATGCCTCAGTTCTCTCATCTGTAAAATGGGGATAATAAAAAGTACTTTCTTTGCAGAGTTGTTGTGAAGATTAAATGAGTCTCTACCTATAAAGCAACTGAAAATCCTACCTGGTACATTTTAAGTGGTCAATAAATGTCCTTGGAGAAAAGACATGAATCCAGGAAATTTAATTCTTTATCTTCCGCTTCAAGCCAGGAACTTGGCAGCTATCCTAGAATCTGATCTCTCCTTCTCACATCCTACATACAATCCATTGCCAAATTCTACTGAGTCTTACCCTAAATATCTCTCATATGCAACACGCTCTCTCCACTGTCAGAGCATTTGCTTGGTTCAGACCTTGAGCATTTCTTGTGCCTGTATCACCATCCTGACTACTCTCCTAGTGATGCCTGGGTGATGGTCTTAAACCATAAATCTATTCAGTCTCCTCTCCCTACTACCACCATGAAAGTCCATTCATGTCCTTCCCTGTTTTGAGCATGATAACTCCAACTCTATAAGATGATCTGGGCTCTGACTACTTTCAGTCATTTTTCCTGCCATACACTCATGTCCCTTTGCTCTAGGTGTTCCATAATAATATGTTTCCCATGCACCCTGATGTTGCCTCCTATTTTTACCAGTTTGAGCATGGGATTCCCATCCTTCTGTCTGTCTATCTCACTCACTCCTCCTCTAAGTCTCAGTTTCGCTAAGAACCATGTCTGAGCCAATCTGAGTTGGATGGGGGGGGTTTCCTGCGGGCTCCTGTGGCTCTCTTCATACTTTAAGGTGTTTAATGATGCTCTTCTCTTTCTCCTCCCTCTGCAGGGAGCTACTGCACTGTCACCACTATGCCTAGTTTAGCTTTGTCTCCAACACTGAATGCAATGCCTGATCCACAGAAGTTATTCAATAAATGTTGAAAAAAAATGAAGCCATGAATATTCATTTCTGCTCTGCTACTGAATAGCTGAATGGGTTTGACATCAATAATCAGAAAGGTTTTTAATCATAGAATTGCTATTTTATTCTAGTATATCCCTATGTCAGTCATATATAGGAGGGGATATCCATAAGTATTTCATTTCTTTTTTTAGTACAAATTTCCTTAGGTCACCTCAAAGTTTTTTTTTTTTTTTTTTTTTTTTTTGACAGGATGTAGCGAATATATACAAACATACAGGAAAAGAACATTTATTGAATAAATTAAGGTCAATTCTCTTACTTCACTGTTGAAATTTATTTTATAGTTTATGTGGGGAGAGGGCAAAACATGCAGCAGGTAACACAGCACCAGAAGCCAGTGGCAACAAGGGAAGTACAGGGACTGAAAAGCATTTGTGACTTCGAAGCCTCATGGATTCACGGTAGTTTGGGGCATCTACTATCACCTGGGTGCAGGGGATATAAAAAGTTCCTCTCTGCAAGTTGCTTACTGAAGAGATGGATCCAATGGTAACCTACTCAAAGGCACTCAGTCTACCTTTGGCACACTTCCCACTTGCTGCCAATCTAAGGAGTCCATCAGGAGAGAAAGAGAGTGAAAGGGAAAAACATCAGGCTCAGGGAAGAGCAACAGACAGGTGGGGGCAAGTGAGATCTGTAAACGCAGTAGTAAGAAAATTTAAGCCAGTCATTGAAACTTTCTTTTCCTTAAAAAAATTTTTTTTTTGCTTCAAGCCAGAAAAATTGGTGATAAAAAGATTAAGGGTTCATTCGCCTAGATGCACTTCTTTTGAATAAGGTTTTCTTTATCTTGACACAAAAGTTGTGCCAAGAATAAAACAAAACACATCGTTATTAAAATACAACTAATTATAGACCACTAGAAGTTTCCTACTTTTTTTTTTTTGACTGGTAATAACTTATTTGTGGTTATCAATATTTATAATAGACCAAATGTGTAACTCATTGAGTTTTTTAAAAAAAAATTGATAAAATGTGAATTCAATGTTCATATTATATATATTATGATTTCATTATAATACTTAGTATTAGCTCATACTATATAATGTTGTGTCAAAAAAATGCAATCGAAAAAGGTTCATCTTGGGCTTGCCCAGACTCAAATTGCAGGGGTACCGTGAACCAAATTTCTTACTTTATAAATTAGATATTCTATAAGTTTTTCTTAAGCTTTTCTATTTTGTGATTTTATGAGAGTATTTACTATTACTTTTAGGTAGGTAAAAGATCCTAGTGAGATTATTCACTGTTACTTTTATGAAACTAAAAGATCCTTGCTCTGCATATGAGCAAGAGCAACTATCCCCACAATACCCAACAAAATACTGAAAAGTTAGCTTTTCCAATTTGAATGTTTCCTACGATACAGAGCAAAGGAGTCCACAGGCCTTAATTAGAATCTTAGGAAAAGGTATGAAAAAAGAAACGCAAAGTCCAAACAATTCACTTCACAGAGAATAAGTGCTAATATGCTATGCCACTGGAAGAAATCTAGAGTGCATCTTTAAAGTAATTCAGTCTTAACTTTGTACATAAAAAGTAGTGCATGAAATATTCATAGTTCATTTGATGACAAATATTAAATTTCCTGTAAATACACATACCTTTGGTAGGGAATATACATCATATACAGTGTTAAGAATTAACAAGTACAACAGCAATGAAAGTGTTACCCAACTAGCCACTGTTTGAATCTACTCTGAGTGTCCTGAGAACAAAACACTGAAATCTGCTTGCACACTGACAATAGTGATATTGATATTTCTCCCCGTTCCCTCTGGTTGCTAAGAGATTTACATTGGACAGACTGTTGTACTCATAACAAAGCATTTTGGTCCACCAAGCATTTGCCTCAGCTCAGTGAGTCCAGAAACTCCCTTTGCCTCACCCCTGCCCTATTCTGCTTCCAAGTCAAACAGGGGCCCAGGCACAGAAGTAGCAGGCCTGTCGTCACTACCATAGGACACTGTTGTACATGAGCCTGGCTCAGCTAACAACTCCTATAGAGTATGGACAGTAATGATGACACTATCTCCATAAAAATATATGTACCTTTCCTCATGTATCTTAGAAGCCAGTTTATCACGGTGGGGTGGGTAGAGGTGAGTGGACAGAGGGCAATCAATAGCGACCTACTCATAGATGAAACTCATACAATATGATCAGACCAGAACCTAGCAAAATACGGCAATTTCATAACAGCTCTGTTGTGCAAGGCCTTGAAATATGCCTGCACAGGATTCCCTAAGTTTATACTTTTGTGAAAATCTATTCAAAAAGTTTATTTGCAAGAATATTGAAGTGGGAACTATCCAAATTTAACATCTCACAGCGAAGCAACCACAGCCCTCCAAACTCAATCTCATAAAGTCTGCCATGTAACAAAAGGCAGAGGCGTCTTCTATAGATGCTAACTCTAAAGAAAATGGCAAAGGCCCACAAAATATTCATGATCACCCCTGAAGAGAGGTACATGTGGTGGATGAAATCTGCATGTCATTTAGAAAGCACATGCACCACTGCTCAGAGCAAATTAAGATTCTCTCTCCCTTGGGGATTCTCACAAAGAGACATAAAAATGCTTTATGACCTGACTTCTATACTCAGATCACAGAGTTTTAGTCAATTTTTATTAAATGTCATGGAAGAAAAGTGCTTTGGGGTCTCTCTCCTGGGTTGGTGCCTAGGAGTCATATTTAAGGGCACAGCTACCAAATACTCAGTAAGTACTCTCAGGCTGTAATAAAACACCACTGACCTAGAATATTCCTATTATTTGCCCTGTATTAGAATATCAGTAAGGGATGATCAATGCCCATGCCTTAACCTAAAGCAATCAGTGTTGAAGGTTGCGAGTCACTGCCATGTCATGGGAATTCCTGCGTTAAGCTAATCACTCCCGCCTAGCAGAGAAAAACAAGCCTCTGTTTTATTAGCTGTATTTAACATAAGAAAGTTATTTCCAGCAGTTTACTTCCATTGCACCACCTAACCAAAAGCATAGTATAGAAATAAGAGGCAAAGGGAAAGAAAAGGGGGTTGGGGGAGTAAGCAGAGCAGAAAATGACTTTTTCTGCTACATCCTTAAGGTCACAGATCTGCCTGAGAAACACACATATGTGACACAGTTCTAGCACAAAAGCTCCTTTGCCACAAGACAGACCTCTAAGAAGTACAAAGCCTGGCTCTCTGGCCTCTCCCTCAAACCCAAGTCACCGCAATCCATTTAACCTTGACTGGGCTGGGAAGAAAGTACTTTGAACTCCCTAGCACACCTTTCTGTGTCGTGGCACATGCCGGTGCCCATGGAAAGTGAAAGCACACCTTCCTTCCGCATCAGCACTGCAATCACCCCACACAGGGCACAACCTTCCCTTTTCTTGCCCATCCCATGGCTGTGGTCTGCCGTAGGATTCTATCATCTGTTCCCAATTTACACACCCAATGTACACTCCTCACAGCATGTAAAAATAGCCCTTAATGCTTCTAACAGATGCCAGGAGGAGATTAAAACAAAAAGAAGCCAGGCAAGATCTATGATCTGGCACATATAACTACCTTTTTCTTCCGATCCCGGGACCGTTTGCGATGTTTCCTTTTTTTCTCAGTCTCCTCTTCAGCATTGATTTCTAAATCCCTGTTTTTCTTTAATTGTGAGGCTGCATGAGCCATAATGCATTGAAAAAGATCCTCTCAAGCACGCAGAGCTTCCTGGTAAGAGGTGATATCCTGAGGCACCTTTAATCAGGCTTACAGCAGCATTCCAATCACTGGGGAGAAACCTTTGACTAGAAGCAGCAAGACATTCAAAATGCAAAGATGCTGTAGAAGCTGAAGCTTTTAAAAACCCAAATGACGGTTTCCAGACTTCATCCTACACCTTCCTCTACCTGAACCTTTATATGAGAGTGCAGCCATCGTAATGCATTTACCGTAGTGAAAAAGACAGCTGGGACAGAGGAAGCTGTATTATGGCTGTATCCCCTGCCACCAGCTGGAAGTGTCTAAGTGATTCCTAGGAAGGGGGAACGCTGCAAAGGATGCTTCTCTGAAGGGAAAAAAATCAAGAGTCACCACACATGCAGGAGCAAAAATCCAGCACTAATTCTGAAAACCTATTTTAGAATCTTTCGAAAAAAAGACAGGGCTGCAATTTATGCATCACCATTAGATCTGCAGAGCATAATTTAACCCGTACTAGAATGGAGCAGTTCCTACTTTAGCTTAACTGCTGATGGTAGCAAAATATATAAAATAGGATCTCACAAAATACAGTAAATTTTGCTATGGAGATCTTGACCACATTATGGGGAAAACAATGCATGCATTGCTGGTCTCAACAGTGTGTCTTTTATGCTGAACTATTGGCTTAAATGCATTTTGTGGGAGATGACTACAGAAGGGGCTGTTGTCTTTTAAAAACAACATGCTGATTACAACACATCATACAGAAAGATATGAGCATGGTGGTGTATGGAACAGATGCCTAATTCATAGGAGTTCCCCAGGACTCTTCTCTCATGTGGTCCAACGCTCAGAGAATGGGGAATCTGTGCTGTAATCAGGGCTTCTGAGTCGCTGAAATGTAGACTGGCTTTCATGTTAGGGTTTGCTTCAATCACCTTACTATTTTTGCCACCTGAGTCCTCAATGACTGCAGCCTCTGAATATTCATGATGTGAAGTGAAGCAGCAGCAGTGCACAAGGCCTGCTGGGTATCTTCTGCTAGGATGCATGTACTGGAAGTAATTTAATAAGTCAGGAATCATTTACACACACACACACACACACACACACACACACACACGCAGTATTCACACAACTTTAGCAAAGAACAACTGGAATATCAGACTAGACCTAAAACATTTAGGCCCTGGTAAGAAACCCTACATTCACTGAGAAAATGAGAAGGGGCGGGGAAGATGATACTCTGTTGAAAAGACTTAGTATGTTTGCTTCCAAAACCCAAAGTCCATAAGTTTGGAGATCAGTGCGTTTTACTGTGCAGGACTCACTGATAAAGAGTGTGAAGGAAAAACGAAAAAGTTCAAAGGCATCATGTAAAGATTTGGTGGGATCTCTGGAGCTGCTGTTCACCTGCTTTATAAAGAGCCCCAAGTGTGAGTACCCGAAGACAACTACATACTGTATTTCCGAGTTGGAGATTGGAGATATTCCTTCTTGTCCTCTTGTGAGGTGCTCTACAATCTCTGCCAGACAGTGGTAGACAATGGAATAGAAAGGTATGCGGACCATGGCCGTTCCAGTCCTACTATAAGTGGATTGAACACTCCTCTTGGGCTTCACTATGAATTATGTGAAAACCACTTGGGTCAGTTCCCTTAGGGCCTACTGTGTGCACTGATGCTCCTGTACTTACTTTTCCATGGAAACTCTTTCCAAGAAGAAAGAGTTCTGGAAAGGTTCTCCATTGCCTATGAAACCATCATCCGACAAAAAGAAGGAGGATGAAGGGGCGGAATTAAAAGTAACTCACATCCAAAGCTTTCCTAACCATACTTGGATCTTCATAGTAAAAATAAGTGTTTTTCTACCAGAAGAATTTTTATTGTAATAGTAGCAGATAGGGTGGAGAAAAGAATAAGACTTAAAACTATGGTATGCTTTCTTTCTGTGTAAAATCACCTTGCACTTTTGAGGAACATTCATACAATTGCCTTCTATATTTTCAGCAATATGAAGAGGGCAGCCAGCTGAAAAACTGGCTTGTTTCCCACTGGCTCCTGGACCTTGTTTTTTTCTTCTTTTATAGACACTAATGATACTCTAAAATATATTTGTAAGTATGTTTGACCAAGGTAACTTAACTATCTGAGGCTGGCAAAGCTATATTTTACCATTGATCTTTATCAGCAAAATAGGAAATTAGGAAAACAGGCCACAGGTATTTTTCAACACATTTCTCTCTAGAATAATTCTGTTTCCCAAATGTTCAGAAGTTGTGAATCTGTCATGACTTCTAAGTTGTCATAATATAAACTTTTAATTATCTCGAAAATAGTCTCAGTAAGTGGCTAACCCACCAAAAATAAATTCTAAGTCACAGACTGTTTAGATTTTCTTTCTTACAGAGAATGTGGATTTTGTCCATCATTACTAAACTTGAACTTTTAAGAATGATACTGTCAAAGAAAGTGGCCTTGTGGATCTGAGATTTTGATTGTTACATTGCTAATGTCTTAGTCCCTTTCTCCCTACCCAGCACATACCCCAACAGGTAATTCTCCAGCTTTTAGTGTATTTGTGTATTTTTTTATTCTCAACACAAAGGCATTTACCCAAGACAGCCATAACTATCTTTTTCTCTCAAACTGAATTGACAGTTCTGTCAATAATTCTAGAAAGCAAGGCCTCATAATAGCTGAAACTGAAACATGAAAAGAACCTTTAAACATTTGTTCTTTGGTTGAAAATTTACAAAACTTTTCCACTTAAGTCTCAAGAGCCCATTTTCTACCAGTAGATTACAGAATTAGTATGAATTTTCAAAGTAAAACTGATTGTACAGCTGGTCTCCGAGCAGAGTGGCAGGTCCCTAAGAACAGGAAGGAGATACAAAAACAGCGTTATAGCAACTACCCCATCTGAAACAATAGCACAGGCTTCTATCGGTCCAATGGTCACCAATATGCAAGGTAACTTCCCTCCCATCCTATCCCCTGACATTTGCCCTGAGCATGTAATAGGACTTGCACAGGATGACGATACCCTGTGCATGGAATGTTGGTTATTAAAAGTTAATGAAAATATTTCTTAAGCCAATTCTCACAAGGTAAAAAAATATATATATCTGTTCTGGTTTTATAAAAGTTCCCGCTGCAAGAATTCCTAAACCATCCTTTCACAATAAATTAAAAGAATAATCTTACTTATATTAGTTGCAGAAATTTTTCTTTGAGTAAGCCTACAGGAAGGGCAGTTATAATAAATATAACAGTAGAGCTGCTTGACTGAATTGAAGGAATGGTATCCTAGCACTCCAGCTTTTTGGGTCCCCAACCCTTCCTCCAAAAGGCAGCTCAGGTGGGCACAACTGGAAAACCAGTACACTGCAGCAAGGAGGAGCCCTGGTCTTTTCTTTGCTATACATTTGTCAGAAGTTATGTTATATCAAAAAGTTATGTCAAAAAGTGACTCCTGTTAAAAATTTCCTCAGGATTTTGTCCGAAATAATTCCTGATTTCTTACCAGAGTGACAAGATTCATTTCAAGTATATCTTGTCTGTGCATTATTACAGCATAAAACTAGTACAAAAAAGTAAAATCGCTTTCCAATTTGGTACCTGGAGTAATGTTTACACCCTAAATGATTTCTAATCCAAGAATCAAAATATTGTTGACTAAATATTCCACCAAAAATAAAAACAAATCAATTCACTGGGATGTTTTACAAACTTTAGAGCCAGGGAATTTTTTTCTCTTCAATTTTGGCAAACACCTTGCCAGGATTCCAAGACAAGCTCTAAGAATTCGGCCAATTAATAACTTGACTACTCTAGGTTGTCATTTTATATGGTGTCTCCATATTGTTGAGCTGATACACAAACAACAATATATGTGATTTCTATGGAGATAATACTGTCACTTGGTTATTTTAAAGTTAACAATAGCTGTGTACTTTGAAACAATATTACATAGTGATGTAGAGAAGTGGAGGATGGGAAGCAGGAAAGAAAAGAAAAAGAGAAATGGTTCAGTCTGCCGGGGAGGCAGCACCTTCCCACCCCTACCCCTGGGTTCTGGATAATGAGGAAAGTGCATGTTTTAATGGAATGAAAACTATTTCGTGCTGCGCCCACTTCAGTTTTCTCAGAAGCTGAACAGCCTTACTGTAAAAAAAAGTCAAAATATTTTTCCTTCACAAAGAAAAATGGATCCATCATGATTTTGTTAATTTTGGCATCTGAGATAAAGATGTCAAGAGCCCATGAACGATGTAGAGAACAAGAAAGAAAACAAGCTCTAAACCTGTCAATGGTTACAAATGACAAAAGAAGCACCTTGGAAATTTCTCAACTCCTAGTCATATATTCTTCATTTTCAGATGAGAGACATGAAATCCTAAAATTAAAAAAAAAAAAAAATGAAGAAGTAGGAGGAGGAGGAGGAGGAGGAGGAGGTTGTGCCTGAATGACACTGAGGTACTTTCTACACCCTTCATAAGGAGTGGCACCTTTGGATACGTAAGTGCTGGCCTTGGTTGCATCTGTCTTAGCACTCGGTCTGCCATCCATTCTTGGAGCAGGCTGTCTGTTTGACTAATCGGCCTGACCTCAGCAGTGTATAGCCAGCTGGCCCCAAGCTGCCAGCTGCTTCTGTGACCATGTCACATGAACGCGTGGGGGGCAGGTACATGGAGTGG
>CM053506.1:33504061-33749356 GCA_028627145.1 Eidolon dupreanum
AAAACCTGATGCTTATTAGAAAAAATTTTTCTAGTCTCAATGAGTATTTGTGAATGTTAACAGCAAAAACAAAAATCCTAAAGAAACTACTACATTTCATGATGCCATTTTCTATTAGAGTGGCGATAAAACCAATCTTTGCATAAGCAGATCATCTCAAGCTTTAGGTAACTCTATAGATTTTATAAAGCTCAATATCTCTTATTATTTAAAGAGTAACAATAAAAAAATTCAAATAATTCTGGAAATTGTGACTGTGTAGGTCTTTTTTTACACTGGATCTTAGCCGAAAGGCTGAGAAGCGATGTAGGGCTTTTTAAAAACGTAATTTTTATTTATTTTTCCTATGTCAACATATATTCATTATAAAAATTTCCAATCATAGATTGGAAAACAGGAAAATGAAAGCTATATTGCCATCACCTCATACCTGTTATAAGCGCTACTATCAAAAAGACAGGAATGACAAGTGCTGGTGAGGATGTGGTAAAAAGGGAATCCTGTGCATTGCTGGTAGAAATGTAAACTGGTACAGCCACTACAGAAAATATATGGATGTTCCTCAAAAATTAAAAACAGAATTACCATATGAGACACCAATTAATTCCACTTCTGGGCATATTTCTGAGGGAAACAAAATCAATGCCTCAAAAAGATAACTGCACTCCCACGCTGACTGCAGCATTATTTACAATATCCAAGACATGAACAAATTAAATGCCCACTGACAGATGAACAGATAAAGAAAATCTACTATATACAACAACTGAATATTAGTCAGCATAAAAAAGAAGGAATTTCTGTTCTTTGTGACAACATGGATACATGGATAAACCTTGAGGGCATTATGCTAAGTGAATTAAGTTAGAGAAAGACAAATACTATATGACATTACCCGTATGTGGAATCTGGAAAAAAAAAAAAAAAACTCATAGCAACATAAAACAGATCGGTGGTTGCGGGGGGGTGGGAAGGTATGGTAAGGGGTGGGTGAAATGGTGAATCTGGTCAAAAGGTATAAACTTCCAGTTATAAATAAGTTATGGGGATGTAATATACAACACTGACTAAAGATAGCATTACTTTAACCACTTGTTTGAAAGTTGCTAAGAGAGTAGATCTTAAAAGTTCTCATCACGAGAAAAAGAATTGGTAACTATGTGAGGTGATAGATGTTGACTAAACTTATTGTGATCATTTGCAATATGTAAACATATCAAATTATTATCTTGTACACTTAAAACCAATACAACGTTATATGTCAACTATATCTCAAAAAACTGGAAAAAATCATATTGCCATGATTCAGAAATCACCATTAACATCTGTTATATATTCTTCAAAATCTTTCTTTATACATACATGTATCTGTTGTAACTATTTTACCAAAAATATAATTTTATTGGAAGTTTTACAATCTTCTTTTAAATATATATTACATATTAACTATATACAATGAACATCCATGCAAGTCACTAAATGCTCTTTAATAACTTTTAAATGGTTACATAATATTCCATAGGATGAATATACCATATATTTTAAAACTAATCTCCTATTAGACATTTAGATTGCCTCTAATATTTTATGAAAGAAACAATACTATAAATGACCACTTTTATCACCAGATAAGTTTTCACAATGATAACTTAGGATAAATTTCTTGAGGTAGATTTTCAGAAAAGTGAAACCAATTTTGCTTAATGGTTGTGCTTTAATACATACTAATGGTATGTGAAATTAAACAGCACTTCTATCAACCTATTCCCAAACCTACTTACATTTTCTGTGTCCAAGAATTGCTCTGTTGACAGATTGGACGAGAGCCTTAGAGAAATATATTACCTATGCTAAGGTAAATGCTTATTTTTAATTTTATCTACAATGTGTCTACAGTTGAGAATTACTTAAGATCCAAGTTGTTTTTTAAGCCCAATGTTAATATATCCATGATAATATTTACCAGTGCCACATTTTGAATATTTAAAGTATCATAGACCAAATCTTTACCAGTTTGGGGTTGTGTAGATGACTAAAATATCTAATGACTTATAAAACAAAAACAACCAAAATCTTTCAAATGGAAAAAATGGTGTTGCTTTTGATGAGACAAACAAAAAACTTAATGTTCTTTAAAGTCCAGATACAAGTATGAAGACTATTGCATCACAATATTGATAAGACCAAACTATTTTCTTTTCACCAAATTAGCAAAGTCAGAAAAAATCGGTCTATAACAGTATGCCTTAATTTCAAAAATGGTGCTAATTGTCCCCTACCCTACATTCACACTCATCTGGAATTGGTGGTGGAATATATTTTTCCATCCTGTAAATGTGGGTTATTTTTCTGACTTGCTTTGGTCAAAAAAATGGGGGAAAATAGTGATTCTGTGATAGTCCCAAGCCTAGACCCCTGTGTGACCTGCCTGGACTATAAGAATTGTCCAGCTATTCTCAGCCCAAATGGCCTATCCACAGCTAAATAAATTGATATTATTTTAAGTCACTAAGTTTGGGAGGTTTGTTATATAACATGAGTAACTGATACAAAAAAAAAAAAGAAAGTCAGAGAATACAAATTATAAATACTAGGAATAAAAGAGAGACTATTACTGTAAAGCCTAGAGATATTAAAAAGTATTATAAATGACTTTATGCCAATAAATTGACATTTTAGATATAATAGACAAATTCATCAAAAAATGCAACTTATCAAAACTGACACAAAATGAAAAATCTTAGGAGCCTATATATATGTATATATTTTTAATTGAAACCATCTTAACCATCCTACAAGAGATACTCCACACCCATTTGGTTTCACTGGTGAATTCTATCAACATTTAGGGAAGAAATATCAATGTTACACTAACTCTTATAGAAAATAGAAGTAGGGACCCTTCGACTAATTTTATGAGGCCGGCATAATCTTAATACCAAAAACTTACAAAGAGATTAATAACAACAGTGACAAAAAATACAGAATGATCTCTCTCATCAAGATAGAAGCAAATGCTTTGGAAACTATTAGCAAAATCAAAGCTGGTAATAGAGTGGGGTTTATCCCCAAAAGACAAACTTGGTTTACTATTTTAAAAAAATCAGTGAAGACAATAATACATCATAATAAACAAAAAGGAAAAAGAATTCCATATGATTGTTTGAACAGATTCAGACAATTAGTTTGACAAAATTCGATACATTCATATTAAAAAGAAAAAAATCCACCAAGTTAGAAATAGAAGGAAATTTCCTAATCTGATTTAAAAAATGTCTGTGAAAGACTCACAAAAGCTATTATTATACATAATCATGAACTACTAAGAAGAACAAGGTAAGTTGTCTACTCTTACCATTTCTATTCAATATTATATAGGGATCTTAGCTGACATAATAGGACAGAAGAAAAAAGGCATAAAGATTGGAAAGAGGAATAAAACTGACTCTTTTCACAGATGACATGATTGTTTACAAAGAATATCCTAAGATATTTATAACTCTTAGAAATTAATAAGTGAATTTAGCTTGGTTTCGGAATTCAAGATCAATATATAGAAATCAACTGTATTTAAATGCTGGCTCCAAACAAAGAAAAAATAAAATAAAATAAAAATCCCACTTTTTAAAGCATCAAACCCATAAAATACTTAAAAATAAATGTAATGAAAGACATGTAAGATCTCCAAATGCAAATAATAAATCATTGCTGAGAGAAATTAAAGATCTAAATAAATGTAGAGGTATACCACATTCATGGATTGGAGGTCCCAACGTTGTTTAAATGTCAATTATCCTCAGGTCTATAGATCCAATGAAATTCCAATCTTAACTCCACCAGTTTTTTTAAAATAAATAAGTTTATCCTAAACCATGTGAGAATCGAGGACCTAGAATATCTAAAACAATCTTGAAAAATAAAAACAAAGTTGAAGGACTTATACTACCTGAATTTAAGATTTACTATAAGACTACAATAATCAAGACAGTATGGTACTGGTGTTAAAGACAGACAAATAGATCAATGGAACAGAAATAGACCTACACTTATATCTTTGACTTATTTATATTGAAGGCACAAAGAAATTCAATAGGGAAAAGAAAGTATTTCGAACAAGTTGTACAGAACTGCATATCCATATGTATAACAAAGAATACTTACCTTTGTTTCATACTATATACTAAAAGTAATTTGACTCTAAAATTTACACATGACCAACACACTTAAAAAGTTCCTTATCATTACTAGTCAACAGGGACATACAAATTAAATACACCATGAGATACCACTGCCATCTATCAGAGAGGCTAAAGTTGAAAAGACTGACACCACCAAACACTGGCAAGAATGTGAAACAACCAGAACTGCTGTATACTGTTAGTGGCAGTGTAAAACTGTACGACCAGTATGGAAGAAAAGGTTTGGCAGTTTCTTATAAACTACTTTGTGACCCAACAACTCCACTCCCAGATGTTTACACAAGAGATAAGAAAGTGAGTGTCCACAAAGACTTGCATAAGAATATTCATATATTTATTCATAATAAATAAAAACCTGGAGAAAGCCTAGGTGTCCATCAACATGTGAATGGAAAAACAAACTAATGCATTCATACAACTAATATTACTCAGCAACAAAAAGCAACAAAGTACTGTTAGACAAAATGCACTGAAACTCAAATGCATTATGCTGAGTGAAAAAGACCAGAACAGTGGTTGCTTCTGGGAGTAGGGAGAGATGGAAACTGAAAAGGGATATGAAGAAATTTTTCTAGGGCAATAGTGATATTTTACATCTCAACAAGAGGAGAGAGAGAATAATGAGGGGGGTCATTTCATAAACTATATAAATGTCTAACCAATGTACTATATACTTGAAACTAATCATAAAATTAAAAAAAAGAGAGATAAGGTTGGCACCAATGACTGTTTTACAGTTGAAGAAGAAACTGTCTCATAAAGGACCTTGCCTAAAGTGTCAGGGCAGTAAACAGTAAGGATATCAAACTTTTTTGTACAGGGTCTGATAAATAAATATCTTAAGCCAAACAGTCCCTGCCACAACTATTGTACCCTGCTTTTGTAGCATGAAAACAGAAACAGAATATTTATAAATAAATCGACATGGCTGTGTTCCAATAGAACTTTATTTACAAAAACAATCAGGGGCCAGGTTTGACCCATGAGTTACAGGTTATTGATCCCTAGATGATAACTCGGTTTTTTCATTATAGAAATTATAAATAAAAGAATTGAATACAGAGGCAGATCAACCTATGTTTTATGTACCACAAGGGGTTAGCATGATAACTAAATTATATAATTCTTATAAAGTTACTAGCATAGTGCCTGTTTTATAACAGGTATTCAATATATGCTGTGGGTTTTTTTCATTACCTTGCTTTTTCTCATTTGCTGTTTTTGCCGCTACACCTAATGGCCTGGATGAATTATAACAAGAAAACAAGCTGCTTAATGATGCTCAACCAAATTAATTCACCATAACAGACCTTTTGTTCAGTAAATCTCTAACGCTTACACTGTAAATGGAAATGCATGATTTTTTCTTGCATCTTCTAGGCTAACTTTCAGACAGAAATTCATCAAGAGCCCTTCAGGTTTTCTATTCTGTTAGATCAATTGGAGGTCCTAGGTATCTCCCTCACTCCACAGTTGAGTAAACAAATTAGTTAACTCTCGCTTTTGGGTTTTAACTCTCAGGCCATTTCTTTAATCTGCATGACTCCATTCACTTCTTGAGCCAAGCTGTGTTCGTATCCTAAGTCCTACCAGAAATTGAGCTTTTACTTAAATGTGTGGTACCTCTAACTTTGATCTCTCTCCAAACACTATGAAACAACCAAGGCAGCAAAATGCAAGGGATGATTCTAATTTATTCCCTTTTACAGAACTGTGAGGGTGCAAAATATCCAACCATCTTTTAATTAATTAATACATTAATGGGAAAACTTGCAAGGGTATATATAGTCAAACATTAGGTTGTAAGAGATTTATTTCACCTTCTTTAATAGCTACAAAGCAGTACTATAACAATAATAAATCCATTAAACAAGCATTCATTATGTGCTAGGCACTTTAACCATTTCATTTATTCATTTCACAGTCATCAATATGTATAAAATACCTGAGTGCCAGTATTTACATAAATTATCTAATGAATCTGTACCAAAATCCTGTTAAGTGGTATTAAAATTCCTGTTTTACAAACTGTGTAAATTGAGGCTAAAGAGTAAAGTATTTTCCTAATATCCCATATCTAGGGAGTGGCAGAGTCACCATCTAGCACAGATCTAGTATTCTGGGGACTCTTGATAAATGTTGCAAATATATATTTGATGTCACTTGTTTAATGTGTTTCCGTATTGCTTTGCAATTCCTTTTCCACTACGTTTGTCCTGTCTCCGCCACTTAATTATTGCTGGGAAGGACTAGACCAGGAGGTTTTCTCCCTGTGACCATCCCTCAAACCTCCCACTCTGCTCTGTGCACAGTAGAAGATCAATAACTTTTGCTGATTCTTATCCTCAACCTCCACCACCATCTGTTCAGGCAACTCATTTTTCAGCACACCCCTACGTGATGTTTTCTCATTTTATTCCTAGCTTCTCTAGAATTCGTCTGTGGAAGGCAATAGAATCAGGGACTCCCTCTCCTACAAAACGCTCATTTAACTTTGCACTTTGCCATTATACTTGAACACATCAGCTATGCTGCTTATGATTTCTGTCACTGTAGCAAAGAAGAATGTTTGTAGAGGAGTGACTAAAAAGGAAAGAAAGCATCAGCCTATAAACTCCTTTAGAGAATAATGTGCCATCTGAAGGGAACCTTCCTCCCTGTGCATTTGTAGAAGGCACGTAAGTCACTGAGGCCTGATGTTGAAACATTTCTTTATTATAGCTGAGGTTTGTTCTCTTTTTTCCCCCCAGACAGGCTTTTACACTAACTCAAATCCTTCTGAGTAAAGACTCCACCTTCCCAGATGTGCTTCTGAGATCAGCTAATAACACTGGGTACATTAACTAATTAACAACAGAAAAGGGTTCAGAAAACAAACAGGCATGGAGCAATGCTATTATTATGTGGCTTCTGCTGACACGCTTGTCTTCATTAAGCAGGCAGCAATGTCAATATATCTGGGAAGTCAGGGAAAGCAAAATCCTTACTACAAGTTGCCACTGGGTTTAAATTCCTTTTTGCTTGAAATTATAGACATAGCTGCTGCTACAGTGAGGGTTGCAACTGATTTTTTTTTTAAGTTTAAAAAACTTAAAAGTAGCCATGCAGCTTCATTTTGCATTTCTTGAAAATTTGGTTCATGAAACTTCCAAGAGATGACAGTAGTATTTTACCCTTTCTCATCAATCGGTATTAGCGGCTTCTTTCTGAAATGTACTTATTGCAAACATCCCTCATACATATCACATTGTAGGGAACAGCAGTCTACTTGCATGCTACTTGTTAAAAAACAGAAACAAACAAAAACTGAGTTCTTTTCTGATTAAATAAAAGAGTAATATAGAAAGGCTTTGACTGATTTACTTTCCATTCATACTTATTATTTTTTAAGAAACTGAAGCTTAGGAAGCAGCTTTTGTAAAGGAGTTTGGCTCCTTCTCTATCTCCTTTGCAGATCCAGCCTGATTTCCTGCTGAACATCCAAGTCTCCATCCTGGGCCTTCTCTTCTCACTCTGTGCTCTCTGCCTACGCTATCTCATCCACACCCACAGCTTTAATTATCACCTGCATCAGATGACTCACAGCCCAGACCACTCTTCTGAACTCCCAACCCAAAAATTCAACTGCCTATGACATCTTCCTTGGATGTGCCCTATTCAAAATGTAAACACGTAATGTGTCCCCAACTGTTCTATCACTGTTCCTTAGCTTAGTGAATGGTACCATAATCCATAAGACAGAAGCTTCTGCCATCTCCCTTTCACCACAGGCCACGTGGTCTGACCCTCATTTCCCTTTCAGCTTCATCTTGAGCATGTTCCTCTCCCTCCACACGTTCTGGCCACTTTGGTCTTCTGCCAGTTCCTCTGTTACCCCTCCTACCTCTACTCTTCACCTAGATGATGCCTCCTCATCCTTCAAGTATCAGCTCAAGAGTCATAGCCTTCATATCCTGACAAAGAAGACCCCTTCCACTGTAGGCTTCATAGTGTCACACACCTTCCATCAAAGCACCAGGCATAGTTACAACTTTCCATTTTGTGTGTGTGATTATTTAACGTATGACTTCCTTAGACATGGATATAAGCTCCGTGAGGGGAAGGAGCCATGTCTGCTTTTGTTCACAACTGTATTTCATAGGGCTTAGAGTACCTGACACCTAATAGGAGGGTCTCATAAAATATTTGTTGGAAGGAAGGCAGTGAGGGAGGAAAGGAAAAAGAAAGTCAAGGATGTTTGTGCTTATCAAACTTTGGTTAATACAGCAGAGACCAGCTAGTTATTCCTCATACAATTTCCATGTCCCTGCTGGGCACATATCTCGGCTGCCTTTCCCAGCCTCTTTGCAGCAGGGCGAAGCAATGTGACTGAGAATAAAAGGGGACTCCAACTGCCGTAATTTGTGCCACCTCCAGGCCTGGTGCTTAAAAACTTTCCACACAGTCTTTTTTCCTTTCCCTCCCTCTCTCCTAATGACCAGTTACCAAGGGTGCAGTGAAAACTCCAACGACCTGGTGGATATGGAGCCCCAAACTGGAAGGCGCCTAGACTCCAACAACTGCACAGCCGTCTCACCAAGATACACTGGACTGTGATGTGAACTGCAAATAAACCTTTATTGTATCGGGGTGGGGGGGGAGTGTGTGTGTGTGTGTGTGTGTGTGTGTGTGTGTGTGTGTGTGTGTTCTAGCAGTTAGGCTACCCCAAGTTATAGCATCAGGAAGAGACAAGATAAAGCAGTTACCAGCTCTATCCATAAATTTTCCTATACAGATTTATTTTCTCATTTGGACAATAGAAATAAAAGTTCTGCTAGCTATGTTTAGAGTTCAGAAGGTAAATATGTTTAGATCTGAAATAAACAACTGATTAGCAATAACTGTACTTCCTGGTTAGGGCAACCTTAACAGAGAAATTTAAATATCTCTGTGACAAATAAAACTGTTGTGCTGTTAAGGTTAAATACATTCTGTTTTCTTGCTGGTTCTTTTGTATGACATAAGAACACCAATAAGAACCCCAAAAGCAGCACTCTAGAGAGGAGAGACCAGCGTAGAGGTGGTGATCTGCTTCTCTCACTCAGGAGGGCAGGCAAGGGACCTCTGGAAGGGAGCTGGACCCTGGTTGGGAGTGGGGCACCTATGTGCCAACCTAACCAACCTTGAGAAGTCTGAACAGAAATGAATTAAGAAGCAAAGGTTGATAGAGTATGCAGTAGAAGTTCTCATCATACACAAATAATCTTAAACTATTACAAAGTGAGAAGTTGATTATATCTCAGTAAAACGGGGAGGTGGGGAGAGGGAGCAAGGCACCAGTGTATTAGAGATAGGCCCAGACTCTTGAACCAGACTGCCTGGATTTAATTAAATCCCAGAGCTGCCACTTACTAGAAGTGGCCTAACCTCTCTGTGCCTTTGTTTACACACTTCTAAAATGTGGAAATGAGGATACAGAAGAAACTTCTCATAGATTTTTTATAGAGATAAAATGAGTTAATATCTGTAAGGCACTTATATCAATAAGTGCTATACTGTAAGTGTGTGATTAAAAAAATAAAGACTGAGAGAGCCAACCAAGACAATGAATTTGAACTGTGTACTGTCTACTTATAAAGGGTCCTACAATTTCTCTTGAAGAAGAACTGCTTTCGAATCTTTAAAAGCCTTCTGAGCACCACAGGAGAGCAAAAGAAACCTAAAAAGGAGGGGCATTCTTCATTGGCTGATAGTAAGCCAGTGTTTGGGGAGATGTTCATAGCCTGCAGGTAGAGAAAATGCACAAGTGTCAAAAATCTCACTGTCACTACTACCCAGCTACTGAGAAGGCTGAGCCATAACAGCTCCTTGAGAGCTAATACTGTCTGCCATTTCCACTACAGTGCCCCCACTACTAGTTATTGCACCCAGCACAGAGAACATGTATAATAAATACTTAACTGGTTGATTTTACCTCTCTAATGACAAACCTTTCTATTTAGAATTATGATTTTATTTTAATGTGCATATCTTATTTCTCTATAAAGTCATTTAAGGGCAGATTCCATAGCTCATTTATCTTTTCATTCACACCTAGCATGATGTCTTATACATAACAGAGACTCAATAAAACAAAATGGAAAGAATTCACGAATCAATAAAAAAATGAATCATCCATGAAGTCTACTCATGAATAATCTTTCTCCCTAATTTGTAGAATAGTAAAATCTGAGTTTACAAAACTGAACTGTGAAGTACAAAATAATTATCACCTATGATATTAATCTTGAGGCTCTTTATAAAAGGGGATTATAGCAATTCCAGCTACTTATTTCTCACTAAAGTTTTATGACCTTGAATGAAGACTTTATTTTGATCAAATTACTAAAAGGGATGCTAAGTTCATAAAAGAAGTCAATTTCCTCTTCTAATATTATGCCGCATAGTTTGCAAGTGAACAATTCCTGATGTGCGAAAGTGGTGGCTACCCTGTTGGTTTATGTTAGTGCCTGCAACACTTCCATGCCAAATGCCGCAGGTTAAATTCTATAGAATAAGTTTTGAAAAGATGATAAAATCTATATTATACCTACAAGCTTCTCATCTACCTTCCAGGATAATTACTAAGTAATTTCTCTTCTCTTGGAGGCAACATAAAAATCTGGAAGACTCATCACTTGAATTTCAAAGTAACATAGTTCACCATCAAATATCACAATAATGTTTGGAAAATTTAGTATGTAATTTTATTTCAGAAAAAAAAGAGTTAGAAATGTGTTATTCAGAATGATGTAGTGTTTATTAAGTATTTATTAAAATATACTCTCGTGTATGTAACAAGAATTGATTACGAAAGGAAATATTGACATTATAATATAGGCACTATTATTTTGCCTTAATTTCTAAAACATTTGCGATTTGAAAAGATGGTTTCTATTATTCCCACAACACAGACAATGGCATTTTAACATAGCAGCATTTCCATTCATCATGTAAAACATGCCTAGAAGAGATCTGTTCTGCTGAATAGATTCAATCCTGTTCTCAGCAAGTCCCCAAACCTACATCCTGCTGGGAAGGGAGGCATTGAACTGTAGCCTCTTTATGTTCCCATTGTCATGTGGAGTAGACTCCAGAACTTAATGGGAACACACAAATCCATGAGCATTTCTCAGAAGTGTAGAAGGTTATTTATATAATAGAGATTGATCTTCAGTGCAATTCAACAAACACAAGAGATATCCACAAATAACTACAGTACAAGACAAGATCTTATAAGTAATTACAAAAAGAAAAGGTGGTACAAAGAAGGAGCTGTACAATTTCTGAAAGCGATCTCCTTTGGAGATCAGGGAAGAAAGACATTTGAAGAAATGAGCTTTACAAACAGGATAGGGTTGGTATTAATATGCTTTTTCTCCTACATAAAATGGACTACTGGGGAAAGAATGATAGTGTAATGCTGGAAAAATACTGTAAGCATCAAAACTGTATATGTTTAACGGGCTGTTAAAATGAGACTGCTTCCATCTCCCTTTTGGCTGAGGAATAAGAAATCACTGGCAATCACCTCCACCTTTCAGAATAAGGTATTAGACACCTAAGGCGCATTTGCGAAGTGAGTGTCTGAGAGCCAGTTTTGCAGGCTTACTTTACTCATCACCTCCAGACTATACCAAAGGTTAGAAAGGACAAGGGGCAACAGTTAAAAATTAGAGAGGACTCATTAGAAGACGTCAGTATACTCTGAGTAATCCCCACCCACAATGGCTGGGAGTGCAGAGTTAAGGAATTTCTTTGCAGGTCTTCTGGAGTTCAGGAGCAGATTGCCTCTCCATGCAAGAAGCAGTGGCTGCTGACAGCAGGCAGCAAGGCAGGAGAGAAAGAACCAGGTTGCATTTGCAGCTGCCTAAAATTCCCAGTCCCACATGCAGCAAGGCCAGAGTGCCTAGGTATTTCCTGTGACCAGCTGTGAACCATGGGAGTGAAAACAGCCAGTCTGCAGCTCCCCAAAACCCAGCCCCAATGACTTCTGGAAGGAGAAGCATGCCTACAGTCTTCCCAGAAGCTGAGGGAGGAGAAATGAGTGCCCAGCCTGTGTCACGGAAAGTGCATGTTTTCAGAGGGGGACCCCTAAAAGCTACATCAGAGGCAGCTTTGATCATCGGCAAAATACAAAAAGAACCCTTAAACTCCTACAATACAGCTAGAAAGAGCCACGCCAGATTACATCCGTGGCACTCCCTTGCTCTTCTCCATCCACCTGCTCCAACCCCAGAGGCTGTGAGCTGGATTAGCTAGCTGGGGGAGGGAGGATAAGCGCATGTTGAGAAAGTGCAGACAAAAACTCCACACTCCCATCATCCCCTGCCATAGGCTTCCAATTGGCTAGAGAGGAATGAGGGGAAAAACCTTTAACTTTCAAATAAAGTTCCACATTTTTAAATTATTATACTTGAATGAACCTAGATGAGAGTAGTTTTGTGGCAGAGAGTGACCAGAGGCCTTTTGTTATGTCAGTGACCAAAACAAGTAGTGGGCTTGCTCTAATATTTCACCTAAGCAGCAAAGGAAATAGCCCCTCAGAAAGGATTTCGATGAACAATAGGAGCACTAAACAGAGTTGTTTCTGCTTCATGAATCCTGCTCATTCAAACACTGGGCACAATTCATATTTCGATTTCTCTCGAGACAGAAAATAGATAAAAATGAACAACTACTATTATGTGCGACTACGGCTAAGTCTTAAAAACATGTTGAGCAAAAGAAGCCAGACACATACATATCTGTGAATACACTAAAAACCATCAAGTTGTACATTTTAACTGTGTGTATTGTGTGGTATGTGAATTATACCTTAACAAAGCTGTTTTAAAAAGTCAGAAATAAGAGGATAGGCAATATGACTCAATTTATACGAAGTTCTCAAGTAAAAAAATTCAGTCACAGTGATGCCTGCGAGTAGAAATGGGTGGGTACTGACTGGAAAGAGGCGTTAGGAAAATTTAGCTGTGATGGAAAAGTTCTGCATCTGCACTGAGCAATATATTAGCCATGTGTGGCTATTTAAATTCATTAAAATGTTTTAAATTAAACAAATTAAAAGTTCATTTCCTTAGCCATACTATCCATATTTTAAATGCTCAACAGCAACATGTGGCTAGTGGCTACCATACTGAACAGCACAGAATAAAACTTTTTTTTTTATCATTGTAAAAAGTTTTATTGGAGTCATGTTCTATGTCTCAATTTCACTGGTGGCTATGTGGGTCCTCATCTGTCACAACTTACAAACCATACATTCAAAACTGGATATTTTGACACATATAAAAATTATACCATAATAAAGTTGACTTAGAAATTGTTTTTGAGAGAAAATAGCCCTGACAATAGACTGTCGCCTGAGATTAAGAGAGTAGCTGTGAAAGGAAGTGGATAGTAAAAAAAAAAAAAAAAAAAAAAAAAAAAAAAAAAAAAAAAAAAAAAAAAAGGACATCTGAGAGAAGCGGGAAAATAGGGCAGAGCTCCAGAGAAGGCAGGAAGATTGGATGGAGGACATCTGGCAACATACAGCAGACTGAAAAGAACTGCATTAACTGAATAGAAGTAAGTGGCAAGAAAAAGTTTGAGACCTACAAAAGATCTCTAAGGAACATGCATAAACAGGGAGAGTGGGTTCTGGAGGAAAGACATTAGACATAAAGGTTCTGGAAAGTATCTGGAAGGAAAATGAATCATTAGGCCAAGGTTCAGGTGGTCTAAGAAAAAGCAACTTCACTGCGGCCAGCAGAGAAAACTGAGAGCCTTAAGGGTAGAGGGGAAAAAGTCATAAACCTGGTCAGGGTCTGAAACCTGGAATAAAAACATAAACTGATCTGTTTGTGAAGCTAGTTTAATAGTGCAGGCCTGGTTCCTAGGGACATGGGAATTTTGTATAGGCTTGGCGTTTCATCTAATAGTTTTGAACTAAAAAACAGATGTCTGAGCATGCGTTATTTGGAGGAGGCCATAGTCAAACAATGGATCCAAAAAATTATGTAAGTGAAAGGTTTATGTGCCACCTATGAAGTGGTCAGCACCCTGTAGAAAGAAAACCACAGAAGTTCATGTAGGTTTTCATGGAAAGCTTGTTGGTATTATTTGAGGAGGACAGAATGGCAGGTAGTTGATGCCATGACAAGGACCAACAGAAATAAATTAGATGCTACTTCCTACAGAGAACTTTGGGGAAGGAACATTAGGAAAATGAGTACCAGTGTTTTTTTCTTGAATCCCATTAGACCATTCTCATCTGCCTGGTAAATGGGCATTCACATATATATAATATATATTCATGTAATATATACTATCAAGATAACCACTTGAAAGAAAACTAACACATCTGTTAATTACAATGAAAAGGGTCTTTCAAAAATTGTACGTGTTTAACACATGTACAATTCTGTTGCCTTGAAGTAAAAACACCTACTTAGTTACCACCTGCTTTTTGTGAGGCCCACACCTAAGAAGCAAGGACCTTTTAGTTTGGTTTGTTCCTTCTTGAATTATCACAGCCCTAGCTCTGACTCATTTCTGAGATGAGGAGGAGAAGGATGAATACTATTGCAGGGGCTCTAAGCTGACCTTGTTATCTCCAATATCATCTTCCAGGTCACGCCAGAATGCTTGGAGGCATAATTTTGACTGTATTTAAAGCTCTCCCCAGTCTCTGACTCTCGCCAGATCCTCAACAAACACACATCCTGCTGATTCACGCTTCTTAGCTTTCACTATTTCCATTGCTTCTATCTGGAACACCTTTGCTATGTCTCACCACGTAATTAACTTGCCCTCATTGGATAAACCTGAGCCCAGGTACCATTTCTTGTAGAAGCCTTCCTTGAATCACTGGGTTGACGTACACTCCTGTCCCTTTGCTCTCATAGCTGCACTTAGCACAATATTAATGTTATCTGTTCAGATCTACTCTAAAACCCTTGAAGATGTGTTTTTCATTTTGTAATGCCTAGCATCTAAGCTGTTGATGATCTAAATATAAGAAAATGTAAAAACATAATATCATCAAAAATTACAACAGAAATAAGATTGCCAGATTTAGCAAATAACATGCAGGATTCCCAGTTAAATCCAAATATCAGATAAACAATAAACAAAAATTTTTTAGTATAAGTATATCCCCAAAATTGCATGGAACATACTTATACTACAGTAAATTTTGTTATTTACCTCAAGTTCAAATTTAACTGTGTGTTCTGTATTTTACCGGCAACGCTAAGTAGAAATATTTGGAGAACTTAAATCATTTTACTCCTTTTTATTGGAGGGTGATCTTTTCAGAGGTATGAAGTAATCTGAGTTTCATAAAGTTCCATTTTCTTAAACTGATCAAAACCCTTGCTCTAAATTCATATTTTTAAGCCTTTTAAAGGTAAGAATGTTAGAGTTGTATTGATTATATGTTTCAGGAGAAAAGAATGCTCTTTAAGTGTTTTTAATTTGAAAACTAAAGCACATGTTTTAGATTAAAATAAAAATTCTCAATTTGATTATTTCAAGGAGCTAATGTGTGAATTCAGTCTTCTACTGGATATAAACATCTGTGTTCTCAAACGAACCTTAAAGTTTTGGAAACATTTACAAATGTCCCACAAGCTCCAAAATCACATCCTTTGAAAAGAGATGAATTTCACAGAAAAAGTACTGGGCCAGGAGTAGAAAAACTTCTGTTCAACCCCACGTTGGTCATTAGCTTGAAATGTGAACTCGGGCATAGCACATAACTAATTTTTCTCATCTATAAAATGAGAAGAAATTTGAAAATGATCTCAAAGGCCCTTTCTTCCAACTCTAACAGTTTGTAACTACAGGCAGGCACAGCCATGGGAACTTGGAGGAAGGGATGAGGTTGGGCTGTGAGTCAGCAGACCTGGGCTTACTCCTGAGTCCACCAGGAAACTTTCATATATTAAAGTGCACCTGTGTCCAGGCCTGACGGAAAATATCCATGCACTTCAGTCCTCATGCCACTTAGCTTCACATTCCCCCTTAGGCTCGGCTAACTTTTGCTAAAATAAGACAGCACTAAAAACAAGGGAATGTCAGAAGCTGAGAGAGAGTCTGCATTGGTATGTTGGGTGCCTTCTTGGCCTGTACCACGTAGGGAGACACAGAGATCCTCCTCTTGCCTACCAAAGCCTGCCTTCTGATTTCTGAATTTTGGTTGAAGCACCTTTTTTTTTTTTTTTTTTTAAGAAAACAGACTCTTGGAAGGAATACCTACCTTCTGGGAAGACCACACTTTCACAGTAAAATCACATCAGAACACAACATAATAATGCCATTGTAAAGTTATCTTCTTACGGCTAACCTATCAGAGCCTTGCCTTTCTTTTCTTTATAGTGCATATCTTCTGACGGTTATTACTGTTGCTTTTCCATTAAGATTTTAGTCTCAGCAGTAGTAAATCAATTAATGACCTCTCACTAACAAAAACCAAACATTTTATGTGGACAATCTCTGACTAACATGTCCACCTTGACACTATTTAGCAAAATGTTGTACTGGCTGCTCCTGATGGAGACATCTCTGTACCCTAAAGCAGCTCAGTTCATATATTGTTGAGAAGACCAAAAGAGTACTCTAGGATAGTCGCACAAAGTGGGTTGATTCTCTTTTTTGAGTACCACAGAGGCATATTTTATCACCCAACTTATTAAATGTCCTTATGACATTAAAAGATAGAACAAAATACTATACAAATCACTCAGACTACTCACCAGCTCTTTACTGGGCCAACATAATGTTCAAGGTCTGATCTGTGTTAAGAGCCTGGGTACAAAAAGTATTTGCCCTCAGGATGAAGAGAATGAGGAGAAAAGGAGCATTATAAATAAGCACTGAAAGAGAGAAAATGACTCCTGCTTTATTACACCATGTTTCCTCTTTGGTGTGTAGATGTTACAGTAATGGATACAGTTACTGGTCAGCTTATCAAATGAACTCAATGAAATCCAAGCCAGAACAGATAAAATAGATGCTCCATAAAGTAGCAAATACGAAGACAGTTTTTCCAGGACAATATCGTGCCTTCTATTAGTTTGGGTCAAAATGAACTGTTATCTAGTATTCCTTTTTTCCCCGTCGATGAGATTTACACATCAGACACAGGTTATGAGACATACATAAAACCATAACAAGCATCTGGCCATCTCCAGACTTAGGGAGAGGAAAAGACAATCCCTTTTCCCAAAAGGGAATAAAAGGTTATAGTTTAGTGATTCTTCAAAAGTTAAACAGAGAATTACCATAACCCAGAATTCTACTTCTAGGTATATACTCAAAAGTAGTGAAAACAGGGATTCAAACAGACACTTGTATGTGAAATGTCAGCATTATTCAAAATAGCCAAAAGGTGGAAACAACCTAGGTGTCCATCAACAGATAAATAAACAAATTGTGGTGGAGGCATACAATAGAATACTACTCTGCCATAAGAAGAATAAAATTCTGGTTCATGCTACCACATAAATGAATTTTGAAAACATTATGCTCAGTGAAATAAGCCAGACACAAAAGGGCATGATTGCACTTACATGAAATATCTAAAAAAGGCAAATTCATGAAGAAAGAAAATAGATTAGAAATTACCAGGGACCTTATTGCTTAATGGGTACAGAACTTACATTCGGGGTGATGCAAGAGTTTTGGAAATAGATAGTGGAAATAGTTATATAACATGGTTAATATACAATTAACCCTTGAACAACTTGAGGGTTGGGGTTACCAACAGCCAGCAAAATTGAAAATCTGCATATAACTAAAGACCGCCCCCTTCGATATGTGAATTCCAACTCTCAGTTGACCCTTGAACAATGTGAGTTTGAACTGAGAGGGTCAGCTGAAAAAAAAACCCATGTATAAGTGGACCTGTGCAGTTGTTCAAGGGTCAACTGTAATTAATGCCGCTGAACTGTACACTTAAAAAAGGTTATAATTGCAAATTTTATGCAATTATATGCGCCCTAATTTTTAAAATGAAGGAAAGAGAAAAGTCTTTTCAATAATATTGCGGAGTGGCAAGGGGGCAGTGCAAGTTACAACCTCTCAACACTCCATACAAAGTACAGTGAAACGGATGGAGTGAGGAGGGGGCATTTGCACTATCTACTGGCCTATAAGGCTGGAGAAATCCAGTCTTAATTTCTCAAGGGAAATTAAGTAAGTGGCAATGATCAGAGGAAGTGCACTTCTGTAATGGGGTTTCCAGAGATACGGCAGTACTACGGTCCTGTGAGTGCACCTTTCTCTTGAGTAGTTAGTTCCCTGCAAGCCCTCACTATAAGGGGCAAGCTTAGTGAAGCCTTAGCTCATAAGTGGAACAGATAGGCACTCAAGGAGTGTGCTAACCAGGCACAAGGAATCCCAACAGATCTTTTAAAATATATCGTTAAAATCCAATCACACTCTTACATTGTAAACATAGCATTTGTGCTGAAATTCAAACTTGGTCATTGTACTCAAGATGCATCAATCAGGTCCATATTTAAAACCCACAGGCTTCCATTAATTTGGGGGATATGCTGATGACCAAAAGGAGAAAGTTTGTTGAAATGTGGCTATTATTTGGAGGGCCCAGCCTCCAAAGTGCATCATTGGAACTAGGTAGTATAAAAATGTAGAAGGGCTTGGGCAGTTTTGGAAATGGGTTGGGTTTTGGTGATGAAGTCAATTATTTTAAATTTCTGATCTATGCTTGCAGTGTTTTTTAAATGTTAACTTGGTCTTATCTTTTAATTCTGAATAACTTCCATCAAAGTTTACTCATAACAATTCTACTTTTAATTCCTACTTGGCTATATCTTAGAGCTACAAAATCCTGCTATTAAAAAGCCACAAGAAACATATTATATACATTCGTTAATTCATTCACTAGCTTATTCATTCATACAATTGCCAAAAAATATCTGTTGAGTATATTCTACCTACAAAATTATTCTGCTTTTGCATATAATTAGCAATATAAATTTTAACTAAGAAAGACTGTTCTAAATTTTGAGTGATTTGCCAAGAGCTCTAAACCCTGTATTGCTATCCAGGTTAGTTGAAATAATCAAATATCTGCCTAAAATTTAAGCTTTTAGAGGCAAGCAGAACATTTTTTATGATTCTTACCTTTTGTATTTTGGTTCAATTTGAATTCAGCAACACATTATTTTATTCACTTCTAGGTCACAAACCTTGAGCAAAACACTTTCTTTTTCCTTTTATTAATTTGGTTCATAAATTAGGTCTGGTTTTTTTCCCTCCTAATCTGTACTGGCTTTTGTACAGCTGTTGCAATAAGGTAAGTTTTAAAAACACAAATAGAAAGTAGGTGGAATGCACAACTAAAAAAAGAGTGCTGCCCAATATTTTTTTAAACATTCTGTCAAACAATCACACTAACAAAATATAAAGTTTACTCAGGAGTAACTTTCAGTGACTTTAAAACCTGAAGACTTTCCTACATATGGAGAAAACAGAATACATGCTCTCCAAGGCATTGCACAAAGAGACACTATTGACATTTGGAAAAGGACAATTCTTTATAGTACAGAACAATTCTATACATTGGAGGGTGATTATTATCCTTCACCTCCAACCACTAATGTCCATGATGCCCCTCCAGTCACTGTGATCACCAAAACACCTCTTAATGATTGCCAAAGACCTCTTGGGAAGTGATATTAGTCCAGATGAAAACCAATCTAGTGAAATTCTCCCAGGTATATGTCCTAAATATATTTGTAGGGCAAGAAGAGACCTAAAGAAGGTAAACTTAATTGAGTTCGAAAATCTTATTTGTGGTCTATTTCCATCTCAAGTATCTGCACATGACCACTCGTTTATCATTGACAAATTTGGAGGGAAAGAGAAAGAAATGAAAATCCACAGTCACCTCTGAGTCTAAAAAAAAAGAAAAACCAAAAAACAAACAAACAAACAAAAAAAACTGTACTACTAGCTGGAATAGAGCAGAATGGAATTCCTATTCTGCAACAGTGCTTCTCAGTCTTTTTTATTTCACAGCACTTTCTAGTATTTTATTCCCAGAACTTTTAGGAATCAAACTGTAGTGATACACTAGTTCATAGTATCAATAACAGCACTGGTGGTTATCCCAATATTCATATGGATACCTTTCAGGCCAGAGTGACTACTTAAAGACAACTGCTTTGGTTTTGTATGTTCCAAGAAAATAAAGTTTGTATGTTCCAGGAAAAAAAAGTCTCTTTGCCAGTGACTTCATATTGCCAAACATTTTATCTCTTAACTAAGATAAGAGTCAGTAGTCCCCAGTATTCATTGCATTCCATGGACCCATTACATCAATTAGGATATCACCAGACAGGCATTTTAGTAATGGTATGAAGACCCAGAATAATCACTTTACATGATGATCCAAATTTAGCAGTATTCCCACCAAGGGCTTATAGTATACTAGAATTCTGTAGCACTAGTTGCAAACAACTCTCCTATCGCCCTTTCATAAAAAGTACCTCTAATGGCGGTTCAAAAAATAATAATAATAAACTTTGAGATTTAAGCATTATAATATTAGCAAGTACATGTTACTTTCTTGGCCATTCCAGATTTCTCCTAGGAATCTTCCATTTTAAGAGGGTGCATTTTAAGAGGGTGCAACTGCTGGAGCTTTTCTACAATTTGAGGAACTCAGAAAACAGGTCTGATTTATGGGGTTGGTCAGAAGCATTAGGTTAAGTCTCATGTATATATAATACAATGTGTGATTCATTATAGTTAGGGTGACCACACATCCTGGTTTGCCTAGGACAGTTCCAGTCCCATCTGTTCTCTTGATGTAATTATTAATAGCCCTCCCTTTCATTCTCAGAGTGTGACCAATTACATGGTCACTCATTATATTCAGAGTCACTGGGAGATATGTGACAAGGTCACCAATAAGAAGGCCTAGAAAACTAATTTTATGGGAGAAAAAAATCAAGTCTCCTCTGAATGTCTGTTAGCTGTACAGTAGTTTAGATAGTGACTCTGCAGTATATAATCAAAAATAGACATGGGCGCTATCTCCAAAATAAAAATAATCAAAAGGAGTATAAGAAGAGAATTCAGGTTAAGTCTCACTGAATATTACTGATCATTTACTATATTAATATTTCGAGTTTTAGAAGAGGGGAAAAGCTATCATCCTTGTACTTGCGGACCTTAAATTTTGCCCTTACAATTTATTAGAACGAAGAGAAATTAAAGCAGAATTTTGATGTGAGTGTGGTTCAGCAGTTAGTGTCCCCATTTCCTAGTTACGAACCTTGGGAAAATTAGTGAATCGCTTTGAAAATGAGTTTTATCATATGAAAGAAAAATCTAAATAATACCTCTCACATGTTCATTGATTTTTATCCACAAGCCTTTCCTGATTGTTTCAAACCTGCCAAGTATAAGGTGGTTACAAAGATTAAAGAGATATTAACACAGTGAGGACACATAATAAACAATGAAGTTTAAAAATGTTTATTATTTCAATGTATTCAGTGTATCATTTTAACATAAAATGATAAATCATGGTATCATTTTAACTACAGAACAGTGCACACAAAGAGATATTTGACCCCCAAAGAGGAGCCCTTAGGCTAACTAGAGCTGGGAGAGAGAGAGTTCAGGGCTAACTTCTCAGAGGAGATAGGGCCTGAGCTGAATTTTAAAGAATGAGTAATAGTTGTCATGGTCATGTTAATAGTAGAGATGAAACATTCCAGCAGAGAGAACAGAAGACAACTCAGGAAAAGGTGAGATTTCATAGGGAGTTGTAGAAATATGTGAGTGGTAGTATATTTCAAACTAGGTGAGTGAGCAGAAGGGAAGCTGGAGGGCTGGGTGGAGGCCAAGTGAAGTCTTTGTATATACAGCTAAGAAAGTTAGGTCATTCCTTCAGGCAAATAGGGAGATACTAAAGGGGCCTAGTAGATAAATTACATAGACTCATGTTTCAGACCAATACCTCGGCACTGTTGGAAAGATGGATTTGAGTACTGAGGACTATAATAGAGGCAAGAAAAAGTATGGGGGCTACTACAATGATAACACTATAAAATAAGTATTGGGAAGTACTATCGGAATATGTAGTGATTCTGTTTCCCCTTCCACATCTATTTTCAAGTCTTGTGTGTTTAAATAATAAATTCCTTGCAGCAATTATGGTGATTAGTAACTAGGAAGAAAGGTTCTGCCTTTCATTTCACCTCTGGGAGGTATGCTCATTCACCACTGTGCTCTTCACCACATGCCTTTAATCCTGGCTAAAGCTCTTGCTTAAATAACCAACCCTAACAACAGAGCCATACTCTGTAAATTAGAGATTTTGTTCCTGAGGCAGGCTGCTGCCTTGGCTAAAATATACATAGCACACAGATCATGAAAGATTAATGAAGTTAAGGTGGGCCACTCTGGCATACAAGGGAATGATTAAGGTAAGTCAACATAAGCCATATTGAGGACTTCGTCATGGGCTTCCGTTCAAATGTGCTTAGAGGAAACAACGAAAAGAAGAGAAAATAGAATAATGATGTGAGTTACTAGATGATCAGGGGATAGTAGGTTTGTTTAGTCTTTACTACTCACAAGGTGACCCTGAGGAAGCCCCTTATGTACGCTGAGCCTCAGTTTTCTCATTTGTTAAAATGGGTACAATCGTAATCATTTTGTGTCTTTCAGGTCTGGGAGAAGAAAGAAGGAAAAAGAAAGAGTAGATTCTTTTGTTGGACTAGGAACAAATCTCGGATATTATCTAGGGGAATAACACTAGTTTAAAAATGTATACCAATTTTAAATTAACTTTCTTCCTCTTCAGTTGATTTGTATTTTAACTTCTGCAGCCCACCACATTCTCTAGACTTCTCCCTTGGTCTCCACTTGTTTCTTGCTTCCAAGTTGGCTAATAAAATTCCCGTTGTATCACTAATGCCTTGCTACCTATCATAACCTAGTTTTCCCCTCGCCCACATCTCCTTGCTTTAGACGTCTATGTTCCATCCCACATGCTCCCACAAGAGTTATGTCTCTGTATTAAACTGCTACCTTGGTTGTGACATTACTGTCTTCTACTTTCCATGATTTACTGACTGTACAAAGCCTCCTGGTGTTCTCTTTGTCTCATAATAGTATATCGTATTATGACAGCTAGTCAAAAGCCAAAATTTTGTCTTATAATATCTTTAATCTCAGTAATTTAGATTTAGTTTATGGACAGGCACATAGTGGGTCATTCAATAAAGCCTTGTTCATAGTTTTGCTGAATCATCCAGATGATCAAATCTGTCCCCATAGTTCCAAAAGGATGTTGAAGATAAATGTGCTAATACGTAAGAGGTGCTTTTAGCTCCTGTAAGAAAGAAACTCCATCAATCCAAGAGATTATTATTTCAACTCAAAGGCCATCAAGTAGCTTCCCATGATTACTTATTTATAGCTTTAGAAGCTTTTTGCAGAGCAAAAACCAATGTCTTCAATTAGGTCACCCAAGTTCTACATTCATGAAGGAAGCCAATATATAAAGAACAGCTGATGGAAATAGCGCCTGCGAAAAACTGTAGGTGTCATATAACCATATTAAAGGAGAGGCCACGGTTTAAGCAAAATCATAATGACTGATTCCCAGGAAGCCTCAATTGTAATGAACTTGAATCCTCAATTTTCTCATCAGTAATAATGAGAGGGTTGAATCTGATGCTCTGAGTTCTTGTCCAGCTCTAAAATTCTATGTAACCAAGCCGACAAAGTAAGTGATAAAGAATGGGTTAACTCATGGAATACTAGCAGAGTGTTTGATGAAGGTCATTTTGATGACTAATACATAGACTCAGGGCAGTATTTATGTCCAACATTTCAACATAGGCAACTAAGTAAACAAAATGCTATATCCAAATCAAGTAAGTAAACAGATTATCAAAGAAGGCAGCAGAAACAAATCTGAAACAAATGAACTAGTGAAAGGTAGTGAGAGAGACAGATACATTCTCCCTCTAATCTGTACATGTGTGGGCATTGGATGGGAAAGTCCAGAGTAATTCATACCCAGAAAAGTGAGCTTTTCTGACATCCTTGTTGATAAACCACAGAGATAAGAGAAGAACACAAGGCTGTTATTTTAAAACACTTTTGTATTGCTAGGTCTTATGACATAGAATATAGGGTTTTAGAACCCTCAGAAACAGACGGAGTTCAAATTTGTGAAGATAAATGGCATGTTAGAATTGAATCTGTCGAATATCTTTCAAAAATAACATACTTGATATGATCCTGTTGTCGCTGTACTCATTCCGGACACTTGTGATTTTAAAAGACAGCACAGGCATGAAACTCTAATGATTTTAAAAGGGCTCATGAGTTAATAAAAGAAAAAGGGTGGAAAAATACTAATGGCCTCTCGACTTTATGTCCAGAGAAGCAAAGTAATTTTCCTGAGGTCCCCAAGTTAGCTGATAGCTTAGATGTGGAGCCAGATGAGAACCCAGACTTTCTGTAAGTGCAAGGAATAGGTGAGAGTCACCTGGGTGCCTTGTGGGAAGAATACATTTGCATAAGCAGTTAGACAATACAGTTACTAGGCAGCATCTTAGGCCTCAACTCTTCCAGGTGCCCTTGTTTTTCTTCCTGGAGGCGGTGGTCAGCACTCAGTTCAGAAGCAGTTAAGACTGCTGTGTGCTGTCTGGAGCCAAGAGCACATCAGCGGTCACCAGCGACATCTTTTTCCAGCTGCTTTGTTTCTTCCAAAGCCCAATTCTAAATGGCTAATGTAACTGCATTTTCATGTAGTGCGTCTAAGCAGTGAACTCTTGATAGGTATTTATAAAGTCCCTCAGAAACCTTTTTGGACCATCACTGAAGCGAACAAGCATACTGAAAAATGAAGCTCAAACAATGAGGCTGTCTGAAGCACAACCAAGCATGAGGAGTACAGTTCTATCAAATCCTGAGTGTGGATCCATTCCTAGAGTCTGTGCTCAGCATTCTTCTGAAATACGTTTCACTTCTATAAACACAACTCATCATTTTCAGGGGGATGTGACTTGCTTTAGTGGTTCAGTACCAAGACACACAAGCCTTAAGAAACCATTTATCTAAAACATTCCCAAAATAAGATGCTCCCCAGTTTCCCCACTCACAGTTAACTTTTAAGTGACTTGACAGTTTCACCACAATACTGTGACATCATTCTCAGTGCTGCCAGTGTTGCAAGAATGACACCACAACCCTGAGAACATGGACTTACTGGCAATGGTCATTTGACACTTGTTTCCAGAATGCCATCAGCACTGAAATCACATCCTACAACTCAAGAAGGACCTGGAAATGAGACATGCCGAGTTTCCCTGAATAAATCAATACTATCCCCTCCCTTCTAAGTTCAATAGGAAGAGCTGGGTGGTTTCCAACCTAGTTCCATGGGCTCTGACATTTTGGAAACCACATCCACTTGCACTGAATATACACAAACAAAGGAGAGACTCTGACAAGGAGGTTTTCTCTGTTAGGTAGGAGGAAGACATGTCTTGTTTTCCATGTTATGAGAAAGGCAACTCAATATTCATTCCTATCCAATCTCCAGGAATAGGTACTGATCTTTATGTTGAAACTTCTACATGTTTTATTGGGTAATACTAACAACTAATGTATTTGGCAGCCCAAAAGTTAGTAGTATAATCTGGCTACAGATTCACTGCCCAAAATTAATGTGATTATAGCCACCGGGGTCCCTACCTTCATATATGAAGTCATGTAGTTTGAAGTTATGATCCTGAATCTGTGATCCATCAGATCCAACTAATTGCCAATTGTTGCATCATTTGTAAACATCATAACTTAAGGTGCTTTCTCCTTCTTCTAAGTAGCCTATATTCCTACCTGCTTCTCTAAGAAGCTAGGAGAAAGCAAGAGAGGAAGTGACAGAGACTTATGTAATGAAATGTTGAATAGGAGGGAAAGACAAGGGGGAAAATAGGGATAACCACTCCAAATAGCAAAGGGTGCCCTCACTCCAAATAGAGTGGATATAATTTTCTTTAGAAGACTCTTTATAGATAGTATTTTATTTTTATAGGTTAAAAAACAAGAAGTGAGTATAACCAAAGCAAGCATGAGTTCCAAGTTTTTGGGTCCACATGCTGATGAAATGAAAATGGTCAAGGCTTACTTTGGTTTGGTAGAAGAGCTTTGGTCTCGGAAGAGAGTTCCTGGTTTTGGCCTTGGCTTTACTTCCAATTGGCAGAAAGTCACTTAGCCTCTCCCTAGCTCGAGTGCTTCCTTAATAAAAAGATAAAATTCCTTACACTACTTTAGTCCCAGGAGTACTGGAGGATCAAATATGAAAACAGATGTGAAATTTCTCTAAAAACCAGAGCACCATATGCAAATATGATATTAATAGTATATTATTTAATATTTCTCATTTTTGTTAAAATATGGAATGAATTTTTTTTTTAAAAAAGCATTTCTTTGATCCTCATACTCTTTTTGTCAAAGTTTGAGAACTGCTAATCCTGCCTGTGATGACTGGTAGAGTACGTGTTTATCCTCTGTGGTTCTAGATCGGTTTACGTGCAAGTCCTTAACAATCGTATGAAGTTGTGTTGTTGGAAGTTTTACTTCAGTGTCTCATCTTGTTCGTAAGAATATAGTGTTCATTTAAAGTTTTCTGACCAGTGCACTTAACCAGAACCCTTGACTGGACCTGGAGTAGTCAATGGCTCATGGGCTTAGAGGTCTGAACAGAAAGTTTTGACACTGCCAGAGGCTAAATGCCAAGAACATCAAGAAGAGGGAACTGAGATGCTTAGATACAAGAGGAATGTGAGGAAATACTACCCTAAAAATCATCGATGTGCATAACATCTAGACTCAAGATAGTCCAAAGACTAAAGGTTGTCCTCCCTCTAAACAACTGAAGTAGATGGGATAGGTGGTCCATAGGAAAGCAGGAGAAATGGCTAGCCATCTGCTCAGGGACTCCAAAGTGACAGGTCTTCTCTTTTCTCAGATCTGCACTGGCAGAAATGAAGTTACATATAAGGTGACCATGCAATCTGTTGTCAAACTTGGGACACTACTGAGTGAAAGGGGGTGCTACCAGTAAGTACACACAGCAACAGATGTAAACAGAGTTTGCCCCAGGCAATCCATGGGTATAGTCACCCTGGTTGTACATATTACTGTTTCGTTGTGCTCCCAAAAATTCATACGTTGAAATCTAATCCTCAAAGTATTTGGAGGTGGAGCCTTTGGGAAGTGATTAGGTTATGAGGTGGAGCTCTCATGAATGGGATCAGTGCTCTTACAAGAGGCCAGAGACAGCTAATTGCTCTTCTGCCATGTGAGGGTACGAGAAGTCGGCAGTCTATAACATGGAGGAGAGCTCTAGCCAAATGCAACCATGCTGGCACTCTGATCTCAGACGTCCAGCCTCTAGAAGTGTAAGAAATATTTTTTGTTGTTTATAAGCCACCTAGTTTATGGTACTTTAGTATAACAGCCCAAACTAGGACATATTTTCCCCCACAGACTTTATTTAATAAAATATAAGATAGTCAATCAACTTGGGGGAAATGAGAGGAAAATAACGGACTCTTATTACTACATTTCCTGGAAGAATCAGTTTTACAGAATCTAAAAAACAAACAAGAAAAACAAACAAACAAAACAAACAAAACACACATCTTTTATAACTCAAAATCAAATTTGCAATCAAATATTTGTATTTAAATTCTAGCTCTACCATATCCTAGCTGTGTGACCCCAGGGCAAAGAGACAACCTCTCTGAACCTTAGTTTTCTCGTCTGTAAACTTTAGAAATGTGTGCCTTATGGCTTTGTTCAGAGGATTAAATGAGCTAACACATGTAAAGGATTTACCATCAGACCCAGGACAAATGTTAAGTTGTAGTATTATCATCATTACAATATAAATTCTAGAACAATGTCTGGCACAAAAATGTCAACATCCAACCATATACTTCTCAATGATTCTTTCTGTATCTTTGGCCTTTTGACTCATTCCTACCCATCTATCTGCCTGTTAGCTTGTTGTCCAAGCTACATGGATCACAAACTGTCTCTATGCCATCCCTTATCCTACCTATCTTATGGATTGAAATAAAAATTCATAATGTTCAAATGAGCCTAAAATATGTATAAAGAGCTGATAATAAATGCTGTCCTGATGGCTACTTGCAAAGAAAATACTGATAACCTATATCAAGCGGGTGTCATGTTCATAACAGGCAGAACCACTGTTCCTTAGGGTAAGGCTCAGGGCTGCCTTCTTTACAGAGTGAAACAGCTTAACAATTGCTATTAACATGTGAATGCTAGTTTTTCTTCAAGCCAGCTTTCCTCTTGCTTTATAGAGGGCCTTGAAAGTTAAGTGTCCTAACTGCCCAGGAGAGAGCTACTCTACAAGGTATTTTGTATTTTCTTGAGGATAAACTTTCAGTTGACCCAAAGGTGTTCTCTGAAGGGTATCAGGCTGACAGGATGTAAAGCACTGTAACCAATACTTCCTAGGCCCTCTCTTGATTGGGGGTTGCACTGACAGCAGAACATCTGCTAACACTTACAAAGTCAACCACCTTCGTTGCACTCTTCACTCAGATACCTATTTTATTCCTTGATAATTCTAGAAATTGACTAGACATGGAGGAGTATGGTATCTCCCTTCTCAAATAACAATAGCAAACTAATAAAAATAGACAACATTTAAAACATCATGAGTTGTATTTGAAAAAGCTGAACAAGCAATATTACAATTCTTGTACATTAGAGTTGAGGCCTGGGAGGAGGCTCTGCATGGGTTTGGGAATAAAAAAATGTTTATCAGCATTATTCTAAGATCTTACAGTAATGAGGAGAATGGGGCAAGTTCTTACCAAGTGAAATTATCCCAGCATGGCTCTACCACCATCCTGGGAAAGTCATTTGCATAATAAAGTATCACAGCCTTATGAACAAGTTAAAAATTTGCTACCAGAGGGAAAGGGGGAGAGGGAGGGGAAGAAGGAAGGTAGACAGGGTAAAAGGGGTCAAATACGTGTTGACACAAAGAAATCTAAGTATGGGAGGTGAACAGACAATGTAAATATATATATGCCTTACTGCTAAAATGTACAGTTGAAACTTACTGGATTTCGTTAACCAATGTCACCATTAAATTAATTAATTTTAAAAAATTGCTCCTGGCCTTTCTTCCTATATCAGATCATTCCACTATTAAAAATCCCTTTTTCCAGCTTCAGCCAATTCTTGGCCATAAAAATGGAGCACCCTTTAAACCAGTGTGATATTGAAACTAACTCCAGTGCTCTTTAAAAAATTATCCCACTCAGAGGGCTGGCTGTGTGTATGTGGAGGCAGACTGTATATTCCACTGCACATTCCACTGAATTTTGCTGTGAAAAATAAAGTCCGTCATAAATGATATACCAAAGTGCCACATTTCCAGTACTAACCACAGCCTAAACAGCAAGAGATTGTAGGTAAAAAGAAACATAAGAAAAGGCAAATGTAGAAGAACACTGAAAAGTAAATGTAAATAATGGAAACCAATCCTAAAGTAATGTGGGGGTAATAAGGTAGGTGGAAAGTGGGAGGTAGAAGGATGAGTCAAGACAAGGAAATAAGAAAAAGACTCGAAATCACTTGATTATGCTTAAAGATTGTTTTAGAAAAACATTCTCACAATATCACTGATATAATCACTCAGAGTATATCCAGGTTCTTGATGTTTCTCGATTTTGATTATACATTAAATGCAGCTCAGATGAATATTGCTCTCCCTGCCTAAACCTACCACAAACAAGATTTACATAGGCTGCATAATAATTCTGAATTTAACTATGCATTGTTCCAGCTGATAAAATTTCCTAGACTTAATATGTACCAAATGGGTTTTGTAGAAATTGACAAATATCGATTACATTTATTGTTCATTAGCTTAAAGTCAAATGTTTCTTAAAAGTGAGAGAAATAGGCTGTACAAGCAAGTAATTTGAAAATACTTTTAAAGCTACGTACAATAAAAAAAAAGTCTTGTTTAAAAACTTCAAAATCTCTATGGAATATCAGAAACACTTCTGTGGGAGACAGGTCCCAGGTGGTAGCATAGGTAGACATGAGCCTGCCCCCTTCCAAGAACACCTCGAATGTGCACCTATATTTAGAGCAATGCCTCCTGAAAGATGACTGTGAGCCAAATGAACAACTTCTGCAAAACAAGCAACAGAGACAGATCACATAGAGAAGGTCAAGAAACCAAGAGAGCTCTTCAGGAGCTAAGGCAACAGCCAAGCCTAGACAAACTGGTGAGTGCCATTGTTCATGCTCCCCTGCTCATGAACAGCTGGCAGGAGCTCCATCCAGGTCCTCTGATGACCCTGCAGGGTGATGTAGCACATCCCCAGCCCCTCCTGCTGGAGCTAGATCAGGCAGAAACAGGAAGGCACCATAGCATGCATACAAATGGCCCCTCCTCCTGAGACTGATCAAGTGGGTATGGCAGGGTGCCGCTTTGAGGACCCATTGGGCTGCGTGTGGTGCTTTCCTTCTGGAGAAAGGGTATAGCTAGCAAAATGCTGCAGCACCCACCTGCAGGGTTACCTTGTCCAGAGCAAGTGAGGTACTACTGCGTACTCATGTCGGGTTTCCCCACCTGGACAGAGGGCTGAGCTAGCACAATGCTGGCGTACCCGTCTGCTGGATTACCCTTAGCAGAGAAAATGTGGAAACTGTGGGGAGCTACTATGTGCTAAGAGGGGGTCGCCATTCCCGGAGAGAGTATAGACCCGGCAAAAAACTGTAGTACCTGCACATATGTGTGTCCAGAGAAAGTGTGGAGATAGTGGGGCGCAGGTGCACATGCATGTAGGGCGGCTCCACCTGAAGAAAGTGCACAGCTAGCAAAACTTTGCCATACCCACAGGCAGAGCTGACCCATGAGGAGTGAGTGGGGTGTGGCTGTTCATGTGCACAGGGCTGCCCCTCCTGGAGATGGTAGAGAACTAGCAAAGTACAGCTGTGAGCACACAAGACTGCCCTGCCCTACTCAGAGAATGGTAGAGCTAGTAGGGCTTTCAGAGTCAAGCACTCAGAGCAGCCCCACCCAGACCCTGCTGGGACAACAGGCAAAGGAACAGGGTATCTACATCAGGCAACCCCACCTGGCTTAGAAGTCCATGGAAACAGGCACATACCAGGCTGCCCAACCCAGAACCCACTCCTTCAAGCCAGAGGACACACCAGATTATTACTCTACCACTATTATTCGATGTAGTATTGGGAGTCCTAGCCACACCAGACAAGAAAAAGCATTCAAATTGGAAAGGAGGAAAACTCACTATTTGCAGATGACACAATACGATACACAGAAAACCCTAAAGAATCAAGTAAAAGTAGAATAAAAGAGTTCAGTAAAGTAGCAGGATACAAAATTAACATACAGAAATCCTCTGTATTCCTATATGATTGTAACAATCAGAAGAAGAAATTAAAAAAACAATTCTACTTACAATTGAATAAAGAATAAAATACTTAGGAATAAATTTAACCAAGAAGGTGAAAGACATGTACCCTGGAAACTATAAGACACTGAAGAAAACACAAATAAATAAAAGGATACGGCATGATCATGGATTGAAAAGATTAATATTGTTAAAATGACCATATTACTCAAAGCAATCTACAGATTTGATGCAATCCCTCTCAAAATATCAATGACATTTTTCTCAGAACTAGAATAAATAATCCTAAAATTTATATGGAAACACAAAAGCCCCCAAATAGCCAAAGCAATCTTGAGAAAGAAGAACAAAGTTGGAAGTATCACACTCCCTGATTTCAAACTATACTACACAGGTATAAAAATCAAAACAGTATGTTACTGTCACAAAAACAGACACCAATTAATAGAACAGAGAGCCCAGAAATAAACCCTTATTCATATAGTCATTAAATCTACCACAAAAGAGGCAAGAATATACAGTGGAGAAGCGATAGTCTCTTCAAAAAGTGGTGCTGGGAAAACTTGACCAAGTACATGCAAAAAAAATATATGAAACTGGACCGCTTTCTTATACCATACACTCAAATAAAATGTATTAAAGACTTAAATGTAAGGCCTGAAACTATAAACTCCTAGAAGAAAACAGAGGTAGTAAACTATCTGACATCAGTTTGAGTAATATCTTTTTGGATATGTCTCCTCGAGCAAGGGAAACAAAAGCAAAAATAAATAAATGGGACTTCATCAAAGTGAAAAGTGTCTGCATAGTGAAGGAAAGCATCAACTAAACAAAAAGACATCCTGAATGACAGAATATATTCAAAATGATTCAACCCATCAGGGGTTGATATCCAAAGTACACATGGAACTCATACAACTCAATAGCAAAAAAAGTAAACAATCTGATTGAAAAATGGGCAGAGGACATGAAAAGACATTTTTTTCAAAGACATACAGATTGCCAACAAACATATCAAACATGGCTAACATCACTAATCATCAGGAAAATGCATATCAAAACCACAGTGAGATACCACCTGATACCAGTCAGAATGGCTACTATCAAAAAGTCAACAAAGAACATGTGTTGGGAAGGATTTGGAGAAAATGAAACTCTGTGTACTGGTGGTGGGACTGGAAATTGGTGCAGTATATGGAAAACAGTATGGAGATTCCTCAGAAAAACACCCCAAAACTGAAAATAGATCTACCATATGACCCAGCAATTCCACTTCTGGGTATTTATCCTAAGAAAACAAACACTCTAATTTGAAAAGATATATGCACCCCTATGTTCATCACAATGTTATTTATAATAGCCAAGGTATGGAAGTAACCTAAGTGTCCACTGACAGATAAAGATGTGGTGTGTGTACACACACATACAACAGAATATTACACAATAAAGAATGAAATCTTGCTATTTTTGACAACATGGATGAACCTAGCAGATATTATACTAAGTAAAATAGGTCAAGTAGAGAAAGACAAACACAATATGGTGAAGGGAAATATAGTCAATATTATAATAAGTTTGTACAGTGACAAATGATTACTAGATTTAGTGGGTTGATCACAATTGTAAGACATGAAATGTCAAATCAGTATATTATACATCTGAAAATAATGTAACTAATATTGTATACCAACTAAAAGAAAATTTTGTCTCTCATATTTCTTAATTAAATAATAGTTTTACCTTTACTTATGAATATTCATCTTGATTTCATCACAATATATAATACATGTAATAACTCATAACAAGTGTTCAAAATTTTATTTTCATATATATGACTATTACGGCTCACATTCTCAATATTAGGAAGCAATCTAATTTAATTACTGTGCTAGGGGTAACTGAATGTGGCATGTAAGTCAAATCACATGTTGAATAATGTCCATGAATTCACTATGTAAAGAATATTTGTAAAAACAACAAAAAATACAAACCAAAGCCATAAAGTTTTGTAATGTCAGTCATCTTCTATCTTGTGCTTACTTAAAAAATCTAATCCAGTTTATCATTGACTCCTAGTCTTTTGTAGGTAGGGAGTCTTACATTCTTTGTCAGGCTCTGTGTACCAGAATATGTTCCCCTTGAATAGAATTTTTAACAGTATATGGCTTTCCTGCACTGCCACCTAGTGGAATATTCAGAAAAGACAATCAGACTTGAAAGCATAAGATAGGAACACCACAACCACCACCACCATCCCCATCTCCAACCCCCAAGCATGCAACTTCTCATTATATAGTGTAGTACATTCATTTTGAAGCTCAAATAAAATGGTTCCAGAATTTATATATCTGAAATGACTTGAAGCTGTAGAACTAATTCACTGAACACTCTCCAAATAACTAAAAACTCATCGATGTTCTATTTTCAATTAATGTAAAAATTTGTTTCATGTGAACTTGGGCTCCTTTTAAGCACGTTCCTTTCCTTTTTTTTTTTCCAAATAGTGCTTTATGTAAAGCTCTGTGAAAATGTTCAACAGAAGGAAGTGAGGGAGTGCATGAGGCAATGGACCACAGTTAGACCTTACTGCAAAGGGACTGTGATCACCTGAATTCTGCACCTATTCCTGGTTGGTTCAGTCTCATTCCTCAGAAGTATTATTATAACAGTGATAACAGGAATAGCACAAGAAACAAGGGGCTTTTCACAGAAGTTCACAAGGCTTTGCTCACGATTTTAATTTGAATATATTGTTTTTTGGAATTATAAGACATTATAGGGTCATGGGTTATTTGTTTTTTGTGTTGGTTGTTGGAATGTTTATTTTTGAAAGTTTGTAAATAAATATTATTTTCCTGCTGGTTTGATATAAATGATGTCTTACATTAGAAATAATGATCCATCTATTAAGAAAAAAACCATAATTGATGCCTTGAGAAACAAGTTTTCTCATTTTTTTTTACTTCAACCACATTTTCTTTCCTTATAAAATCTTTTCTTTAGATCAACTCTAATCACCATAGAGGGTCTCCTCAAAATCTTCCTTGGGTATAAAGTCTAGAATGTGTACCAAAAAAAAAGTTACAACTCAATAAGATAAATAACCCAATTAAAAGTGAGCAACAAATCTGAGTAGGCATTTCTCCAAAGGATATACACAAATAGCCAACAAGCATATAAAAGATTCTCAACATCATTAGCTATGAAGGAAATGTAATAAAAACCACAATGAGATACCACTTCGCAAACCTAGGATAGCTGTAATCAGAAAGATATACAAAACAAGTATTTACAAGAATATGGAGAAGCTAGAACCCTCATACATTGCTGGTGGGAATGTAAAATGGTATAGCTGCTTTGGAGAACAGTTTGGCAGTTCTTCAAAACTTATAACAGAGGTACCATATGATCCAGCAATTGCACTCCTAGGTACATTCCCAAGGGAATTAAAAACATACTTCTACACTAAAACCTGTACATAAATGTCCACAGCAGCATTTTTCATAAAAGCCAAACACACGGAGGCGAAACATACATCAATTGATGAATGGATAAGGAGAATATGATATACACAGACAGACAGACAGACAGACAGACACACACACACACACACACACACACAATGGAATGTCATTCAGCCATTAAAAAGGACTAGAGCACTGATACATGTTACAGTATGGATAAACCTTGAAACATTATACCATGTGAAAGAAGCCAGACACAAAAGGACACATATTGCACGGTTGCATTTATATGAAATATGTAGAACAGGCAAATCCAGAGAGACTGAAAGTAGATTAGTAGTTGACAAGAGATGGAAGAAGAGAGGAATGGAAATGCTAATGGACAGTTTTTTTTAAGTGATGAAAATGTTCTGGAATTAGATAATGGTAATGATTGCACAGCTTTGGAAATACATTATTGACTATTTGTCAGATGATTTGGAAATGTAGCTCACTCCTGTGGACTGTCTTTTCACTTTCTTGATGAGGTACCTTAAAGCTCAAAAGTTTTTAAGTCTGATAAGTCTGTTTTATCCTTGGTTGATTCTGTTTTTGGTGCCATAATATAACCTATCTCAACCTAAAAATATTGTGGTGGATTTAAACAAAAACAAAATAATAGGTACAACCACAGAATTGCAAAGAATATGTTATCATAATGTTTAACCTTTATTCAGTCAGATGTAGACTGGGGTGACAGTGCAAAATCTTCATCAGCACCTTATGCTCAGAGTTTCCTTTCTTAGCACATGCTATTCCTTCCCTTCACTTGGGAAGACTGTTCCTACTAACAGAGCTACAACTGACTCCAGCGTGTGTTTCGACATCAAAAATTCAATCACTATCTAAAAGTGGCTAAAAGCAAATTCAGTCTTCAGATGCATCATGACAGGCAGACAGACCTAATAGGAGGAAGTGAGAGTTCTAATGGACTCAGAAGTAGCCAAGCAGCAGATGCGGCAGGGTTTCTCGACACCATATGTTAAGGAAAATAAAAAACTGAAATGTAACCAGATGCTGGTGAACAGGATAGTGAGGGGGCTGGAGAACACAAGAGACACTCTTGGAAAAAAAGAGGCATGAGACATGAGGCGTGCCCTTACTTAGCTATGTGGGAACCTTGCATTGCTGCAGAGACCAGGAAGGCACAAGAGCAGATGTTACAAGGATATAGATTTGGAATTCGATATAAAGAAAAGCTTTCTTTCTAACACAGTGTCTGGCACTGAAGAGGGGCTCAATAACTATTACCGAATAAAAGAATGAACAGGCTTAAGCTCCCAAACTATGCAAATGGCTAGCCAAAGAATTAATGAGTTCCTGTCCTTGGAAATACTCAAGCAGAAGGAGATGGTGGAAAGGATTCCTACCGGCATAAGGAACAGGGGGAGCAGAGATGTGAATTTATTAATCTCTTGACCTAGAACAAGTACTCATAACAAGCTTATGCATTGGATCTTCATCTTAATTGTCCTATCAGATGAAGAAACAGACTTAAAAAGATTAAGTATCTTATCTGAGACTACACAGAAAGTTAAATTTGATTTGAAGTTAGCCTCCAGAACACATATCTTTCAATTTAATCACATTGTTGTGAATTAGCACTGAAATTCTCATAAACTCCAAGATTCCGTGTTTTTATGATATTTTTGACATTATATAACAGAAAGATGCTATTTACTACTTTTTCAAAAAAAGAGGATCTGAATTGTCTACTAAAACTGAGAAGAGACTAAAACCTGCCTTAGCCAGAAATTCACAATGACCTCGATATGTGATTATTACACATATTTCCCACTTTCTAATTCCTAGATTGACTAGTGTTTTATGAACATATCTAGCTTAAAAATAACTGTTGATACACCAGGTTGTTCTCTTCCAAAGTTACATGTGTGGTCTGAGGAATGGGGCTGGAATGGACAGGAGGAATCAGCATTTAAAAAAACAAACCTAGGACTCTACTTTCTGAAATAACAGGGCTGAAATAAAAGGACAAGAAATAAAGGTCCTACTTAAATTTATTCCCCCAACTTCCTCCTCCTCTACTGTATTCCTTTAAGTATCTATCCTCGTTCCTGACATTCCAACATCCGGGGCTCTACTTCTTGACTTAAAGCAATAAAAAGTCTCGTTTAAAATATAAGGTAGAGAGAGGAAGATGGCAACTGTGATTGCATAAGTCATTTCCAGCCATTAATGACCTCACAATGACTGGCCTAACTGGTTGTTAGATTAAGAAAAAAAAGTACATTTTAAGAGAGGAAGACTGAGGAAGTGCTTGGAACATCACCTCAACAGAGTCTTGAGCAGCCAGCAATAATTACTCAGGAAGGAACTGGAATAACGATTGCACTCTCTATAATTCACCATAAGGGATAATGCATCAGAGCTGTGGGATCTTTCCTTGGATAACACCTTGCTTCAAAAAGCAAATGAGTTGATCCTTTGGAGTAAGTGAGGCAAAATTGTAATAGCATGGAAAATTCCTTTGCCATTCCACACAATGAGCATATATTCCCCAATGCCCCCACCTCCCCAATCCAAGTGAGCAAAGTCTGTCGTGCCCTAGAAAGTCTCAGGATCTCCAAAAAGTGGGACCCTCTAAGTGTTAAAAACAGTATTCTTTTTCTTCATAACATGGTCCTCAAACACAAACCAACCAATTCAACCAAAAAAACAAAGACATATCCAAAACTGGAGAGAAAGTTTGTATTGTTAAAATTATTGAGATGATACATTAAGAGTTATTCAAGGCTAATTTTAAAATGCCTCAGCTTTTAGACCTAAGTAGGATCCGACTCTACCATAAAAATGATTCAACATGGTGGCTTAGCATAGCTGCTTCTACGAATTTATCAAAAATGCTACATTAAAAGAGTCCTATGGCAGAGTTTGGCATAAAATTGTTACTTAACACATAACAGACCTTGTTTGAGAACTTACATTTGGGGTTATGAAACACTGGACCAGGTAACATGGCAGGTTATTAAACGTTAAACCCTTGTGAGACTCAGGGATGCCATCGATTCTTGGCTTTAAGAACAAACACTAGATAGAGGTGGTACTTAGGTGACAAGTTCTAGATCTGATTCTGACCATAACTTGCTGTGTGACATTGAACAAAACAGTTCACCTCTCTGGCCTTTAGTTACCTTCTCCACCAAATAAGAACATTGGTTCCAATGACCTCTGATGTCCTTGCAGCTCTGACACTTCATGATTATACTTTTGATTATACTTTAATGTTTCCTAAATTCCTGCCTTAGCTGGACATCTTTTTTCTAGCAGTTGAATAACCTGTGTGAAAACCTAAACAGACTAACAAATTTTACTTCACAGAAAAAAAATCAGTTAATGAACACATTCTGTATACTGAGTTCTCCAATCTGTCCTTCCCTGCTGAGTGCCCCAGGAACCTCCCAGGTTACACAGAACACTTGAGCTGTCAGTGGGTATTCATAAGCTTGGATGCTCCAACAATTTATGGAAAAAAAAATCAGGGTGAGAGGGTGAGGCAGATAAAGAGAATGACAGCTTAAGTAGTATTCACCTGCTCTTCCTTGGCAATACATGGAGTTTCTGGAACTGTGGGCTTGAGACCAGCTGTACCCAGTTACCTAGGGGTGGGGGTATTCTGAGAAATAATGCAGATTCCTAGGATGCTTTCCAGAAGACCTGATGACTCAGGATCTTCAGGAATAGGGAACAGGAATTTGCTTCTTGGGTGATTCCTTTGTACAGCTTGAGAGTTCCCAATGTTGAGAGACTTATGGGGCAAAAAATACATAAATTTTATCCAGCAACCTAAATTAACGTAGGAAGTACAGTGCGTGAGTCAGCAGATTGCCTCAACAATTGGAACTGATATTAGAGGCAGTGTAAACAGAAAACTAGGAAGAGATGGTTCTCCAGAAACCGGTTTCAAAATGGTATTGACTTGGAGAAGCTTGTGAAACATTTGAGTGACACTCGGGAGACATATTTGAGCTGGCAGTATTGATTAGGGATTATTGCCAATAGGCATGAAGATGGGCAACAAAGTAATGGGGTGAAGGGACAAAAGGTAGGAAGTTTACAAAGATATTCACCAAAACATAAACAGTGGTTGTGTCTGGGCGGTAACATGGATTGTAGATAATTTCTACTTTCTTTATAATACCCTTCCTCATATGTTGTTCAGATTTGCTTTTCAATGAGCATTACTGTTTTTATAATCATTAATCAAAGTATCATTCCATGTCTGATATAACAGAGATGACAAAAACTGCGAAAAATAGCCTGAGAACAAATAATTTCTTCAGAATTGAAAATCCAGAGTTACAATCCTAATATACCTTTAAAAATATTTCTATTAGAAAGCATTACTTTTATTACTATATCATGAATTAATACAGCGAAGCCTCTAATTCACATCATCAAAAGCCAGATTTTTCCTCTGGATGTTTTTCTAATAAGTTTCTGCAGCTTAATCTCTATCTCCTAAATTTAGCATTTTCCCCTCAGAAATGCTTTATTCAGGTCCTGTACACATGTATAATAGTAATTACATGAGAATTCCTTTAAAAATCTGTTTATCTGTTTAATGTTTAAACAACTGATCCAGATTTAGAAAATGTTTATATCCGACAAAAGTTAGTAAAAATACATATAATTTTATATTTATATTAAGTACAGTAAGACTTCTGTGAATTCCCGTCTGTAATCATTTGCTATTCACAATACTTCCCCCTAGTGTCCAACTGAAGGGAAGGCATAGGGGTGGGGAAACAAAGGACATGGTTAAAATAAAATGTTGTGTATGTGTGTGTGTGTCGGAGGAAGGAGGGGAGGGGAGGGAAGGGGGGTATAGATGGACCACTGCTAAGGACCTTGCTGAAATGCTTAGATTTTTCTGCCTTGCATCTTATTGCTTACTAGGTCCCTGAAATAACAGTGAAAATGAAAAAAAAACATTTTGCACAAGCCCTTTCAAAAACAACCAATCACAGATTTCTAAAACTGCCCTATCATGACTTTCAATGTTCATTCCCAACCTAGACTTGATTTCGGAATACCCCTTACCCTTTGCCCAATTTACTTCCAGTTAAAACATTATCCCTTCTGGGGAGGTTGCCCTAAAGAGCAGATTAAAAATAAAAGCCTTTGAAATTTCAAGGAGAGTGTCCCTCTGTGATATGGACAGACTGTAGGGGGCATCTGTTAGTTTAGTATCATCACAAAAGCCCTTCTTCAACTTGAGATTCTTCCTACTCCTCAAGGCTCTATTTAAATCGTTAGGCTACCTCATTTATTCTTTCGGCAGACATTTTCTGACCCCCTGGTATGTGTCAAGCAACAGAGTAGCCACCACTTATTTTGGGGACCACATTCATCACAGACATATTTATATGAGAATACACTCAATCTTGCATTTTTCTGAGGTCTCTTAAGCCCTTGAACTCACCTTTATTTAAACAGAGGGCACCCCAATGCTGCTTATGCACTGGCATTTAGCATGAAAATGGCAGAATTTTTCATTAAAAAATGAGAAAAGATACATAAAGATTTCAAATGTTACTGATATTTCTGAGTAGTGAAATTATAAGTGTTTACTTTCTCTTTTTGGTTATTTAAGTTTTCTACTTCTATCTTATATCTATTTATTGTGCATCACTAGTACTGAAATTCTGGCAAGTGATATAGTACCAGAACTAAAATATTTAACCTTCGTTAAAGAGTAAAACTAAATATTACTATTTTAAAAATGTGAAATAATTCTAAATCAACCTCGAACTCATTCACGTTTTTCAAAAAAAAAAAAAAGCTATTATGAAGGTAATGACTGTTAATAAAGGAGAGATAGAGTGGACAAGAAGTGGCAATTAACACCTAAAAACAAACTGAATGTTTTCACACACTTTTCCACATTTTAATCTGTATTGATTACAACTATAAATCATGTTTCATCTGAAACATCGTGTTTTCTTTCTCCAATGTCTAGACTTTAAACCAAATTTCATTTTGTTGCTAATTTATAACTTGTCACTAGAGGGAGTGGTTGCTCCTTTTTCATTTTAAGCAAGTTTTTAATTTTAAAAAAGCATATTTTTTCTTTAATATGCTTAACATATATTTAAGTTTTAAATGGGAATATGTCGTAAAGGTCATGGATGGCCAGACGGTGTCTGGAGGACCTTCTAATCATCTATGTTGTTCTGGTTACAATTTGTAACTACTCCAGTTAAATCCAGCACAATCTTGATGAAGATAAATTAAATCTCTATTGACATGGGGATTTTTTGTTGTTGCATTTCTACTGTTTTGAAAATGAATCCCTTCTGCTAGCATCACAATTTATATAGCTGTTATAGTAAAAAAAAAAAAAAAGTGACAGTTTTGACAACTAATTTTACCTTCTAATAAACTTGATTTTGAAGTAATTCTGAAGCACAAATTAATGCAATATTCCAGATTACAAGAAAAAAATTCATTTGAAATTCCATGTTTAGGAAAAGACAAGACATGGTGATTGGCACAATAAATACTTATTAAGCTGACAACAGCGATTAAAAACAATTCAGGGGTCCAAGGTTAGTCCACCTGTAGTCTGTCCTCTTCACTTCCCGTCTTATTGCAAAATGAGAAATGAACTTCAGATGTAAACACTGTTCATGGTATTTCAAGCCTCACTATCAAATGTACACATCATCAGCAAACAAAATTTCCTAAATCACTGCAATAACGGCTGCTAACAAGAATTTCTTGGTAACTCCCAATCGGAATAGTAACCTAAACAATGCACCATAGTTCTCGAGCTTTTTGGCCCATCCAGGTTATCGGAGAAATTTTTGAAGGGGCTGATGCAGGGCTATTTCTTGTTTCTCAGGCCTGTCATCAGTACATCAATCAATGACAAAAATACATTGAGAGTGGCTCTTTCATGTGATCACGGAACATGAAGGAAAGCATGCAAATCCAGAGAGCTAATGTGTCTCATACCAGCCCAATGAGATCACTGACATTTATCAACATTATTTTTCTCTATTAGAGCTGTTTTTCAAATTGCAACCATTTTGTTCAGAGGAAAAAGAAGGAAGGAAAATGAGAGGCAACCAGTGGCCTGCTGTAAAAACCCATCTCGAAAGCATCGCAAACCTGGTGCCTAGGTGTTCTGATGCCTCATACTTTTGACAGTGGCTAGCCATGTAGAATTTTAAAATCCCTGTTTCTCACACATGGAGAGGTATATTTTAAGTAGCAATTTTTCTTGCCTGCAGTGAAGGAAAACATTCCCAGGAAGCAAATATCTAATCCATCAGAATAAAATGCACCCATCCAGGACCAACTGAGTTCGAGAAAATTGCATCTCAGAGCATGCTCCATTATGCCCCGGGAACCCATTCATCTCTAAGGCTTAAGCAGCTTGACTTGGGATCAATTAGTATTAATTCTGGGTAGCATCTGATATTCTCAGCATGTTCCACTATCCTCTTCATCTCTTAATTCCTACTATTAGCATGAATTAACATGAGTTCCCAGTTTATAGATGAATTAGAGGTTTAGAGACTTTGGGGTGACTTGAGTTCAGAATGACATTCAGTGAGAATTTTATCAAAACAAAATATTTCATTCTGTTTTATCTCTCTCCTAGTTTGTTCTTTTTGAGTTTTTCTACACAGCTGAGGGCAGACAACACGTACAGGCAATTGAGCCTGATACTGCCCTCACCACCACCGCCCAAATAGCAATGACAAGGTGGTTTAAAAGCAGTTCCAACTTCATAGGTTAATTTGGGGATTTATCTGTAGGAAAGAGACTAGGATACAGTAAGGTATTTTTATGTTAAGGCAAATTAAGCCTTACCCAAAACTACCATAATTAAAGAAAATACCTTCGGAAAAAAATCATAATATGGCACTCAAGAGGTATCTGGAAGTAAAGTGCCACCTAAGATTAATTTACTTAGCCATTTAGTCATTCTGTTTGATCCTCAGATTACTCTGTGTCTTGTATATGAGAAGTGCTACGGAAGCAGGAAGTGTTTGCTTAAAATACAAACCTGCATGAGTTAGCAAAGGTAATAGGAAACAAATTCCACAAATGACAGGAAATACCAGTGGAGTGTGAGACCGGGCAATCTCCCAGCCTCAACTGCTCTGCCAAATGCCACACAACCACATCACGGGCATCTGTGCACAGTGACTTGTCCTTGAGGGAAGAGGGAGACTTAAGTGTTCAAAGACTAGAGGGCTTCCCCGCCCAGGTTGAAAAAAGAAAACGCCAAGAAAATGAAGCATTTCACTTTAAAATATTCTAAAAAATGCCACAGTCTATGACACAGGGAACACCACGACAAAGAGAGAGTAGAGATAAAGTATTAGCACTGAGTGTGTTGAGAAAGGATGGTGATGGTTCAAGAAAAGCAAAAACAAAAGCATTTCTATGGCTAGAGAGAATAATTCTCCCTAAGGAAACATCATGAAGGATTCTAAAATTCACTTGTTTTCGTGTTTAACAACAAGGAGAAGGGCCTGTGCTTCTCCAGTGAAAACATCTCAGTTCTTGTCATCTATATTAACTGAAACAAATGTCTGCCTGTGAAATGAATGCAGCTGGGATTCCCAAGTCACTGTGTGACTAGGTATTCCCCAGGCCAAATGCATCATGTACAGATTTTCGCATTTAATGCCAAAAAATGACAGTCACTTATTCTTGACCTTGATTAAAACTAGGCTCTTGCCATCCAGCTTATTCCTGTGAATGAAATGAGAGCTTAAAGGTTGTACAGTGAAATGTGGGGACCTGGTACGACGTGGAGGGGGCTAAGCCAGCAGTCAGGAGACCTAGATATGTGACACTGCTTGAGGGATTTAACCTTGCTGGTTCACTTACTTTAAAAAGTAGAGGATGACACTAGATGACTAAGAATTTTTACCATCTCTAAAGCTCTATGGTTTTGCTCTTTAGAGCAGTGGTCCCCAGCCTTCTGGCATCAGGGACTGATGCCCCTATGAGAATCTAACGCCTGATGATCTGAGGTGGAGCTGAGGCAGTGATGCTAGCGCTGGGGAGCAGCTGCAAATACAGATGAAGCTTCGCTTGCTCTCCCAGCTCTCACCTCCTGCTGTGTGGCCCAGTTCCCAACAGGCCACAGACCAATACTGGTCTGCGGCTCAGGGGCTGGGGACCCCTGCTTCAGAGGAATGATATTAATATATGTGGAGACTCAACATTAATATTGTGCTCTGAAAATGAATGAGCAGCAGATGTCCTCACCCCCACCAGAGGAAATCCCCCCTGACATGCTTTACAAAGCCCATTAAGTCACAATTTGTTAAGTCACAATTTGGGAATTTAGAAAGCACTAAGTTCCAGGCACCTGGGAAATTCACAGAAATGGCAGAAATACCTTCTGTAGCATTCTGCAACTGCTAATCAGAGACAGCCAGAAAGACCACAGCTTAGGACAAAGTCTAGGCTCTGTGCCTACAAAATCTGGGAGATTTATGATGTTTCTGGGGGTGGACAGGGAAAGTTAGGACAATGAATAAAATCCAAAATAATTACATGAAACTATGGCACTCAGGAGAAACATAAAATGTCATCATAACATTTTCAGAGTTTACTTCTTCATTAGCTAGGCAGGAAAATTAGGGCTCCCACATCTTGTCTTTCCTTCTGACTCAGATGGAGTGTGTGAAAACTCCCCTGGCATAAGAAACAGAAAAGCAAGGAGGCTGATGGATTTATTTATTGACATTTATTGGTGTTCTATTTTCTGTTCTCTATTTACACCAATCATATATCTTCCCTTACTACTTGACTTCTATGATAACCTGGCGCAGAAAGAAGTCTTAGTTACTTGCTTCGATATTTGTATATTTTCTGTACTCATCTGTTTGGAAGTGATTCCCAATCTCCATGACCTCAGACTGCTAGTTGGAGAGAACTGTGGGATTCTAGCATGGCCTATTTTGTGTTTACTGGAAGCAGCTTCCTGCCCTAAAGGAAGAGAAGAATTGATTGCTAATTTCTTTGAAATATCTTCTTTTGAGCTATGGCTCCCTCCAACTGAGTAGATACAAGATTTACTGAAACTGACATTCACAGATATTCAGAGATAACATTTTGGCCAATGGTCTCAACTTTGTCCATGACTCCCTAGATGCACGACCTTTTTACAAGATGCCAATTTGACTGAAGCACGGACCTTTATCCATAACAAATGCCTAGTCTCAAAGGGTCAGTGAAACAACCAAAAGGCAAATTTCAGAGGAAGCCAGGGACATGTAGAATAGTCTCTGGATTATCATGTATTAGCCCTCTATTAACATAAGTATAGATCTCTTTGGCTATGTGAATGCTAGTATAGTAATGCAGCAGCTGGAGTTCCTAGGACCTAAGAAACAGCAGTCTATACTTCCACAGAAATAAAATGGAACCACACGTATAATTTAAAATTTTCTAGTAGCCATATTAAAAAGGTAAAATACCTATTTTATTTAACTCAATATATCTAAAACATTATTTGAACATTTCAATATCTAACATTTGTTTGTTTGTTTGTTTCATATTAAGTCTTTGAAATCCCATTTGGGTTTCACACTTCTTTATTCAGATTAACTGCATCTCAGTTCAGACCAGCCACATTCCAAGTGTTCAACAGCCACATGTAACTAATGGCTTACTCTACTGGATGACAGAGGTCTGGGATAGGAAATTCCATCTTGTTCAAGAAAAAAATTCACACAGTGCTTAAGAATTTGGCTATGGAATCAGACTCAGCTTACCTACTACCTGTGTGACTTTAGGCAAACTACTTGACTGTCTGAGTCTCAGATATCACCTATAAAATGGGTCAATAATAGTACTTATTTTACAGAGTGGCTGGCACAGGGAGAAACTGTCACCACTCTTCACCCCTTTATCCTCCTCAATACAACAAACATCTCGTATATAGTAGGTACTGTATTATCTGCTTGGACCGCTATAACAAAATACCACAGACTGAGTACCTTAAACAACAGACTTTTATTTCTGGTGAAAGTTGTCTTCCTGGCTTACAGACAGCTGCCTTCTCCCTGTGTCCTTGCATAACAGAGAAAGAGAATGAGTTCATTCTCTGGCATCTCTTCTCATAAGGACACTAATACTATTGGATCAGGGCTCCATCCACATGTCCTCATTTAACCTTAATTATCTTCTTATAGGCCCTATCTCCAAATACAGTCATATTTGAGGTTAAGTCTTCAACATATGAATTTTGGGGGGACACCATTCAGTCCATGGCAGGTGCCATGAGATATAAGACAACTCTACAGAATGCAGACTATTTCATTGGTCTCAAGGAACTGAATATCTGTCAGAAGTGACGGCTATTCACAAAACTAAGTATAATAGATAATGCTTAAAATGCTAAAGAAGAGATTAAAAACAAGGTGTGAGGGAGGTGCAAGGAGGAAAAAATTTGGTGGTGTGCTGGGCTAAAAGAAAAAGCTCTCATTTGTAGTATTTGCTATAACTTCCATAATGTAAATACTCCCACCATGGCTGATTTCAAGCTGCCAGAGGATTACTGAATATTTACCGATCAGTATTCAGCTCTCTCTAGTCAGTGTGAGCTAGCTCCAGCACACTCTCGGAAAATTTCAACTTAATAGAACAGTTAGCCAAAGAGGTGAAGAACAGTTAGCCCAACCCTGAAAGATAAGTAGGAGAGGAAAGAAAGCTTAAAGTGAGATGGAAGAATAAGTGGGAAGAAAATTGAGAGATAAGTGCATGATGATTCAAAAAAATAAGTAACCTCTTGGGGCTGGAGTATATGATAGGAAATGAATCAAGAAAGATAGCCTAGGATTGGATCATAACAGAGATGGAATACAAAAACATGTAAGGGGCTTTCTTCTATAAAATAGGCCATTACAAAGGTCTCTAATTGGAGAGTAACAAGAATAAAATGTAGCACTTCGCCTTTCACAAAACAGATGTGCATTATCTCACTTTCTCCTAACACAGACCTGTGCAGTAGGGAGAACAGAAATTACCACCCCTGTTGTGAGTTGGATATGAAAAGACATCCACTCAGATCTTCAGAATGTGACCTTATTTAGAATAATGACCTTTGCAGATGTACAGTCATGTGCCTCTTAACAATGGGGATACATTCTGAGAAATGCATCATTAGACAATGTTGTTGTTGTGCAAACTATACAGAGTGCACTTACACAAACCTACATGGCCTACCACTGTTGTATGTGTGGTCCATCACTGACTGAAACGTTGTTATGTGGTGCATGACTGTAATTAAGGTGAGGATCTTGAGATGATATCAGCCCGGATTAGGACAGGCTCATGAGTCCAAGGAATGGTGCCCTTACAAGAAACAGAAAAGGAGAAACACAGAGGCACATGCAGGGAAAGGTCATGTGAAGACGGAAGCAGAGACCGAAACGATGCAACAGTAAACCGAGGAATGTCAAGGGTTGCCAACCACCACCACAGGCTGGGAGAAAGGTGTGGAATGGACTCTTTCTCAGCGCCTCCACAAGGAGCCCACCTTGCCAGTACCTTTATCTACTACTTCTTGCTGCCAAAATTGAGAGAATTTCTGATTTTTAATACACCCACTTTGTGGTAATTTGTTACAGCAGCCTTAGGAAACTCAGAAAACCTCTAAAGAAAGGTGAGTATTAAATTAAGGCTTCAGAGAGGTGAAGTTATTTGTTCAAAACCACTGGTCTAAAACTTGGTGGGGTGGTACTGGGACCCAAGTCCCTTGGCAGCTGGTCTAGTGCTCAATCTATTTCACATGGCCTTGACTTTCAAAGAACACGAGTCACAGGAAAAGTATAAAGCCGCATAATGTTGCCTTGTGATAGGGAGAAGCAAAACATAAACTTTACCTCCCGCCCAGGAATACGGAATCATGCTTTTGCCCTGTCTTTTCCTTATTTTCCCAATTGCCTGTCCCCATGAATGTGTTTACTAGTACCCATTCCAGGGCAATCTGCAGGTTCCCAAGCAGGGTCAGCTGGCCTAATGGTAGTGCCGGCCCTTTGAGCAGCTCCAAGCACCGTGGTCTCTGGATTGTTTGCTCTCATAACTCGCACCCTGCCGGTGTGTGTGGGGCCACCCTGTAGCCAGCCATGCCCGAGAGAGGAAAGTCACTTAAGGAACTGAGTGACTTTTACCATCACTGAAGGATTTGACAAGTTTATCCCAAGGGTGTCTATCATCTAGGACACTGAACATGCCACTGCAGGCCCTATGGCAAGGTCACTTCTAAAAACTGTGGAGTCTTACCAGCACATAAGTGTCAGGCCACTTTTTATGTCTTGCTCCATTAACCCTGAAATACTTTGTCTTCTGGGGTCCGGATGGGAGGACCCAGAATAACATGTTCCTGCCAATTCAGTGAAAATCTTTATCTTTAAACTTATAGAAATCTTGATAATCCTGGGGATAATAGAAGTGACATCCAGCACATAGCAGAGAATGCGGTGCAACCAGTAGAGTAAATTGATCAGCTCTGGAACACTTTTTAGCCACCCTTTTCCAAGGACAAACTCCAAGGGACTATTTCTTTGCCATTCATTCATGCTGCTGGGAATGTGCCCTTATTGATCTCAATGTAACCACCATAGCTACAGGTACCCTCAGAACCGATAGTTCTTCTATTGTGGTTTCCTCATAGAAACCTGTGTTCCCTTGGGTGAAGGTCTGGCAGGATACAACAATACAATGGCTGCTTACTGTCAAGAGCAACGGTGATCTTGTTCTTCTAGAGAGATATTGCATCAGAAATACTAATATCAGGCAGTCCATCATTTCCTCTTGTTGTGTGGACAAGCCTCTCTGATAGACATCTACATTTTGACAGAGGTGCCAACAAGAATGGCAATGCAAAACTCAAAGAGAGGAATACAAGAAGGGCAAAGCCACCCAAAGGATGAAGCAATGACCAGAGTCCCAGCCAGTATTCTCAGCTGCATCTTTCAAAAGATCACTAAAAAATCATCGATTATACTCTTACTATTCTCCATACTATAGACTCAGTGAAATGAAGATGGACCTTAGACAACCATTCTGTTGCCGTCAATGTCTTAAATGCCCTTAAAGGAGAGAGAACCCTCCTAATGAGCCTGCTTAACATCATCAAAGAAAGATGAATACCAAATACGGTTCACAAAGCAAACCTCATCTTAAATCCTTTAGAACAGCAGTCTCCAACCTTTTTGATACCAGGGAACTATGAGAATCTAATGCCTGATGATCTGAATTGAAGCTGAGGTAGTGATGCTAGCACTGGGGAGCGGCTACAAATACAGGTGAAGCTTCTTAGCTGGCCCGCTGCTCACCTCTTGCTGTGTGGTCCAGTTCCTAACAGGCCACCGAATGTTAAGTCCGTGGCCCAGGGGTTGGGGACCCCTGCTTTAGAACTTGATGAAGATACCTAGAAATTCAAGCTCGATGCAATTATGAGGTTTTACATTTTTTGCAAATATAAAATATAAATTTTCAAAGGTAATACTTTAGATCTAAACTTTATACAGGTCACCTGCAGAATCTGAGAATCTGAATGTCTCTTCTCATTTAATTTCTCCTGTTACAAGTTTAGTCAGGAAGGGTTGTTTGTTTTGTGGCTACTGGAAAGTTTGACATAAGCTAATTCAAGGAGTTCAGGTGATTAGAGCTTTTAGGGAAGAATGCCATCACGTGTACCTGGATGCAATCATCCCAGAAACATTTCCTGTGGCACCCCGGGAACTGCCAGCCATATCAGTGAGATGCCTATTTGGGTTCACACAGCAGCAGGAGGCCAAAAGAAACTGCTTGTCAAATTTGTTTACTTTAAAGAAAACTAAACTTATGAAAATGATCTCTCAGGGAAATGGCAAAGAGGAATGGTTAAAGAGCATGGCTTGTAGAAACCAGAAGACTTCAATTTGAATTGTGGCTCTAGCATTTACTAGCTGTGAAACCCTGGGAAAATTGCTTAGCTCGAGTCCATTTACTTCCACATAAAGTATCAATAACAAAATGCAATCTATAAAGTAGTTGTGAGCATCGAATGCATACAACCCTGGCAAAACGCCAGCACACAGTAGGTATTCTTCTTCTTTTCCACCACTGTCACAGATACCCTGGAGAATAAAACCTATGACCTACTTCCATAATCCATTCGAACTCCAAGTTAAGAATTCTTTGTTTAACATATACATTTAGACTTTGGGACTTGGATAGGATCTACAAGACATACAAGAACAAATGGCTAAAAAAATGTTTGAGAAAGTTAAAGTCCCCTTTATATTTTCAATTAGAAAATTAAATAGGAATTGTCCAGATTGTGATTGTTTCTGAAGCAGCTGTAACATCATAGTTTTTCAAATTTTATGACTGAATATTAGCAATCATCTGGAATATTCCCATTAGACTGATTTATGAGAATCTGGTTATCTGGTTACTGTTGGTAACCAGACCCTGAAAATAAATATCAATTTGCAGCCAGACACTGAACATGGCTGTTTTATAGGTTTATCATCATTCAAATCTAACAATGAACCAAAGAGCTCGCTTCTTTTCTTTCTTACATGCAAATTTAGTTATTTTATCCATCACTCTCTTCTCATCTTCTTTGAAAGTGTAGATTTAAATTCACAAGGAACTGGGTACTTCCTTTGCTTTTTCTGTTCCACCTACAAAGTCATATACTGGGGCTGGAATTATAACTACTGAACTGTCATCTTGACTCAGTAGAAACCTCTCAAGGACTGCATCTTTTGATAACATTATCCTCAGTCTTCTGACATTAAAATATACTGTTTTATATGTGCTAGAAAATAAGAGAGGGAGGAAAAGCACAATCCACGGAAAGTCAGCAGAAGTACAATCTGAAATGAGACTTTTCTCCTTTTTTCCTATCCACAAACTGCCCTTGGGGCTTTTCCCTCAGTTTCTGTTAACGCTAGCCCAGCCTCTTAGGATCTCTCATGTGTCTTGTGCTTTAGAATCCCGTGAAATTGTAACTCCAAAATTGATAAGGACGGGAAGATCACTTCCTTTTTAACAGGGAAGAAGGCCAGGGAGGTCGGTTTACAGGATGTTCCTTGCCAAAGAGAAGCCCCATTCAATGCAAACAGGATGAAAACAGGCCACCCTTGGCTCTGCCTGAACGAGGACATTTTGGAATGTCTTTATTACATACACAAAAGGGTTCCTCTGTTCAGTTTGACTCTACCTGAAAATCAAAGACAAAATAATCTTTCTCCCTACTTGAAGTTCACAAATAAGCTTTCTGGGACTGAAGCACTAATTGAATAAATTATTACCAAGAAAATTCAGCCACAAAAGAAACTAATGTTAAGATAGTAAAACCTCATACAGCACTGCAACCAGGTTCTCAAATAAGTTTCTTAAATCACTCAGAACAAACTAAACAAGTGGGAACAATAAGGCCACATTATTAAATTAGAAAAAGCTGCAAATTATTATGAAAACTGCATTTCTGTATTATAATATGTAGTGATAAGTAGTATTCTTTGGTATGATGTGTCCAAATGTTTGTTTTGTTGTTGCTATTAAAATGTTTTTAAAGCAATGTAACCATTTTCAAATAAAATCTTAAACCTCAATGCATTATGTAGATAAAAAAGGGTTTTAAGTATTATATATTTTACAAAATCTAATTTTACTACCAAATTTACTCTCGATAAAGTTAATTAATGAGGATGAAGTTGTTTGATTTACCCCAAAATTTTAAACTGAGCATTACAGATAATAATATTTGCTTCAGCATTCAAATTATATCTATTTTCTTGTTGGTTTTATTGTTCTGAAAAATGCCCAATTAATACAGACAAGTAGTTTCAAAGAATAGTTTTTAATTTTTCACCCTGCTGTGTCAAGATATTCAATTAAACATAGATGATACAAGCTTTATTCAAAGTATATCCAGTAAAATCCGACTAGATAACAAGGCTTCGATGTGATAACATTTTGTATTTCATTATAGTTTTTAAAGTTTATAATTGGTCACTTTTACACTATTATGTTTATAGTTAAACAGTTTAAAATTTACTCCCTTTACTTTGCCTATAAATATAAATCATTTGTCCATATCACATTCAAAAATTGCTTTGACTTTATTATAATATTTAATTCTCTGTAATTTCAATTACATGCCTGTCTCATATATTCTTCTAATTCCCCACAACTGAGGCAATGTGAGTCTATCAACAGGTTGACCATGTCGCAGGCTGTGGCACCTCTCTTGACCTTTATCAGGCAATGTCAACTCAATCTTGGCTCCTGGTCTAAAAATGAATCCTTCTTAGGTATTTATGGTGTCAATTCTTTTTCTACTCTAACTTCCTTTAAGAGTCACTCCTCTTGGGAAACATGATGATAATATGGTGAGATCAACTGCAATAGTATTTTTAAAGAGTCTCCCCCTCAGTCTATCCAACAAAGTTCTTTTTAGCCAAAGGTGAATCTATCTTACTAGACGCCTAGGCAGCGAAAGCCAAGTCTTCACAGTTGGCTTAACTCAGCATGTCTTCTTTTTAAAATGTCATGCATGGAACATAATTTGAAGGTCTGTCTGTATTAAAAAGCCTGAATCAACTGCCCTTCAATTAGTGTAGGATACCTGCCAAGGGTTCCTTCTAAGAGCTCACCGTCTTTTGTGCATCTAATCAGGGAAGTAAAATGCCAGTAAAAACTGGCAAAAAAATCCAGTTAGGAACCAAGCCACCAATGCCTCCTTTGTATAAGTAACAATAGCTCACCTTCCCCAAGAGACTGATTCACTTTCTTGGAGCAAATCACTGAATTTCCTATCACTAGCCCAAAAGATCCCATGGAGCTTTAGTTTCTATACTTTGTATTACAAATAGGGTTGTTTTTCCTGAGTAGTAGTAGTAGTAGTAGTAGTAGTAGTAGTAGTAATAATAATAATAATAAAAACACTGATCAATATTTTTCAAAATACCTACTTCCTAGCCTGGTCCCACAGAGAAAATACACCATTTCCAGCAAGTCTTCCATCTACCCACTGCCTCCAACATCACTCACCAACTGAACTAACCAGGGCTCAAACTATAGCATGCTGAAGAGTGAGACTGAAATTGATCATTAAAATTTTGACTACGTGTCTGTCTACTTACCACATATTTTTCTGATTTCCTACATTAAGGCACTGTGATCAACAGGATGACCTTGCAGCAGGCTCTGGTACCTTGTCAGTCAACATCAACTTAGTCTAAGTTGCTGGCTTTGCTTTGATCCTTTAACCAAAGTCCTCGAAAACCGAGTCCTGCCTTGTAAAAAGTAACTCAAGGGCTGGTATCAGATTCCCAAATCCCAATCTCCAAAATTAGGTTTCTGCTTCCTGCTGTCAGGTTCCTAATGCTAACCAATGTTAGCCCACTGCCTGACTGCTCTCTATCACTGGATAGGATTCCTCTTCCTGCTTCTCTCTATTCCAAGCCTGGGTCTTGTGCTAATTTTCCTGCCTGGGTCTTCAGCTGTCAACTCTCACTGAGAATCTCCTAGTCCAGCCAATAGGCCACACTCTCTAGGAGGCAATCACTTAAGGAAGGAGCATATCTCTTAGGAAGCTGGACCTCTGAAATAGCCTTAAGTGAAAAGCAAAGAGAGCCTGTGTACCCTGACCTTAGTCATGGTGAGTCACAAACACTCAGAAGGGGCTCCTGAGCAGAGGATGATGTGACAATATCCCTTGCACAGAAAGAAGTGAAACATAGAGCTGAACTGTGGATATCAAAAGCAGCGAGTACGAGCTGAATACTGCGATTACAAAATGCCTACAAATCCACTCGTCCAACAAACACTGTCTATACACTAAATAAAAGTTGTCCTCATGATAGAAAAAACCATTAGGATTCACCATGCTAATATATGGACGTTGAAGGAAATAAGCAGAAGAAAGAGGATCTGCCAGTCTTGAAGGAAATGGGCAAAAAGTGAAGTCAGGTAAAACAATCCTGGAAACTATAAAGTGGATTGCTAACATGTTTTAAAATTGTATTATTATCTGTTTTGTTCTCCCTGAGCATTTAGCAAGTCCCATTGTTCTCTGCTGTATTAATGGAACCAAAGGAGGGGATTATCCCATATCAGCTCTTAGGTCACAGAATAAAAAGATCATCAGTGTCTCTTTGGGGAAGGATGATGGCTAGGGAGCATGAAGGGAAGGAGCCTCACGAGAACAGTGGAACTGGGAGGAAAAGAGTAAGAACCACATGGTTTTCTTCAAGAAAATCCCCTTGAATGTTCTGGATTCTGTTTTATCCCTCAAGGAAGTAGCTCTCTCTTCCCATTTGTCTAATGTCTGGGTTTTCACTGTTCCAAGTCTGCTGTATCATACCAGCAGCCACTTGAGTTTGAGAGCAACTCAGTGGTGAAGTGGTGGGAAGCAGTGTAACATGGTTACGAGACGACAGAATCTGGATCAGAAATAGGCTCAATCGTGAGGTCTGCTGTGCTGTTTCTAATGCGGCCTTGGTTAAGTTACTTAACCTTTCTCTGTACATATTCACATATATGTGTGTGTATACATGCATACACAATCTTTTCATAGAGTTATTGTAAAGATTAAAAGAGGTAAAGTGATGGAAAGTACTTTCCAAGTATCTAGCACACAGCATGAATGAAAATTGTTGGTTATTATTTCCCATAGGTAAAAATTTTCCAGGAAAGTGCTATTCTGTGCAAAAAGCATATTCTTTGAATTGACATCCTACGAGTAATCTCATATTCCAGTGATCTCATATTGCTATCAAAGTAACTTGCGAAAATTAAATTTGCTAGCAGCCTAGGTGGTCTATATTTCATAATTATGCCCTAAAATCCCCCTTTAAGGAAGATACAATTTAACATTTCCTAGGGTCCTACTATGTGTTGGGTACAGCTTAGGCCACTATGATGAATAATGATAAGATACTCACTTCTTCTAAAAAGGAGTTCACAGTCTAGAGAAAGGAACAGACAAATGCCAGATAATTAATTATGACATCACATACAGGTTGCACATTACTGAACTGAGAAAATTCATCGAAAACACAAGGGAAAAAGAGATTGGTTCTGTCTTTCTGGAGCAGAAGAGATTAAAGCAGAAAGTTTACTTTTCCTTGTGAACTTGCAATATTACTTTGAAGGAGCAAATGAAAGGGAAACAACAACAAAAAATAAGGTTAAGTAAAAATATCCACCAGATACCAATGAGTAGTCTAAGGGAATGGTAGCAGAAGCTACGTGAAGCACCCAAATCATTTCATTGGAGTTTTGCCTGTGTAAAGATGAAAAAATTGGGCTTGTGTTTTAGGGCCTATAAATAATGTAGTGAAAGTTAAGAAGCCCGTGATTCATACCCCAAAAAACCACAAGGAGTTTATGAATATGCATCGCCTTTAGCAAAGAAAATTAGATTGGCCTTAATGCTACTGGCAAAATAAAAATGTAGATGATGTTTTTTCTATTTAAAATATGGGTGGGATTTTTTATAGGAAATAAAAAGCAAACTAGAAAGTACCATAAAACATAATACATCAAAATGGGTTATGATACATATTTTAGAGAGAGCGTAAACTGAAAAATACTCAACGTTACCTTAGGACAATTGGTTTACAAGGAATATATTTACTTTTCTAAGGACAGATGTGTTAAGTAAACAATATGGATTCCATTTCTGTGACATTTAATAAACTAATAAGTCACTTGGTCTAGGAGTCAAAAGTTTTTGCCAATATTTTCATTGTTTCCTTTATCTAAACGCTGTCTGCATCTCTAATAAATAACTTATCTCTTTCACCATATTCCTCACTTCAAAACCCTGCGAGATCTGGCAGGTCTGAGAAACCATCACTGGGTCCTGTCTAGAAACTTCAACCTGACAATCACACACACCTGGATAAGATGAGTGAGGCACCGTGGACTCTTCCAGATCCTGCACCCTGAGCTGTTTTTGCACTTGCCTAGGACCCTCCTCTGCCTTGTTATAATTATCTGCTTTCCGTGCTGAAGCACTGTTCTAGGTCTTTTCTCTTTCTGACTGATTGCTTCTTTTGTCAGCTCTAATTAATGATGCATGATGGTGTTTAAAACAGTTTCCATAAAGCTTTCTTAGTCTTTATCACCCAGAAAGTAAAATACAGCCACTTTATGGAATATAACCTTAATTAACCAAAGCAATCTCAGATGAATCACCCTGAAATTCTTCAACAGACTGTCTGGTGAAGACATCCCCAGTTATGTACTGTTTTTAAAAACCTATACACACCTTCTGAGACATGTTTTCAACCAATCTTTGTCAAACTCCCTGTACTGGTATCTCTGAAACAGACAACAGCTCTGGTGGCAGGAGCTTCAAAAGTAGATTCAAGTGTGTAAGACACAAGCCGAGGAGAAGTGGAACCAACACCTCAACTCAAAATAGCACATGGCAGAATGGTTTTATCACCCTTGCCCTTTGACATCTGAAACAAGGTCTAAAGATAAAAGCCAGCACAGAACATGTCACCAATTCCTTTGAGCATATCCACGCTGAAATCTCCTGTTCTTGAGCTCAGGCTGCATGCTTGCTCTGCAATAACTGTGATTTATCTAAAAAGAAGCCAAACAGCGGAAACACCTAAGCTGCTAATATGTAGGTAATCACTTCTTGTCAGGAGTGAACCCTTTGGGAAATAACTGCATGTCTCCCAGAGGCACAGACAATGATTCAGCGAACTTAAGCAGCCAGAATGGCAATATTTAAGAATCATTGGAAACGCAGGGAGAAAATACAGCTCTGAAAGGTATTTACCCAAGCAATTTAAATGTAAAAAAAGATAACTGCCAGAATGTACTGTGTTATAGACATGAGCACATCCAACTTAGAAAAGATATGGATTTTGAAAATTACATAAAAGCAACAGCAATAACCACCACTACAAAAAAAAAAAAAAAGGACATCTAGGTTATTTGTCAATTGTCCTGGTTGGATATAATCAATGCAAATTAATTTTCACAGAATTAAAACTGGTTTTCACAAGATGGGTATGGATCTAATGTTCAAAACACAAAGAAATCATGCAGTTTCAACAGATACATTATTTCCCCTTGGTCTCCTATAAGTCTTATAAACTGAGAAGTTGTCTCCTCTGGAATTTAAGTTAGATTGGTTGGCATTTCCAGGACTTTGGGAAGGGAACTATTTGCATTTATGCCATTGGACTATCTATTTTGGATTATTCTATACCTGTATTTATATAGAATTTACATTCTCAGTAATAATTTGAAGTATCTATGAAATTGAGGAAAAATGTCTTAGTTCTGATTCTTGAAAGTATTATCTCAAAAAAAAAACTGTACCTCAGAGTCCTTATTGTCCACAATCCTAGTAATTCTTTTTATTTTTATAGTTTCTACGTAAAAGACAGCAGCAACACAACGTAAGCAGAACTGCAATTTTGTAAGTACGGATGAACATCAAAATTACTGCTGTATACTATTAAAATACAACTCTGTGGCATAAATACTGTGTGTGTGTGTGATATGGCTTTATAATACCATAGAAGTCTTTGACTGAAAAAAGATTTCAGAACCAGTCTAGGAAAATACTCTCACTTTACAGAGAAAGACACAGAAGCACAAAAAAATTGTGATTTCTAGTCAATGACTGGTTGGAAGAAGGGACATGATCTGAACACAGGTCACAGAACCGTCAATGCATGCCCACTTTCAACTGTGCACAAATCCACCTTGAATGGTCCCAGTGACCTTTATTGTAAGGATTCCCTTAGTGTCACATTCTACTAACATTTAATGAAATGTTAAATTTCATTAACATACTAACATAAAATGAAAGCCTTAGTTTCTGACTCACTTCCTCATGGAGTGTGCATCCCTTCTTGACACCAAGTCTGAAAGAAGAAACCCTTTTCTCAAACCTAAACGTCAACCAATGAATGCTATATTTCTTTTGCTTCTTTATTCTGCCAAATATTATAATTAAAGCCCAAAAAAACCAACACATGTTACTAACATAGTCACCATAAAAATAACTGGGTCAAGATGATAATTTCAGTGTATAGATTGATTGCTAATGTATAAGAATAAACATCTGTTACAGAGAATTTCATGGGATGATATTACAGACACATCTACAAAGCAGAGTGCATAAGGACTGTCAGCCAGGATGGGTCCAATAATATACACATTTAAAGTGAATTCTGTGTATATAAGACATACTTGGGTAAACCTCCTAGCCTAGGTATAGCCTTGACTCCAACATCCCATCAAAAATCACAGCAAAACTGTCTTCAGGAAAAGTTGAACAGTGACTTAAAGTACAGTTAATAACAGGGTAAGTATTCAAGACTTTGAAATAACTCCCTTGCAAGCTCAGACTGGACAAGGTCAAGAATCACACAATCGAATATAAATTCGCACATTTCAGTCCTGACAGAGTAAACAGACTGATGTGAAAATAGCCTCTTCTCACATCATTCCCTCTTCTGTCATCACCAAGCTGGTCTTGGCTGCCAGTCTACCTCAGGATGGAGAAGAAAAGGGAGGTCCTTTAGAACATTGCTCAGAGAGAAAAGAACTCAGTGGTTGGGTGCCCACCATAGGAGGAAGAACAATGAAAATGCAAGTTTAGGGATATATAATTTGATTGTGATCCAATAAAGAAATAGGAAGGAGAGATTTACAATACTATTTAACAAGGAAGAATAAAACGAGATTTGGTCAAGGGCTGGCAGAAACCAGTGCTTTTCCATGACTGGAAGGTCAGGGTTCTACATTCTAGACAAGTGTGCTGACAAAATTTTAAAACTTACCAGAAAGGGTTGATGTGCGAACACAACCACAAACTGTCAAAAGACAACTTGTTTTAACGAGGTCCCTATTTCTTGTAAGAAAGTCTCCGTAATATTCTGATTCTCTATGGACGATTTAACTGAACATTTTTTGGTACCATCTCCAGAATAGTAACCAGAAGACTTTTCCTTGATAACCCTGAGTATAGAAGTATGCGTGCTGAGATCTTTTCTTTAAAAATGTTTACTGCCTCATATATGGTTATACTAATCATCTAAGCATTTATAATTTCTTAATGAGTTTTCAGATAAGACCTTCAATCATTTCACCATTTTCATCTTGTTCTATCCACAAGATAAACAAACTCACTGATTTTCTACCTCAGATGCACAATAAAATCACCAGGGGAGATTTTTAAACATACCAATTCTTGGGCCTCACCCCCAGAGATTCTGATTTAATTGGCTGGCGTAGTGCCCAACTATTTGGCATTTTTTTTGAAAGCTCCCCAGGCACCCACCCAGTTGATCCTAATGATTAACCAAAGTGGAGAACTTCTGCCCTATATTCTTTCCCCCTAGATTCAAAAGCTAAGAGATTTCTCTCTTCTTCTGAACTTGTTCCATAATTTTCTTGAATCTGACTTTTATCCTTATTCATCCCTTTGACCCACTTTCCCAAATTTTATTACAATATTTTTGGTCAATGTATTTCCTGCCTTCCCAGATTTGAGAGGATATGCATCACAGAGGCATTTGTCAAAATTCTGGCCACCAACAAAAATGATGGCTAGGTCAAGGCCCAAGACAGAATCTTGTGGCATGGTTTTACAAACCCATCACTTTTAGGTAGGATCATTCAACTATTTAGCATTCTCTCTCTCTTCCTAGCATTTCTCCATCTTTTCCATAAGAATAACAAGAGTGATCTTATCAAACATACACAGAAATTCCCTAATCTACCTACCCTGTCAAAAGAGAAGCCGGGGAAAGTCCGACGTGACAGAACTACTCCATTTCATTCTCAGCTATCATAGTTTAATAACCCTGCTTTGAAAAAGAAGCCAAGTACCCAGGAATTTCCCAGATTTCCTTGAGACTGTTGATAGGTTTTCTTTGCAAATACCTTCATTTTTTTCCCTGAGTCTATTTTGTTATGTTTAGTGAACATAACAAAATAGACTCGATTCTTCCTCCTCCAAAAAGATCTCATTCGTTTGCAGGAGAGGAGCTCTACATGTATACAGTGCTCCACAGGGAGTGATGGCTTCATTCCATCAAGAAGACATTTTAATTTTCTACTGAGGAACAGAAAATTCCTTTTTCTTTGCCAAGAAATGCACTTCACTAAAACTTTGAAATTGTCCAGAAGTGCAGATTAGTGTTATTTAACATGGAGAACTTATCTCCATACTGTATTAAACTTTGTACCTCCCCTGTAGGGACTCTAGGCACACATTAAGGAAGAAACAGCTAAAAGCTCACTGGGAGATGATAATGCTGGAGGTTGAGTATGCTAATTGGTGCTTTTCATTAGGACAACTTATATTTTAAGGCTAATTAACAGGTGAGCACAATATGATTTACTTCTTCAAGAAAGAAAATCCTATGTATGAGATTACTGGGGTTTTATTTCTTCTGTTTTAACATTTTTCAATTATAAACATTTTTGATCATTTCTAGCCTTAAAATGTGGTGCAAAATGTGGTGCTTCGAATTAATTGCTTCTAAAATTTTTCTGGAAACCAGATAGTAGTGGAAAAATAAATGAACTGCTAATTATTCCAAGATTTCTGTAATAATTGGTTAAAGATTCACAAAGTCTCGTTTGATAAGGGCAGAGAGATATTCTTTACAAGAGTAATCTCTGACTGAAGCATTTTAAATATTAACTAGAAGTGATCCACTTGCATACAAACACCCTGACATAATGTACCAAGGAACTACTGTTCACCAAAGTGTCGGATTGTTTCTCTCCTTCTGCATATGAAAGATTTCGCTCCATGTCTTGTCTTTAAAAACAGTATATTATGCTTAACTCTACTTGGTATTCCCCAATGTCAAATATTCCACAAAATTATAACATAAATGTCACTTACAATTTGTTTTCAATGTGTAGAACCAATCTCATACCTATGATACTGAAAAATGCAAAATCTCCACCTTGAAACATTTTTTTAAAATGCTTTTAAGAATAGTTCCTTCACCTGGTGTTCATTCTCTCTACAAATCAATGAGCCACACCATACATCTGTTAGGCTTCCCTAAACAAATGGCACAGAGCTTTATTTATTTATTTTATTTATTATTTATTTTATTTTATTATTTTATTTTATTTTATTTACCATGTTTCTATGGTAAACTAGATTCTCATGAGAAATTCTTCATTTGCTACTGAGACCTGTGTAGGAGTTTTGCTAGCTAAAAAATTCCAGGAAGCATCTGAAAGAATATTTCCCTTGGATTTCATAGGAAAATAAGTCAAAATTTCTAGACCCAACATGAGCATGAAAATTCCTATGTATTCTGCACAAAAGTGTAGAGCAACATTTGTTTCCTATAATAACAAATCCATATCTACTGACTCAGTGTCTAGTGGAAATAAATATATTTATGATATGTCATTTACTGTATCCATAGGGCAGAAAACCATCGAGTACAGAAGAAAGATTCCTCTAAAAGAATTTTCGGACATAATTAGACCAAATTCAAATGAGCAAATGAGCGGTCCGGATGGAGAGAGAAAAGTTAGGCTGCTTCTTTTCCTATGCCAAACATTCCAGAACTCTTTTCTGTATTAGAAGGCAGAGATATCTATTCTTAAATGATTTCTGGAATTCAATTGTAAAACTTGACAAAATGCTCTATGGTATTGGAAGAACTAATGGAAATAGTTTTTAACAGAAAAAAATAGAAGATTTAGGAGAAATGGTTAGGGTATTTCATTGGAAAGTACCAAGATGTTCATAAAGTTACATTATTTTTCTGGCTATAATAGAACTCAAATATTAAGTAAAGCTGGAAGCAACACTAGAGGTGATCTCATCTGAGTTCTTATTTTATAAATGCATTGTATTATTTTTTAAAACCAAAAATATTTCCCAGTAAATCATGCAAAACATCTTCCCATACTGTTTCCTCATAGCAGAGGAGAATAGGTAATTAAAGTAAAAGGAAACAAGTTTAAAAGCAAAACAAAAAAAAATCCTTGGAATTTTTATAAATTATTTATGAATGCATTAATAAATACATCACAAATTAATGAAAGACAAGCTAAATGAAGTCACATGTACATGATGTTGAAATTAGTAACTAAGACAAAGTTAAATTTAAAACAATCATATTTACAGATAAAAGCAGAAAAAATATAAAATATTTTACATTTTTATGTGATATAGAACCATACACATTTAGATAATGCCCATAAGGTTGTGGAGAGGGACACTTTCATTTGTGAATTAATCAAAACAGATTTTTGTACATCATATTTCTGTAGAAAAATAACATTGGCTGTACTCATATTTAAGTATGGCTATTTGATATTCTACAAATCTGCATTTCAACTAAAATGGCAAAATCATATTATAAAGATCAGACTGTATCACTTTCTATTCTATTTCCAACAGTCTTATTACTGTGGTTACCGAGCCCATTCTCTATCACTAAACAGCGGGGTGAACTTTGGTAGATTTTCCTTTAAAGTGGAGCTAATGATAAAACCAATAAGGTGAGAATAAATGAGACACCACAACTAAATCATTTCAACATAATACCTTACATGATTCAGTAAACACTAGTTAGTATTATTTGTTATTATATGCTGTACATTAATAAAAGAACGCTAAAATGAAACACTAAGTCTTGTCTTGATTGATATTCTTTTAAATATTTTTTTAATCATCATCCTATATCACTTTTAATTCACATTTAATATGGGCTGGACACAGTATTTCTTTTACAATTGTATACTTTTGTTAATATTTAAAAACTGGCTATCACATTATCAATGAGTCACATCCTTTCATTTGCCAGCTTGGAAAATGAATCTGTACCAATGTAAGCAATTCTCTCACCTAATCAACTGTGACACAAAACCATAACTAAGGTATCATAGGCACTGAGGTTTACAAGCTAGACTCAATCAACAGTCACAGATAAATTCCACCATAATCTTATTCGTGTATAATTTCTTTCCCTGAGCTCTTAACTTCAGACTTAGTGATACAGAAAAGCCAACAGAAACCAGCATAAGAGTTGAACACTGTATCCCTTGTGAATACAAGGAAAAAATTAGAATAAATCCTCCATGTCGGTGTCCAAAGTACTTTAGATTTTTTTTGGTTTACCAACCAGTCAAGTCACAAAAAATACAGAAATGGTGGAATATTAAGCATTTGGGCATTGAGAGACATGGAATATCACAAGGAAAATGTGCATAACTCTATGTTTTTGTTTAACTGGATAAGGATTAGCCAGTTTGGGTGGCTGTGTTGTCCTCAGTTGTTTAAATACACAATCACACAGTAGAGGAGCTCTGTTTGGCAAAATAAGTTAGATAATCATGACAATAAATAAACCACAATGATTTCTTGCAAGTCAGTTATTTTCTTCTACCATGCAACAGTTCACATTTTCCAGTAATATCAACAGAGCATCATGGTAAAGCAATTTCATAACCAATTTTTGAAAAAAAAAAAAAAAAAAAAAAAAAAACAGCAAGTCACTGTCTCTTAATATAAGTCTATACCATGTAAAAATTAATTCTTTTAATAATGAGAAGTACATGTCATAGGAAGTTAGGCTCCTGGAAGGCATCAACTATGTGGCCTGCCAATGGCAAATGCATGATAAACATTGAAGTTGGCCTGGTGACAACATCCAAATGCCTACTCCTCACTACAATCCTAACCTCAAATGAAAACAGCATAGAACCATGCAGACTAATGACTGAGGTAGAAGAAAATGTAACTGCATAGAGTAGAGATATAATTCAATAATAAAGAAGCCAGAGAATACAGTAGAAACACAAGTACAAAGGAATGAGACCCCAAAGACTTGAAAACCCATATCCAAAAAGATATTTACACACTGATGTTCAAAGCAGCATTATTCACAGTGGCCAGGACATGGAAGCAACTGAAGTGTCCTACAATAGATGACTAGATAAAGAAGCTATAGTACATACATACAAGGGAATATTAGTGAGCCATAAAAAGAGATGAAATACTCTCATTTGCGACATGGATGGACCTCGAGATAATCATGCTAAACGAAATAAGCCAGACAGAAAAAGTTGAAAATCACATGATATCACTTATATATGCGCTATAAACCTAAAAGCAACAAATGAATAGAACAAACAGAGACTCAAGGACATGGACTACAGACTAGTGGTTACCAGGGGGTAGGGGGAGAGGAAGGTAGATGGGGTAAAGGGGGTCAAATATGTGGTGACAGACAGAAATTTAACTATGTGAGGTGAACACACAGTGTAAACATATTTATATACCTTACTGTTAAAGCGTACAGAGGAATCACTGGATTTTGCTAACCAATGTCACCATAAAAAAAAAAAAAAAATTAAATTAAAAAAAAGAATGAGATTTCCAGAGAGAATAAAACTTAAAAATGAAAAAAAAAAATACAGTTGATAAAGTTACAAATAGCCACTTTTCCCCACACTTCCCTAATTCTTTTCATGTCTTTTCCCTGACTGCCACTCCTCTGACTTTCCATGGCATATTATCTTGCTTCTCTTCCTCAGATTCTTATTGTTTCTGAACAGTGATTTTTAAAAATCATATTAAAATATCTATGTAACACTGCTCTAGGCCTTTTACATGTGTTATCTCATAATACTTAGAAATAAAGACCCCCACTTATTAAAAAAAAAGCAATAAATGCAATTAAGCAATTTCAAATACAGAAAAAACATAAAAAGTAAAATATAGGCCACCCAAATCTCTACTCCCAAAGGAAACACAGCCAATAGTTCTACATATAGTTCTCAGGGAAATAGAACACCTATATACATATATACATATATATATACATACACAGGTGTGGGTATATGTGCATATATGTATAATCTTTTTGTCAGTGTTATTAATTTCAAATAAAAGATATTCTGTATAAGCCCCTTGGCATCTTGCTTTTATCAACTTACTATTATATGTCAAGATATTCCCAAGCAGATATATTTATACTTTTTAATGGCCACCCGGTATTTAATTATATGGATGTAATGACATTTACGTAGTACCTTAGAGAAAGACAAAGCGGAAATGACTATTCTTGTACATTACGTAAGAGCTTTCTATGAGGCTGTTCATTGGATAATTCCTAGCCATTAAGCTACCCAAAGACTATACATATTTTAACTAAAAAATTGCTAAAATGTCTTCCAACAAGGTTAGAATAATTTAAAACTCCCATCAATAGTATAAGAAACTACCAATCTTCTCATACTTTGTATACTCTGAAATTAACTTTACCCATGGCCCAACTAGATACATTTCTAAAATACTGTACCAAAACATAGGGACACCAAATAAGTACATCAGCTGAGAAAGAAATGTGACACATAATCCTGTCAATGCTGCTTTCATTAAATGGTGCTCCCACTGGATACTGGAGCGTTCCTGTGCTGTGAATGAAAGCCCTCAAGAGAAGAGTTACAAAAAGTAGCCAATCTTCCCTAATATTAATATTTGACAAAGAATCATTATCAGTGAAAGCCCTTGTACACTCAGAATTTATTTTGGAGAAATTTAACAGAAAAAGTTTTAGAGGAAGAGAGTTAAAATCTTATCAGATCAAGTGGGTTCTAATTCAGCATTTCAAGTCACGCTTATGACAGATGTCAAAGAACACAGATGTCTGTCTCCAAGCAAATGTACTTGGTTAAGCACCATTGCAATTCTTTTTGCAATTATTGAGCAATGCTAAAATCTCAGAACAGCACTTTGGTACTGATGGCCCTTATGCTATTTGTGACCAACTCAAGACAAGGAAAGGCATCCAGTGGTAATTTACACCACTGCATAGATTTTTTCAGTAACAACCCACCTCCATCCCAGACCTAAAACAAAAATATATGATTTCATAATCATATAGAAACAATCACAAAATATTGTGATGCTAAATAATTTACTGTATTCATTAGGAGAATTCAGAAGAATCCTAGTGTGTTGAGATAAAGATTTCTGTGGTTAGACAAGTTTAGGAAATACTTAAGAAGCTAAAGAGAGGGTTATTTTTATCCCCCGTAAGATTTCTTAGAGACTTAATAAGCTCTATGAGTCTGCGAGAGTGAGATATAGTTGCAACATTTTGCAAACTTATCAGACCAATGAATGTTTCCCCCCCTAAAATACTCATGTCTTAACGAACATCACTGTTACTTTCAACAGACATTCCTTGAGGATGGGACTGTGTCTTACTCTTTCCCTACTGCTCACACATTCCCTGTAACATGGTAGAAATTCGCTAAATATTTGATGAATGAATAACTCATCCATTGTAAAGTAAGAAAAATTGAGCTTTTAAATTTCTCACATTTGTGAAATCATAGCATTTACTGCTGATGAGGGTATTGTCTTTTCTCCACTGTGCACGTAAAACCTCTGGAAAGCAACTTAAAAACCCTGATAGCAGAAGCAACCACCATTTACCAAGCCTACAACATACCTTCCATGAGAGTTCCCCACCCTCTCCCTACACACAGCTGTAAGGTAGGTGTTATTACATGTATAAAAGGGTGCACAACTGAGAATATTTTTAGCACAACTGAATATTTAATAACACTGACGAATGCTTACAATACCAAATAAAAAAGAGGATACAAAACTGAATGTAAAAAATAATTCCAATTTTGTAATGCAGACATCACACTTATGTTTGAATGAGAAAAATTTTGGGAAGGAAATGCTTAAAAAAGTGATTTTAGTGATGAGACTGCCACTGATTTTTTCCCCTTAGATCTTTCTATTCCACATTCTTACAAATAACTACATTAGGAGCCTATATTCATTTTATAAAGGAAAATCAGGATACAAATCTACTTTCCAATGTTTCAAAATTTCCAGATGCCTAAGTATTCTTTGTCTACATATTAATTCTCTATTCAAATACAAACATATAACTTCAGGGTTTTGTATTACTAACGTGACTCAGAAAAATACTGAGGCAATTATGCTCTTGTCTCATATGTGACCATGTTACAAAATAAAAAATGTCAGTGTGAAGGTCCCCTTAAGTAAGGGTAACACTTTCCTATCATGTTCACATAGGAACACTCAGTGATAGACTTCACTAAATGAATGATTTTGGTGGCTTCTTAACCTCAAGTACACAAGGTGGAGTTAAAGAGACTGAAGTATAAAAACCCAAGGATAAATGTGGATATCTTCCTTGAATACAAGTTTAACCTAGTGAGGAAGGAGTGGTAATGGCTTGACATAACTATTTTATCAAAACAAATGCTGACTTGTGATAGAACAGAATACCAAGTTCATACAAACTTCTAAAATAAGAGAAATATTCCCAAATTTTCCCAAGATATTTCAAGCTTGCTAGAGTTTGGTACAGATATAAATTTACTGTACTCTAAAAGTTTTTCAAAAAGTCTGGGGAGTACAGGAAAGGAAGATGAATACATACCCAGAGAGGAGGATGATGCACACACAGGCAGAGTTAGCAATCTTTAGGGTATTCTAATGCCAGAGAGGAGGGCCAACATTTCGTTAGATTGTTTATGTTATTCTGATTAAAAGGCAGCCACTGAGAGTGGGCTAAAGATGGCTCTGCTATTCCCTAAAAGAGAGTGGGTCAGTGACAAGAACAGTGGGTGTCATCAAATGAAACACACATTTCCCAACTTTCTAACAAACATTTCAAGGATGTGGAATAGAACAGTAAGACTGGATGACTTCAGCATGTGTGAGCTCATACTGTGGCCTCCAGCAATTACGGGATTTCAAAAGATTTAGACCTGGATTTTTCTTTTGGTTAAGAAAGGATATGACCTAATAAGAGGCTCTGTAAGATTTAAGTGGTTTTCCAGTACAGACCTAATATCTAATGATTATGTATGCAATTATACTGTTTTAAAATACCCCATGCTCATTTTAAAAGAAAAACATGTGTGTATGTGTGTACTTTCTTTGCAAATATGCACTATATGATTAAATTAGTTGGAAGATTTTCATTTTCTTTATAGTTTTCTATATTTCAATGTTTTTTAAAAGGTTTTTATATCTAAAATGTCTAACAGAAATAGTGCATTATACACATACACGTGTATTATTTACAATTATTTTGTTAACCCCAAATCTTCTTTGTCTTACCTACTGAAATATGGGTCATTTGGGAGCTACGATTGAAATCAATCAGAAATTCACATAAAAAATTCATAAAACTTGTTGACAGCACTGACATATTCAAAAGTACTGAAGCACTATACGTACTAACGCTGAATGAAAATGAAACCATGGATGCAAATCTTAACTTTTTTTATAGAAGCAAATGGACCCCACCAATAACCTTATCTACCCACCATAATCTTTATCTGAAAAATACACATGGGATAAAGTATGGCAAGATGAGCTTTACTATCTCTCCTTTTATATAAATTCAAGTTGAAAATAATAATCACACTTGACTATGATTACCAAATATAGATAAGAACTGCATTTCCTGTTTATTGGTGTTAGCTGTGTCCACAAATTTTAGTTTCTATTTGTCAGATCAACTCTATAGACATTTTAGTCCTATTTCAGAATTCAAAATAGAACTTAAATAGAACCTATTTAAGAGGGAAAGTATCTTTATTTTTATAATATGTACTTTTCCTAGCCCAAATAAGTGCATTAGAAAAATTTGTTTTAAAAAAAGAAGCCATATAGTTTAATTTTATAGTATATCAGCTCTGTAAATAAAATCCAGTTATAAAGTTTTGAATGATCTTTTCCTCCTCAAAGAAGATAAAAATGTTAGTAAGTGATCATCTCTCTCGGTTACACACAGATGCATTTCCATTCATTAGAGAGCCCATAGCAAACACTCTAGCCACATCCCACCCGTGCCATCCCACCAGCACATCCATCGATCTTGCCATGTTTACTTCACTCTCATGGCATGCGATTGCTTTTGAAAAAATCTGGTTACACAGCATGCCAAGAGATACTCCAATTCAACCTAAAAGCAGCAACTTTAAAAGTAACTTTATATTCACAAACATATCATTTCTGATCAATATGCAGAGAAGAAAATTAAAAGGAAATTTTTCATTAAATCAAAGCAACAGAACTTAACAGAAAATGCATCTCCATGGTTTGTTGTGTTAATATTTTGTCTTCAGCTGTAAGGCCAGAAGCTAAAAGAAATAATGTGATATCTAGATATTTGTTATGAATTTGGTGATGGGGATCTTAGAACGAAATAAATGAAAAATATTTCAGAAAGGACTTGAACAGAGAAAAGGAGAACAATGGAGTTCTAAATTTGTTCTCCAAAGCAGTTTTCATAATGAAGTGGGAAGGAAGCAGTAGAATTGAAGGAATAAAAAAGGAGTAACCTTAAGACCCATCAACATTCAAAATGTATTACAGGCCACACATGGTTGATCATGTTATTTGTCTATTTAGGGGATAAACAGTAATATAATTTCTCCAGGCATTGCTGATTATAAAATCCTTCTTTAAATGATTGTTAACTTGTTTAAGAAACAACGAAAAGCAGGCAGAAACTGCTTTGTCTCAACTACAAAGAACTTCATATAAAACTCTAAGCTCCTAAGGGTAGTTACTCTATTTTAAACCATTTTATGTAATGCCAAAATATTTTATGTAGACTCTCAACATATGCTTCTGATGAAGTTTAAGGGGGCAATTTCCAAAAACATAGCTCTGCTCTAGTGGTGAAAATACTAGATTTCTATTCAAAAGTCTGGATTTGAATCCTCTCTGGTTTTGTTATTTATAAGTTGTATCAACCTGAACCAGTCAGTGAATCTCGGGAGATTCAGTTCTTTCATCTGTAAAATGAGGTCCTTGCTTAAAAATTAAAACTAGGTTATGGATTCGAAATAAAAAATAACAATCCTGCATTTTCCAACTCTAGTTGGAAACTTAATACTGCCATGAATTGAGAGAATATTTTTCTCCTAAATTAATATGAAAGACTGCTTATGAGCATCTTTCAGCTTCGAAGTTGCTAAATGTAGCAGACTAAAGGATATCAAGCTTGCAAGCTCTTTTCCAGAACACTCACCAAAAAAGGTCACATTCTTTCGAGTAAGCCCCCTTTACAAAACATATGCACTTCCACAACTCTGCACACCACAGAAAATTACTACTCAAAATACACATTTTAATTTCAAGAACAGGGGTGGGGGGGATAACAGAAGGCCCTTGATGCTACCATCTTTAAAAATAAACTTTTCTCCTTGGAGACTTCATAATTATGAGATTTAATTTGCAAGGAATAAATAAGCAACAAATGAGAAGCATAAGGGGAATGGCAATTTCTGTCTGCAAAAGGAAAGATCACAGTGCTCAAATGAAACTGGAACAAAGACCTTGCAAGGCAGAATACCAAAGTTATATAGAATGAGCAGTGAAATGAAACAAGTAAAATACATCAAGATCAGTAAGATACTGAATGTTGGCTCCAGTTTAGTCATTTCAATCTAAAAGAAAAAAATGCATGCATCTAGAAAGCATCAGGAAACTCCCACTAAAAAATTGTCAAAAGGCAGAGGAAACAGATAAGCAAAAAAAGATGGTAAAATCATTCTGAAAACCATTTAGAGAAGTCTAAGTGTAAGTCCCTATTTTTCCATAGTATAAAAACAAGATTAAGAAAGGTTGAAAATGGACAGGTTGAAGTAGTTTCATGCAATCTATAATTATCTCACAGAAGGACATCCGAGATAATATGAAGGCAGGTAAAATTGTAAAGTGCAAAACTAACACTCTATAATTATGTAAGAAATCAACTATCATTATTCACTAAGATGTTCTTTTAGTGAGAAAAGAAATACTAGTTTTCTTTGGCGAAAGGGATAGGGGTAGAATTGATTCATTACTAATTCCCAAAGAGATGAGTTTCTCTCTTGCAATGTAACATTTAGGACAGGAGATTTTTTCTTAAAGAGTCAATCCATGAAACGAACGACACTTTTAGCAAATGAACCTGGGTAGGTCATTAGTTTGATCTAAAGGGGTCCTTTTCCTGGTCCTAGTAAAAGCTCAAATTCAAAGCTTTTGGAAAATTGCTATTTCCCATAATTCTTGATTCTCTTAAGAGTTACATTTTCAGCAGTACTAAAAAAAAAAATTCTGTAGCAATATTACATGTTACATTGTAAAGGATTTTACACAATGGTAAAAAACAAAAACCAAATGAAATGAAATGGCTAACGACACTTTGTGAAATTACCATTGTAGCACTACCTTTCAAATCTAACAGCAATATTTAAAGGCAACGGATGATTGAATAAATGGCAATTATTTCAAATATCTACAGGTCTTTTTAATGATATCACCAAAATATTTCTGAGAAGAAAAACTGTACAAGAAGGACATGTTTCTGATACTTTAACTTACCTTGACAAATGATTTTGTTAGTTTGATAAATATAAGGAAGGTGAGAGAAGAAAATATTTTTGAGCTAATCACTGTCCCTGATAGAATCGGTCTTGTTAAAAGAAGTAAAACTTGATAAATGTTTCATTAACACAGAAAACCAAATGGCAGCATGACAGGCTTTAGGGTCAGAAGGCCCAACTTATGACCTCTCTGAAATTTTATTTCCTGAATTGTAAAATATAGATTATAATACTTGTAAGATTGTTATGAGGTCTAAACAAAGTTATATATGAAAAGTACATAATACTGTTCTGGCACATGAAAATGGTTGTTTTTATTATCAATACTGATGACATTTTCTAGAAAAGATTGCTATTTCTAAACTATTATCTTACCTGTACTAAACCAAATATCTCTAGATATATGCAACTAAAATCGTTTCCAAGATTTTTTCACCAATTTTTAACAAGTTGAACTAAAACTGATTGGTTGCACTAGGAACTGATTGAAATGCAAGCAATAAAAACTTCATGGAAACTGAATGATTTTTTTCCTTCTTAAACAAAACTGTATACTGAGGGGATATACGCTAACAGCTTAATTTTGAGTTTTTGAGAATTTTAGAAGTCGTAGAATCATAATACAGAATTATGTCGGCTAAATAGTTTTAAAGTCATCAAGTAAAATATATTTTCTTATAACAAAGCAACAATGGAACTGAACAGCCCAAAAGAGGTGGAGACATTCCTATTTAAATATCCCTTTTTATAGATCAGTGACATATATGAGGACTTCGCCAAATATGTTCGTCAAAATGATGCCCTTAAAAGCTCAGTTCACATACCAACTCCCTGAGCCCTCTAATATACAGCCAAAATTAACCTCCAGGTTTCCCCAGAACTTTTAATTACTTGCTACACATTGACTTATATTCAACATTTGTATAACAAGTCTTTTTCCCTTGTCAGTTTCTTGAAGGAAGGGGCTTGATCTTGTCTATTTTTTCTTTGTTCACTATACTATATATGGTAATTATTCAGTACATGTGGAGGTTAGCAATGAATACATGGGAACAGATGAATTCATGTAGAAAGGATGTTTAGAAAGGGGAGAAAGGAATGAAAATTGCAAGAATACCTAATGGACAAGATTACAAAGTAACCCAATTTGTGGCCCAGGGTCTGGAAACATTAGACTTCAATCAGAAGAGGTGAAAGAAAGGAAGATGTGAAGGCTAAAAAAAAAATCTGATAGTTATTCAAGTTCGATAAAATTCAAACTAACATATTTCAGCACCTACCATTCATTTAATCATTTAGCAAATATGTGATTGATAAGCACTTTGCTAGAAACCAGAAGTATGATAAATGAGACAGTTAATATAAGGAGATGATGGACATGGAAATTAGGCAGGGGAAACTTGGTCACAGGGAGCTCCCTGGTCAGGCAACATGGATAGTTAGTACTTTTGGTAGTTCTATCCCTGAACTTCAGATGATATTACAACTTGATGACACTTCTCAAGGTCAAGTGACTCTTTCCCCAACCTCTGTGTAAACTCTGATAAGGACCATTCCAGGTAAATTTTCCTTTGGACAGAAAACAGTTGACAAAAGTTGTGAATACATTCATATGTCTCATTATAAATTATCACACTGGTTTCTACATCAGCATTTTGTAGATTTTGTTTCTTACAATCAGTTGCTCTGAACTAGACTGTCCATGAATGTACTGACAAATGATGCTTCTGGACGCCAAAGCTTAGCACCAGATTTTAGAAGCTAAGGATCTCGCTGAGAAAATGCTATTTTGTGAAGCTCTGCCCGAGTAACCACCCAATCTCACTGGTTATTCATCTTTAACTATGAAGCTTTCCTTTAAAGCTTGCTCAAAGTGATGTTAATAAGCCTGAACAACAGAGGATACTATTTACCAAAGAGTAGCAATGAGTACTTTTCTGCTAAATGCTGATTTTTCTACCTGTCTATGTGTAATCCAAGGTCATCATGAGGATTTTTGGAAATTCTACAGAAAAACTGGCAAAGGGCAATTTGAACACAAGTTTTTAAAGTGATTTCATCATATCTGTGAACATGGGTAATATCAAGATCTCTAGTCAAAGTCATGCCTTACATTCTGCTGCCTGGCTTTTGTATGAAATTTCACGGTTCCTGTTGGCTATAAACACAAGCCACATATTTGAAGCTCCTATTAAACCTGAGAGCAAAAGCCATCACATCATATCTCCATTTACATCCTAGCACAGAAATCAGAACATACTGTCTTTATCTCCAACAAGCTGCAAAGACCTAGCAGTTCCCCAGAATTTGGGTTTAGAGTATACACTCTTTGAAATACACTCCCTTAAAAAATAATGTACCAGAAGCAATAGTGGACACTGCTATAAAATACTTGCATTACTCACAAAATAAAAGTCAAATTAAAGTCCTGGCACTGCTCTCCTTTTCTGTTCTTCAGTTCGCTTATTTCCTCCTACTCCCCATATTGCTCCCTTCATTCTGAAAAGTAATGCCTTCTGTCATCCCTGTTGTGCCTTCATTCCCAACTCCCACCCATGAGCCCTGCTCCCATGTTGCTCTCTCTGACTCAAATGGCAAAGCTCTACCTGCCCAACAGTAAACATAGGATGCTGGAACAAAAGCATCTGCGACATCGCCTGTTCCAAACTCCTCCTTCATATTAGGGGATGTTGGTATCCAGAGAGATTAAGCAAATTGCCAGAGGTCAGCAAACTGGTTCCTGGCAGAATCCAGATCTCTTAATTTTCAAGCCAAAGGTACTCCCAGTATTTCCTTCATCTAACCCCTAAACCATCTTAAAATAAAATCGCCATTAGATTTGCAATGTTCTCAGAATAGTTACAACTATCCTCCACCAATATCCAAGATGTTTCATTTATTAAAGTGAATAACAAAAATACTTGAGATTTTATCCAAGACTCTGATCTAAAGAGAGAAAAAAAAAGAAATACAACACAACATATATGTAACAGAACTATGCTAAGAAAAATTAAAGAACAAATCACAGGATTATCCTAAATCTGAGTATCAAGAAAGGCTACCCTTTTAATATGCATTTGTCAGTGCTAAACTCTCTTAGGTACATTATCTTGTTGAATCCTTTTAACATTTATAAGAAATAGTTTCCTATCTTGTAGATAAACTGAAGTTTGGCAAAGTTATGTATTTTGTTAAATCCAAGAGAAACATGAATAGCAGAGGTGGGATTTGAAGCAAAGTCTGTTTGACTCCACAGCCCAGCCTTCCCATTACCCTAAAACACCATTTCCCCTGAGGGGAGGAAGTATAAAAAAATATCAGGATTCACAGTAAACAAAGAACTTCTGCCTGACATCTCTATCACAAAAGGCTAATTCTGAAAATAATACCTAAATAACATCCCCCAAATATTTTAACATGTTGTATTGCATGTAATCTTTGTCAAACATATAACTACATGGCATGTAAGCTATAGATCTATAAATGGCAGTATTTCCTTTTCTACTCCTTGACTATTTTTTGCTTTCTTCATGCTCATGTTCATCAAAGATAATTTTCAGCATAGTGAGCCACCGTGAAACAGAGCTCTGATTCAATGGACTTCACTCAGTTCTTTTTATACGCTTACAAAAGTTTACTGAGATTTTCTTTGCTTTTATATCGATATGTCAATTTGAAAATAACAAAATATATTTTGTTATGCTTCTGCTTTTAGCGAAGTACTAATAGTTTTTCAGGTCTAAATGCTTTTCTGTTGATTTTCCCTCTCTCCCCCAAGAACCATATGGATACCTGCTAACCATGGACCCAGGTCAACTGCATACTCTACCTACTTGTCTGTATCCATGACCAAAACCTTAGAAGATAAGGGGAGAATTTATAATTATTTATGCCAAGGCTTAAGCCCAAAAAGGTTAGTACAGACTTGAAAAAAATACAAATAGTAGGAAACAATAATGTCCAGGTACTGGCTACATTTTACAGAGTGAGACTCAAAGGGACTAAGAGCCTTGCCCAAATTCACACTGTTAAAAAGTGTAAAGCAAAGGCGAAGACCCTGGAATTTTAACTCCTGATACACATCCATGCTTCTAAAAATACCTTTTTTTCCCCTCATTTAAGCTAATATCCTAAACAAGCAAAAATTGAAGTATTGCTAAAATTCACCACCAACGATGTTAAACAATGAAGTATCAAACATGTATAAGGCATTTAACAGATTCTAAGATGGGCAGATTCAGTAGGAAGGTCAGGAGGAAAACAGAGTGAGTGATGAGAATCGAGAATAATGAGAAACTACTGCCAGTGTTGTCTTTGACAGCTAGGTTTATAAAGCAAAGGGCACAATGAGAGGAAAGTTTTATCAAATTAATAAAAGCAAGGAGCCAGTCTAGAGGATTCACTATGCAAATCTTGGCTCTTCCAATTGGGGAGATTTAAATGGATGGGTATTAAATGACAACAAAGGATTATTTTTTATATGCAATACTGGTTTTTAAAAAAATATTTTAAATACTTGTCACTTAAGAGAGACATACAAAAATATTTACAGATAATATGTTTGGGGTTTGCTTTAAAGTATTCCAGCAACAACTAAACAAATAGCACGTGTGACATGAGAGACAAATGAAGCAAAAGTGACTATGAATTGATAAGCTGGATGACAGGTAAGCAGTGGTTCACTAGATTATTCTCTTGAAAAAAAAGTTTAAGCTGTTCGTTATCAGAGAAAAATAAATAAAGGATTTAGGTAACAAAGAGGAGAAACAAGAATGTTTAATCAGTTGGAAGGAATTCTTTATCTCTCTGATGATAGACTCAGTATTACTGCTGTACAAATAAAAACAAATAAAATCCCAGCAACTTCCAACTATCATACAATGAGCCACAAAATGGAGAATTTTCAATTCCTAACTCCAAATTCAACTCTTCAGAAATTTCTATATGGTTATATTTAACAATTAAGATGATCCCAATGTTACTCTCCCCTTGTGTTTGTATCAAGTAAAATAATGACATTTGAAACTATACACACACGTGTGTATATTTTTACATTTGTAAAAATGACATTTACTTTACTATATCATTGATATATCTTGTGATATAACCCATGTGAATCACAAAGGAAAATAATGAAGGGCCACTAATTTCAGAAAAGTAGTATGATAGAGCACCAGAATAAATGAAGAATTAAGAGACATAGGTAATCATGATGGATATAACTCTTACTATGTAAATTCAGGCAAGTCACTCAAGCCTGGAGTCCCAGTTTCATCATCTGTACTATGACGGGATTCTACTACATGCCATCCAAGTTTCCTAAGTTCTAAGATCCTACAGGCTGAAATCTCTTTCTCCCTATGTTTACACCTGGTCAGGAACCCAGTCCTCAGCACAGATTGACACATCCAATTTTAGGAAGGCCTCAGGTCTCGACAAGCCTCACTGATGGAACAGCAAAGAGAAGTCTATTTCTGCCCTTTCTCAGCGGATGTGAATAAAGCCATGCAAACAGGCAGGGAATCTTAGAGCTCTGTCCAGGTCATGTGGGAAGGATTATCCTCAGGGAAGACTGTAACAATGTGCTCAGTTCTGTGACAGAGATTTGTATGAGTGGGTTCCAGGGACACTAACAAGGGACACAAGGCCTATGGGGGAAATGGAGGGAGGCAGGCCAGTGAAGATGCTAATAAATCATCCCTGAGCAGTTCTACCAGGGTGGGTAAGGTGTCCCTGATTAGTGTTCCCATAATCCCCAGGAATAAAGCTCTGCGCATTTGCCATACTGATTTATAATTAGCTGTGTGAGCTGCTGGGACAGAGCCTGTGAGTTTCGGATTCATGGTGTGTCTGACATTCTTGTGTTTGCTGGGAGAGCAATGATAACATAGGATAACATGAAAAATATGAACATGACTGGCACACTGAGAAAACTAAAGCAACTACAAATTTTAAGTAGTACATTTAAAAACTGACTTTTTGGATAATAAAAAGTGGGGGAGGATTGGGAAAGTTATAATAAACAATATAGGAAGGAGTTGGCAAAATGAAGGAGAAAAAAGAGAAACAAACGAAGCAGGAAAGGGCTTTTGAAGAAGGAGGGCCTGCTCAGAGACTGAAAAAACTTAATTCAAAAGGAATGGAATGTCATATCTTGTAGGCTGATGCTCTGGTTGCCACCTGTGAAAACTGGAAAGAGCTTTACCCAATGCACCAGAAGCAATATCTGTAAGAATTCCCTGGCATTGATAAGAATATATGTGATGAAGAGAGTAACTGCTTAAATCTCACGTCTGCTCTAATAAAAAGAATAGCAAACAAGAGTTGTGCATCAGTTTTAAATAAAATATTAAGTCTCACTTAAATTTTATGATTAGTTATGAAAATATAATCAAATTTTATAAGCATATTTGAATCTCAAACTTTGATTTTATTCTGGAATCCATTTGCAGTCAATACTTTATTCTTAAAATACTCCAAGCCATGGAATATTAAGAAAAGTTTTTCTTTATCAATGTATATTAAAGGAAACTAAATAACTTCTTATTGACCTATTCATGCAAACACAAAAAAAGAAATGTGACTCCCCAATTTCTGGTATCATACACAGTAATACAAATTTTAAATGATGCTTTACAAAATGGACTTTAATTCCTAAAACTTACATGGCAAATATTATCCTGTATTACTGTTCATAATCTTATAAACAAAACTAAATTTTTCTTTACTAAAATTCTATGCTATTTATGCTCAATGCTTAAATTTTAAGCTGGAGAACCATACATATTTCTTCCCAAATTTAATAATGCAAATGCATTACTTGTTCTAAAAGCTATAGCCATGAGAAGTTAAAGAAAAAAGAAACTTAAAAGAGCTAATTCTTCGGGCGGGGGGGGCGGGGGATTCAACTACATAGTAAGAAATCTATACTGTAAATCTTTGAAGACATCAACTGTATTTTATTCTTCCTAGAATACCCAGAATATCTAGCACTTAGCAGCACATCACCTAGAATCACCCAATATGTTGTTCTGAAAGAAGAGAAACAGGGAGAAGTATAAAAAAAAAATAGATTAATCCAAGAAAAGCGTAAGACATTTTAAAAGCGATCTTCAAAAGGAAATCAAGTATCTCAGATAACCATTATTGCCTAACTAACTCTTGATTAAGCAAAGACTAAAGCAGTTTCCCAGTACCTGAAAAAAATAAACCAAGTGAGACAGAAAAGACATGAACAATAGTTGAACATCATAGATGGACAGGACCTTTAATTGATTAGCAGTGATTCTCAAATTTTAGTGCACATAAGAATCACTGGGGTTCAGAGGGAGGAATACTTGATAAGAAGCAGACCTCCAAGTTCTAGCTGAGAAATTCTGACTTGACAAGTATATTTGGTTACCCACCCTCCAAGAATCTCTGGAAATTGGACTTAGAATCTACATTTTGAATAAATTCCTGAGAATGTATAGTGTAGAAAATAGTCAATAATATTGTAATAACTATGTATGGTGTCAGATGAGTACTAGACTTACTGGGGTGGTAACTTCTTTCGTTCTATAAATGTTTAATTACTATGTTATACACCTAAAATTAATATTGCATGTCAAATGTAATTAAAAAAAATAAAAATAAATTCTCCAGATAATTCTGATACTGTTGGTTCATGAACTGTCCTTTGAAAACCCTGAGCATCTATTCAAAACTTCTTCTTAAGAAATGATAAAAATTATACCTAGAAACATAATTCAAGAATTGAGTGCTTTTTCTACACCAAAAGAAAGTTAAGTACAGGGGGGGGGGGGAAGGGGTATGAGAGAAGCTAGAGAATTAGAAACAAGTGTTTAGTTATATGAGCTAGATACCATCTGGATTTCCTTTGCCTATCAGCTAATGAAGATGTTTGCCAAAACTAACTCAGTTTAAGAAACTCCCTCAGGCCAAGTTCTCTTTCACTTCAAAGTATAAATTCTCAGACAAGTTTACACACGCTGTAGAAGAGAAGTTCCAGGAAGGTGAGCGGGAAAGGACACTTCAGTGAATGTCTATGATAGTTCCATGAAATCAAGCACCTGAGTAAGAAAACAGTATATCACACTTTAGATGAAGAGCTCCTCAGAAGAGAACGAGACATGTTTAAGAAACAGTTTTCTACAGCAGTTTTAATGAAATCAATTCATATCCCATACAATTCACCCATTTAAAATGTACAACTTAATAGCTTTAGTTTAGCATATTCACAGAGCTGTGTAACCATTACCACAACTTTAGAACTTTTTATCACCCCCAAACCCATTAGTAGTAACCCTCTATTCTCCCCCTCCTGCCTTCAGCCATAGGTAACCCTGAATGTACTTTCTGTGTTTATCAGTTTCCCTATTCTGGGTATTTCACTTAGCATAAATTCTCAAGGTTCATTCACTTTGTAGCATGTATTGTGTACTTCATCCTTTTTCATAGCCAATCAATGTATTTTTAAAACAAATGTTTAGAAAGAAAGAATTCTTATAAAAGCTTTTATTCATATATCAGACTAATATACATCAGCAGCTGTTGTTTTAATCAAAGAGTGGATCTTATTTTAATACAATTCAACACTATCAAATATATTCTCGGCAATTTTTACTCATATCTATGAATAGATTCCAAGTGAAAATGCATACTTTATACATTTGTATACTGACAAAATACATTTAATGATTTATTCTTGGCAAAATCATAGTGCTCATAATAAATGGAAATTTTTACAATGGCCATAGTCCATAATTTCAAGAAACTTATAATCCAAATGGGGCAAACAACAAATCTGTGTACTTCCAACCAAAATGTAAATTTGCAATTATCCTGTCCTGAAATATCCAGTAGATCAGTCAATAGGTTCACTAATGTGCAGTGAGTTTAATCATTGATGTCCCAAAATATAAATTCTGGAAGGACAAGGTCAATTTACTTGTTTATAGATACCAACCAAGCACTCAAGGCCAGTACACTAAAAAAATAAGTCAGTTCTTAGAGAATTATGTATTACATAGTACATTAGTTATTATGAACATAATGTTTTTAAATAACTTTCTTATGAAAATATTCTTTTCAGAAGCATGAAAAAACAGAAAAATTGAAGTTATCTGTGGTCACACAATTCATAGAAAAGCCACAGCTAATGCTGAGCACATTTCCTTCTAGCTTTGTACGTATATAAACAGGTATATTAATTAGCATACTGTATATATGCTTCCAGTCACAACTCACCATTGTTTTTCAATAGAATTTATATAAAATTAAAAGGGCTTTAATCATTGATTTCATGGACAATACTTTTGCAATCATGTTCACTTAATCTTATAAGATACGTGACATGTAATATATACACTAACACTGAAGGAAAGTATATGCTTGCAAATGAAATTAACTACCAACATTATAAAAATATAATCATACCTCTATTAATGAACTTCCTAAGAGCAAACCTTCTTTATAAGTAGAAAGAATAAAGCTCTCCTATAATCTGAAGCTTTGCTTGTGTATACTAGACAGAGCAAAAACATTTTCTTGCCCACCTTCATTCATCAGAGCACAGGGCACAGTATCCCAAGGTGACCTTATGAGATTTGTCTGGTAACCCCTGCATCTCCTTTCTCCAATTTGCCCTCCTAGTGCCTCCCACCCTCTGCCTTACTGCCCTACCTTACTGAAATCAGAGAGGGTAAATAGGACAATCCTAAACTGGAGGCAGCAGCCTGGGCTACTTGTTCATCACAGTTCTAGCACCTTAGATGAATCATTTTATTATCCAAAGCATGGCTGTCTCAGCAATAAAAAAAGCTCTATGCCAGTAATTCTCAGAGTTATTGTCCAGATCAGCATCGAATACAGACTTGGCACATTCTCAGGGTCTTCCCCAGTCCTGCCAAACCGGAAGACTCTGGGGTGGAACCCAAGAAATTTGTTTTAACATGCATCATGCTTCTGATAAAGTTTGGCAACCACTTGCTCTATATTTCCATAAATCTCCGGCACCTCACCACCTCCTCTACCCTATTGACTGTTATCCTGGCTTCCTACTTCTCTTAGAAAAAAAAAAAATCAACCAAGAGGACTTGTGCAGACTTGGAACAATACAACCAATCACCTATCATTAGCTGCAGCTAAATACCCTGCCTTATCTGTGATCTTTCTAAGCTAGTGCCTCAACTTGTGCATGTAATGCCATCCGCTCTCCTATTTAAGTAGGGCACGTCACTAGTTCTCCATTCTCTTTATCAATATTTTTCTTCAACTGTATCATTTTCATTAGCATACAAACTTGCTATTTTTCCCATCTTAAATTCCTGTTGACTGCCACTTCCCTTGCTAGCTACTGCCATCATTTTTAAAAACTGAGGTATGATTTACAATAAAATACACAGGTTCTAAGGAGTCAGGTTAGTCAATTTTAATAATGGTCTAAACACATATGAAATAAATTATAAAGCATCTCTATTACCCAAAAGATTTTTCCTGACCCTTTTCAATCAATTCCACTTCACGCATGCAGGCCACCACTGATCTGATTTATAGAACTAAAACTTTGCCTATTACAACTTCACAGAAATGAAATCATACAGTATGTATTCTATGTCTGGCTTTTTTTTTAGCTCAGTATAATGCAATTATTGTTCAATCATGTTGTTGCATGGTATCAGTTATTCAATTCCTTTTCATTTTTTATTGCCGAGTAGCATTCAATTATATGAATACACAATGTTTATCCATTCACCTGTTGGTGGATACTTGGACAGGTTCCAGTTCTTTATATTATGACTTGGGCTATAATGAACATTCATGTATAAGTCATTTTGTAGACTGATTTGTGTTTGATAAAGAAACATACAGTGAAGAAACCTAGGTTATGTGTCCTGAATAAATCATCCATTTTTAAGTTTCAGACTCTGCAAAACACAAGAAGACCACTTTCTTAAAGACACTGGCCATTTAATCAAATACCTTGCTACTATCAGTGCAAAGCCGAATCACAGTTTTAAGCATTTGAGGGAAATGTATAACCCATTTCTTTATCCATAAACAACTTATCAAGCATTCCTTCCATTTCTTTCTATCCTCACTCTAACAATGCTTTTATGCCTACTGCACTGAGGACCAGAAGACTAGATGTGACTAAGAATTGCTCTAGCCTTCAAGGAACTTTTGGTACAATTGGGGAAATTAGACTGGAAAGACAGTATAGTGAAATATCTTAAATGCAAGAATAAAAAGATGTCCAAGGTACAATGCTGCCCAAGAAAAGACTGATTAAATGATTGAGACACTGCATAGTGCCCAAGAACACAGATCCAAGAGCCAGACTGTTTCAGGTCAAATCCCAGTGGTACTGGTGACTGCCTCGGAGTCCCTGGGCAAGTTGCTTCATCTTCTTGTGCCTCAGCCTCCTCAACTATAAGACAGAGATATAATAGTGCCTACGTGATAGTGTTTCTGTATAGCTTAATATATAAAGTGCTTAGAACAGTGCTTTAAACTATATATATGTATTTTTTTGGTGTATAGAAATATATTAGTATAATATATATTATATATATGCATATATAATATATATATAGTTTATATAAATATACACTAGTTATTATTACCACCACCACACTGTCATCATCTTTGGTTTTCTTGGGGATGTGAAAGAAGAAGAGTTTTAAAATCTTCAAAAGAGGGGATAACAATTGAGCCGAAACATAAAAGATAAGTAAATAAAACAGCATGAACACAGGCACTATCAGAAATACCACTGCATGTTTGGGGAGAAATAAAAAAAAGCTAACTAAAATGCAAGTTTTAAGAGTAGGATATTGGAAAGGCAGAGCACAAGATGAGGGTAGGATATAGAAGATCCTGACATGTCATGGTAAAGAATTTCACTTGACAAAGAGGAGCTGTTGCCTGTAAGTAGGAAATAGCATGATCACATATAACTTTAGGAAGCTGACTAGTTAGATGTGAAGAAATTCCAAGAGGGAGTAGCATGAGGTGAGATGAAGAAATCAGTTAAAGGTAACACTCATGAAAGAGAAGGGAGCAGGAAGGGAACAGGCCTGGAAGGAAAAAGAGGCCAGATCAATAGAAGTTACAGAAGAATCAACATAATTTGATTATTGATTAAGTGGTCAAAGATGATGCCCAGGGTTTTAGTTTAAATGACTTGCCATGTTGGGAATAGAGGAATTGGGATTTTTAGGTAAAGATAATAAGCTCAGTTTTGGGCTATATTGAATCTGAGACTGACTTTGTTGGCAGTTTTGAATTTTCCAGGAAGAAATTAGGTGTATAGATATGAAATTTTAGATTTTGTGTTGAATATATAATGTGGGAGCTATCACCACACACAAGGTATTAGTTAAACCATAGAAGCGGATAAAATTACAGAGTATACAGTAAGGATGGAAGAGATTTTCAAACACAGTCCTTGAGAACATTTTAAAATTGGCAGAAAAATAGTGAATAACATTCATTTTACCTTGCTATAAATGATCAGAACATGTCAATCATGATAATTTCATGTCCCCTGCTGGTAACTAGAATAGACATGGACCCAATTAAGGCCAAAGGGAAGTACAGTGAGACACTTCTGGGAAATTTTTCCTTGTTTTTATAAGGAAGATGACCTTTATGAAATTGTTGAACTAATGTATCAACGAGATCTGAAGTCTGTCCTATTTCTGGCCTTAACTTTATGTGAGAAAATAACTGCCTTTAATGTGTGAGCCAGATTGAGCCAGGATTTCCGTTACTTGAAGTAGAAAACACCTTGATGAAAGGTATCCATGCTGGAGATGGGAAGAAATCATGAAATGGAAAGAAAATGCTACTATTAAAATCAAGAGGAAAAAAAACTTCAATACAGAAAGACAAACAGAAGAGATATATGATCTATAAATATGTATGTATATATATAAACATTCATTACTTTGATATATATTTCTTTATATCTTGACCATAGATGCTCTCACTTTCATTTTCTCAGTGCATTAGAAATTGCATGATTAAGAATAAAAATATCACATTTTACCGGTTCTCTCTCCAAAGTCTAGCCTGATGCTTGGCATGTAGTTCGCAGTAAATATATATTTGTACGATGAATAAAAACTAGTTCCAATAAGGTAAAGTGTTTTATTTTAGGCTTCTTTTTAAAAGCTTGATTGATCAGATCCATTTAAATGATTTACTGTAGGAGATGGTCTCTCAATTACACTCGATAAATACACAATTTAAAATTTAGGAATCAACAGTTTTATAGGAACATAATTTGATATTTTTAAATATTACTACTTAAAAGTTGTTACAGATGATATAATATAGATTTGATGACATAAATATAAAGATATAGACAGAGCCTAAAACAAACAGTAACTATCAGTCAAAAGCATCATAACACAATGAAATAAATTCTATAGGGATTAGTAAAGACATTTTTAAGCCAAAGTTAACTCTAGCTTTCAAAGGAACTGAGATATCTAACAATACCTTCTCCACCAAAGGATCAGATTAATAGCAGAAGGCAAGAAGAAACATGTAAATCCTCACTTCTCATTCTTTAAAAGAGAAATCACTATCTCCTACAAGAAATGCCCAGGAAGCAGCGAAAAGTTCAGATCTATAGCAAATAGCAATTGTCTTGTTGTATAGACCAATGGACCAATTTTAAGATGTTTCATCCAAAGCTTTATAAAAGCAAGACAAACATTTTGAGATCAATATCCTATAAAAAATACACTAAGACCCCTGAGATTAAGGCTCATACCACTGTTATAGAGCGTTACTACTCGAAGTGTGTGCTATGGACCAGTACCATTGCCATAAACTGGGAGTGCAATGAAAATCAGATTTGTGGGGTCTACCCACATCTACTGAGCATTTTGAGAAGCACACTTACAGACTATTCTCCATTTTACCTCTTGTTTAAATGCTCACTGAAATAATATACAGCCCATGACTCATGATAGCTAGTCTCCAAATTCTAGTGCAGTGTTCAATAGTTCATTGTGCACACAGGGCTCCAGCAAAAAGTAAAAGGTCGACAGTCTGATTCAAGACCAAATGATGACATGACAGCTGCCTTTTTATTAAGTACTGTGAAAAGAAATGGATGTAATTTTTAATATTTAGATTAGAGAGGAAATGTCTATAATCTTATTGCAAATTCCAATATAAGGGGTAGAGGGAAAAGAAGAAAAAATTTGCAGTTATATAATTATAGCATGAAGTAAGGCAAAGAGATTTAAAAGACATCAAGCCTCAAGCAGAAAAGCAACCGTTAGTTATGAATTCTTTAGAAGACTCCCAGAGGCTTGTCTTTAATAATTAACTTGTCTTTGCAAATCCCTACTCCAAAAGGCATTTAAGAGGTGTTCTTATGCCTTACGTAATCTAAATTAAGACCCACTCTTGGTGTGCGCATGTTTCATTTTTCTTTGTTCTTTGCCCCATCTCCTCCATCCCAGCCCCCAGATTTCAAAAATTGGAAAACTGTCTGCTCCTAATTTATATGCCCAAGGTCAGCATAGTGACTGGCACATAAAGAGCTCAATATTAAATGAGTGCATGCAAACAAGAATTATTCTTTACTTCTCCTGATAAGTGATTTATTATTTGGGTAAGGATAAGCAGCGACACCACCAAAGTTTATTCCGGAACTTTCTTGCTATATTCTCTATCAACTATTGAGCCCAAGAGTTTCCCAGAATAACTAATATCAAGCAGTGCTTACCAATTCAACACGTACGGGGACATATGAAACATTCTTTCCACTATTCCACGTATTAAATCAATGTAGCCAAAGCGGGCAGGCTCCATTACGCTCATAATGGTGGGATCATAAATTAAGCCCTTTCCTATGTTTTGAGCAATCTGGTTGCTACAAACTGCCAATAAGCTCAAAACAAACATTAAAATAAGCAAGGCAAAATTAAATGTATTCTGCTTCCTATTTCTTTACAAAGTTTATTTCTTCATAATTAGAAATCTATGTAGTATCTTATCTCCAAGGAAATCAAATCTGCTCATTTTTCTCCAAAATGACTTTAAGAAGGATATCTTCCATATAAACATTAGCTTTCTTTTATTATTATGGATTAATTCTTCGATTTGAATTACTTTAAAAGCGAGAGAACCTTCCTAAAAAAAAGAGACATGTTTGGTATTCCATTTGTTATTCCTCGTACAATCTTTTCATACCCCACCCCATCCCCCCCAAAAAAAAACAGATAAAAGGAGAAAGACAAGGCACAGTAAGGTTGAACTGCTTTGCTGAGCGGTACTTCAAAAGCAGATGAAAGAATAGGGCCTGGGTCTCCTATTTCTCACCCATTTGTACCACATCTTTGCCTCATAATTTACCAACATTTAGATAGACTACCACCTCACATTCAACTCTCTGAGAAAGGACTTATTGAGAAAGAATTCGTTTTTCTTTTTAAACAAAACACGGGTTTTGGATCACAAAACAAAAAATCATGTCCTAAGTGATTTATAATTAATATGGACCTGGTGTCAATTCTCTCGATGACATACTCAGAAAAAGTAATTGTAGTTGCCCTGGTACTTAATTACATTTAAAATGCTCAATCCCAAATGCCAACAATAGATAACACAAACTGAAGTCCCAGGAAACCATGTGTGCAGGTTTTGCTCTCCCAAGTTTGTGATATAAGTGAGCATAAAAATGTATACAGCAAAAACCCTAAAGGATTTTTATATATGAATGATCAATTTTTTAAGCCTTTGTTCTTATTTCACTTTGGTATTCCTATACATGACTCTTAAGGTTATTATAAAGAACAATGAGAAGACTCCTTGGCTTAGGATTTTGTGCAATAATATTCACTTATCGAAAATGTTCAGTTGATTAGCCCAGCAGCCATCTATTTTCATTTATGTTCAGGTCCCTTTACAACTTTAACTAAGCTACCCAGGTGATTCTGATACACACCAAAGTTGGACAAGCATCATCCTAATACAGGGACTAATATGTGCCATGCAAAACACAATAAACTCAGCAAAATATAGGTGCTATAAATCAATAAAATTTTATCCCTGTACCTCAGACAATATAACTTTCAGCATCTCTCAGTAAAAGAAAATATTTTTAGAGCTTTGATCTGCAGCTGTTCCTTCCCCCTTGGGAAGAGCATCCATTTTCCCCATCAAATTCCTGACAATCCACCCACAATCCCTACACCTCCAAACTGCTTCATCCTCTTTTCTCCTCTAGATTTTTTTTCCCCATTTCCACCTCTCTACTCCCAAGCCCTGTTTCTCCTTTCCTTCTCCTTGAACTATAGGGACTAGTTCACCTTCCGTGTGGAATTAGAACAACTGCTCTTCACATACTTCTGTAACTCCAAAATAATTTTATGAGAAAATAAACTTCCACTTACAAAAGCACTGTTTTTCTGTCATGTACAGTTCTCTAAATGTGTTGCATCGGGGTATATTATTGCTAAGAATGTTTTGGAATAAAACTGAAAATCTGAAGTTAGCTTACTTTTACATTTAATAATAAATTTTGCAATGCATGTATTAACTCTTGTTCAACATTATATCCCATTCCATGGTCTTTAAACAACTGATTTTGATAGATTGCCATTTAAAACAGCAAGTATCATTGTTTGCCATTAAAATATCTAATTTCAATTTGCCAAAAACTATTTGCAAAAAGATCAATATAGTCATGTTAAGGATAAAGATATTAGAAGCACTTTATACTAACTCAATTGATTTGACTGATTTTAATGAATATGTCCTTGTCATATCATGATTAAAATAACCCAGTAACATTATCTTCTTAAACACAGTATGGTAAAGTGGCAGTTCTTTAAAGCACTGTTCATTTACTCTTTGTTATAATCAAAAGTCCCTGTGATATTGGCCTTCAAGATGCTGCAGGGGAGAAAAGACAGACTGAGATATGTTCCTGCCCTTGTTAGGGTCTAGCAGCCTAGATCTGCACAAAATTTAATTGACAGTACTCTGGTTACTTGACAAAAATATAGCCTCTCCCCAAAAGTTCATGAATAAACTTTTTTTTTCTGAAAGTCACAGGAATCTTACTTATAACATACCATGCTATGTTATAGAAATTTAGATAGCTCACATTCAGCTGCATTGGGGGACCTATGAGTAGCAGTTAGTCTTCTATTAAATATGATTTACAGTGCTTATATATACAATACATATTTTCATAAACAGTTAAAGGAAAAGAAAACTAAAAAGGGCAACTCTTTTGAAAAGTATACACAATTTGTGAGACATTATGAAATGTCATAATCAAGGAGTCAAACAAACATCCAAAAAACATTGATTTGGTTTGACCTTTTCTGTCCAAATTAAAATGTGAGAGACATGGAAGGAAAACATTTTAATAAAGTCTGCTCAAAACAAAATGTTCTCCTAACTCTGGTGCATCTTCCCCTCCTATGCTCAGCCTGCAGTATGTAAGCATGACCCACGGAGGAGCCAGACCTGAGAGCATCAGGACACTACATTTCTGAGACTGGTTCAAAGACAACAAAAAGGAGAGCTTGGCCAAGTTCAGTGGAATGTTTTAAGCTCATTTTAATTTACTGCCTTATAAAAAAAATCTCTCACACACAACACAGAGTTGAAGGATTAACCACCATGTACCCATTACTTAGCTTCACTGATTATCAACACAAAGGCAATCTTTCAGCCAGACTGCTGGCAATCCCTCCCATTCACATAACTACTGAATTATTTTAAAGAACTCAAACACCTTTCAGAAACATCTAGGTTGACTATCATTCATTATAAAACAGACAACTTGATGCTAATCGAAAAAAAGAGAGTTTGACTAAATTACCTGAGTTGCTCCTGCACTCCTTATTTTTTGAGATATAATTGACATATTAGCTTCAGGTGTACAACATGTTGATTTGATATCTGTGTATACTGCTATGTATATTATTAACTAGAAAAGGCTACAATCTTAGTTTGGTTTACTTATACTAATAACATAGCATTATCAATAAGATTGATGTGTGCTCTGTGATTGGAGTATTTCCAAAAAGAATGATCCTTGACTGCAATCATTTCTGTCCCCATGTTATCCCCCAAATACATCTTAACTAAACTTTCACCACGAGAATTATTCATCTGGGTTTTGTAGATTGCACTTTGGGTAGCAAATCGAGCGGATGCCAATCATGCATATCAACCTCAAATTAGTGTTTTGGTTTTTATTAAAGACAAGCAATCTAAACACAATAAAGAAACACAAGTTTCGAACACAACCTGAGGATACCAGACACCTTATGCACCAAATTAGGGGGTGGGGGCAGGGGGAGGACATAGAACAGTGGAAGTGTTCCAAAAGCTATTCAGTTGTCTGATGTGTTCTAGGCCCTACCCTAATAATAAATTCATGCCTTCTTAAATATCATTTAAAAATCAAGTGAAGTTTTGAGACAACAGAGAACCCTAGAGCAATGATTCTCAAAGTGGTAAGAGGAACACCAACACAAAAGCAGCTGGGATGTTTGAAACGCAGATTTCTATACCCAGTCAGAATTTCTGCTAAGGAGATTTAGGAACCTGTGTTTTATAACAAATACTTCAGGCGATTCCTAAGTGCCAAAGTTTGAGGACCATTGCTCTGAAGGGTTCAACACCTTTCCTTGAAGAACTCAAATTCTAACCATGAAATCTTCCTGTCACATACACATGGAACATATAGTACTTAATTAGATAATTGGTTGTTGTAATTTTTATCCCTGAATTAAACAGATATTACTATTTGAAAAATACTATCTACCTTGAGGAAACACAAATAAGCCATATAAATATTTTGCCTTCCAGGACTTTAGTCTCAACTATGTAATGGTTGAATCGGGTCATTAAAAGGTAAAATAAAAGGACACCCTGAAAGAACAAAGAGACTCCTATATTCAAAAGTTTGTTTTACCAATACAGAGATTTTCTGCAAGCCCAAATCAATACCTTTCTAAGAGCTGTGGACTTCAAGATATGCCAAGGAGGAGGGGAGGACAAGGAGGCTGACAGCAGATGGGAGGTGTGGGGAGAGGACAAAGACAACAGCACTGAGCACTCATTCTAGTCTGCATCCTAGCAGCACACAAACTACATTACAGGGAACTTACTTTCTCAAGGGGAGTGCATTCTCCTTTCCATATCATAGTGCTAGCAAAGGAGAATATATTTCTTCAAATAACGGGCAGTGCTTAGACATGAAAAGTATTCCCTTAAAAGAGGATACGTTTCAAATGTTCTCCTAAATAACTACAGAAGATCCTAAATTCAACCAAAATAACAGAAAATGCTTTACCTGGAACTTTGACTAGCAAGAAAAGTTTTAGCTAAAGTGACAAAGCTGTCAGAAGCCTTAGAATGAGCTGACAGTAATCAAGATACTGGAGCTCAGCGACAGTTTAGGTGGTCACAGCCATAATTGAAACTCTCAGGCCACAAGAGGCAAACACTCTTCCCTTATAATATATATCACATTAGCAAACAGAAGCCAACAAGAAGGCCCCTGATTGACGATAGGTTCCAAAAATTAGAGAGTATACATAGAAGATACCATACAGCTCCAGAGTCAGACAGACCTGAGTCATATCCTGGATGTTCCATGTTCTAGCAGTATGACCTTGGGCCTCAGTCCCCTCATGTAATAATGGCACAAACTACATAATTATTATACAGATTAAATATCTACATAAAACCCTTGGCAGAATATTTGAAAGCTCTTTGGTTAGCTATTAGAACAACTTCATCATTTCTTCATATGGAGATACCAGAAAAAAGAAAAAGCAATTAAATATATATGCTTAATATGTACCCTGATATATGTGACTTATATTTGAAAATTTATACTTAAATTTACTAGTGTAAATAAATAATCATCAAATAATTTGATTGTGCTTCTGTTGACATACTGGTCTTCAAATTTTTAATGTTTAGTTTTATCATTAGAGGACTTTGGCATACAAAGAGCAATATTTTAAATTAAATAACTTATTAGCTACAGAAACCTAAAAACTAGGAGTACAACTGGTAAATACATTTCTCTGCCAGGATTTACTATGAAGTTCTTAAGGGAACAACCATTAGTTACCATCAATAATAAAACGGCAGTAATGACAACTATTGATCACTTCCTAAGTATCAGAACTGTATAAGCACTTATGTGGATTACCTCAATAAATCCTCATGATAACTCGTTAGCACCAAGATCGCTTATCATCACCATATTACAGGTCAGGAAACAGAGGCTTCTCAGAAAGTCAAGTAAATGTTCTAAGGTCACACGTGCAAGAACAGTGATTTCATTCCACCAATGTCAACCTGGAGCTTGTGCTCTTGCCCACCAACCTGTGCTGCCTGAAATCCACAATAAGAAATCAGTGTTTCTTTACTCCTAACCTATTTCCTCCCACGTGCCATGGAGCCAGGCACAGGCATTAGCAATATAATTCAGTTCATCAGATACAAGAGTGAATAATCCCATTGGTCTCAACACTGTCCCATTGAAGTTCCCCCACTTCTACAATAGGACTAGGTCTTCACAAGCTGTTCAGAGCCCCAGGCAATATTCCCCAGATGAGATGTCCATCCAAGATCAAAACATTTCAGATGGTGCCCAGTCTTGTTATCCTTCCCAGGTAATGTGATACAACATTTCTATTTTAACATCCATTTCTGGAAAGCTTATAAAGAATTTTACACTTTGGGTAGAAGTAGATGAGACGCTGAATTAAATATCAAAATATAAGGGAAAGAAAATAGATATAGCAAGGTCTGTAAGCAAAACAAACATTTATCATCATGTTTTCTTGTGATCTGTTTAATTCCTGAATGACATGTATGTTTATCCAAAACCTAAAAACATGAGCTTGTAATATAGTGATGGAAGTAAAATCTTGATGGACATCAAAGATCCAAATGGCAGGTCTGTGTCACTACAAGCTCTACAGCATGAAAATATCTGCTCACAATAAGGCAGTGTGTGGGCAGCAGGTTCAGTCTCGCTGGTCATTTACAGTTTATGACAGATATAGGAAATACAGCTTCGTTTATGCATGGCCAAACAGATTAAAGTGTCTGCTTTTGGTATTTCACACATCAATTAAGGGAAGCTGACTAATCACTCTAAAGAATTTAATTACAATAAAGATATAATGGACAGAAAAAGGCATTGTTTTTCTAGAAAGAAATTACTTTTTAAAATATTGCTGTAAGAGGTCCATTTGAAGAATGGAGTGAAATGAAGTTAGCTACCAAACCAATAGGGTTTGGGATTGTGAGAGAATCTATTAAAACCTCATCTATGAATTATTCTTGTTGAAAATCTGAAAATTGAATACAATCAGTTAGATCCAACTATCAGTTTACAGGAAGTATAAGGAATGGGGGACCAAACTAAAGGACACCACTAAGATGAAATCAGAAAAATGTAGAAATGTAGGCTATACTATAGGACAACAGACCAAGTTTCATCAACAGTTACAAAAAAAGAAAAAAGAAAAAAGGAATACAAATTACTCTAAATTTTAAAAGCCTTGAGTGACATAACCAAATGCAACAAGTAGAAATATTTTTGGACCCTGATTTAAACAAATCAGCTATAGTAAATTACTATAGTTATAGTAAAAAACAAGCTATAGTAAAAAGTATATAGTAAAATTTATGAGGGACGAGTGAATATGGGGAGTTTGAATATAGACTAGGTATTAGAGGGTATGAAAGGATAATTGGGAACTTTCTAGGTGTGATATTGTAGTTATGTAAGAAAATATCTCCATTTTTGCATGCACACTGAGGTATTTAAGAGCAAATGGCATGATGTCTAAAATGTTTTAAAATAATTCAGCATCTCCCTCTCCAGGAAAGAAAAAAAGATAGCAATTATAGCAAAATGTCAGTAATTGTTGAATCTGGAATGACAGGATTAATTTTCTCTTCTGTGTATAATAAAATTTGTAATAAGCCTTAAAAAGAGAATTGAGAATTCTAAGTGTACAAAATCCTGGAAATATATTTCGAATCATTATAAAATGCATAGTCTTTGAAAACTATAACAAATGGTAAATGTATAAGATTGTTTTCGAAAGAGCTGATATCTGAAGACTAAAAAATTCATTTATATCATTTGACTAAAAGCTTGTTAAATGTTAATCTTATTTTGTCCACCAAGATATAGTTTTCATTAGTTGTCTTTAATATTTAACTCAAGAGAGCTAAATTATTGTTCCAAATAAGCATTAGCCATTCTTGGAAAATTACAAGAAAAATACAACTAAAAGTTCTTCCTTGTCACGATTATAAATTAAATCTTGTATTTACTGACATTCCCAACCAGTAGTAGCTATTTCATATGCAGTATGTACAGTGGCTTATGATGCAAAATCCATCAGTTAGAGACAGGGCCCAGAGGTGAAGCTGGAGGGAAGAGAAAATTAGTGTCCAGATTTTCTCCTCAGTCCAACTGATTTACAATCTTTCAGTTTCTTGGCGGTCCCCAAATTTCCAGTATCTCTATCAGAAAGCACTGAAATGAGTTAGAAGTCTTAGAAAAAAAGAAACCTTTCGAGTTTACAAAAATTCGTCTTTGTATTTTCTAATGGCAATAAAAAATATATTACGACCCCTAAAATGATCAAGTAACCTTATGATTTACACAGTGAAAAGATGAATATCACTGTGTGGGTTTAAGTTCAAACTTGCCCAGCCAACTCCGCAAAACAACCTGCTTCTACAGCTACCTAGATCAAGTTTCCTCAGCCAATTAAGTAACTATTCATATTCTTAATAAACCCCCAAATCTATTTCTTCAGAAGAACACAGCAGAAAAAGGAGTGATTATTTTGTTTTCAAATGTAAACAATAAAACTGATAAGGATGTTCTCTGGCATAGGAAAATATGCAAATGTAATTATTTCTATCCCATACAGAATTATTTTAATAAAGGAAGGCACTGTCCTGCTATAAAAGCCACCGAAATGATTTAGTTCCTACAAGGAAAAGCAGCTTGGTCACCCTCAGCATCATTTAAAGGACTGTGCAAATGACACACATTGTAAACAAAACCACCCAAAGAAATTCCAAAGTGGTTCTAGAAAATTCACATAAGATGAACAACTTCAGCTATTTCTGAATTTCTATTAAAGAGAAAGACACAGCTGGGGCATCTTTTAGGACTTAACAAAATGATATAGTATGAACCAGGTATTCCAAACGAAAACAGTTTACTGAGTATTTTAAGTTATTAATCTTCTCAAAGGGTTTTAAAGAACACTTGATTTCCTCAAAATCAAAGGCTCTAGATTTTAGCTCAGTGATACAGACTTGACTTTGCTTCTAATCAGAATGGAAAACTTTAGTGAATGCCCAGTGAAACCCGCGATATTAGGCACTGATAATGTGTTTACTAGGTCAAAGCATGTTGACTGAAAAGTTAATTCGTCAGAAATTAAAAATAATTATAAGACTTACAACATATAAGATTTAAGAATCCAAAAGGTGATCTAAGGATTTTATAGGTCTGAGGTTCATGGCCAATTCTTCCAAGGCCTCATTTTAAAAGTTCTATTTTTATGTCCTTTTTTAAAAAAGGACATTTCCCATTAGCAGTAAAAGTAGTTACACTGCAAATAAATTAGTGAGAAAGGTAATATTCTATTTATAAACCATAACTCCCCTATTTGTGAAATGTGAAAGATAATATTGAGAAAATAACTACCATCATGAGATTTACTCACATATCCTTTCAGCATTTATAAATTGGCTGCTCGAAAGTGTAAGATGTCCTTTGAAAGAGAATGTGTTTCTATTAAAGTAATCCTCCCCAAAGGTTAATGTGTTACAGTAACATAACAAATAAGAGTTGAAAGAATCATCCTCATATACATAATATGTAAACATAACCACTTAGGAAAAATTCAAATTGAAATAAGTGAGTATCTGGAATACTCTTAACATTGAGCCTCTCTTGAGTAAAGTTTCTAGAGGTAATGACAATAGTTCTGATGAAGCTGTAAGAAACCAATAATTCAGGTACTAAATATGTCGACTTGAAAATACACTTATATTTCAAAAAAATACTTTTATGTAATGTATTTTCCAATAATAAATGAAAACAAAACCAATCAATAATTTATGTTTAAATATGACCCCTCTAGTCTACTTTTTAATCAGAGTAAAAAAATAATCATTCTCAACAAAAAGAAATAGCCGGGTAGTAAACTGAACTCCAAATTTCAAAAAAAGCAAGACTATCACTAGACTCAACTTCTGGAGAATTAACAATAGAAATATTTAAGAGGTTTAGCTATAACTGTCCTATAATATTAAAATGCTACTTGACACTTTAAAAAGTCTTTAATGACACTGTACCTTTTCAATAGTGAATTGAATAGGAATTCTACATTTCTATTTAGCTTAAAATGCTTTTAGATCTTCTAAATATAGGTCTAATATTTGAATATCTACAAGTAAATACAGTCTTGAAATATTTAAAATGGAAACTCCAATTACACTTCAATTTAGAACTGTGAATTCAAAAAAGAGGTCTAACAACACTTAATCCATAGAATGTTTTACTTTGGGTAGGACTTTAGACTCCTTTCAGCCTAGAGTTCTGTTCTATAGCTACAAAGACCATACTATTACAATATTCTAAATATCATTCCAAACTGGCCAGATGTGAAATATAAAGTGCTGTGATGTAGACTGACTTAACACACCAAAATACCAAATGATTTCAGGCTTTTGGTAAAAACTGTCCTCCAACAGGCACATCCAACAGGATTGCAAAGCGAATTTCATTTTTCATTCTTTTAGCTGTACCAACTAGGGATGTTTGTTAAACCAATAGAGCTACTTTTGCTGGGAGGAGGGGGAAAGGGAGTTGGGCTGCGCAGCTTGGTATCATGAAGTATGGATAAAATGGACAACACTTACCATCTTTCTTAGAATACACACTCTGATAGCATCCACAGTACCTGCACGATACTTTTCTAACTGCCTTGTTGAGTTTTAGTCCATAAAATGGCAACACGAGTAAGAGCCACATGGGAAGCATAATGAGCAACGCCCAATGCCATGTTCACTTACCTACAAAAGGAAAAGCAAAGGTTTAAAACACTCTAAGCATGAGGGCACAATTATCTCCTCACATCTCTATTAATTAGATTTGACTTAAAGCAGATTATGTGACATAGAAAAAGACAAATATAACCCTGTGGCCTTCAGTAACACCTTTTGGAAACAGAAGGTCTCTTCTACCACTGATAAACTGAATTCTTTAACAAGTACAAGTTGATTGGATCCAGAAGTGGACTCAGTATTTTCTTCATGATGAGCTGATAAATAATTCTTCTAATGTATACTGAAGAGCAGATGTGATAATAAAACAGATAACAGAAATAACAATCTCTTAAAATCTTGAGGGTGTTACCCCAGAAAGTACTTAATGATTGTCATTAGATGAGTTGCAGCTTTTTCTTTATAGGATAAAATGGTGCTAGTTATTGCTGGGATTTTGCCAATTATCTCCTAGGCAACTGACAGCTATTGGAGCTATAAATAGAGCAGCAAACACTATCACTGTTCACTATCCTGAATTATTTTGCCCTTACATACTTCAGTGTGCATTTGTACATTCTCACACATTCTCAGTGGTATGTTGTAACGTGAATATTCCTCTTGTCACAAAGCACAGTAAATATCCAAATACTGATGCACCAGGGACATATAACAAAAAAAAAAAAAAAGTAAATGTAAAATGAACCATCTCTACACCTATGTCTGTCTACCTACCTAAACCCATAATAACAGCTAATATTTTTGAGCCCTTCTCATGGGCCAAGTACCAGAGCATTTTCCATGTGCACACTCATTTTTTAAGCATAGTTGGTATATGATATTATATTAGTTATATTAGTTTTAGGTATACAATAGTGATTTGCTGCTTTTATGCCTTACAATGTGATTACCCCACTAAATCTAGTAATCGCTTGTCACCACACAAACTTCCTACAATATTATCAGCTATTCCTCTTCACCTTTTTCACACATCCCCCTCACCTATGGCAATCATCCTTTTGGTTTCTTTCTATGAGTCTTTGTTTTGTCATTTTGTTTTTTTAAACAAATCTTTGAGGCAAGAACTGGTATTGTTCTCATTTTCTATAAATCAAGAAGAAACAAATAAAGAAACTTGCTCAAAGCATGGCCAGGAATGACAAAGCGAGAATAAAGATTTTTATATTATTATCAGTTTAGATTTGATTTCTGAGTCAAAACATCAAGTTCTTTCCCTCTTGAGATTGATTTTGAAATGTTACTGAAAGACTGAGGAAGACTATTCAATGACAACAGGTTTTACAGCTGTTTTCTATAAGACAGAGCATCATTCCCTTAAATTAGTAACAAAAAGTACTTGATTAGAAATAAAATATTTCACTGTATCAAAGTTTGCAAATATCAAATCACTTTCTCCTTAGACTGCTACTACAAAATTGGCTCACAAAAGTTCCCTCAAGAGCTGTTTATAGAGTTGATACCTGGTATATAGAATGTTATATAATAAATATACATAACAGAACCTTTTACAGTTAATGGCATCTCACCTCCTTTCAATGCCTCCCTACATGGAAGCTATATGCATATCCCATTGCAGTAGCTATTTCTCTATTTTTGGAACCCTTTTTGGACTATATTCAGACATATCAGTTCCATAAGACAATGGTTATTACTTTATGGTAACATTTTAACTAAAAATCATATGACTTTGTGAAAGCAGTCCTTCATCTAGTGCCAAATAACATTTTCATAAATCAAATCCACCCTTACAAATATTTGCATTCATTAAATTTAACACAGGTAGGTAAGCAGGCAGGTAGGTCGATCGATGATACAGATAATTAGACACAGCTTACATATATACCTACATATCAAGCCAATTATCTCTTGAATATGCATAGTACTTTCTAGAGTGAAGATTTTAGACAGAAAAACATTCCTTTGAATGTTCTGGCATGTGTGTTTTCCTCCACTAATCTTATTGAGGCCAATCATAGAAAGGCTCTGATTCAATTAAGTCATTGATTACCTAACATGTGCCACGTACAATGCTAAGCATTTTCACATGTCAGCTGAAATTACTTTTAGTAAAAATCCTCTTAAAAACACATGATTCCTATTTAACAGAGAAGCAAACAGACTTAAAAACGAGCAGGCCAAAAGTCAACATGTCTACTCCATGGGATTCCAGGCTAGGACTCCAGACCATAAGGCATTCTGTGGACCACTTCCTTCAACAGAACTACATGAGTGACCATCTCCTCTTTATACAGATAATATGAAATATGTGTGAGTGGGAATATTTTTCTTTAAAGAGGAGAAAACAGTCACCAGGTTTAGTGATCTTCTTTCTTACGATTTATATTTTAAATCTGTCCCACACATATTGACTGTTCTGGACACTACCTGAACTTCGAAGAGAAATTAAGCCTGTATATTCATTTACAAGCCAATTTCAGTTTAAACAAAATCATCAAAATTATCCAAACCTTTTCTTTTCTCACATCAATTTGTTAGCAAGACAATGCTAGCCATTAAGGATGGGCATTTTGTTAACATGGTTATAACTTTTAGTCACTGAGGAACTACAGAGAATGAGAAGTCAAACTAAAGAATAGAAAAAGCAGTTCCAAAAGTCATTGTGTTTTTTTGTGAATTCCACAAGATTAGAAGGTAACTGTGTAGTAGAAGAATAACACTAGTACATCTGTGCTTTGTCCTACTAATAAAGTTCCATTCCAGAATTGCATAACGAAAGCTATAAGCAATTAATGGTAAAATAAACACTTAATGCTTCTTATAGAGAATATCTTTAATAAAGGAATTTTATGTAAACAGCTATTCATGTATCTCAGAATATTATTTTCAAAGCATTTACAGATGACTACACTTGGCCTCCAGCTTCTTATTATGTACATTCATTCAGAGAACAGCCCTTAATTCCTGCAGGATACTAAGATAAACCCAGTCCCCTGCCATCAGACTGCCCTCCTGCTTTTCACCTACCACTTCCTCAACCCTTTACATAACCATCAGCAGGACAGTGGTGGAGCACCTTCTTTTTAACGGCAGGAGTCTTTACAAAGTTAGTAGTATACAGAATATTTTACTTTCTAAAGAGGGATTCAAATATCTCTGATAGTGACAGAATTTCTGAAACATTTAAAGGGCTTGACCACCAATGTAAACAAATCTTAGGCACAGGTCCATTGAGTCAAGACTGAAATAGCCACAGTGGAATTACCTAAATTCTGGACATATTAGCAACTCTCTGTAGAGCACAGGATGTCCAATTTCACTCGACGAAATCACCTCACATGAGCAGGGATACATGTCACTGGTTTTAGAGAATTTTAACCTTTTCCAGCAATTAAAAAAAGTATAACATGCAGACATTTGTCTGGGTTTTATCCTGTGTATAAAAAGGTCATCTTCATTTCCCAAAGGTAAAAAGTAAACTTTAAAAAAATAGAACTGAATGGAGTCATTTTGCATCAGTTGTCTTAATGCAGTGACTGAAAACCAACACTTACTCATATCTAGAGCTCTTTTTCCCCCTGCACCAAGCAAGAATAATATTCTTTGGAATTCTTTTTAAAATAAAGAACTCTGAAAGGAAATACCCATCCAATTATCGAAAAAAAACCCTACCAATTTTAGATGTTAAAGTTACAACCAAGTGGAAAAGTGTCATGATATATATGCCAGGGGTTATATTCACACTGAGGAAATAGCTAAAAGATCTTTCCACAAGAGAAAAAAATTCTTAAGCAAAAAAAAAAAAAAAATCAATTATTCATTGCAATGCAAGGAAAATGATTTTGCTGCGGGCCTAGGATGCTATCCATAATCCCCTGGCTTTAGACATTCTTAGTCATTTAATTTAATGGAAAGGTGATTCTTTCAAAGATTTGACAACTTGGAAAAATTGTTCTTGAGGGAATTTTCTGTAACATTACTGACTGTAGTTTTGATGCAGAACAGAGAAATATTAGGCATAAGAAAACTTTCTGTTTATTGTTTGAAGTATATCTATTAATGACCAAGTAGAGTTAAGTACTATAGGAACAGCTGGGAAATAGCAGTAATAATAGGCTGCATGCGGGGAAAGAGAATTCACATACAGTAAACTAAAAATAGAAACAATAAGAACAATTATTTCCATAATTTAAATGATTCATACTTGTTACTTTCCACTGAAAACCTGCATGAAGGAATTTTCTAATCATGAACAATTTTAATGTTAAAAATTCATGGGATAAGGAAATCTGAATTTGTTTCAACAAGTACATATATACTCTTATTAGTATTTTTCTCACTGAACTATGAGTCTGCCTTCCTCATGAAATTGTTAATAGAGCAGCGAATTTGTATTTGCAGAATCTAAAACAGCACCTGATCCACCGGTTGTACTCAATATTGCTCAACAAATGAAAATACATCTAGGTGTGAGGTGCTACAGTGGGCACGAAAATAAGATGTGGCCATTGCTCTCAAAGACCTTAAAAATTACTTGCAGATATTTAAAAATAAGAAGCCAACTACCAGTCAAGATTCTACTCTGGAAGAGCCTATTTGTTCTGATAGTAAGTGCTATCACCTGTGGGAGTTCGAATCAGGCAGGGACCTGCTCTAGGTGGACAGAGGGAAGCCATGAGGCTTCCTCAAGGAAGTGAAACTCGAAGTGAAAACTGAAGGGTGATGAGTTTTAGAAGCTAAGAGTTGGGCTAAAATAGAGATTAATGTCGAGTAAGAAACAAAGTGAAAATGAAATAGGGGTTCAAATGTGAAAGTCAAACGCCTTCAAATTGGTAACATTAATCTTCCCCTACATATAGGGTACTGTCTGCCTTCCTCCTGTGAAAAATTAGAAAGTACATCTAAAATATTTTAAAGTAGTGCATAACACTCATGGAAAGGGAAACATTTTTTTTCAAAAAGACATTCTTATGTATAGCACTCATTCAGATAGTAGTAAGAAACAAGTCGTTATTACAGAATTAGAATAGCCTTAAAAATAACAGGCATACCTCATTTAATTGCACTTTGCTTTTTTGCACTTCACAGATGTTGCATTTATTACAAACTGAAAGCAAGACTTTCCACCAGCAAAAAGATTACAGCTTGCTTTATTGCAGGTCTTGAACCAAACTGCAATATCTCCAAGGTATGGCTGCATATATAGACCAATAAGCATGTTGAAAAACAAAAATTCCCAAAAGAGAAAAACAACAATCCAAACTCTAATGAAGAGTGATATTTAAAATTTAATTAGCTATAAAATTCAGGCATTAAGAAATCAAAATGGCCCATTAGAATGGAACCTGGGGTTCACGGGGTTGATCATCAGCCTAGTTCTAACATTTTCTAATATTTCTTTGTTCAAAATTGCCTACTATTTGCTTCAAGAGCAATGGGGAAAAAAATCACTTATTGGAGGAAACAAACAAAAAACAACACCTAATGATCTGCCTGATCGATCGCATGTACATGAATAGAAGTCCAAATCAGAGTCACCTGTGGAACTGTAAAATCAGGAACTGAAGTCCCATGTCTGCCAGCTACAGTGGTATTGCTGTGAGAGTCATCTCACGTATCTAAACCTATTTCCTCCCCTACCAAATGAGGATAAGGAAATGCAACCCACAGCAATGCTATGAAGATTAAGTGAGATACTGTGTAGGAATATTCCATGTAGTTGGTAGCACCTTATTCAGATATAAATTTTCACAGACCAAAAATTATGAAAATGATCAAGAACAATCTACTTTAAAAGAGAAAACTTAGCTAGCTATGCTAATCTTTGCGTCTCTGCTCTCATATATTTCAGAGAGAATCTGCCTCTATCCCAAATCCTCCTGCAGAGATAGGCCAAGGCAGCCATATTAGTACCAGATGCCTCAAACCCTACCAGAGTTGATTGGAACAATGATAGACATCTGACCAATGCTAGCCCAATGTGATTCAATTCGAACTAAAAACGCTGAGACTAACTCAGCCATTGGAAGAGGAGGTGACAGTCATGGAAGGCTACCTGGGGCCATGTAGAAGTAAATGAGTGAGGATAAAAGTGTCAAGAAAAAAACAAAGCAGATGAACATAGAAAAGCTGAGACGGAGATGATACAACTCGGACAAAAAAGGAGAGGCAGTGTAGCTGCCTGATGATTTTCCTATTTCTCAGAGTAACAATGCTACTTCTTGCAGTTGGATTTCCTAATATCCATTCGTTTACTGCCTTAAAAGTAAGTTCCTTCCTATTTGAGCTTTCTTGAGTTTCTCTTCAAGTCCAACATGAACAGCTAAAACTCAAAGCAAATTGAGGTCTTTTGTATTCTCCCTCACTATCAGCCTTATACTGCGATTGTCCTTTCAAGGTCCTTTCTTTTTTGAAATTGTCCACAAAAACAGCTCAAAAATAAAGTCAAGCAAATAGGGGATGAAATACATGCCTAGTTTGGTGATATATTTCCAAGTAGCTTGTAACTATGTCAACCTAACTAAATCAAATTTTATTTCAAAGAAACACAGCAAATGAAAGGTGAATCTATGAGCTGCTTCTCTCAGATATTTCATAGAAATTTTCAAAACTTAAGTTTTAGCCTTGGTTAATGATTCTAAGTAGATCTCTAAACAGGCTCTAAAGTAAGATGGCTAAATTTTTTAAAAGAAAAAAAAAAGACTATTGCCATCAGATAAATCTGAAAATGTTGAACTTAAAACTAAATAGATTTATTAATAAATATGACTACTAGACCAATATTTATTCAAAACATTCTGACCAGGAGCCTATAATAGGTAATGTATTATGCTAGATATTCTAGGGTGATCAGATATGAATACTTCCAGAGGCAGGTGACATCATAGGCCAAACAAGGGCAGAAATAATTAAATCAACTTATCAACTGCTTTCCAGTTTTCTTATTACTTAGGGAATAAAGTATGACTGCAGAAAGCATTGGCCATAAATCCTGCCCAATGGTTGCAGCCTGTGCATATTAAGCAGGGTCTGGTGTAGTCTGGTCTGGCTTGAAATGAAGGTGAAATTAAGATTTTACAAGACATGATATATCTAGAAAAAGGATCATCATGCTGACACAGGACATTTTCTGGCCCATCAGAAAAAAGGAAATAATTTTTCAAAATAAATCGGTGGCGGGTATGACCCACAATAATGCTTAATTAGTTCATTTTAATAAAGTATTTTGATGTAATTATAAAGTCATTAGCAAGATATCAGTGCCTGGGATTTACATGAGACTATGTGTATCCCAGTGGCTCATAACCAGCAGGCTATCTTAGAATCACCAGCCTCCCTTAACACCAAGTTCTGTTCTCAAAAGAAATGACTACAGGATTCATAGCTACAGCAATGGGACATGAGAAATTCCTCTTTCCTCATATTGTCTTGCTTAGGGCTAAGTCAAATAAATCAGCTAAACAGAAAACTTTAAGCACCAGCTGTCAAATACTGAAAGCTAATAATGTGTCATTACATTGGTAAAAATGATTCGTTCCCCCAGTATCTTTGAGACCACGTATATGCCAGGCATTGTGCTAGTTCTTAATAACCACCAGTGAATAAATATATTCTCTGCCTTCAGGGAGCTTGCAATCTAATGCAGAAGATTAATGACATCAAGCAAAGAAGCTAATAAATGTGCCAGTCAGTACCAACTGTTGTCAGTCTAGTGTGAAATTCACAAGGGCAGGGATATGTAATAAATAGGGAACCATGATCAAGAATGGGAAACTTAGGGGAGACAACCTCCCTATGGTGGCCAAGGAGGAGGTGATGATGTGATAGATCACTTCGATCCAGCAGTCATCAAAGCATTTAATTCCACAACACTAAAGAAGAAGCACACGCAGAGAGCACTGCTTTATCTTAAATCATCAAAAATTTATATGGGTGGCTCATGAAAAAAGCACCCTTTGCCAAAACAGAAGGAAAAACTACGCCCAAGGCAATCTACTATGACTGAGGGAACAGGAATTGAGAGCCAGGACCTGTTTTGGTAAATCTCGTTTTATCTTCACAATCCTACCAGGTTCACAGATGAAGAAACTGAGGTCAGAGTAGATCAGATTATTTGCCCAAGATCACACACAGCTGATAGACTCAAAGCCTGGAGAAGCTCTATCCAAAGCTCTTTCCACTGACATTCTCCTAATGTCTGCAAATTATCAGAGGGAAGAGAAGCATATCCTGCACCCACCTCTTTTTGGGGAAAAGGAAAATTCTGCCTTATAACCTCCTTTAGTGAGAGCTAAACTTACATGTTTGGAGTGTTGGTGCCTGGTGGGGGTGGGTAGAGGTAGTAAGAAAGATTTACCTGAGCAAGAGAAACCACATTATTTTATCTATAGGAATAAGTTGCTATACTCTTAAAATATTAGGCACTCAACTAATCAAAGTCAAACTTTGCAGTGACAACTACAGACATAAGACTTGTGAAAGCTCGGTTGGAAGAGAGCTATGGAATAGCGGGGAAGCCACAAGAACTATGTTAGCAGAGCTGGCTTCCAGCCCTAGTTTTGCCTCTGGGGAAGGAAAACGGTGACCGGAAGCACAGATGGGTAAAAATATAGGTGGCTTTTACACGTACCCTTTGTACAGAGTAAATTTTGTGTCTCACGTGTTTATTACCCACCACAAGAGCCTAATTAAAATTTTTAAAAGACATAAAGTAAAATAAAGGAAATTACTGAAACCCCAGACAAGTCATTATCTCTTGAAGACCCAGTTTTCTCATTTACAAAGCCTGCCTCTCAGGATTTTTGTGGAGATCACACAAAATTTTACATTTGAATGTACTTTGTAAGTTACAAAATACGGACCAATATAAAAAACTTTTAACAAGAAATGAAGTATACTCTGTATAAGACAACAGTTAAGATGAGCCCCAGGGGTACACACTAACAGACCACTGAAGACTCCGATCCCTGCATACGACAGGGGGTACTGGTTAAGGGTAGGGTTTAGGAACCAGAGAACCCCCAAACTGGCCTGCTGTGTAACCTCAAGCAAGCTACTCAACCTCCCTGTGCTTCATTACCCATCTCACAGTAAGTATGAGAATAATACTACGTCTTAGAGAGATCATGAAGCCTGAGGGGCATGATTCATTTGCTTAGCAAAGTCCAGGAACACAGTAAAACATAATAAATGTTGGCTATTCATTAGAGTAACCAAAATGCCTTAGCACCACTCCACCTAGAAGTGGCCAGAGCCAAATCTAAATCTAAAGACTGGGAAAAGAAGGAAGAACCTATTCCATGTTGCCAGAAGCTTCCGGTGTAGTCATCAAATAATTTATGTAAGATTCACTTACTTTTCCAATCCTCAAATAACATGGTGCATATCAGCAAATGTCAAAAGGGAAACAATAGTAAGCTCATATTTCCCAGAAGAGACCCAGTGTGACGCAGAACAGGGCTGTGCTGTGGCCACTCCAGACGCCATTTGAGCTACGTGCATTACCACTGGAAACTGGGTTCTTTAAATGCCTAGGAAGAGGCACTCAGCAGGGTTTCTCACTTACCCCATCATAAGAATCACCTGGGACACTTGTTACGAATCTAGATTCCTGTCATTACCACAGAATCCCTGAAACTGAATTTCCAGGGGAGAGCCCTGAGAATATGTACTCCAAATGAATCTTATGATAGGACCTGTTTATAATATACTACACACAGCAGCCTAGCTGACTGCTAGGGACAAATCATTATATGGGTACCATTTGTCCCTCCCTTCCGATCTTGAGTCTCCTTGCTTGTGAAACCATTCTCTTCAGCTTTCTAGATAAACACAAACACTAATCTTAATGACACAAAAACTATTTTTACCTGAAGACTACCAATGGATTAAATATAAAATTACTGATGGAAACACCTTTTACTTATCCAAGCCAATGTGCAAATCTGGTTTATAATACCTGTAGGCATTTCGATAATTCGTAGCTGATCCAAAGGATAAAAGGCCCCAGCCCCAGCTGCTGGGAAGCATTGGATGGCTTTCCCATCTCAACCTTGGCTCACTTCCCAGCCTCCTTTCTCCTAGTTTCCACTCTTGCCTCAGAGACAGAAAATTAGGATTCCTCCCCTCTTCATCATAAAAGCCTTTCCTGTAGATGCTGAAGAACACAGTGAGATAATCTTACCTTTGCCTCCCTTTCTTGCTATAGGCATAAGGAGAATAAAGAAAACCAAGGTTGCAATATCTAAGGAGGTGAGAGGTGCCTGTGGCCCAGACCCAACATCCTGGGTAAGGCATTAAGGAATGACAAACTCCAGTAAAGAAGCTGACAAAGTTGCCTGTGCGCCTGGAGGCAGTTTTTGCAAGACAGACTAGCCCTGACATCTAGCCGTCACCAAAAAACTCCCAGAGTGCCTTATATATTTAAGGCTCCAGGCAGTTGCTGTAGGGAATACAATCCATGTTCAGGCCAAATCTCTCCACTGGAGGATCTTGGAGTTCAACTCTGGCTGAAACGTTAATATAAAAAGAAAGAACAAATGAAAGTATGTTACAGAGGTTTGGAGGAGTGAGAAGTTATTTTCCACTAACTGAACTGCAAACATCTTGGAGAAACTGATCTTGCTCTGGCCCTTCATGTTACCAATAGAAGTTACCTCTCACTCTAAATTGTGATCTTTCTAAATGGATTCTCAGAGAAGAGACTTGACAGTTAGCTGAGAACAAGCCTGGGCATTCATCTCAGGTTTTCTAATTCTATATAAGCCAACAAACATATGTGCAACACCTACTATGTTTCAGGCATCATTCTAGGCACTGGGATACAGGGTAAAAAAGACTGAGTCACTGCCTTCAAACAGTTTCTATTTTCGTTTTAATTTTGTGATACCTCTCCACAGTAAGTACAAAGAATGATAAAGATGGATGACATCCAAGCTCAGGATGTGTGTGTAGGGTCAGGAGGATGAATTAAAGGGTCAATCAGTCACAAAACTGAAATTTCTTTGTCATGAAGTGATAAGGTGTTGTGCTCTCATGGTGGACCTCAATTTAAGCGATGTTAATACAAGCAAACACACACACATACACACACACGACTTGATAGAAAATGGTAAGCCTAAGATTCCAGCTTAGGTGTACTGATTTCAAATCCCATTCTCATTCCCAAACATGCACAGGGATGGAAAGATATTATGAAATTAAGATACATTTCAAAAGAGTAAAACAAACAAAGATGAAAAAAAATTTTCAGCCAAGACATCTTCTAAAAAGCCTGACCAAATTCTATATAATTTCCAGTACACTAACAATTCTTTGATATTTTCTCCTCTGTGAATTTTTTGTCCATGTATTCTGCCTTGCCATCTACATCATAAACTACTCCAGTGAAAGTATAGGTTTTTCTGTTTTTTGTTTTTGTTTTTTTTTAATTACTCCCTGAGTACTTATTATGGTGTTTTCGCCCACTGCTATCACCTAAATCATACTGACAAATGGAAAACTCCTTCTGAAAACTTGTGTTACATGACCCCTTGTCAAAAGTAAAAATCAAAAACAATTTTTAGATATTAACAGACCAGTTACACAGAATGATATGTTTTAAATTTTCTGAATTCATACCAACCCAAAAGTTCTAGTGATTTTTCCATTTTGCAATTTCATCTTATTTTGTTTTCAAAATTTAATTCACAAACTAGCTTAATACTGTATTATGAGTACTGTGTTTCAACAGCAAGCCATTATTTTCTACAGAATCCATTGTTTTAAAAATAAAAGTAGTTATAGCCCTTTGGTAAGTACAGCCAAGTTTCATTTATTTTGGGGCAATATAAATCATTTCTGCAAATAATCATGGACTTCTTACCATTTTCTTTTCTTTGTATGTCAGCTATAAAAGGAGTTATTTTTTTTCTTCATAGGAGAAACCCAGTATGTTTACATCTGAGTGCTAATGAATCTGCTTTATGCGTTACGTCACAGTATATTAAAGAATGAATTATATCATACTGAAAATAACTTTTTTAAATATCTAGTAGATAAAGGAATGTATTATACATTATGTAATATAAAAAGCCAATGTGTCTATAGCAAAGACATACTCTACTAATTAGCCACTAGCCACTTAGGTTGCTGATTAAAGGGGGTAGGGGAAGGTATCAGGCTTATATTAAGTATTTTAGAATTTAAATAAAGCCTAGAGTTCTGAAAAGAGATTAAAATCTTGAGCACAAAAAATAATTAGCAAATTCATGATGGGTCTGATTAAATTTCATTTATAATCATGACAAGTTAAGTTAGCAAGATCTCATAGTTAAAATTAGAGATTTATGTAAAACAGTGGCTGTGTCATCGGATAATGGTGATAGCACCTAAGTCATTTTATAACATCTTACATTCTAAACCTTCCTTCATGGTTTCTTACAAGCCATGTAGGGCCTAATCCAGAATCACTTTTTTCCTTTGTAATGTAATTAATCAAAGCTGTGAAAAGAATTGCCTTAATCTAAAAATGGTCCTAGCCTAAAAAATAATTATGAAATTTCTATATTTCCTAAATCACTTCGAAAACATAATCATTTCCTGATTCTCTGTAGCAGACAAAGCTACCAAAATACCTACCTTGCTTCCAAATTAGAATGGCAGCAAACATAACTTCAGGAATAATTTAAGGTGAAAGAATAAAAGACCAGGTAACCGTTGCTACCATCAAAAGACTAAAAATAGGTCGGCGAAAGAGGTTTTTTCACTTTGAACACAGTTTGATTAATCTGAGTGCTAAGAAAATGTCAGCTCCATGGGGATTTGGGGAATGTGTACAGTTTTCTGAAATAAACCACATGGCTAAAAATCAATGCAGTTCCTTGCAGCTGAGCCCAGCTGAAGGCCATTCATTGTCCTCACCTAGTTTTCAGGAGTTGCTGCCTGCTTCAATCCACAAGCTCCTGTTGAGCCAGGTGTTTCCAATTTTATGCTTAGTTTAAATGCCCAGGCTGGGGTTGTTTCCTGCTGCCACAGGACAACATAATGGCTCAGACACAACGGAACTGGTAGGGCTCTGTATCGAGACATATTCTGTAAGCAATGCATGCTTTTTAGGTTAGATTTCTGCTTTTATAGTGAGTTCCAGATCTCCTGGTTAAGCATAACCAGAAGCTCCTAAATATTCATCCACATCATCTGGAGGATTAAGGGCACTGAACCCTATCCACTAGCTCAAATTTTCTCAAATGGAGATAATAATGCCTATTTTATATACCCTTATAAGGCTTTATAGGGCTGTTATGAGTTAAAGGACAATCTTTTTAAAGGTTTAAATGATGATACTTATATGAATATAAATGAACATGTTTCAAAAATTTCATGGAAGTTATTAAATTAAGATGTTACAACTAAGTCAAAGAGCAGAAACACATATAAGCAATCTGGAATGCTGAGATGAATTAAGAGATACTAAACTGGCCTCTTCCACAAGGGAGATAAATGGGTGGCATCAACTGAGTCTCCATGAGACAAAATGTATTTGCCTATCGGTTTTCTGCAACCTATGTTAAAGATAACTTAAGACACACACTTAGAGAATTAGATAACTCGGATGAATACAGTAGGCATAATCTAGTATTGCATTGAAAAGACTCCAAGTAGTCTTTTTTTGGCCATTACAAGGTCTTTACAATGTTACCTGGGGTACACATGAGAAGATCTGTGCAAAAGAGCTCTGTGAATTAAAACATTTAGTTACCAAAAGTTATTTCTCAGAGACATATATTTTTCTATTGATAAAGATGTAGTCACCTACTCTTTTGTCACCACCATAAAAAAAAAAAAAAAGTTGTAGCATTAAATGAGACAGTGCACAGGACCTATCAAGTGCTTAACAAATGGCAGTTATTTAAAAATGACAAACATGTACATGTTCACGCATATGTATTCAAAAGGTATCCAAGGCTTTGGCCAGGTCTTTTCTTATATTAAATTAGCAGTACGCTATGAAATTCCTATGTCCACAAGGAAGTAAAAAACCAGTTCCTTCTGGCCTCCCCTTTCTTCCTCACACCTCTATCATCTCAGTTATCTCTAGGTCTACTAACTGCCTGCCCTAGGCACGGCAGTATAACCACAGTTACAAACCCCTGATAACAAGAATCTTCCAGGCTAACTAAAATTCTACCTCCAAGGAAATGTTAGGCATTTGAATCAAGCATCCCAGGTAATTTTAATGATCAGGCAAGGTGGACACACACTAGATTAGGCAGCATCCTAGAGCCTGGCAATGAAGAGAGTGGCCTATAGAAGAGTGTAAACCATAAAGGCTCATGGCTAAATAAATATGTTTAGCCATGGCAAGCAAGCAAGCAAGCAAAGTTGAGATTGGGGGCAACTGATATTTTATGCATCTCAAACTCTTGTGAGGGCACACTCTCAAGGTTGAAGGGAAGAATCATCCCCAAAACATGAAGAATCCATGATCTTACAGTTCACATGATGAAATAAACCCATTAAGTGAGGTATTTTTCAATGTAATTAGACACTACAAGCTGAATCAATAATAAAACAAACATTATCCTCGGTCAGTTTTTATTCATTTAAATCATTGTGATGTTCAGCACCAAGACATGTATAATTTAAAAACTTTATTTTCCCTCAAATAATTTTATCTGAGATTAATTTCTTTGTAGAAATTGTACCCCAAAGGACAATTCTTACATGGGAAATTATAGGAGGAATTTGTTAAATCTAAAATTACAGCACAGTTTACATCTGTAAACAGAAGTTTCCCATTTCAAGCCAAAATCTCAGAAGGTTCTATTATAAATATAAACATCCATCTTGAAAAGGTTTTATCATTTTTGCTCCCAGAAACCATGTAAAAATTTCAAACCAGATTTCCAATTTTAATAACCACAGCTGTCCTCAGTAACTCAGTAAATCCATGCAAACATTGTTTATCAATATAACTGCAAGGTACACTGGGGAAAAAGACTACACACACTGTTTCAATAATAGTCAAAAGCTATAGAGTTGGAAAAAACCACTGGTGTCTTTTTAAAGAAAGAGAACATGATATTAAAAGAACTCAGCATTAGGCTCCTCTGGAAGGAGGTAAAATACTGAACACTTTCTGAAAGCCTATTGTGTGCCCTGGACTGCAGTGGTTACCAAAATTTGAGACATGAGTTCTGTCCTTGTAGTGACAATCCTTTTCTGTGGAGATATATTGGATTTTGCCAACTATCATAGCCAACAAAAAGGGATTTTCCCCCTCCTCTTACATTGTATTTTGGTTCTATCTGTATAAACTTTGTGGATTTGGACAATCATTTAACTTCCTTCAGCCCCATATGCAACATGGGGTGCACAGAATGCAGACATCATTAGTGTTGTGGGGAGCAAATGGGACAATACATTTTGAAAATGATCAAGCACCTCACAAATGCTAGTTACTGTCAGTTCAATTATTCTACACAGATGTAAAATCTATAACATTATTTGTCTAAAAAGGAACTGGGCCAGACTGCCTGAAGCTGGGTCAAGGAAAAACAGGCCAGGCTGATCAAGCTATCTCAGAGGCTGCAGAGAAAGGAGAATTAAATCTTAAAAACCAAAGAGATAGAACAATATGACTTAGCCCAGGTTATCAGGGATTTGTCAGAAACTGATTCCTTGTGACAATCTAAGACAATCGAAGACAACAAGTCAACCGTGAAAGAATTCCCGATGCTAATGAAATAATTTTCATTTGTAAATCTTTCTTAGTTAAGCAAGTCCTCTCAGTGAAAGCGAGTCCTCAGTGAAATCTCATCCTTCCACATAGTGTGACAGGAAAATTAGAAGGGCTTTTGAAACTCTTAGTTTCCTTGCTTTACAACAGACAGATTTAATCACTTGTTCTCAGAGTGCTGTAAGGTAGGTTCCCTGGAATGATTTCATCCATGTTATTGATATGGTGGAATTCATAGTGACTTTTAAGACAGTATCCATCTCAGTTGAGACAGCTATGATATATGACAGTATTCCTGACACCCTGATTCTATACAAGGAGTCCCTTTTATTGTGTGTTCCATCAGACATTCTTTGAATTTTGTGGTGACTCATAAAAATATCTAAAAAGGACTCATAAAGAGTAGTGATTATTCCAGATCATTGTGATAAAACAGCTCTTTAATATGATATGCTTATCCACAAAGAATTTGAAACAAAAAGGCATTATTATAGGAATACATCATAATCTTTCTAAATAGACTGTCAGGAGACAGATAACCAGCTTTTTTCCAATGCCAAATTAATACTTTTCTTCAAGAGATTTTCTTCAAAAGAAATTATGTCGACACAGTGGAAAAGGAAGGAGAGATTTGCGGTGTAGTAGACAAGGACATTTATGAAGAAATAAAGAATGGAGATTGGTAAGGGTGCTATTTGTTGTTGTTTTTGCTTTTTAGAATATATATATGTTCATGGGAAATATGCAAACTGGACAATTAATGAATCTCCCTTTCATGCCAAACTCCAAATCCCACCCAAGAGATAAGTACTGAAGATTTTGGTGTATTCTTCCATAAATTTCTTTCTGAATAAACGTATATTTAAGTGTCCATTTCATACAACATATGATAATATCTTGCTTTTTTCACTAAAATAGATATTGGAGATTTTTTTTTTTGAAAAACAAAAACCAAGTTTATTTGTTCGCTTCTTGCATTGCAAGTACTCCTCGGTGACCTCCTTGGCCTGAGACTCTTTGCCATAGTCCTTAACCAACACACAACTGCAACCAACCACTTCCCAGGGTTTTCCCTGCCAGTTTTACAGAGGCCACCCATTCCCCAAGTATCCTGCGGTCATCAACCTTAATTGGGTGGATTTGCTGTTCAGCACAAAGGGCCTCCACCAACTTGCCATATATAGGCTCATCACAGTTGGATGCAAGTAGCAAGGATAGGGTTGGCGTTTGTCTAAGGCTTTGGCAGCTTCACAAATTCCACGTGCTAGGCCATCGTGGATGCAGACGGTCTTCAGCACCTCTCGTAAAGCAGTATTAAATAAAGTCCATTACACCTCCAGCAGCAATGCCTTCCTTGCTCACTGCGGTGGGGTAGGGTGGAGTGGAATCCTGAATACACCCAAGCCTCTGCCTCCGTGCTACTCCAGAGAATTGAAGACCTTTTATATAATGTGCTAGATAGGCAATTACATCAAAAAAAAAAAAAAAAAAGTTGCAAGAAGCAAATGATATTTAATCTCTAAATCAGTTGCTTTCATCTTTGAATGAAAGCTAGACTCGTCTGAGGACCATTTAAAATATAAGAATGTTAGTTAGAGACCTATCCTAGATCGAGTATCTGCATTTTTAAAGGATCCCTAGGTAAGTGTAATGTTTATGTACTGCTTAAGTGCTAAAATGATAAGCACTTAATGATAATCTCTTCCACAAGCTTCCAAAGATCAGTGCACACCATACCACTATATGCAGAAGTCTTTTGTTTTTAGTAATCCATATTCATTTCAGAAAAGTTAAGAACAAAAAAAGGGGGTACTCAGAAGCACCCACACACCCACATGAGTTCTTAATAAATACCACCTGAGAAACCAACAAAGCAAAAATAGCATATGAACCTCCCTAAGAATAAGAACTTGGGAAAATCAGATTTTTCTTCAGAAGATGTTTTTGAAAGGCTCTCCTCAATTTAAAGCCATCCTCCATTTAAGCAGACTATCCTCTGGAATTCATCCAAAAGAGAATTTATTGAGTAGCTACTGTGTGCTCTGTATTGAAGATACAGAGAAAGGTCACTTCAGAAGGTCACTGTCCAGTGCAGTGGTTTCCAAAATGTAATTTGTGTGCTAAACACTTTCTTCAAATGCAATCTAAATGGAAGCTCAATATCTAAGCCTTTGCTGAGGAGAGACACTCTGACTGAGGTGGCAAACAAGATTAGGGCCCAGATTCCTATAGATCTGCCTTACAGGAAGCAGCCAGTCACCCCAGTTACCACCAAATAACCCCAACTGTACCCAATGGCACAGTATAGTACATTCTAACCTAGTAAATCAATGCCAGTCACCTCACACTGCAGATTAAAGTCTAAAGTGGCACTCTCCACAGTGGGGTACAAAAAATCCACAGGGACACAATTGGAAAATATTAAAGCTCTCTATATATTTATGTTAATAGACTCTTTAAAAGAGGCTATTTAGTGAGTTATATAATGTAAATAATTTATTGGTAGAGTGGTTCATTCATACAATTTATAATTACATATATTACATTAACATATATGAAACTGCCATTTGGTAAACAAAAATTGATAGATTATGGTTCCACTTAATACTCATAATTAGAAATTATGTGCAATTTCATATGGTTCAACCTGTATGTCCGGGTTGTTCAACCTCAGCACTGACATTTTAGGCCAGACAATTCTGCATTTAGTATGTTTACCAGCATCATTGGCTTCTGCCCACTAGATGTCAGTAATATGCCCCCCCACCAGTTGTAACAAACAAAATGCCTCCAGACATTGTCAATTTTCCCCCAAGAAGGCAAAGTCATCCCCTGTTGAGAACCAGTGCTACATACTGAGTGCATGTGCTGATTTTTTACTAATGGAGTAAATGATCAAAATAGTGTGGCTACCACTGACCTAGAGAACAGGAATGGTTTCTATTGACATTTATAACAATACCAAAATGCTAACCCAATACAGACATTTTCATGAGTTTCACATTTCAGCCATCTGTTAAAGATAAGACAGGTTCGTCATCACCATGAATGTTGTGATCTACGACTGAGGATACTCATGATATCATCATGCTACGTTCAGAAGGCATGCGAAAAGACTCACTCACAAATGAATGCAGAAGCACCTGCTCTTCTAAGTTAAACTAGGGGTAGACAATAAGGGTGAGAGAAAACATAGTTATGAAGGACCAAACACAACAGTCACAGATAGGCCAGACTAACATGCAGTCATCAGGCCTGGGTACGCTTTTCCCTAGCAAAGGCTTTCAGAAGGCTCTGAACACTGGATCACAAAATATTCTCAAATGCCCAGTCATAAATGCAATGTGAGTTGCATTCAGGAGCCAAAGGACTGTCTTCCCAGATGGACATAGTGGAAGAGGCTGTTAGTCACAAACTGATCTTCCATGCACCACCCCCACACACTGATATTTAATCAATACAATTTATTTTGAAAAATTAAGATTGATGCTATACAGGCTCATGTGTACACACTCCAGGGTATGTACATATATACACACAATACTAACTGAGCTCACTTCCCTCCTGTCAAAAGCAAAAATGGCCAAGTTCAAACACATGTTCTTTTACTCATGTGATCTGAAGCTACATCCATTCTTGAAGGAAAAAACATGTCTTAAAAACATCGGCTAAACAGCTTTTAATCATGAATTAGTTCCTCTTGGTTCCCATTAAGCATTGGTACATATAAGATGTGACAACATGGCATCACCATCTACACACAAATACCAGCCTGTTACTTTTTGAACAATTTACAAATAAAGATATGTGACAGACATTTTTGAAGTACTTACTTAAAAGTTTCAGAATTCGCTTTCTTTCTCAGGCACTAATATTTTTGGGTATTGAGTGGGAGGAAGTGTGGGAAGGAGGGAATTCTCAAAAGGAACTGAATAAAAGCTGGCATTAAATGGGAGCTGGGATTCCCCCATCCCACTTCCTTGCCTCTGAAGGAGAAGAAAACAAAACCTGAATCACAAGAAAGCCTGCCCCTGACCTGACCCCCTGGTGCAGACCAACCTTTGCCCGAGTCCTGCCATCCAGCCCCAACCCCTGAGACAGAAGCCATCCTTGGTGCCCAGACAACAGCTTCTGTTGGCTAGATCCTTAGAAGATGATGACTTAAAAGAAGATGTCAGGATCTTCCTACTTAAGTTAGATCATGAAAGAAAGCTCATAAAAAGCCATAAAATATTCCTTTGTTCTTTAAAAAATATTTTAGCTTCTACAGTTCCAGTTATTTAAGCAGTATTATGACTGCCCTATATATGTGAACAATCAAGAAACCACACTTTAATTAGAACTAACCTTGACTATAGAAACTACTGTAGGCTAGGCACTGTTTTAAATACTTTATGTGTGTAAATTCCTTTAATCCTCAATTCTGTTAATACACACGTACACCCCCTATGAGATAAGTGCAATTTTTACCCCAAGCACATAAGGCAAAGTGCAGGACAGAGAGTGAGCTCCTCCTTAAATTTTGTGTCCTAGGTGCCTCAATCACCTCACTAAGGAAGCTGCAGAAGTCACAAAAATTGGGAGTACTAGGTCTGGGATTTGAATCCCAAGGTTTTAGGCATGCCATTCATTGTACTGAGTATAATCTTGAGGGAAAGCACGGGGTAATGGAGTTAATAAGTGAGTTAACACCTTACATCCACTATTTATTAGCTGTAAACTCTCATTTCTCTGAGCCAGATACTACTTCTGTGAAAAAAACAAAAACAAAAAGAAACAAAAAAAACGTAATATCTACCAAAGTGTTGTCTCCTAACAATTGCGTTTGAGAAAATGTTAGTCAAAAGGCCTGCCCCAAAGGTGAACGTGATAAATATTATTCTCTATCCTGCCTTACCCACTAGAACTCATTTAATATTTTAATGGTAATTTTTTAAAATTATATTTTTACTGACCAAAACTAAACTTTGCTCTTGTTAACCTAAAATCAATGACATTATAATTATTGGGCAATGCCAGAAAGTGATCTCTTCAGGAGCTAAGGGAAAGTATAAAGAATTTGCTCAAACATGAGGTTTTTGGACTTTGGATACATGCTCTTTGGTTTATTTGTAGAGTTTCTGACTGGAAATAAATTATGCCCATCAGTAAGAAGAGGCTGTATAAATAGATTATGGAACAATCACAAAATGAGCACTACACACCCTCATACACCCTATGAGCCCTCTGTACTGGAAAGATTCATACAATAAAATAGGTGAAAAAAGCAAGGAATAGAGTAATGAATGCTAGCACTTTAATGTAAAAGGAGGTTCAGTTTGTGTACATTTATGTATGTATGCCCATGTCAACATAAATATCTCAGGAAAGATACACCATCTACTAGTAATATTAGTTGCCTCTGGTGAGGAAAAATCGGTGGCTATGGGCTAAAAGAGGGACACTTCAGAATACATTCTTTTATATTTTTAAAATCTTTATGTGATATATTAGCTATTTCAAAAAATAAGAGAAATAAAAATAGAAGACTGAGAGATTATTACAACTTATGGCGAGCTCATGTAAGTAAGTAAAGTTTGACATCTATTTGGGAGCTCAAAAGTCATTATTGCAGCATTCTGGGTCAGTGATGAGGCCCAAAAACCAGCATCACTAAGAAGCCTGTTAGAAAAGCCAATTATTGGTCCCAACCCTGACCTACTAAAGAGGGATCTCTGGTACTAGGGACAGGAATGTGTTTAAAGAAGCCCTCCAGGAGATTCAAATGCGCACTCACAGGCACAGGTCTAGATCAGTGACTCACACACACTTGGCGGACTGGCTGTAGACACACCTGGAGAATTTACCTAAAACAGGTTCCTGGGCCCCATCTTAGACTGAATTACAATATCCTGAATGAAACACAGGAATGTGTATTGTTTAAAAACCTGAATCTGACACACAGCCAGAGTTTAAGAATCACTTCCTGAAACTAAAGTCGGCTATGATGAATACAGAAGTTTTAGTGAGATAAATTTGCATACAGTAGTCTCAAAAGGCCCAGTCCCATGCTCACTTCTCACAGCTATACTCCTCAGTGGGGTATATGTGTGGTAATCTGCCCAGTGAATCTCAAAAGGTAGCATCAGAGAGACCTGGAGGGCTTGTTAAAACACAAATTGCATTATCCCAAGTGCAGAGTTTCTCATTCAGTAGAAAGGGGAAAGAGGAGCTGATAATTTGCATCTTTAATTAGTTCCAGGGGATACTGCTGCTGATGTTGGTCTGAGAATTTTAAGAACCACTTTTCTCCCCAGTCTGCCAGTTCTCAACCAGGATGCTAAAGGCCCCTTTCAAGCATGCTCCCAAATATGCTTGAGAGATGCAAAATTGTATGGGTATAGGTGTGAGACAGAACTTTGAGCTGAGCAGGTTGTGCTGTACAATGGTAGTAGGGTAATGATGAGGATAATTAATAAGAGCTACATTAACAAGTACTCCCAGGAGTATGTGAGAAGTCCGGTCAGGGCTGCAAACAGTTCTCATATAGCCGAAAAGTCCTAAAATAGAGTATAACATACAGGAGTGCAATTTCCTGTAAGATGTTCCACCGGCGTTTATATGTGAAATTCATTCTTGAACTCTAAAGGTTGAGAAACACTGCTCTCATCAGCACAGCTCCTGCCTGTCCTGTCCAATGATCTTGCAGTTCAATCTGGGGATGGCAATAGACTCTGGGTCACAAAGATGTTTCCTGGGTGTGTAAATAAAGGAGTGACAAAGATCTATAGCATTTATGATAAAACTTTTGAGTTGAACTGGAAAATCCCACCATTTTACAGTGAGGAAGCTCTAAATCACAACAGATAAGATGCTCAGCAGCTGCCCAGGGGCCAAGACCCCATTTCTCCTCCAGGGTGGGGCCCTCCAGGCTCCTCATGCTGGGCTCTCTGCAGCTCAGCTTAGGTGCCCTCCATGTCTCATCCACTCAAACACTCACACATATCAATAAGTGCTTCTCTGGAGCAAAATATAAAGCTAGAGGATATTATGGTTTAGTAGCATTATAGGAGGTGGAGTTAAGAAGAAGAAATTTCTGTGGGTTCTGGGAGAAGAATCAGTGACACTGGAAAAAGCAACTGGGAGTGGGAGGTGAGGGGGGAAAAGTGCAGATAAAACTGAATTCACTCTGACCCTATTATTTGTAACACTTGTTATTTTTCATGACTAGGGCTGAGTTATGTTTAGGAAATGGTTCTTTTGTGTTCCAAAGGCAATTTATCATATAAATATTAGCAGGTGGAGGAGAAAATTGGAGAGGAGCAACAAGATTGTCCTCAGGACCCATTGCACCATTCAACTTTTATTTATCTAATTAAGAATTAGATTCTTAATTCTTAAGAATTAATTAAAAGACTTAATTAAAAATTACTCTATCATCCATTCAAATGTTAGCAAGATTTCTTGTAATATAGTAACACTGGATATATGAAAATACTTAATAAGAAATTAGAGAGTTTTCGTTTCTGTCGTTATATATTTCAAGCCTCATTCAAGTTGGTTCCTTTCCTCAACTTCTCTTTCTTGCCCTGACCCACCTGAGGTTTCACAGCACAACCCTATCACTACGGAAGTGATTCTCAGGAGGGTTATATTAGAATCTCCAGTCAGTAAGAAGAATCACCACAGCTCTAATATACCAAAATAGTAATGATTATAATAGAACACTGATGTATACAACTGGAAGAGTGAGAGACATCTGTGGCTCCCCAAATTCATGGATCCCTATGCATGTAATTTCTTCCATACGTATAAGTAACAAAGAATATAGGATAATTACAGTACAATAGGCAATAGATCCTAAGTGGATGTTTGGACTCGCTCACCAAGTCACTTGTTACTGCACAGCAGTCTTCCAGAACTCCAAACACATTCATGTCTTAACAAAATTACAGATGGCTCTGGATCACTTGGAAAAGGCTGGGACTATGCTGTTAAATCTGCAAAGATCAAGGGTCAACTATACAATGAAGGATAAATGGTTCTTTTAAATTGCAATAATAAATCAAAGAAGTATTCAAGATGTATACTTTTTTCCTACTTGAAATTAGTTCCAAGAGTCCTATGGATAAACTACAGAAGCACTCCAGAAAAATAATACACCTCATTATAGTAGTAGGTCAGGGCATTTAATTTGCAATAACCTAAATGTCCTCCAAGGTATATACAGAGTTTTCATTTCTCAGAAGCTTGTCAGTTCCACCTGAGACTGTTATTTAAAAAAAAAAAATCTAAATTACAGGTATTAGTATATGTGAGAAAACTGTAATTAGTCTAAAATCATAGCCATAGACCAGCCGTAACGGTTAAAATGGTAACTTTGTCTTCAAGAATGAGGAAAATACATGTGTCTTATTATTGCAATTGGTGAACTACTGGCTTGTGACAAAAGTCCCAATGCTGTAGGATGGAAAATACTTCCCTAGCCTTCCAGCAAGGAATAAACTCAAGAAAAGAACCCCAGCAGGATCAGCCAGTGTCAGTCAGCCTCCACTGTTAAGCCTTCAGAGATCCTCAAAACCAAACCCAGTTTCATCACAGCTGGGTAAATATCCACACAACTGCTGGAGACTAGCTGTGCTCGCTGTGGCTGGGGCGGCAGAGCTGCTACCTGGGACATATTATTCTTTTTGTCAAACCACTGAGCACTATTACCACTAGGAATACAGGTCACTATAGGCTGGTGACCTTAAATCATAACATGCATAATTTTAAAAACAACAAAACGTTTGTTGGGCTCTGATATTCGCAATTTTATAATCACTTAGTATCAGTGGGCTTTTAGATTTAGCCCAGATATTAAATTAATAGACAATGTGAGCCAAATCCAGACTGGGAAATTCTTTACTTTTCATTTCTCTAGTTTATCAGCAATAGAAGACAATAGATCTTTTGAAATTTCTGATGCAGTGATGTCCACCCAAATTTGCTCTGTGTGGGTACAGGCTCCCTTTACTCCAGAAGGCTCTGAAAGCCTCTTTATCTTAGGAGACTATCATTATTTTCCCTTTGAATCCTAAATTGCAAATAGTAATTAGCTACATATAGTAGAATAACATGACAAGGAAGCCTTTTGTTATAAGAAAAGTATGTATCCTCTACGTAACAGTGATAAAGAGAAGGGAGCATTATTTCTTAGTTTGATGTTGATCTGACTTCAGTTAGAGCTGAGTGGAGCTTGCTCTAGACCATGCATTCTCAGTGAGGCGATATTGCCCCCCACAAAGAAAATACTGGTTCTTATGGGTGGGAGGTGAAATAACCTTAGATATTACACATTATTTTTGTTTATAAAGCACAGCTATACATACAATATGTAAAGAGATATACAGTATATCTATCATATTAAAATTTCATGGGTGGGGTGATTAGGGAAAAAAAATATCTACAGAGGCACCTTCAGTGGACAATAATGAAATAATAGCTGAGAAACACTGCTCTAGATATTGGCAAAGCAATTGTTTGAAACCTCCGGCCAAAACAATTACAATTATTTGGAAACAACAATTTGTTGTTTAAATTTAAGCTTTTTATAATTGTTATATTATTTTCTTTTTGAAGACAGCCACTGTGAATTGGAAAAAAAAAAAAGCAGAAACGCATTCTATATGGCTACAAATATTTTACGAAATGCTTTGATCTTGTTAGGAATGACTGAAAACTACTTTTAACAAGTTGATCGTGTCATTTTTCAGGAATTCATAAACTATTTATCTGTCTTATTAAACCTATCATAAAATATATGTAATTATCTTCTGTCAAAATCCTAATCACAGTTTTAAAATTGCTGATGAAAAATTTAACAAACTTTTTTTAAAGATGTAATACTCTGCATCTCTTTTGTTAAATTCCAGAAAGCTTGTTTCCCAAAAAATGCCCAAATTTCAAAAGTATGCATGAAAAATTGAACATGCTATGTACTGTTACAGTGATGTAATAGCAAAAAATGAGACAAATGCCACCTGCAACTCATCTGCTTTTCCCCCTAAAAATGTTTGCAAAAATGTTTGCAAAATTAATAATAGGGCAAGTTTCTAAAATATTTCATATTCAAGGAGATATTTTTTAAATATTCTGAAACAAACCCAAAATAAGTTTATGCATAAAATTCCCTTTTCATGCCACTTTAATAAAAAGACGAATTATATAAACAACAGAAAATGGCCACTCCTGCCATTAAAAGGCAGGGTAAGCAAGAAACTTTCAATTAGTTAACTGTGGGTCAATTGATGACAAAGAGTTCCACAAGTGAATCCGTGTCGTCTCTAATGACAAATCATGTCTCCTTCCTTCCAATTCCTTCTTCTTGAAGTAATAGTGCATCTGAGAATTAAAGAGCTAAGAAGACAGATCTGCTAGCCATAAAAACTTCTAATTTGATTTATGCAAGAATAAATCATGTTCTCAAAAAGGGACTGGCACTGTTCTAAATTAAAGTAATCCCAATAATTATAATCAAAGTTCTTCAGTTGGCTGAAACAAAGCCAGCAGAAGCATTAACCTAAATGTCTGCTTCAGCAAGAGCCAGAAAATGCTAATGTTGACATTCAGCTTCAAGAAAAATTATACAGAAAAAAAAAACCAGCACACAAAAAAAATCACATATCAGTGGAAAGACTAGTAAGAAATGAAAATCTGGGGAAAAGATTTTAAATTCCACATTCAACTAAACAAGAGTTTTGTTTTCATTAGGAGACTGTCATTTTGTAGAATGAAAACAGTTATCTTATTTTCTGAAATGGCATTGTTAGAGTTATTCAGCTTTTTAATGGTTGAGATAAGATTTGGGGGGAAAAATAAAAAGTCATACGTTAAACAGTTCAGCAATTTAATGTGATGTGAATCTAGTTTCTGATTTTTCATTTATTTCTTGAATACACTAACTGTTTGAAGATTATGATATAAAAGTAAAAGACAACAATGGAGATCAACTCCAATTGAGAACTTCAAGCCATGACACGAGTACCTCAGGCACAGAAAATAGAGGAAGTGATGGTCTTCGAGTAAAATTTCTACCATATAAACCACCAAATTATTAGCCACTCTTAATATGTGCTATTGTATTATATTCATAATACTCCAAGCCAGTGGCCCAAATGAGAAGTTTGCTTTTGAAATTTACAGAAGAAAAAGGAAATCAATATATGTTATGGAAACAAAGTGTACTTATGACTATCTATATTATAAAAATAAAGTATTGCTCAAATGAAATAAATATTACTGAGCAGCCTTATTTCACAGCAATAAAAAAATTCATATTTGATTTTCAAAAATATGATGAAATTATAATTGCATTAGCCATATGATATAACTTCAAGTAAAATCTGAATTATAAGCCACACTTAACATCATGGAACAAACAAGGTGACATTTCATTTTCTTTTGTGTCACCATTTCATTCGTGTTCAATGACTAAGATGCTCCTATAATGTGTGATTCATGATGAGTCATTCTTATAAAAGAATTTTAAATGGATTAACGTAATGAATAAACTTAAACTTTTTAAAATAAAAGTAAGGAATCTGAGAACATTGAAAATAATTTCAGATAAATGCCATTTCATTCTGAGCTGGGCAAACATGGTTATACTTAATTTTGTGTTATATTTCAAGCATGAGGCCACCAACCATGGTCTCATATTTGGGTTGGGTCACATGTCCTTTGACAGTTGTTTTTAGAAGTAGAGTAGATATTTCAGGATGATGATTGAAATCGAGAAAGGCAAATAAAAGGAACAGTGGTGAGCAACAATAACAGATAAGAATTCCAAATTAAAACAACCTTAAAACAACCTATTATCTACTGCTTAAGAAAAGTCGTGTACACAAGACAAAAGTCTTGTCTTATTGTCTAGCATACAAAATTCTTACTGGCCAGCACTTCACAGTTATGTGTTTGTCAGCAGGTTTTATGCCACAGTAAAATATCTTTTCTTTCATTGGAAGAGGAAATCATTACTCATGTTAGTTCTCTATGCCTGGAATACTCACCTTCTGGCCTCTTCGTTGTCTCTTACAAGGCTACATCTTCTTCTAAGCCTTTTGCTTTAATCACTCTGCTTGGAAGTTTGTTGTTATTCAGTCATTCATTTATTTAGTCAATCAACAAATATCTACATAGTCTATTCTATATGCTACAAAATCTTCTAGACACTGGGGCCAAATAAGAAGGAATGTTCATACGCATTTAACATATTGGTGTGGTTCTGCAGTTTTTTTTTTTTTAATGTAACTTTTCCTTCTGCACTTAAAACTTCCATAATCAGGGACTATCCCATTCCATACACAAAGTAGCAAATATACATTTACTGCTGGGTGAGATATATAACTAGAGTATACATTAGAACTACCTTTACCCTTTCTCAAAAGAAGAGGAATGTTTAAAATTATAATCTGTGTTATAGTCATTGAAACAGTGATTTCTAATAAAAACACTTAACATATGCATTTCCATTTGGTGTTTATTGTTGGTTTCATATATTTAGCAGACACAAGTTATATCCACAAAGTTCCTTTTACACACACAGTAATCTCTCTGTTAAGAGTGAGCAAAAGAGTAACGGCAAAAGCTAAATGAAGGAGGATGCAAGTATTACATTTGTTCTCTGGTAATACATCTTTAGAGATCCATAACCAAGAGAAGCATAAAATAGGTAATCAGTACCAACATGAAACCAACACTTTACAATTGAAATGTAGCGATTATATTAACACTGTTAAAATAGAAATTTATAAAAACATGACTCTTACTATTAGAAATTTCATGTATATAAAATAAATCAACAGGACTTTTTTTTTTTGAAAAGGTATATGCTATAATACCATTGATTTTTTTTTTTTGACAAGGTCCCTTGTTTTGCCTGATTAAGAAACAGCACTTTTTGGTCACTTCTTGTTAACTCCAAATAATTAATCCTAGAAGCTAGGAATTATTGAGATTAACCCTAACATGGGGATCAAGAGTGAGATCCATTATCTACTAGGTGTTTGGCTTTAAACAAAGTGTGCACTACTCCAGCATCTTACTTAATGCTTCCAGCAAACGAAATGATACCTGACTTCTTCATCCAGTATGGCTGTGAAAATTAAATCAATAAAACTGTAAGCAGTTGGAAGCTAGCAAACCCTACTTAAAACAGGAGATAGTGAAATATGTGGTTCTCCAAACAAGAGTAGTCAAATGCAAGCACAGGAGAAAACAGCTTTCAGAGAACCTAAAATGCCCAATTTGACTAGCTATTAAAAATTTCCAAAGGACAGCTTCTGCAAGATACAGGAGTGTCTTAGGTCTGTCCATCTGTGTCTTCATTCAACATGCATTTAATTAAGTGCCCTGGGATAGCAATGAATGAAATGAATATGTTCCCTTATCCCACGAAGTTAATATTCTAATGGGAGAAAAAGACAAAAAAAGTAACTCAATATCAAGTGCCATGAAATAGTAATGCATAATCGTAAGAGAGAAAGTCATGGGCAAAGGGCATATTTCGGGTATGTAGGAAAGTGCTCTAAGATAGAAACACCTGAGAAAGAAGATGTTTGAGTGTGCTGACACTCTATCTTAATTCCCTATTCCAGGGGTGGACACAAGACTAAGCTAAACAATAAAATATTTTGTCCTAGAAATTTGGAATTAGGACTCCAAGACTGTTGTCTTTTAAAGTGCTTGGACCAGGCAGTGTTATAAAGATGGCCTAAAGTGGCTTGTTTCTGTTTGTTTCATTGATCATCCAAAGAATGAAGGAATTGAGCATAAGCAGGGATAAGGAACCACATGGTCCTGGGGAGATGGAGTGACTTCAGTTCTACACAGCTTTCCAGTTTCTGGTTCTAGTCTCTTTAGAGATACAGCTGTGTTTTAATCCCATGGGGCCCATGAGATCCATCTGGAGCGTTCAGATAAATTTCCTTCTCTTGCTTGAAGTGATCTGAATAGGTTTATCTTTCTAAAACATGATTACTACAACTAGGTTAAACTGCTACCCTAGCTCCATCTGGAAGCACATTTAGAACCCATTTATCAAATTAATCCTAAACACTGTCAGCTAAGAGGAAGCATGGTACGGTGGAAAAGATACATGGAATGGAGAGGCGATGACACTGAGTCAAACAGACAGCATGGTGAGAACTCCACAAAGAAACACAAAGGACAGCTTAGAATTTCTCTAAGACTCAGGATATTGAGCATACGCCTGCATCATGGCACCTTGAATGGAGAGTTGACAGGACCTATCGGCAATGTGGCCTTTGGCCTTTTGGTCTCCTAAAATAACTCTACCTTTGAAAAACCTGTCATGATAGTATCAATCTACTTAAAGTCTTCAGGTTTTTCATGTTCATATCAAAATTTTACTCCAACCATATTACATAAATATTTGCATGAGCATGCATTCTTACATGTATGAGGATATTTACTGCAGCAGCTCTAACAGTGAAAAAATTGGGATTAACATAAAAATACATCAAAAGGCAACTGGTTTACTAAATTATGATATAGTCATGAGGAAACAATAATTAAAAAGTAAGTAGATATTAATTACTATACGTATTGGCATTCAATGATGATCAAAGTATAATGGCGAACAGAAAAAAGAAAGCTTCAGGAAAGAACATATAGTATTAACCTCAGTTCAAAAATAAGCATATGTCTATGTACAGTTATACATGTGATAAGAATATGCAAAGAAAAATCTGTCAGGCTCTCCTTCAAACTCTTCATTGAGGAGAATGCATCAGATTGGGATTGAAGGGAGATCTTCGTTTTCTGATCTGTCATTTTCTACACTGTTAACATGTAGCATGTTATCACTCTTCTAATCAGCGAACCAGTAAAGGTATTACACTCAAACCATGCCTGTGCAGATAACAAAAGATATGTTCAACTATATGAAAACTGGAAGCAAACTCACAGATTTAGAAATGTGAGGAAATGTAATTTTTTTCTTTCTCTTTTTTAACTGCACTATAGTCCTGTAAACGTCGTTTTACATCTTGCTCACAGAAGACAGCACTTTTAGAAAGGCACAAAGTACTGATAGTACTAAAAATAACCTCCATATCACCACAGCACCCAGCTTTCACTTAACTCCCTTTGCTATAAATATCTTAAGAATAACACCCTTACTCTCTAGAGTACTCTTAACCATGTGGCTGGAGAGGAAGTCGCACTACTTTCTAGGCTAGAATATGGCTTTGGCAAAGGAGGGAGCTCCTTTGGGGAAGGAAAAATAGGGTTGTCATAGCACCGTGACAGGCTTTCCCCAGAAAGCTAAATTGGGAGATCACTGTACTTAGGTTAAAAATAAAGCAGTCTCTTCTTCAGAAACAGGTGACTGGAGTTTTGCCTTATTCGTGAGGATGCTTTTATCTGGCACAGCAGGCAAAGCTCCTTGCAGGAGCCTTCCATTTGAGAGCATACAACACAAAATCCACTGCCTTGGACTGAGATGCATAGACTAGTGTGCTCTTCATTTGTAAACACATGTGTAGTTTATTTAGGAATATGATAACTGTGCCAAGACACATCCTCTCACTTCCCCTCATACTTGTGAACAACACACACCAATTACTAAATGTTTGGCTAGAATTTAAAAAATTTTTCTGTCCTCCCCTTCCTGTGAATTTTGGACTCATTTGATGGTGCTTAGGAAAAAAAATACAAGAGTCTGCATCCCCACCAATTGTCTGATTCTTTTATTATTGTACCTGAGGTCCACGTCACAGTTACAACAGAAATTTATCCCAAAATCCTACCTTAATCCTCACTTACTTTGGGGAGAACATTCTCTTAAATATACCAGTCACAACATGGAAAAATGCTAAGAATGTTTATATTGGCTGTATTCTATCTTGCAGGCAATATATTTTTTTTAATATGATAAACCCTACAGCTTTCTTAAATTACAAAATGGCTCACAGCAGGTATGCATATAAAGAAGGGGAAGAAGAAAACCAGAGCCATTTTATCTATAAAGTTCATTATTATTTCAGGACACCAAGGGTAACAGAATGCATGTTCCTTCATTCTGTCCTTAACTAGCCTTTGCATGGGGCAAATTAAAATAATTAGATGACTACAGAATAAAACTGTTAACAGAACATTTGTCTTTTCAACCTTTGAAATCTCACCTTTTCGAAGGTTAAGGTTCACATTCCTTCACTGGGTCATTCCTTCAAGCAGTTGAGGGCCCACTCAGGCAGGCTGAGGTTTAAAACACTACATTCCCTTTTCCTGATGTTAATGGAATTTAAAACAATGGAAGCCAAAAAATGTAGAGGTAATTTGTACCCCATATGCCCAACATGATTCGGCATTCAGTATGATCTTCTTAGCTATTACTGAAACTTTAGCCAGTGAGTAATCCTTATAGTAAAAGAGTTACAACAAATCTTTTTAAATTTCCTGTTTTAAATAGTTCGTGAGGAACCATGCTATTTATATAAAGTCTTCTGAAACTAAAAAATGCAAATGTAACTACAGTGATGCACATGTTTCACCTTTCATATTGACAAAATCTGACAACACCTGTGATGACAAGGCTAGGGGAAACCACCATACTTTATTGATAAGAAAATATGGGATAAAACGGGAGATATCCAGGGAGGCGGAGGAATCTAGCAATATCTATAAGTTGACAACATATACATCTTTTGCTCCCAGAATTCCATTTCTAGGAATGTATTCCACAAACACATTGACACATGTGTGCAAATATAAATGTGCAAGATATTTACTGCAGCATTATTTGTGAAAGCTAAAGATTCAATTTCAGCCAAATGTCCATCTGTAGGTGAAGAGCTAAAATATTTAAAGTATGAAACTTCCATATCATGAATGACATGAGCTGTAGCAAAGAACAAGGTATCTCTGTATGGAAAATATCAGGTCCAGGCAAAAAATATAGACAGACAGACAGATAGGTAGAGAGATACACACATATATTTGAGTATACATAGAGTGTCTCTGGAAGGAAACTGCTAATAGTGACTTTCTATTGGGAGAGAAATAGCCTTATCACTGTGAATGCACTCATTATTAATACATTTAGGATTTTCACATCATCTACAAGTATTACTTATTCTTAAATGTTTTTTTTTAAATCTCACAAAATTTTACCTAAAGTTTCTAATTGCTAATTCAACAGTTTTCAGTTGTTAATTGTTACTACAAATTCAATTTTCTCACAATGCCTACTTTCTAGCACCTTTCATTAAATCTATAAAATCCTTCAAGGTTCAGTTCAAATCCCAGCTCCAGTATGTAGCTTTCGTTGGCCACTCTGCCCAGACTCAATTCTCATCTCTAAACTTCTACAGGACATAGAATCTATGCTTCCATTATGCTTTATATGCTACCAGCTTTGTTGTTATTGTTGCTTAACTTCCCAGCCTCTTAATAAGAATGGACACTCTTCGAGAGAAAAGAAGATAGGGTAGGGGAGAAGGCTTTGTCTATACTTCTCTCTATGGCTGCTACAGTGGAAAAAATACAGTAGACTCTAGATATATGTCAGCTGTATGCTCTGCAGTTTACAGAAAGCAAATTGTATTGGATAAAAGGCAATATCCGAAAGGCATCTAAGAGCTCACTCAATGTGTCCTGGCATGAAAGAACATTAGTCTTGTAATATTTTACTCTTTTGGGGATATTAACCTTTAAATCAATAGACTGGCTGATTTCAGTGCTGTTATATTAGAATTTAAAATTAGAACATCTTCATAATTTCTGACAGGGAAATTAGAATAATGAAAAGATGATTACTAAATTCTAAATGTATAAACTAAGAATATAATATTCTCATTTGCCACACTTGCCGCATTTCTGCTTCCTTCAGGATTTCAGTTGAAATACTGCTTTTCATTTTTCTCTCATATTTAATCACCATTAATAATCTTCAACTCTGACAGGTTAACAAATTCTTCCTTTAAAAAATAATGACTTTGCACTGAACTTCAAGTTATCGTTAAATGGCAGTTATATATATGAAAATATTATTAGACAACTCACTCTAAAGTGACAAAGATTTTAATCTAAAACAACACATGCAAATAACAAAATATTGTACAATAAATACACTCTAGCCATTTTTCTCATTTATAAGGCTATCTTGATCACTTTGTTTGTCTTAAACTATAGTACTGCTTACTAGGATATTTGAAGAAGACTGAATATTCATTACAGATGTACAAAGTTCCATAATGCTTTGTCTTTACAAATAATATTTTGACACAGATCCATTTACAATCCTCAAGGAATTCAGTGGTAGATGTGGGATTATCTGATTTTCTAGCGTTTTCAGCATTATAGAAGAGCAGACAATATTTTTGAAAATGGAAGGAACTGCCATGTTAGTTTGGCTAAGATTGTCCCTTCTCGATTCTTCCCCAGGAGGTTCTCTTAACTTACCCAAAAATATCTATGCTTTAAATAAAAATTAACCATAATCATTGTATAAAAGATACATAAAATAGGAAAACCAGTATCATGATCAACAGTGATGGTATTAGGATGGGAAAAGGAGTAGAGTGTAAAGGAAAGCTATGAGTGCTACAAAGATGATCAGCAAGGTCAGATGGGACTAAGATGGAGAGAAGAGATGGAAACTTAGTGATACAAGGAAGGGACCAATGTCATAGGAAAGAACAGAAATGTGAGATAAAAGTACTAGCAGCCTCAGAAACCATCAATCCAGGGACAGCAATTTCATCTTATATTCCAGATATGGGACTTGAGAGAGAATACTGATGTCTTTAATTGAACTTAATGTTGTTTGAAGTGCTTCTAAAACTGAAGCTCTATGATTCTAAGTCAGATGAAGAAGAAAAATAGTTCTAGGTTACTAGGGTTCCAGTCAGTTTTGTGCTAGCAAGTGTTATAGACCTTGGTTACAAAACCTAAAAAACAAAAATGCAAGAAGCCTTTAAGGCTACAAATATGATAGCAAGGAATGTTCTCATGAGTAAGATTTTCAAGGGATTGGAAGAAACACTAGATGTAGCCTAAATCATTCATCAAGTCACATAAAGGATATTGTGCCTCAGCACGAACTCACAAGGTCAAAGATCAGGACAGACACAGAGAGAGCTCTATTAATTAAGAAGCAGGTATACGATATTTAGACTTCTTTATATTAGGGACATTGTACAATAGTAATATCACCTCATTTATATCATTAAAGTTATACAGTTGGTACAATCTTAGGTCTGTGCTATTATCCACTTATAAGATGAAGCTATAACGAGTTTTCGTAAAGAGGTCTCAGCCTAGAGAGACAGAAATAACAGGTTCTGCAAACCAGCATGCTACGCCTTGTGATGTCTTCCAGAAAGCAAGGCTCCCGTGCAGAAGGCAAAATTATAACAGACAGGATAACTAACATTTTAATAGTTTTTTAAAATTTATAAAATACTTCCACATCCATAATTTGTTACCATGCAATATTATTGCAAACCTTAATTCCATTTGTACCCCTCTGCAAGCAATTTTACTTCTCTAAAGTGTCTCTCTGAATGTAAGAGGATCCACAGAAATGACCACCGTTTTAAAAATGTAAAGCAAATACAAGGAGCTTCATGTACCTTCAGGGTAAACTGTCATATTCTAGTATATTCTGTACTAACTGTGACTTAGCAATGACTAACATTCAATTCCATTCAACTGCCTATTTTTTCATGCATATCTTCATTTTCTTCCGACACATGACCTCTCCTATAAAAAGCAACTGAGCTTAATTTCTGCAGTGCAAGAGAAAGAATGCACACAGAGGAAAAACAATAATTACAAAGATGAAACCATGTAAATAATCACATCAAAAAAAAAAAAAGATCAAGAAAGGGTACAACACGAAGCCACTTACCTGGCAGACCCTCACACAGTGCTTTCAAGTGCCAGGTGATGTTTTAACTCATGTAATCCTCATAATAACCCTATTATCAGGTAGATGATATTGTCTCCACTTTACAGAAGATAAAACTGAGTCACAAAGGGGGAAGTCCAAGGTTCAAAGACCAAAACTCTTTTTTCTCCATCGGGGAAAAAAACCTAATACTATTCCCTATGGTACATAACTAGTTGAACTAATGCTTACAATGTATCTTAAATTCATTTAAACATTATTCCCAGCACAAAAGAGATTAATCTGCCCAGAATTCTAGGCAATTTGGCCATTTCACTTAAATTCTACTAAGGGCTATCACATTTTTTATTAGGTCAGGAGGAGTAAAATTATATGTTGAAGTTTTTCTTATACACAATCCAAATATTTTTATCATAATTGACGTTTGGGAATATAAATAAAAGAGAAGATTAAAAACAATACATATATAGGTGTCAGTCAAAAGCATTCTGATAAAGATCTATACTACGAAATGGCACTCATGCATGCTAGATAGTTGAGCAAAACTGTGACTTCTTTATGGAATCACTAGGTGGCATATTACTCTGGGTTGTCTGCACAGGTACCTAAAGAAGCTTGTTATCAAGGGAAGTAGCAGAGGACAAGGAATGCCTTCAAAGAAATAAGCAAGAGTACTTACTATGCTTTCACAAAAAATCTTTGTATTGACATGAACTAGATTTATTAAGACTAAAATGACAGAAGAATTCGGTAATCTGTCATACTTTATTAAAAATTATTGAAACTAATAATCACAACAGTAAAATCATCTGTGAATTGTACAATAACCTTTTCTTAATGACAGTGTTATAAACATAATGCATATGCAAGTATATATAATATTTTCATATACATATAGTTCATTTCTTTAGATATTGCATATTTTTATTTTATATTATAAAAACATTCTTGTGTGCTAGGGATAAATAAGTTTGACTAAAGTAAGATACATGAGCAGCCTTTTCTTTTTCTTAAGTAGCTTTTAATTGTATCATTAACAGATTACTTTCCTATAAGTAACAGAATAAGAGGCATTTACTTGGTATAAATGTATTCTGAAAAATTTCAGGCTAACATACCATTTTTATAAAAAGAAAAGGAAAATACATATGTTTAAAATATTCTAAATAGTCTAGAAAGGATAGGAATTTCTAGAAAATCTAAACCATAAAACAGAATTTTTTAAATGTTTATATAGTTTTCTTCTATTTTTTTGCTTTCTGTGTTTTCTGGTATTTGCTAGACAAATTGTATTACCTGTATTCTTAAAAGACAATAAAATACGTTCTCTAAAAGATAAACAAAAATGGCAGACTGAAAAACAAGAATTTAAAATTTAAAAATGAATGATATCTTATTTCACCATTGTGTGTCCACCTTTTATATCCAGCAGAAAAGCATGAACAGCACATTACGGCAGCTAATCTATCTTTGGAGAAGTCTTACTGTAGTGAAGTAAATTTTACTTTACAACTCTAGGGCATTTTCATAAACTACCAAGAGTTTGGTTTATACTTTGATTTTTTACTTATACACTGAATATTCTGCCTTTTTGTATTTCTGCTTAATATTTAAATCACAACATCGCAAATATTCTGTTTCTTCAGAAGTGAAGTCGCATCATTTCAGTATATCTACAATTTTAAAGAGGGTTTAGTAGTAACCTTATCAAGAATTTTCCACACACACACAGTTAAACATTTTCCATTTCTTCAATTATATATTTTACGAATATCGTAATACTAGTTCTCTTTTCAATATATCACACAATAAAATGCCTGGTTTGGACTTTTGTTCGACTGCATTTTCAACTTAACAATATTTAATACATGAACTTAGAAAATGAATATCCGAGGACACCTAGAACTATAATATTTATTAAGTGTGAAAATGTATGGCCAATACATTTAATAAAGAGAAATACAACTATGTTAAAAATAAAAATCAGATTGAGAGACAAAGAAAGTGCTACTATTAATGAAAATATATTTACAGAGGAATTAAAGTGAAATCCAACTAACTTCCAGGCCATTTAATTATATTTTGACATTTGATTTGGTCTTACTTACAAGTATAAGTTGGTGCTCTCATATACCTACAATGTAAAGTGAAAGAACTTGAAAAGAATTTATGTACAGTTGATATATTTACTTCGACTTTGGTTTAACCTTGAAGAAAAATGTTATCTTCCAGAAGATAGGATCTTTAAAATTATAATTTAGCCAGATATTTAACAGTACTAAATTTCTAATTTTAGTCATGAAAATTACAAACTATTTCTGAACTTCGAATTTTAATTTGAAAAGTTAATTATTCACTATTTTAGTTCACAATCTAAGATGCCATTGATTATGAGATGCATCATTTTTAATGTAACATAAAGAAAAAATATTGTCAATTAAGTTAGGGCAGAACACATCATATGAACTTTCAATTTTTTAAAAATTATTTAGACTCATTTACACATAGACTTTTATCACATATGACCCTTATACACACTAAAACAGAAAGGTACAACAAACCGGTTACATTAAAACTTCTGCACATTCAGAGCTTACTTTTCCATATCACAAATGTTTTGAGGCTAAGTCACCAATGTGTTCTCACATTTAAGATCAATCTCTGTGCCAAATGATGGTAATGACGCACCATTCTTCAATTGCTCCACAATTGTCTCCAGGATTTCCTCCCAACCCATTGTCACCCTTTCTGCAAACTCCTCCCTCAAATGATCCTTAAGTAGTTTGTTGACTGAAAATATGAAGCATTGCAGTCAGGTCACCTGAAATAACAACCAAGTTTACATATACAGGCAATGAAAATTATATCACAGCTGGTGTCTGGAAACAGCAAAAATAAGACTTCATAGATTGTAAGATGCACCCCAACTGGTGAGCCATTAAAATGTATAAAATATTCTGTTGCTTAGAACTGAGGAAATAAGATATTCATATTCATTTCTTGTTAATCTGCAATTAGAAACAGGAGTCTTCATAGATCTCCTATCCTATAATTATAAAATCTAAGCTAATTTTTGTGCTCTCAACTAAGTACTTAATAAGATAGGATACATAACACTTTTAAAACATCCATATCTGAGCATTCACAACCAACTAAAATCTACATATGTTAGGTTTCAACAAATACTTTTATTACAACAATAAATATAAACATCGCCGGCTTTAAAACTTTATGTATAATGACATTGTACAAACATATGTTTTGTTAAAGATTTTGGACACCTTGTGAATTTGGTGTGGCACTTGAGCAAAAATAGATTTATTTGCTACAACTGTTCATGTATCAGACATGGACTCCGAATAGGAGATATGAGCTGTTATTATAAATATAGTTTGCCATAGAATCCTAGAAATTTGTAGTTTGTAGTAATTAAGTGTAAAGAGCTGAATTACTTTGCTAAATCTACTAAAGCAGGTATTTCTGCTCCCTTTATTTCATGTTAATACCAACCAATAAGTTACATTACTGGAAATTTAATTACACTCCCTGAATGGCAAGTCTTCTTGAAATAGTGAAGTACTAAAAAGAAGAGAAGAAAACCAGGCTTTGGATTTGGATAGGCTGCAATCCTGGGCCAGCCATATACCCACTGGGGAAGGTTAGACACCTTTCTTACAATACACAAAATAGAAGAAAATACTTCATTGGTCTGTTATAGGACTTAAGAAAATTAAGTAAGTTGTATAAGATTAAACCTGGTATATTGCAGGGAATTCAGAAAATATTAATTTCATCTTCTGATTCATAATATGTTTGTAATAAAATAAATTCCTGCTTGACACATGCTAATTTGGAAATCTGAAATTTCAGCCTCCATTTAAAGCTCCTGAGCATCTCAAATGTCACTCAGAATTTTCCAGCTACAGTGTATTACTTCTACTGCTTAAAATAATCTATTCACTGCACTGAGGAACATAATGCATAGAGAGACGATTTATATTATTTTTCTAATAACCGGCCTTGAGTGTGGTGGCAGTGGAGTAAAATCAGATAACAGTGTTTGAACAATGACAAGAGTAAAAAAATTTTATCAAAAACCAGTAAAGGAAGATGGATTTACATTAGATAAACATTTACCACGAAGATTCTCTATACAGGAACTCAGTTCTAAGTTTCTACTCAGAGAGAAGTGAAGACAGTAGCCAATTCTTCATAATAGCTAACACGAGAGTTGCAAACTTGTAATCCAAAAGACTATACTGCTTGGTGTCTATTTGCTGTTTTGTTTTCGCCCCTGCAATGTTTTTTAAAAATATATTGAATTGTTTCAATATTTTAGTATAAAGAGATTTCACAGAGAAATTGACTTCTGGCTTTTCTTAAATAACTAAATCTGGCCACACCAGCCCCAATTTATTCATTTCTATTACTTCTCTGGCTCTTTAACCATATGAACTTGGCACCCTGGTTCGAATCAAGCTTTTTCCAGAAAAGCCCTTTCAGATGAACACCAAGTCATACACTACAGCACAAGTCTGTGTCCTCATTGGTCTTAGGTTATTGTTTTATTTTTTACATGTATTATCTTTTCAAACTACATTGCTTAGAGCTCTTTCTCAAAGTAAAATTCCAAAGCAGTCACCCCATAAGATTAAAATGTCTGAGAGTAGGGACAGGGCAGCGCCCATGGAGCGCAGTACAGTGCATTTCACCCTGAGTGCAGGAAACTGTGGGTGATACTGCTGGGCTCCAAACTGGTGGCAGCTCAAGGAAAGAGTCCACAAGTGCTAAGTCCTAAGCTATTCTTTCCTGGAGCATCTTTCTATAAACAATATCTGCTCACTGCTGTCCAGCTTCAAGATCATGAAGCCAGAAACTGCAATGACATGAGGCTTTATAGTTCAAACAAAGGGAGTAAAGTACATTGTAAAACACATGACAAGCCAAGAACCAATGTGAACTTTGTTAGAAAATCTAAAACCCACACAATATATACTGGCATCTTCATTGATATGCATCAAGATACATTCCAATAGATTGTTTCCTACATCTGTTCATTTGTAAACTTATTTTCCTGATAAAAATCAACCATACTTTACCATTTATCATTATTATACTACATGATAATTACATACAGTTTTCATAATTGACTACGCACTTTCAAAAGTTATATGTTACGATATCAAATAATATACTTATATCATGTAAGACCCTAAAAGAGATTCAGGAAAAATATTTGGGGGGGAATGAAAGTACAAAATAGCTTCTAAGTTGATTCTCTCAGCAGGAATTTTCCCAACTTTTTTTTTTCAGTTTCATATGTGTTTCATTTTTAAATGGGACCTGAGTCCAAAATTCTTAAAAAAGCAGGTAGAAAATAAAGAGAAAAAATTGTAAGAACAGAAATTGTGACTTTTTCCAGTTGTAAGTAAATTTAAAGCAAGAAATTTTAAGAAAACATTTAGATAAAGAGGCTATTTTTATTGAAATATATCCTCTTGGCCTTAAAATTATAAAAATTTCTAGTTATAAATAAATTTAATGCAATCAAAACTTTAAAAACACTTGGGTATGAAGGCTACCTTGCATTTTGTATTTGAAGATAAAACAGACTGAACAGCTTCCTGAATAGTTAATTCTAAATTTTCAGTACTGTAACACACGTCATGAGCATAGTGTTACCTATGGGGTAACACTAGCTTTGCCCAGTGGATTGTGGAATAACTTAACTAATTGCGTAATTTCATGAGGTTAGGTATCACTGAAAAAGAAAAACAAAATGAAATATCTACCCCACCTAGAAGAGATATAGGAATCAAATATCTCTGGAATTTTCCTGCGTCTTCTGTAAGTATCATGTGACCCGTAATTAAATACCTTTCCAATACTTTTCTCTTTCCTGCAGTGTCTACCACAGAGCAAAGGAGTTAATACTTGTTTATTTGGATGTTGACCATCTTCTTATTACAATCCGATATTCAGTAGCTAGCTCTTAAAGGAAACTCTCAGCAGTGCAGCTCACCTGGTTTTGCCCAAAAAAGTTGAACAAAATAGTGGCTACCGTGTCAGTCACAGCTCACCTGGTTCAGACACCTCTTTATAACATTGCCCAGGGGCATCCTTCACTCTAGATATTAAAAGAGAAACAGCTGAGAATGATTGAACCTACACTATGAAATGAGAATTTCATACTATTTGCTCCACAGTTAAGTTAACCATAAACATATGCAACGCAGAGGGTGTCTGATATTTTAAGCCTCTAAATTACTTCTCCCTGGGAGAAACCTTAAGCCAGATGTGGCTAAATGCACCATCTATTTTTCTGGCCTTGTGTAAAGACCGGAGTCCATTTCATGCACTCTGTTCTGCGACAGTCAACGACTTGTGCTAAGGGATAAAACGCAAACTGCAAAGTCTTCTAGTTCAGCCGCTGCTGTTAAAGTTTATAATGCAAGTAAAAGTTTTCATCAGAAATGTTAACACAACAATTTTAATTTTCTCCTATGCACCAGAATATACCTGCTGCTATTTACCAAAAGCCTGCTAGTGGCTCCTCTCTCAATTTACATTAGATCGGTGCCACTGTCTTTTTCCACAACCACTTCCCACCACCTGCATCTCTTTACAATGAATATACATAAATTTTCACTATATTTTACCCAAAAAAAACTCCTAAAAAACATTATGTCATGTGACTGGATAAATTATACGATTTATAAATATGAATATAACAAAAAACAAACTATACGAACCAATCAGAAGAAAACATTCTGACAGTTCCTCAATAGGTTTTATAATGTTTATAGAATTATTATAATGCCAAACAATTCCACTCCTAGGTATAAACCCAAAGAAATGGAAACAGACGTTCAAACAAAAACTCACACACAATTGTTTGTTGCAGTCTATTCACAATAGACAAATGGGAGAAACATCTCAAATGTCACTCAACAGCAGAATGGATAGACAAAATGGACAATGTCCATACGATGGAATATTATTCAGAAAAGAAGGGATTAAAGTACTGATACATATAACAACATACATTAACACTGAAAATATGCTACATGAAAGAAGCCAGACACAAAAGGGCACATACTATATAAACCATAAACCATCCACATAAAATATCCAGAATCGGCAAATCCTTAAAGAAAACAGATTCCTAGTTGCCAGGGGCTGAGTGGAGGAGAGAATATGGAGCGACTGCTTAATGGGTGTGAGGTTTCCACCTGAGGTGATGAAAAAGCTCTGGAATTAGATAGTAGTGATGGCTGCATAAAATTGTAAACACAGTTAATGCCACCGCATTGCACTTTATAATGGTTACAATTCTAAATTTTGTTACGAGTATTTTACCACAGTAATAAAAAAAAAGTCAAAGTGGCAAATTGTTCATGATCTATATGTAAGCAATGCACTAATTGTCCCTGAAAGGACTTCTATGAAAGGTTCAGAAATGAAAGAGACCAATGACTTACTTTGCCATTTGATGGGTATTCTTTTTAAAACTCCTTTAGATCTTAACTTTAAATTCAGAATGTTTCATGTGTTGGTATTGTTAAATATGATAATATAAAGGTAATTGGGATTCTTCCTGAAAGGGGAGGAGATTAGAAAACATTCCTTGTTTTCTTTATACTTCTAATATAAAAATAGAAGAACTGGAATGCAAATTATTAAATAAGATGGCTATATTGTTAGAAATATACTGACATTAGAGATGTTGAATAGAAGACAACTACAAAGAGGACATTCTTTTGGGCCTTTGTCCCCCTCCAGCAAACACAGAGCACCACCCCAAATCTCACTCACTAGACTATTGCTTTGAAAATATGAATTTGATATTTTTGGTAGAAAGTAGCGTCTTAAAACTTGTGTGATAGGCATTCTCTGGTTCAACTATATTTTAAAGTTTGGAATATGTTTCAGTTCAATGTCACATAGGTAAACTCAATGAATATTTTTATATTTTCATATATATTGTCATAAAGGTCTTCAATGTAAATATCAGCTAATTTTGAATCTTACGTTCCTTCTAACACACCATCTCTTGTGGCCATTACACCAGAGCCAATAAGGAAACACACGATGTATTGTTCTTTCTTATTCAGCACCCCGTTCATACTAAATGGTTAAATAAAGCACAAATACAAGAGTGAAATACACATTACCATGCTCATGTACTAATGTTAATAATCTAAAGCCTATCTGACAGGTACCAACAGAAGCTAACTTTACACAAATATGTAATAAACCATCAGCCAATTTTTATGACTATACTGCAGTATGTTCTGTAAATCTATTCTGAAATCAAAATTTCACTAGAGAGCAAGTAAATATTAAATTTTCTAAAACAATTCAAAAGATAATTTTTAATAGATTGTTATATTTAGAATTTTCTAATTAAAGAGGAAAAAATCAACATTATACATTAACTTTACCATTATGAAAAAATCTATTCTGATTCGTAGTAAAGAAGAGAGTAAGTCACATTAAAATGACATACAAAAATCCTGACTCATGCAGACAATGAATTACAATTATGTCCCTCAAATTTTGCTTTTCTTCTTCAGTAATCAGTAGTACCAAAACTAATCACCTACTAGAAATGCTTTTAACATTAATGACAACGGCAACTCTATGCTTTATGTCTACTTTTGGCCAAGAGCTGTGCTAGCCCACTTGACATATACTATTTCTAATCTTCACATTAAACCTCTACATAAGCAAAATATCCCCACTTTACAGACTAAGAAACATGGCCTTAAAAATTTTAAGTAACTTGAGTAACTTTGAATTACTATTAATGATGGAACAAGGATTCCAGCTGGTGTATATGACAGTTCACCATGACTGTTCTTTGACCAAAGCCCATGGTCATAATATTTTTAGGAGAATCTCAATTTTAAAGATAACAGAAACAGGACAAATAGAGACTCAGGGACATGGACAATGGACTAGTGGTTACCAGAGGTTGGGGGGTGGGGGAAGAAGAGAGAGATAGACAGGATAAAGGGGGTCAAATATTGGGGGTAGGGGGAGGGTGAAGTGGGTAAAGGGGATCAAATATATGGTAGTTGAAGGAAACTGGACTTTGGATGGTAATCACACAATAGAATACATAGATGTCAAATTATAATGTACACCTGAAAATTATATAATTGCACTAACCAATGTTACCCCAATAAAATTAATAAAAAATAAAAAATAAAAATAAAGATTACAGAAATGCTTTAAAACCAGAAGATAAAAGGTACATGGTGACATAGTTTAATGCAGCTGCTATTATGTGTATCTATTTTCTAAAAACAAAACTATAATTGGTATATTTATAATTTACAAGATACTATAACATAAGACCTAAAGTTTACTCCTAAAGAATTTTTTTATATAAAGATAAGGGATTGGTTTAAAAGAATTTCATCAGGTAGACTACTCAGAGAAAATCAGTCATTAATTTAAGCAATTAAAATTAATATTTTGTAGTTTTTACACTTTAATAATATATAGGATCTTCCTTCATTTTTAGAGTTTTTCTCTAGAGTCCCTTAAAATAGCAAAATTCTGTGAAGGACAGTGAAAACTTCTCAAGCACTAATGTGCTGCTGCAAGTTACTAGCACCTATTTCAAGCACACTCACATAATTGGATTCATCAAAAGCCATATCCAGCAATTTTTTTTAAAGGCCTGGAATCCTAGAATCTACTATCACAGTTCTAACTTCATAAATTCCTCATGCTTTTTTTTTCTAATTTTATGACATAAAAAACAGTTGAGGAGGATGAGCCCAGTTTAATAGGTTAGAACAGGGAATTTGGAATATAAAGCCAAGCTGTTTCCTGTGCTTCTTCTCTATTTGTCCAAAATGACAGATTGAGTGAAATAACCCCACATGTACAGTAGGAGGCAATCCATTAAGCTCCTGATAAACATCTCTGTGGGGGCAATGGGGTGGGAATCCATAAAATCATAACTGTGTTGTGTTTGTTTTTAACAAGAAACTTTGAAGTTATTTATAAATATTTACTTGAATCCATGATTCATTTAATTACCTGTAATTATACATAAAATCTTTTTCATTAATATTCAGACTACTGTGGTTCAAATCCTGTTTTTGATGCTCCTCCTATATTAAAATGAACTAGATTTAAAAATGGTGAAACCATCATTTAAGATAACACGATCATGTTACAGAGATGTTTCAATTTTGTAAAATGCCAAGGCAAATTATATAGTCATGAAATCACCGCATGTGAAGACAAAATACACCAGTATAACGAAAATAATAAAGAGAAATTACACAATGTTTCCAAATAAATTATTTAGAGATTAAGTTTTGTGTCAATGAATTAGCTTGGTTTGCTAAAATTACTGTTTAACTTTTCATTAAGTACCCACAAAATTCTGATGTTAAATATGACATAAATGCTTGGAACTGTGGAGCCTATATTTTAAGACAATGTATATTTCATAGGCTACATATACGTTATTTATAAAAATTATTATGTACACTCAATTTCTGATGTGTGCCTTTATTTATATTTCCAATTTATCAAGTAGACTGTGTACCAAGTGGAAAAATAATTGTTAATTGGAGGCTTATGAGGTGGAGGGTTTCTGGCATGATGTCTTTAAATTCCTCACTGTACTTAACAATGACAAGCATTAAAGGGAAAGTGAAAACTAGAATAAAAGTTCAGCACTCACACAAGTTCACGGGGTGCTACACTACTCAGATACCATGTATCCCTAACTGACTTCCTAAAATATTATTCCTTACCCTTAAAATTCATAAAACATTGACTGAACTCCAAGAAGAAATAGACATTTGAGACCTGTGAGTAGAAATCTTTAAAGTTCATGCCAATTAGGAGAGTTTATTAAAGTGATGTTCCTTCCTCAAGACCTGACCATCACAGGGCCTTTTCCCAAGCAGTTTCATCTGCCTAACATGTCATCTTCCCAGAGCTGACCAAGTCCTTGTTGTCCCTGAGCTCACCTCAGGGGTCGCCTTCTTGGGGAGGCCTTTCCTGAGACCCTAGCTCTAGGAGTTGTCCCTTCTCTGAGCTGTAGTCTTTCTCCATTATAGCAGCCTCTTGTATTTTTATATTGACTTATTGCTAGTTATCTACTTTGTACGTTTATTGCCTGTTTTGGTCCTTGATAAATCCCTTGCACCTAGAATGCTAAGTGCTCAAAAAATGTTTGTTGAAAGAATATTGTATTGAGGCAGAACCAAAATGATGAACGAGATCTATCAAATAGCTTTGCATGCTTATATTTTACTTTGAAACACACACACACACACACACACACACACACACAATTAGAAATGCCAAACCAACACATTTCATGTGCTGTGAAATATATAATTTAAAAGACTAGTGAGTTGGGAATGAAAGATTAAAATGGTGAGGCTGTCTATACAGGCCATCGGCATTTAGCAAACTGCTTAATCATGTTCTGAGTTTCACAATCTAAACTGTACTCAAGCATTAAAACTTCATAAATGATTTAGGGCTTTATTTTCTTAAAGACACTGTTATGCCAATATAACTACTGACATCTCTAATACTATTAATGAGATGTCACATGATGGCATGTTTTGAATATGCTTTATTGCTATTACTTCCTTGGTTGTGGCAGGACCAATGGATTTCAGTGATTAAAGTTATAAAATTAATAAAGGAATAAGAAGTTGAGAGAAACCTGTAGATTTTAAGCCATTAACATAGCCATATAATAAATTATATTCACAATTTTGTGTAACAGAGGGAAAAACAGAATAAAAGTTTTTAAAAAATAAGTCATATAAAGAAATACACCAATAAATGGGAATTTTTCTTTTGGATGGATGACAGAGAAAGTCATTTTTTATGCTAATTGTGAGAAATTAATTACCCTTTATATAATTAACATTATTTTCTTGGCAGGAAGGCATAATGATTCAATAAAATGATAATTTTCCCAAACTCTATGTTTTCTTTCAAAAGTACACACCTGAGTTATTTTTTATGACCTCATGAAATGATCATGAACAACAAAAAAATTAAGAATTTCCTAAACAATACTTTAGGACCTTTTTTCCTTGATAAATCACAATTCACTACTTAAACAACAACAGCAACAACAAAAACTGGAAAGCCAGGCTTTATAAATATCGTCTTCAAAACCGCCCTGTCCAAATGTTCAGATTTATTATCAAGCAAGCTCATATCTGTTAGAATGCTTCTGGAAATAATTTTTCCTACACACTGAAAAGTATATTAGAGACCTCTGATATAGTGCCCAGCATTAGAGGGCACCACTTTATCTGGAATTTATTAAGGACAAAAACAAGCCCCCTCACCCCAAGCTAACCTTTAGTCATACTGGCTCATCACCAGTCCCAGCTCAGAACTCAGTACAGATTCACAAACCATTATCTGAAATCCTTACAGCCAGAAAGGCTTTGGAATTCAGATTTAGAAAGGTATATACCATATTATGAACATCCCCAACAGCGTCTTGGGACAACACCCCAATAAGTGAAGAATTTTTACTTCTGCAACAAAATACACAAATATTCACACTAAGTAGGATAAATAAAGACTATAAATAGCTTCACATAAGGTCAGAACAGGTTTTGCTGCCAAATGAGTTCAGGTCGGGTCAGATTTTGCCGCCAAAGAAGTTAGAAAAAAAAGTCCAGTTTTTCGTTTGGGGTTTTGAGATTATGGAGAACGGATTTTAAACTGGTGGAATATCAATGCCTCGCTTTGAAAGCTATGTTTAGAGTCCATGCCCCACGACTGCTATATATAAAATAAATTTATATCAAATATCTTCTGCCTTCTTTATAACAATAATTTAAAGAAAATCTCCAGGTAAATCTACCTCAGTAAATTTAATTTTTAAAAGATAGTATTATATTGAGAGTCTGTTACTTTATGAAATCCTAAAATCAAGAAGTAATCTCCCACGTTCTCCTATTCAATCTCTCCCTATAAAAAGAAAGTTCCAAACACACAAATACAACATAGAAATCCCCACACTAAAATGTGCAAAGACAACATAGAAATCCACACACTAAAATGATCAAACTTTGATGTTCAATTCAAGAAAATACCATTAGAAATTAATTATTGGAGGAATCAAAATTACTGCTTCATGAATATGGATATACAAAATGTTTAAACATTTTAAGTGCCTATTAACTATAAAGTTGATAACATTTTTGAAAGATTAATGACCAAGAAGAAGAGAATAACAAACATTTTAAAATTTCTAGCTATATAAGACGAAGAGGAAAAAATATTTGACATTGATGCATACAGTGAAATGGAAAAGGATATAATATTCACTTGACCTGGAGTGTACCCTTGGCCCCTCTCAGAAGTCACAGTGCATTGGACATGTGATCATGCTCAGCGAACCATAACTCAAGTACTGATCCACTCATCAACAAAAGGCTTTGAGAGGTTATTTGTTTGTAGAACAAAGTGAGCAATATGAGCGATGTCTAAACACACAAATGAATATTACAGGTCAGCATATGTGCCGTGTGCTCAAAGCGTGCTGGCACACCACCACCTTATATATTCAAGCCACCCTCAGCAAAGAGCCTAGAACCAAAGAAGAATCCAACGACAAAACTCCAGCAGCATTAGGAATATTGAATGAAAATGAGAAATGGTCACTGTCTTGACTAGCCCTTAAAAATGAATATACATTTGGATAATTGAAGTGTTATCAAAGAAGAAACAAGAACAGCTCTCACATATAAGGCAAGCACATGGGAAGAAAGAGACGGCAGAGGGTGGAGGAAGAGGGAGGAAGTTTTGAAGTCTACTCTCAGAAGAAATACAAACTATAAAAGTTAAGTTATTTTAGATTCTTAAGATGAAAAATGCAACTGAACTAAAATAGTGAAAAGCCCTTTACTGAAGTTCCCTAGAAAATAAGCAAACTCATTGCAATGGGACTCATTATCCAGCAGGGTCTAAATATCTAAGCACTCAACTCTAATATGCCACTAAAAACAAAAAACATCACTGAATGAAATACTCAAGGGGCCAAGTCTGCAGTAATCACTGGCAATGAAATTATATGACATATATTCCTATCAGATAAAATGATGATGTAAAATAAAGACCCAGCATTCCTACCAAATACTAGGGATGTTTATCTCAAGAGCAAATCTGATTTCAACATTCATCTGCTCAAAGCCTTTTGGTGAACCCCAGTACACAGCGAGAGAGAGAGAGAGAGGAGAAAGAGCAATCGTTTGGCTCAAATAATCCTTGAAATGGTCCTTCTCTTTTGCTCCTTTCTTGTATCTTGCAATAACACATCCCTGTACTCTATATTCCAACTACACAAAACAATGTTTAGGTTCTCGAGCACATCAGGCTGCTTCAACTCTTTCTCTCTCTTTCAAGGCTATGATCCTCTAGAGGATACTTGGGAAACACGTATCCTTTTAATATCAATTCAAGCATGCCTTCCTCTATCTATCTTTATCTAATACCATCTTCAAATGGAATTTAGCACTCTCTCCTTTCTATCACTGATGGAACTTGAATTCACCTTAATGCTTTCTGCATGAATTGGTTTACCGTAGCTGGCCCTGGCCTAGGAACTGAAGGCTCCTCACAACATAGCATCTGCTAAATAACTAAATTACTTGAAAGAACTTCAATCACCATCACGTGTTTTGCTAAGTATATTTAAGTTGGGAACCTTCTTCAAATGCTCCTATAGATTAAATTGCATCCCCTTCCCAATTCATGTGGTTGACGCCCTAGCACCCAATGTGACTGTATTTGGAGACAGGGCTTTTAAGGGGTAGAGTTTAAAGATGTCATTAGGGTGAGATCCTAATTCGACAGTACCAGCAGCCTTATAAGAAGAAAAGAAAGAGCTCTCTCTCTCTCTCTCTCTCTCTGTCCACTCACACGCACCAAGGAAAGTCCATGTGAGCACACAGCAAGAAGGCAGCCATCTACAAGCCAGGAAGAGCTCTCACCAGACACCAACAACAATGGCACCCTAATCTTGAACTTTCAGCCACCAAAACCATGAGAAAATAAATTTCTGTTGTTTAAGCCACACAATCTATAGCATTTTGTTACGGCAGCCCAGCTAATTAACCCAGATGCTAAATAAATACGATCATTAAATGTCACTTTTTACACTCAATCTTTGGTGGCTGGTTAAACTAAGCATGTCTGATAGTATATTAGGTGGGCAATATGTCTTTATTTGTCACTTCTACTAGAGAACCAGCCATTTATAGCAAGTTTGAAATTCCACAAAGACAATCACTTTGTTTAGAAGTTACAATTTTAAAATGTCTTTTGAAATATGGTCTTATTGATGATTTTTATTTTACTTTCATAATATCCCTAGTAGCGGTACTACATATATGATCCCATTTTATAGCTCGAGAGTTGGTCTGTTCTTTCAATGACAAGATATCAAGTTAGAAGCCAGACTAGGTTAGAACTCTGGTCTCCTGACTTTTAATAAGTCCTTTTCTTGTACTTAACATAAGGAGAAACAAATAGCTACAAAATGTGGACACACACACACACACACACATACACACACGCAAACACACATACCCTCTTCACATTCCAGAACAAGATATAGAAGTTATTAGAAAAAAACATTTCCCATCATCAATATAAATCCTTACATTCCTAAGCAAAATACAAAATATTAACCAGGTGCTGACAAAGTAATAACACAATGATTCCCTCACATTTATCTCACTGACTCCAATATTAAATGTCTCATGAGAGACTTTATACCCAAATGCCCTAAGCATGTGATCTAACACTCAACACCAACACATCATTTTAAAGGCAATTTTGAAATATGTTCCTACGCACAATGAATTCCACGTAAAATTTTATATCAAAATCATTCCATAAATAACTAGAAAATATTTTAAATACTTGAGGATATCATTGCAACACAATCTGTCAGGTTGCATATATTTATTTCCCACCTGAAATGCTTTCATTTGACTACACCCACCAATAATGCTGCAGTGTAGGTCATATGGAACATCCTGAGACATTCTGAAATATTTAGTTCAGAACGACATGGAACATACACACACACACATATATACAGAGAGAGACAGAGAGAGAGACAGAGAGACAGAGATCTATGTGTGCATATTTAATAACCAACAAAAAATATTATATTCTTTATCCAAAAAATATGGGGAGAAAAACCCTATTAATTTCAAAGATATCTCCTACTTGATATATATTTGCTCTGACACTAAAAATTATTGGTGTATTCTGGCCAGTAAATGGTAGAGATCATTCAATGAGACACTTAGTGTCAACTGCATACAGGGAACGTGCTGAGTGTCTCCAGTTGTGAATATCAGCAGGTTCAATGTGGACAAGGGAACAGGGCAGGAACACTATTACTTGAAAAGAAAGCAGAATGTCAAATGTCCTAACAATATAAGGTGCCATGTCAATCCAGAAGACTGAATGAATTCTAAGTAGGGTTAGATGTAGAGGAGGGACAAGATCTGGTTTGGACCTTCACGAATTGGTAGGATTTCACCAAGCAGGCGGCACAGAAACACTGACTCCCTGGGCAAAGAACAAGCATCAAAAGAAATAGATTAATTAATGGACTGGTAAGAACCAAGTCTGGATAGAGTCAGATAGGAATGAAGTAAATGCTGAAGGGGAAAACAGCCTGGGATGTGAGTGCAGGTTAGAGGTTGAAGGGCCTCAAGTTCTGTGGTCAGGAATTTGGATTTCACAGAGCAGGCAGTAGGGAGCTTGGAGGGTACTGAAGCAGTGTGATGATGAAGGTTTTCATAACGAGTACCCTGGCAGCTGTTACAAGAGTGTAGAATGGAAGGGAGAAGGGCTGAAAGCAACTCACTATTGTGCTCTGAGTAAGATAACCTTATACTTGGAAAAATGAAACACAGCTGGGAAATTTTCAGAGAGAGGAAAAGATGTCCATGTTGACGGATTCCACATTAAAGCTCAATGATTTATAACCAACCCAGCCACTGCTCACTTTAATCTGGATCGCACTATCATGGCTCATGATGTCTGTCTGAGCTCCTTGTGACAGGCACTGTGTGCAGAATCGTGGTGGAGGCTGTCAGACACTTAAGGCCATATCTCATAAACATGAGCAAAGCTGACAGCTTTCCCTGAGACCAGAACCACTATGCCAGGCATTAAACAAATCGTTTGTGTTGTGCAGCTGCGACCTGCTCCCTTGGGAAATCAGAACAGCACCTTTGCAGCATCATCAACCCCTGCTGAGACAATGTGCAGGAAGTCAAGGCTGACTTAAAACCAGTCTGCACAGTTTCACCATCTGTAGGGTGCTGAACACTGTCCTAGAATGTTGGCGTGTTCATAAACATGTCCTCAGAGTCTGCTGATAGTAGCTCCTTTAAGAATACCATGTTCAAATGAATCTTTCATAAGTAATAAACATTATGAAAATATGTTTAAGTGCCTGGCAATTCAATGAGTAGTTGAAATCTTTTATCTTCTCTACTACAACTATCCATTCTCTATGTGTCTATTGGCTGAGCATATACTACATTGAGTCAAGGAAGCATTTTAAAGAGTCATAATTATATATAACAGTTCTACTAATTAATATATAAGATCTGATTGTCTTTATTGTAGATTTAAAAATATAGTACATATTCCCTAAATAGCTATAAAATATAATCTTAGTTTAGGGATTTGTATTTCTTTGTTACAGATACACAACTGTTTTTTCCACTGGTGGCACGCCCTGTGGAAGCCAGTTTATAAACCACAATGGATCAAAAGCAAATGCCAGATCTAGGAATTACCTCCCCCCTTCAACCCCATTTCAAAATATATTAAAAAGTTAGGAGCACGTTTTAAGACATACACATTCAAGAAAAGCAAAATGAATCTACAGGTTTACAACAATCATATATTTATATTTTATAGATTCTTCAATGTACATGAAAAACAGGATTAATTTTATAAATTATAATGAAAAAATTAGGTATACGGCTGTACAAGTGCAGAGTCGACTGCAAATCTGAGATTTGTCAGCCATAAGCTGATCAATAATTAAAATGGAGTTCACCTCCATGCTGCAATTTTAAAGTGTAACTAGAGGTTTCCTTAACTTTGCCTAAAATATGTGTTAAAGCTAAACATCCATACCATAATAATTTCATTAGTAATTGTACCCTGTTGATTAACAAGCATTCTGGAAAATTTAAAAGGGAAAAAAAACACACCCACCCACATAATTAGGACATGTGTTTACTTAATAATCCTGAATATCACTATGAAAAACACACTACTTCAGTGAAATCTAAATGACTATATTTAACTGTTTAAATATTTTAGCAATGTATCCTAGTCTTGATGTTTTTCTCCAACACAGAACACACCCATTAATAGACCAGAAAAACAAAAGCATTCTGATCCTAACAGCTTCTTAAAATCCAGTCTGTTAACAATCCAGCCTGAAGACCACTTCCTCCCAGAGCCAGAGAACAATACAGAGAACATGTTGCTTATTCATTTCTTACCTTTTTTCCTTTCCTTTTCCTATGAGCAGGTTTTGCATTTTTTTCCTTAGGTTCTTCACTCATCTTTCCTTTAAATCAGGTGAGTTGATAAAAGACAGGAGATCACCGCCCGTATTCCAACATCCAAAACCACGACAAAGAGTCAAAGCATTGAAACCAAAGTCCATTTACGGGGCTCCCCAGGCAAGCCACTGCTTACACCCAGCCCCTGCTGCTGTCAGAGCCGCGGGCTGCTAACGTAGCCCTGTTCAGCTATCCTCGGGAAGAAACTGGGTGTTCTCTACATCAAACAACCAATTATTCTTCTAATGAAAATCAGTGTTTTAGTCTTTCATTTTCAACTAATCATTACCCTGAGATAAAATCTTGACAAGACTTTGTTGCTTGTTCCTCCACAGTGATTTCAGCCTGTAAATGGTGAGAGAGAGAGAAAGAGAGAGAGAAAGAGAGAGAGAGAGAGACAGAGACACACACCCTCACACACACAGAAATAAGCTACAGACTGCTGACAAGTCTCCAAAGCCTTCCCAGAGGCTGATTTGCTGCTTCTCGCAGGCTGGGGAGCAGAATGTAAATTGCTCTCAGTGCTGCGAACCTCCCATATGAACACATGTGTTGAATACATCAGGGCATACCAGAGGAGGAGGCAGTCCGGAGAGTGATAAAAGATCAGGTTACTGGTTGGTAAAAAACACTCGATGATTCAGACAATAAAAGAGCCCTACTATAAGTAAAGAAACCGAAGGTTACATTCTCCACGACTACTTTTCTTTTTATGTGATAAGCTAAAAGATAGGCAAATTGCCAAGTTTTAGCTCAAGGTTTCTAAAGGCTAATTACAGAAGGCCCCATACCCAATTTGCAATCATTCATATTTAATCTTTGGTTTCCTTCCATGAATATACCAAGCAATCAACCAACCAACCAACCAACCAGAAACCCTCCAGAATATTCAGGAAATACTAAGAGCAAAGCTGCTTGCTGTCTCTGGAGCAGAAACATTCTGTGCTTCCCGACCATGTTTAGGGCACTGCCACTCTCAGGTCAAGTTACACACTCCCTGCTTCACGCCATCCTGAGCCTCAGGCTGCAGGATGTTTTCTGAGTATCTGAATGGGGACAGGTCTTCACACCTGGGTAGAAATTCCCTCACCATGCCTTCCATCCATTGAAACATAGCTGAGTTACCATCAGAAGCTGTCATTTAAGCATCTCTTGAGTGCCAGACGCAATCTGATTCAGGAAGAAATAAGGTTCTACGAGCTACCACAGGCAACCACTAAGATCAAAATAGGTCTTTCTCAGTAGATAACTGACACAGGTGTAGAGAACGAAGAGAGGAACAAGTGGAAAGGGAATTAGAAAATGGAGAACAGTGTCAGAACCATCCTTAAGGTCCCAGAAGCCATGAATTAGTCATATTATTTCCTCACTCTAACATTTGTATTCAGGAGGTATTGGATTAAAATTAATACTAACATTTGCATTCAAGAGAAATTGGATTAAAACAATATAAAGCACATCCTTACAGAGAAAAACACATCACAAAGGCTTATTTTCAATGATGTGTGTCAAAGGATTTAACACTGTTTTGAGGAAATGATACTAAAATACTAAACTTAAAAACATGTTTATGCTAAAATGTTCCCAATTCTTTACCTTTCATACAAAGGAGGTATCTACAGTACAGTACATCCTTTCCTTATAGCTCAAATCACCAGTCCCCAAGACCTGAGTATAGCTTCCCCATCGTCAAGCAGGCCAAGGACAGAGATGCAAATGACCCTGCAATGAACTACATGGATTTTTATAAACTGTGGGTAAGCTACTTGAGCTCCTTGTCCACTGTGAGTTTCCAAACTACTTAATTACAATAATATACATTTCAGTAATTCTGGTGTGGCCACAATTCTAAATGGTGTGAGGCATCTAACTTTCACCTTCCAACTTTCAGTTCAGACTTTAAACTGCTGCCTATCCACAGTTCCCATTTTCTACTGTTATACTACAACATCTTGCAATAAAAGGTAAAAAATCAAAATGCAGCAGGATAAACCTTTTGAATTCCTCCATGATTCGACCCTTGTTCATCTTCAAAACACCAGGAAATCTGGGGAACCAGCAATACTTATATCACTTCTATCTTTCATTTATTTTAATCAGATAAATGTAGATTTGTTAGTTGCAGACCTTTTGAAGGACAAGGGTAAGATAGATGCTTCATAAAAATTCTGTATAAGGTAAAGGATGAAACAGGTGGACTGAAGTCAGACTATCTAAATCTTTCATTACTCACTAGTCAAGCAACAGAGATAGTGCATCCATCTATAGTAGAATTTTGACATCTTGATTCCCAGTGTCTAAAAAATTACTAAGTTGAATCACCTCCCCAGAAAACTCTTCATCAACTATTTACTGAATATCCACAGAATATGAGCTCTTTTTAAAAAGAAATCCAAGATGTACAGAAATTGAGACCAAGTTTAGTCCATTCATATAAAAATTTGCAAATTAATAAAGATTATAAAATAGACAAATTACAACTAACAAGAAAATGTCTGGCCGAGCACATAGCAAAGAAAATGCTTGGGAAAAAATGTCATTATAATAACTTTTTAAAACTATAAAAGTGTGTTTAAATTGATGGAAAATTTAGGAAATTGGTGAAATAAACTAGAATTGACAGGAAATGAATGAGATTGTGACCAAAGATAATTGTCTGCCCATTTCTTTGATAAACATGATTCTGACTATATTCACTTATGTATACAATGCTCATATGATAAGCTAAAGTGCTCTCTGCTGGTTGGATGGAAAATAAACAGGATTTTAAAGATAGGATTACATGCCAAAATTCTACAAAAGATTATTTTAAGATGGAATTACCCCTACTGATGAGGAATTCATAAATCTGACTGAATATATTTCAGGATGTCACATTATATAATCGGATTTGATAGAAAGCACCTTTTAAAAATTCATTTTAAAATATGTCAAATTGTATACTTAAGTAACACAATATACTAAGCTATACTTTAATAATAAAAGTATGTGATGTGTAACATGTTTTATGTTCATTTTCTGTAACTTAATAAGCTCTAGACTTTTTAGAGAGTACAAGTAATTACATCTCTGAGTCTAAAAGGCAAAAAAAGTTTCTGTGTTAAAACTCAGGGCTTAACACATCGCAAAATCAATATTAATTTAATATCTAGCAATACGAAACATATCTTCAGTTTGTAAAATTGGACATGAAATTTCATTTAAAGTTTGAAAATTAAAGTCACTTAGACTTAATAGAAAAACTATTCCTTATTATAGTTTAATGGTGTTTCTTACACTTGTACTCTAGAAATATGCATTCACAGAAATACTGATTGTTTTTAATGTGCCCAAAGGTATACCAATGCATTTTAAATTAAAATTGTTCTAGCTAAAAGAATAATTTGATTGGTCTAAAAACAGCCTCGGGCTAGTTACTTGTTCCAAAAATGTTAAATGTTAACTGTTTTTCAATGGTAATCTCTTTTTCATCCAAATTATAAAATTCCCCTAGCCCTCGAGAAAATTAAGTTTAGCCTAAGAAAAACTTATAAGTTAAATACACTGAAATTATCAACCTGGAAATAAAACTCTCTTCTGTCAAGATGCCAAAGAGGAAAATATAACTAGATTATAAATGCTCCTGAACACATGACTCCATAGAACTGACTAATTAGAGTTTACTCCAGATAGAAATGATCATAAACTAGTTGATACAGATCTACTGAGACAGTTCTATTTTTAAATTAAATAACTCGCATAAGAGGACAACAACCAGGGCCAAGTTAAGTCTCGTAGAACAGATCTATTTTTAAAATGAAAGTAGCTTACCATAGGAGAAAGAACTAGGCTAGGATTATTAGGAAGCAAATTCTCAGAAATACATTCTGCATAAAATTCATTTGAAAATACTAAAACTGAATATAATTTCTTCACTAAAATTAAAGTACAAAATTAAAGGTTAAAAAAACCCTTCGATTTAAGTTCAGCGGAAATACCTAAATGAATAGACTAATTTTATTTTTAAGGCTGGGACGTCACGTACTTACTGTAAGTTACACTGCTAGTTGGCAAGCTAAAATAGTTGCTAAGTCTTACTAACAGCATTCCCTTGATACCATTCATTAGCCCTTAATGTTTAAAATACTTATGAAGTTAAAGACAAAATTTCAGGCAACTAAGCTCTTTATTTTCTGGAAATCTCTTTAGAGACCTGAAACAGTGAGCTGCTCTTTCTTCTTCCATCTGTGTATGGCCCTGACAGGTCTTCCCTGAGGTCACCCAGCCAGTTATAGCAAAATTAGGGCCAGAAACAAATCTTCTGATTCTTCCTCTGTAACATTTTCTTTCCACTACACCAGTATCTTCCAGAGAGGGTAATGTGAACCCATAGGGAGGGTTGAGATAATATTCAGGGGTAAGCAAACTTGTCTTCAATAGTTATGCATTTGCTTTAAATTAGAAAATATATAACTAGGGTTCATTGGGTATATCTCATGAAACTTTTGGTATCCCTGTTTGTGTGAATAGCACAAGAGAAGGAAACAGAACAGTACAACAGGAAATGGGTGGTTGCTTCATAAGCCCAACTGGTCATTCTTCATCCCACAGATTTGGGATGGTCCTTGGGTTGCTTCCACTATTAGTGCCACTACTGCTTCATCCTCCAGCTTGCCCACTGCTTCAAGTGATATGCCAGAACCCCTAAATTCCTGGGCCACTTCTGATAAAGATTTATAAATAGAAAAGAATCATAATATAGTTTTATTTATAAAAGCCATTATTTCATACATCTCGATATTTCTAATGTGAGTGAAAACGTTTGAAAAAAGCATGCTCTCTAGTCTTCAAGTCTCATACTGAAAATGCATACAGTGACATTTGCACATCTGCTTAGAGTAACTCAAAAATCAGGTAGGTGCGGGCATAAGGTAAAGTAAAATGAGACCATGAACTGACTTCCACTTTTCAGCCCATTCTCAAATATCCACAAGACTTTTGCCGTATCCAACGGCTATTATAACTACACCTTAAAAACAGAATTTCTTAAACCAAGCTTTGCTCTAAGCAGTATTATCTATGAAACTATAGGTTTGATATGCTAGTTCCATTTTTGACAATGCCCCAGAACCCTTCAGACAGGTCCATAGCAAGATCTTCCTATTTTGTTCTGGGTGTTCTTTCTTTCCTGATTATTCAGCCATGTGCCCATTAAAATGTAATGATGTAATCAAAGTGGATTAGAGAAACAGGGAGAGACAGAATGTTCAAAGAGAGACAGCCTGTAAATGGATGGTGTGCTTTCTGTTTATTTTCTTCCCTGAACTTTTGCATGTTCATCAGTATGATTTTCTGAGCAGAGTAATTTTCTTTCACTAGGCTAGAAATTCTTTGTAGAGGCCTGGTGATATTTCCATACCAGATACACATCCTTTTGTGAGGTGACAGCCTGATGAGTCATTCCTTCGATCTTCCCTACATCCATGAATTTTACTTAATAACAAGAGATCTTAAATGATTTTGAAAGAACTACAGTGACTGATTCTAAAAGCATACTCTTGCTTTGTAGGAGATAACCTCCAGCAATGCTAGTGTTAACATGATTAAGAACTAGAGATGCTTATGTTTGCTGCTGAGTTTCCTTTTACTGTTGTGGAAACATTATGCAAAAGACGGCCAGAATACAGCTCTACTGGTGTCGTTTTTCATCACATGTCCACCAAACAGCAGCTTTTTCTTTTAATTTTATTTTATTATTAGTTTCAGGTATACAGTACATTGGTTAGACATTAATATAGTTTAGAAAATGATCCCCCTAATTGTTCTTTCTCTCCTCTGGCTCTCCACTTAGCCATTACATTAATGCTAACTGCATTCCCTCTGCTGTGCTCCCCATCTCTGTGACCATCTATCAACTACTGATTTGTACTTCTTTACCCCTTAAACTATTTCCGCCAGCCTCCCAACTCCCCTCTCCTCTGGCCGTCACCAGACTGTCCTCTATACAATTTTTTCAACTCTCCACATTCCAGAAAACATGGTAACATTGAGACCCTTATTCTTTCACTCATTAAAATAAAAGAAATTAGAGGGAAATGAGATATTTAAAAACTTTAACCTAAGCCATATCTCATCTTAAAATTTTCTACTAATTTTAATGCTACCTTGCCTAAAGCCATCATGAAATTGTAACAAGTATGTCTGCAATACTTCCTACCTGTTCTCTCATTCTGCTTAATAATTGTTCATGCCAACGACTGAAATCGTTTGTTCATAGAACAGGAGAAGGAATGGACTTGAAATATGTTTCTAGCAGCAAAAATTTTAAAAATGAAAGAGAAACTACAATGAAAGAGAAATTGGTTATTGAAGTGGAGAGTCTGTGGAACGAAGATCATGACAATAACTCTAGGAGCCTCCTGCCTCACCTTTATGTACACACCTGTGAAACCAGGATGTTGCCTCATTTAGCCCCATGGTCAAAGATGCTACTGGAAATAAAGCCAGGCCTAAGCTCCGGCCAGTGATGTTTTTATCATGTCATGATGAATACTCAGATTAGTTGGAAGTAAGAATTATAAAGTTAATATCCTTAATTTTGAAATAAGTACATCAAGTGCCACACAGTACTCTGGATCTATCATGGTCCTTGACCCATATTCCTCCAGCCAAATAAGTGAGAACACAAATTCTTCTTGAAGTGAGGGATCCCAGGGCAATGTCAATCCTTTCATAATCTTCCTAAAATTATTGTTAATATCGATGCTCTGACACAAAAATACACCTCTAAATCTAAAGGGGTTATACATTTAAGACATGGTAACATGATTCACAATATCATGTCAAGATAAGGAGTAAGAATGACATTCTTCTGGAGTTTATTGTTATAGATCTAAACATTCTTCAACAGTGTTTATTCACACTTTCGCTAACATAAGGTAGCACTGATCTTCTGTAACATTTTCCAAATTGATAAAAAAATATATAATTATGCTGGGTTTTAATTTGCATTTCTCCCCTTGACAGAAAATTTGAATCTCTTCATGTTTACTGATAACTTTTCTTTCTTATTTTGTGAATTTTATTTTCATGACTATACGCAAGTCTATCAAGATAATTAGTGAAGATGAATTTCTTTTTAGACCTAAGAATCAGAGGGCTGAAAAACATATAGCTTCATTTCTAAATAAAAATGATAAATAAGTTACTAGACAATCTCACCTGATATCTAAATCAGTTTCTAAAAAGGTTCAGAGCCACCCCGAGGGGCACAGGGCCTTCAGGCAGCATCCTGCTCGCTGGCGGCCACATGCCTCTGCTTAGTCATGAGGCTTGGAGTATGACTCACCTCTAATTCCATGTTTCTTGAAAGTTTTCTCAGGACTTCATCTTTAAGTATCTCATCTGTAATTCCGTATCATGCTTTTATTATATTTTGGGTTAAACATGCCTTGCAAATGGCTTAGCCAACTGGGATGGCTTCTCTACCCCAAGGACTATAACGTCTAATCAGAATGGTGCCTTCCTGGGAAACCAACAGAAGATATTGATCTTGTTACCTCCTCCAGCCTTGATGCTACAGGCTGAGCCAACATTCGAGTATGACATTCTCGGAGGGTTTTTAACAGGTTTTAGTTACCATTTGCCCACAGGACATTTTTCTTCTCTCCTCATGTAATTATATAATTATCCTATTTGTCGGAACCAAGACATGTTGAGACATTATGGGGGACGTTTCTCCAACAGGCCAGCTGGAAGTTAGATAGAGCAGTGACCTAAAATAAAGCGGTAGGTTCAGTCCTAAAAAAAAACAAATACACACCACTTTTTTGGCATGCCATCTTTAGTTAACTCAAACTCAGCACTGCAATAATAAACATGTCCAAATTCTGCTTCTTCCTAACCTCCTCTTTAAAAGGTTTTCTGAAGAACAAAAATTTTCCCATATAAATTAAGATTAGCTCCACATAATTCATCTTTATAGTATGACTCTGCTTGAGAACTTATTCTATGAGATTATTCACTACAACATCTTATAAAGTTATTAAGAAAGCACTACAAATAATTAATCTCAGAATGTAGGCATTCTTTGTTATCCAACTCTTGTAATAGTCTGTAAAATAATTTCCACAAAGCAAATTCAACTTTTACACTGGCTTTGACTTAAAAACTAAAATTATGTTCATCTATAAACTAAGTATAACTGAACAGAACACCTTCACAGGGAATGTGGCCTAGCCCATCTGACCAGTCTACAAAAGACTTGAAGGGTAGAAAAAAATTCCAAAGAAATTGCTTCCAAGCTTGTCTTCCCTACCTCTGTGGGAGAAGATAAGAATATTCAACAGGGTCACGTCTATATCCACACACAGTTTTATCACCTTCGAAAATGTTATATCCAGTATTTATAGTCCAGTGCAACATTCTGAAACTTAGTAAAGTACATCACCTATAAGCTCCTGGCACAATGCTTATATCACGTTGTGTATATATGCTAAGTGCCAGCACAGGGCCTGGTACTGAACAGGTGTTTCATAAATATCACCTGGATTAATAAATGACAGATTAAAAAGCCCTGTGGAATGCTGGACATTGCCCTACACTAAAAGTGTTATGCTATCTGAAATTTGGAGTCGTAGCTTCACATTCTGATACTATGTGAGAGAGGGCATAGACATAAAAATCTTAGCAGGCTACTTCCCACACAGCATCAAAACATAAAGATGGTGGTTTTTATTACTTCAAATCATCTCTTTCCTTAACCTTGGCCCCTCTCATCTCAACTATGACCCCCACCCTAATTCCCACTCCTCACTAGATGCTCAGAGATGGTGAGAGGAAGACTGTGAACCAGGAAAAGGGGACATATGTTGGGTCAACTATTTGGTAACGGTTTTAAGCTAATATTAAATGGCTTATTATTAAGACTATATCAAAACCACTATCTCGAAACTATATCATCAAAATGTCCTTAGAATTTTTATTAGGACTAAAAGCATGAAAATGTACAAAAGATACATAACAAAGTTGTCTGGGTCTTCTAATTTATACCTTGCTTGAGGCATTTTAATCCAAGTTCCAATTGTTTCCTGAATTTTTCTTCCTGCCTCTCTTTTTGTCTGAGCCTCAGGGATGCCCTAGTAGCGTCAGACTTAATCTTTATTCCAAATTCAGTTTGAAAGATATTCATTAAGTTTCTAGTACGTGCCAAGCTAAACTAAGGGCTAAAGAGGCAAAGGTTGCCCAGGCCCAGTCAGGCTGCTAACCGGATGGCCTTCAGATCACCGTGTGGCTCTGGGCAAGCCTCAACTGTTTCCTGTCTTGGTTCCTTTTTCTTAAAATGAAGAATAGTTGGATGTATTATATGGTTATGGTTTCTAAAGTTCTCTTTTAGTTCTAAGATTCTCTAATTCTGTGATAGTTTCTATTACAGTAGCTAGCATTACCCAAAAGAATACAGAAATTAGCACCTTCAAGGAAGGAGCTGCCATAACAAATATCTGAAACTGGCCTGGCCATCAAGCAGCAGGCAGCAGGGAAACTGAGGCTGGAGGCTGGAACTCTGGAGATCCTTGCTGTAGACAGTGGTGAAATACTTGGTAGATCTCACCTGTGGTAACTTGAAAGACACGCTACGTGCTGGCTCTGCCTGTGTGTTAGTTGTTATTGGCAGCACTTAGCAAAGTTTGTAAGAGATGAGCTGAGGTAAAAAAAAAAAAATATATATGAGAAAAAAGAGTAGAATAGAGGAAGTCCACATATTTTGGAACTTGAAAGAATGAAAAAGCCAAGTGTCTCAAGACTCTAAACAGTTAGTGAAAAGACTGAGAAAGGCTCCGAGGGACAAAGTCCCACAAGACTCAGCCTTGGGCCAAAGATCAAATTAAAAATATGGTTTTCTTCCTACTATTTCAGGTGGCCTCTTAACAGCTATTCCTAAATGAGAGATATAGCCAAAGGAATTGAGGAGAAAAGAAAACAATGTTTGACAGTTAAACCTTGACAGACCTTTGGATGAGTTAATGGGCACATGGAAACTAAAAGGAAGGATATAGATCATTACCTTACCAAGGTGTTTTAAAAGAATGAAAGAATTGTATTGCTAAAGAAATCAGAGATTCTTCAAAAAACAAACAAACAAACAAAAAACCTGGAAAGTTTAAGCCTTAAAAACAAACCAAAAAATAAATAAATAAGAACAAAACAAAAATAAAACAAAAAAACTCTGAATCTCCAAAGTTACCTTCCAAGCAAGAACAAGAAGCAAACTGTAAATAATTTATAAGTTCCCAAGGCTGGCACAGTCTTCAATAACCACTTCAAATGTGCACAGGTATAAAAATGGGTAAGGACAAAACTTCCACAGAATACAGGCAAGGACCTACAGAAAGCAACGAATAGGAAATAGCTTGCAGCACTGAAAGCAGAATTCAAGTCTAATCAAGGAATTGCATCCAATACGACCTCGTAATATATACCTGACAGTATTCCAAAATTTCTATTGTGAGTGATCCGTGTTCCACTTCCTTTTTGTCTTTTTCAAATTGAAGTTTTTATTGTGGTTATCCTCTGTGTATTTATTTGGGGTAGGGGAAATGCTATATACATCAAGCTGGATATAGTAACTGAGACAGGATTGTCTCTTTGGAGGAAGTTGGGAAGAGCACATAATTTTGGGTGGCAAAACTGTTGGTCTCTGACAGACATAGTTTGACATTCAATGAAGATGTCTGGCCAAGGGCTACCTTTACTACCACATTGCTCTGAGGAGGGTTCATAAACCTAGTCCTCACTACCATAATGAAAGTAGAAACTTCCAGGCCAAAGTGGTTAAAAGCAGGTGCCCTTTCATTTTTCCTTTTTGCATCTCTAAGCTGAAAGGAAAGGATTCTGAGGCACTGTGGATTGTTAGATCTACAAGATAAAAAGATTCTGTGTCCCATTTGGTGATGGACAGAGGGAAGGGGGGTTGGGAGGCTGAGAGAATGGGGTGAAAGATTACAGAAGTACAAATTAGTAGTTGATAGTTGGGCAGAGGGAATGCAGTTAGCATTAATATGATGGATAAGTGGAGGGTCAGGGGAGGGAGGGAGCAATTGGAGGGATCATTTTATGAACAATATAGATGTCTAACCAATGTACTGTATACTTGAAACCAATTTAAATAAATAAATTTATTAAAAAAAAAAGATTTGGTGTCCCAAATTACTGCATGGAAGACTGCCTGCCAGTGCATTAGGTAAAGATAAACTGGGTTTGCATTAAGCCACTGAGACTGGGGCTTCTTTCACTAGAGTTTCCCTAATGCAGACTCCAGAATGAAAATTTTTGAAGCTTAAACCCTGAGGTGCCCAGGTGTGGTCTCTATATACCATTTATTCACTTAAAAGGAACTAGGTCTCCTTGAAGAAATGGCTGATTCAAAATCTGGAGCAGAGAAATATAAAGTGAGTCTGTAACAACTTGGCATCCCAGAAAACTTTAAAGAAGTCCACTAGGGTTATGTTAAAAGACAGAGCCAACTTGAAGAGACATCTACTAGCCAGAAGTGGGGCATCAAAAAGAGTAATAAATAGAATGGATTGAAATACATCAAATATGTTTAAATAGATGAAGTATAAGGATACTAAAGAAAATGCAAACATCATTTACTTTTGGAAGATACTGTAGGGAACCAACTCTTCTGAAGACAACTAAATAAAGGAAAAGAATCAAATATTAATCCAGTTATTGCTATAGAAACTACACTTCAAAGTAACCAAATTTGATAGTTTTTCTATGAAAAAATATTCCAACTAATAAATTAAGAAAAAAAATGACAATTAGAATATCATTATTTTGCAATCCCTAATAAAATGATGAGTCAAACAAATGATCATCAATGGCTGTGAAAATCATTAGCTGAAAAGTGGACGGAGAACATTATAATGGATGGATTGTTCATGCTGATGACATATGAACATATTCATCTACATTAACATTAAGAAAAGAGATAGCCAGACATACGCACTTCCACATGAAAATACACAATAGCACCTAGGAAATATTCTTAGCCCCCCAAAAAAATAAAAAAGAAAAAGAAAAGAAAATCAAGATTGAATCTGGTCAGAACTTCTAATTTAACTATCATTTTATAAAAAATGCAGGGGTTAGAGGCAAATGATAACCAACGTCACAGAGATGCAATCAGCAAAATTCAGACTGAAAAACTTTGCAGAACAAATTACCTGGTTATCTCAATAAATGTATTATAAGGAAAAGGAAGAAGGAGAGGAGGAAGCCTACGGTTTAATCCTATCGAACAAATGCAATATGTACATCTTGACTATATCCTGATCCAAACAAGAGTACTATAAAAAAAATGTGGAAATATGAACAATGACTGGGTGTTTGAAGATAATAAATTATTATTAAATTGTAGGTATGACATGGTATTTTATTGAAGATATTAAAATTACTGATGGATTGTCAATGATTCTGGAATTGTGCTTCCAGGTAATTGATGACAGAGTTATAGATGAAAAAGAAATTAGCCAGTAGTTAATAATTGTTGAAGCTGGACTAAAAAGTACATAAAGGTTCATCATCCTAGTATTTTTAATTCTGCATATGTATGAATTTCTCTACTAAAAAAGTTTAGGCAAAATAAAAAATGATATTTATCTCACATGAATCCTTAATGAGTCTTATCCAAAAATTCAAATGCCTAATAATTAAATGTTTATGCTTCTTCTATATATAATGGCAACACACAGTTATGGTCTGTATGACTGTTAAATGAAACTAAGTTATCAACAGACTTTTATTTAATTCAGGTGGCATGTTGACTTGGATCATCAACCATATGGATGACAACTGAAGTCACAGATGACTGTGGCATTAAGCATGATAAAACTCTGGCAACAGATGGCGTGAAAGAAGAGAGTGCCTTTATCTCCACACAACTGACTTCATTCCATGGTAGAGCACATAACTGATTTAAAGGGGAAAAAATATAGACACTACATGCAAAAAGGAAAAAAAATCCTATAATTTTTCCTTTCTGACAACTATCATGTTCTGACTAAAAGGACTCAGGTGGAAAAAGATTTCACTGATGATTATGGATAATTTATCACACTCATTTTTTTAAATTTACTATTTCAACTAGCTTTCATTCAGCATCACTAAATAGCTATTGATTTTCCTCCCAATTGATAATAACTAAAGATATAATCTTCCTTTAAGTTTCTACAATTTAGCTCTTCCCGAACAACTGTTAATTGCTACCCGAATTTTTGAAAATAGCCGACTTGGTCTTTGGTCCACAAATTCTTTTCACGTATATCCTGGATAAGCTTTATAAAAAGCAACATATTGAAAATGCACTTTAGATCACTTCAGTCCATTCTTTCTCTTTCTATATTTCTCCTTCCAGGTGAGGATCCGAGCCTAGTCCAAAACCATTTAATGAAGAACTCATGGCTAACTCTTGGAATCCAGTAACATAATTTAGCCCTGCGCTGTTCACTATAGTAGCAACTAGCCACGTGTGGCGATTGAGCACTTGAATTGCGGTGTGACTAGAGAAGTGCTCTAATGGTAAAATACATAGTGAACTCCAAAGACTTAGTGTGAAAAAAGGGTGTAAAATTTCTCATTGATAATTTTTTATATTTATAACATATTAAAATGATATTTTTGGATGTATTAGATTAAATCAAATACATTATTAAAAGTAATTTCATCTCATTCACTTTACTTCTTTATGCAGCTACTAGAAAATTTTAGTGCGATGAGGAGGTTACGATAGGAAGGAACCCAGATAAGGAAAAAAATGAACAACTTTTATATGCCCAGGGTTTACCAATAAAGCTCTCCACTACTTTATGTCCTCCAGCAATGGCCAATTAGCAACCTGAGGGCAGAGATAGCACCTCATATAAAAATCAGCATGGTGCCTTGCTCATAGTAGGTATTTAAGAAATATATGGTGGATAAATGAACTCTTAAGGAAATCAGCAACAAAGATAATCTAATATGGAAGATTAAAAAAAGCATTAACATCTGGTATTACTTACTCTTTCTTTGTTTCTATAATTAAAATTTTTATAAACTTTTAAAAGTATATTAGCTAATATTATTGAATGCTCTCTATGTGTTCCAATTGTTTTCTGATTACATTCATATAACAAGCCTCTAAGACATGCACTATTTCCTCTATTTTACAGATGAAGAAACAGGGTTTAGAGACATTAAATGACTTGCCTAAGGTTACACGGCTAGTAAACAATAGAACTGGTGTTCAGAGCCAGGCAGTCTGGCCTAGTTCTTAGCCACATGCAATACTGCTTCTCAAACTAAGGCTCTGGAGTATTCTGATAATAAGTCAAAAGATATAATAAATCATCACTGTGCAGATGCAACTCAAAAATTAACCACAGAATAGCACAGCAGTTTTCCATCTCCTTTACTCCTGGTTTCTTATTCATTTGCCAGGAATAGAAAGCATCCCTCCTCAAAAGATAATGTCCACCAGCCTATCTGGAAGAAGGAAATGAAGGATTAAGCATATAATTTCCAGCCTCTTCTAGGACAGAGTGAAAGCAGATCCATGAAAAGAGTCATTGGCTTATATAAATAATAGGTCTGTTCATGCAAACAATTGGGAACTGAGTATTTCAGATTTAATGATCTATTTCACTATATTTTTAAGGTCAACTTTGGTGATGAACAACATTAATAAAAGTTACATATGTTTTCAGTTACATATGAATACAGTTCATGAATCTCCTATCCAGACTGACTTAAAGGACTCTGTGGCCATTTAATAGATATGGGGTTATTTTGGTAGGAACAGCCAAGTGGAAACCCTTTGGGCTTCCTTTCCTTGGGATCAAAATCTTAGTCAAAGGAATACAACATCCCTTAAGGAACAGCAGAGATTAATGAAAGCATTAAAGACCTGAGAGATGCAGACATGGTGATTCCTAATCTGTGTAACAGAGAACACATGGATCTTGAAGAACAGCCGCAGATCATCATGTTTAATCAGGTCACGAATGGCCCTCTACCTGCCATTCCAGACATGGTCCACTTACCAGAGCAAGTTGATTCAGCCCCTGGAACCCACTGTGCAACTGCTGACAGTGCAAACGCTGGATTCCACAAAGCAGAAACACTAGAAGCAGTCTGCTTTACCTAGTAAGGTCAGCTCTAACATGTTCTTCAGCTTCTTGCCTTAGGATCACATCTACTCTTCGGCCATATTCCACCACTTAGTCTGTAAGAACTGTGACCATCTTGCAAAGCTACAGGATATCACAAGACTTAAGGATATTGATAGCATTATACTGAGAGTTCCAGCAATATCCTAGATGCCTCATAAAACACATTTGCGAGAGAGCAAGAGACACAAAGCACAGGGGCAGCAGCAAGTTATTCACAGAAGTGATGATAGAGTTTTAGTGTCCAGCAGTGATCATGGCAAGTTCCATTAGTAAGGTCCTAACCAGACATTTTCTGTGGCATGACTGGCTATATCACTCATCTTGCCCATACTCCTCTACTTCTGCCATAATTCCAAACCTTTGTTCTTCAGGCTTCCATTCAGTTCTGCAAGCTGTCTGATATCTTTCAATAGATTCTTTTTCTGCTTAAGTTAGCCAGAATCAGTTTATCGTTTACAAACAAGAACAATATACTAAATCATTTTAGGTTACAGGATTTATAGGGCTATGAACTAGAAGGTAAGCACAAAGATTACTGTGCATTATGGTGCCTGAGTACACACCATAGTAAGTCAACATGTGAAGTAAGGCACAGAGAGATTGAAGAAGAGTCAAGTGAATAACTGAGTAGCTTAGTTACTCAGACTAGTTCAAGACAGATAAGAGTCTGAGACTGTTCCCTCACACATTCTTTCCAACAGTTCTGGTAGGCTCTCAGGGCTCTTAACTGCCCAAATGCTACAAGAAGCTATAGCTTAAGGTCATATTACACAAATAACTCAGGGAAAATGCTCCCCAATTTTCTTTCCAAAGACGTAGCTAATCCTGGTAGAGAGAAGAGGTAGGAAAAAAATGAGGGGCTCTGTTCCCTTTGCCTCCCTCTCTTTGGAACCTACTTAGCATTTCTGTAACTCAAGCAGTATCAATGACCCCCCCACGTGTTTGTAGACATACACACCACATAGAAATCTTTAGAGTTGCCAAGGGTCATAACAGTGCCGAGAAAGATAACCGATACTTAAGTAAACATAACAATTAATCTTAAGGAGTTTTATGCACCTGTTAATTAACTCTCACCATCATAGGCATGTTAAATAATTATGTATTATTTCTTAATACCTAAGAAATTGATGACAATTTTTCTCTACCCTTTTAAAACATTTTTTGCCTATCCTGCAGCCAGAAAGTGGAAAAAAATGTTTTAACAGAAATATATGAATTATTGCCTTCTATAAAATGTTATTCCTGGATTTCTTTCCTGGGATGTCGTGCCTTGATCTCTAAGAACTCCCCTCTTTCTCCCTAACCTACCCATCTACCTATACAAAGCTTTTTAGCTCCCTTTCTATCTCCTATATCTATTATATTCCCCTCAGTCTTTCTATGTGAAGATAATTAAAACAATGGCTACAGCCATGGAAAGGTGCACACAATCTAAGGTAACCCCTGGACCACAGCTTTCACTTCCATCGAACTAGGCAACATTTAATAATTCCAGGTATGGTGCTCGGTTCTTTTGATGCTTTCTTTAAAAATAAAGTCAGTTGTCATTTAAAGACTTTATTAACTTCTTCCAAGAGACTGGATCACAACAAGTATCTGATTTTCTTCATCTTTTTTTCAACAATATGTTGTCATTTACATTTTACAAAGTATGTTATTAACTTATTCACAATCATAATTTTTGCATTTTACCCATAAGGACAAACATACCTCTTCTGAGATATATATATATATATATATATATATATATATATATATATATATATATGTACTATGTAAACAATACACAAAAATTTTTTTACATCTTTAACATTTTGTGGCCTATATTTTATATGAAAAAAATTTACATTCATAGCAAGCCTATTTTTATTCCAAGTATGCCTTTGTTTGGAACAGGATGGCGTAGCAATAGGCTCACTGTAATGAGGTTTTTGAAGCTTTTAGGGTTAGTCCTTGATTTTGCCTGGGAAATATGTGCTCGCTGGTTTCTTTGCAATCACCTTACAGAGAATGGTAATTGCTCCTCTTAAGTAATCATTGCAATCACAGACTGATTCTGGCTTAATGGCATCTTTTAGATTGTTACTACTTCCAACAAGGTTAGGACCCACTGAAACCTATAGTGTCCAAGGGACTGGAACATTCTAGGGAAAGAAATGAAATGTTCAGACCTCGATATTAAGCATAGGACCTGCCAACTCAAATCTTTGGAAGATCTTCCCTTTTTCTTTTTTTTGGCAGATAAAAGAGCTTCACATTTTCCCCATGATATTGCCAAGAAGAAATTTAAAGAACCTAAAAGGTGAAAGAGGACAGATTGATAGTTTGTGCTGAATCTTTTCTTTCCACATAATTCTTCAGTGTGTTTCTTAGCCCTTTTAATATTCCTAATAACTTGTCTGCAATATCGTGTACAGTATCCTCGCTAAGAGGCTCAGTGAGGAAAGAAGAGAAATTTGAGAGAAATACATGAATTTTACCCAACACGAATAAGACCATAATGCAAATAAGAATATAACACTTCTGGGATTGTCAGTTTTGCACATGTGAATTTGTTTTACATACTGTGTGTTCTCTTAATAATTAGATAGTAGGAAAATGTTCAGAAGGAAAAACAATTCTTGAAATAGATCTTTAACAAGCTGTGAAATGGCTGAACACTCAATGAAACACAACACTGAAATTAAAATCTGCCTCCCAACATCCATTGTTATGAGCAATATTTTTATATCTCAAAAATGCTTGTTCTAATCAAATATGGAAGCTGTGTATATATATATTGGATATATATATATATATATATATATATATATATATATATATATATACATATATATATCCAATATACAAAAGTACATTTTTGAAACCAGTAAATTAAAAAATTAAGTTTAAAAAATGAATCCATATCCTATAAAATAATTCACTCTACACATGTAATTCTTCCTTTAAAAAAATAAAGCTATTTAAATGTGCTCTTTAAAACTCTTATTAGGATTTCTACTGCTAATGTGAGCCCCCAAATATGAGAAAATAGAGTCATCAAATCAACTATTCATTTGGAGTCCTAGTAGATCAGAAGATTAAAAAGCCAAAACAAATCAGATGTGTAAGAAACCAAGTTTTTAATTAAATAGGTAATAAAAAAAAAAAGACTACATTAAAAAACTGACTTCATGTCATTAAAAGGGTTCACTCTGAATATAGAATTTTCTTGATTAAAAAAATACAGCTATTTAAAATGTGTGCATTTAAAAGTCTTAGTGTTCCCCTCCACTACAGTTAAGACCCCAAATGTTGGAAAACAGAAATATTAAAACAGTGGTCCTTTTACAGATTTCTAGACCTAGCACCATAAAATTCATCTCAGAGATGTCTATTATTTATCCAGAGAAATTCTTATGATTTTTTTCTCCTCTCAAAGATGTACTCCTTCCGATATAGAGCAATCAAATCAGGAACTGCAAATGAGATGTGAAGCAAATAAAACAGATTGCCAAGATATCATAATGTGAATATAGTTCATGTAATTATGTTATCTGGTTTAGCCATGTTAAATAGACTTTAGCAATCTATATACTGTCAGTGTATAAATACATTGTCCGTCCATGCAATTGTATAAGTTCAGCAGTCTCTCTGTTCAGGGCACTCTGTGAGCTGCCCAGTAACCAGTAAAGGGACAAGCACAATCCCTATAACAAAAGAGCCAGAATAAAAGCTGTCATTTCCCATTTCCATCACTTTCCTCAAAGTTTTTTACTCCCTGTCATTTCCAACTGTTTAAATTCTGCACCTCCCTCAAAAATCAGTTCAAATGCCATGAAATTCCATGGAATTTCTCATGGCTGGACTTTGTCCTACAGTATGCTCTCCTAGAATTTTGTAGTCGCTGTTGTGGGCATGCACAGAAAAAGTTCAAGACATAACAGAAGCAGGGCCCTCATTCCACAACTTGACTGAAATTCTTTAGAAAAGGACCGCTTCATTGTCATCTCTATATCATGCCATTTTCTACAGAACATTCCTCTTTGTTCAAGGAAATTTAATCAAAGGATCAACATAATTCATTGTGGCTAATTCTGTTTTGATTTTGTTTTACTCTCTTCCATTTTGAGGACAGTCTCCTTCGGCTATGAAAACTATGATCCTTTCTTAAGAATATCAAAATAAAATAAGAAAACATTCTTTTTTTATAAAGACTGAAGCAATTTTAATATTTCTTCTTTATTTTCATAATCCTCAAAGTGTATATTTGAAAGTGGTTGGTTTACAAAGCTTGGTTCCTTCATGTTTACTCACTGAAATACTCCTAAATCTTTCAGTGAGATGACACTACAGAATATTCAACATACAAGAGTTAATTATATTCTAAATTTGGGCAAAATTATTTGTCTAAAATTAAATTACATTCTGGTAGGGAAGCCCATTTCAATTCATAACATATTATTTAAAAAAAATGGAACAAAAACAAAAATACACAGTGGTGCAGAAACACCTGGTATACTGTAACACAAGTTAATGGGTATCAAATTAAACTACTACAGCAACTTCACCCTAATTAACAGACAAGTACCACAGACAGTTAACATATCCACAACACCCACTTGTGACATTCATCTACTTACGTGGTATTAAAGAGGCAAACATTTTCCTTCTCTATACCTCATCAGTTCCTTAGCAAACACTTATTTCTAGAATACAAAAATAAATTGTCACTATCTTCCCTACTTTACCTCAAAATATTAAATTGAGCCCAACTACAGAGGTCTGTGTTATGTTAATAGCATAGTTTCTTCACATAGCAAAGACAATATTACCTTGAAAATTTAAAACAAACCAATTGTGATTATATTAAATTCTAAGTGCTCATAAAATGAATTGCTGTATTTGACATAAAAGTCAATACATCAAAACTGTGACTACATTTATTCATTCCAAAGAAAGCTTTTTAAAACTCTTTACTTAAAGGCATTTTACATAAAAGTAACAGCTACAAAATGAAATGTTTTCTCAGTGATTACAAAGTTAAATATCAATATATGATTGAAACTCATTCTGCTTTACTGAATATTACAATTATTATGACCTAAAAGCAATTCAAAAGGACCATTATATCAAAAATATTATTACTAAAATGAGAATTTCCTGAAGAGTAATAATCAAATAAATCTCTCAATTTGTTATTAACCCCTGATGAGAAATTCTTACTGTTGTACGTTTGCTGGTTATGGTAGACTTATTAGATAATAAAAATTAAGAGCTTATTTTTTTTAAAAAAAGTTAAGAGCTCATTAACTTGATAAGCAAGTTTTCTTTTTTGGTACTTATATGTGAATTAAGTTATAGTGGATATGACTCGCTAACTTATTCCTAGTGTGTTAATGTTGATATTCGATACCACTGTTCTTTTAAAGCATTAGTGAGAACAGAATGCTGATGAAACTTTTCTTAGGCCAAATTCTTCTACCATTAGACTCACATAAAAGATGATCTATATTTGAAGCAGTTTATCACCTTATCTTTCTTATTGATTCCCCTCTACTGTAATAATTTAATCCAATTCATCTACAAATTCTGGCAGTTCCATCCCTAAAATATATCCCAGTCTGTATGCTTTTGTCCATCTCACTGCTATTTTCTTAGTCCAAGCCATCACCCATCTCTCACATGAACACTTGCAATGGTCCCCTGTCATGCTTGCTTACTCTTCTATCCCCTACAAACCATTTTCCACACAGCAACTAGAAGGGTCTTTTCTTTTTAATTAAAATTAATGAGGTGACATTGGTTAATAAAATCAAATAGGTTTCAAGTAAATTGAAAATTTCAATAATGCATCATATGTATACTGCATTGTATGTTCACCACCCAAAGTTAAATTTCCTTCCATCATCGAATATTTGGCCCCCTTTACCCTTATCTACCTCCCCCTGCGCCTGTTCCCTCTGGTAACCACTAATCCACTGTCCACGTCCATGGGTCTCTGTTTGTTTCTCACGTTTGTTTGTTGCTTTCAGTTTTATATCCCACATATGAGTGAAATTATATGGTTCTCAACTTTATCCGATTGTGTCAGGCCTCCACTCAAAACCATCCAAAAATTTAGCATAAAGGTAATGCTGCCTGGGAAGCCCTGCGTGGACGAGGCCCTGCCTACCTCCACAGCCTCTTCCCTAATGCTTGTCCTCAATGCAATCACTCTGACCTCCTTACTCCTGGAACTCACCAAGCCTACTCTCAATTCCAGTTGCTGAACACTCAATGTCTGGGCCTCCTGAATACTCAGGCTTCAGTTCAACTACCATCTCCTGAGTACTTCACTGGTCGCAAAACCAAGAGCATCCCCTATGTAACTGTCATGACCAAGTAATTCGTTAGCATATCACCTTGATTATTTTCTTCAAAGCACTTATCACTCTCTAAAATGATCTTTTCCATTAATTTTTAATGTATGTATTGTCTGTGTCTCCCACTAGCAATATGATCTGTCTCATGTCAGGCACCTCATTTGTCTTACCACCAAACCATGGCTAGAACAAAGCAGAAGCTCAATAAATATCTGTTAACTGAATAGAGCCCAAAAATAAACATGTAAGTACATACTGAAGTTTTAGGTTACAAAGTTATATATAACCTTTGATATGACAGCCATATCTCTAGATATGAATAATTTCAAAAATGTGGCTCTATGAAGAACTGCTTATGGTCACCTGGAAGAAATAATTTGCTATTAGGTAAGGAGCTTAGCAATTATCATCTATGAATATTAACAGGGCTAATAAAGTAGCACCTTGCTTATTTTGAATTTAGCTCTCTACACAAGTAAGTCCAAAAAAATCATGAAATTATAAACGAACAAACAAAAAGAGATCTCTGAACAGCTAAAGAGAGGTTTCCCAAAATATAAAATAAAGAGAGGGTGGTTAGATTTTGGGAAGGATCCTTTAGAACTCTAGATCTGATTTTTACTGTAGAGAAAATTAACAGAAGTCAAAAACAGACTTTCCACATGTCATGCAAAGTCTAATGGACTATTATAAAGTCATTACACACACATACACACACACACACACACACACACACACACACACACACACCATCCTCCTCTCAAGGAAGTGGAACTTCAGTGCCCATGCGTTGAGTGTGGCCTGCACTTGGTGACTTGTTTCCAAAAAGAGAAGCATGGACAGGGAGAAAAAAGTAACTTTTTAGTGTAAAATCTGGCTAACACTACCTTGTTCAGGTAACTAAGATTAGCATCTCTGGTGATAAGCCATGTTGATAGCATGAACTGGATATTGGTGATAAGAAGGGCACTTCGCCTCTGTGGTCACATTCCCTAAAACCTATCTACCCATTCTAACCATGAGAAAAACACCAGATAAACTTAAATAAAGAGACATTCTACAAATACCTAACCGGCATTCCTTAAAACTGACAAAGTCATCAAAACAAGGAAAACCTGAGACACTATCACAGACTGTAGGAGTCTATAGGAGACAGATGACTGACTGTAATATGGATCCTGGAACAGAAGACAGCACATTAAGAAAAAATCTAAATAGAGTGTGGAGTTTAGTGAACAGTAATGGAACAGTGCTGGTTAGTTTTGATAAATGTACCACAGTAATGTAGGATGTTTACATTAGGGAACTGGGAGTGAAGTATAGAAACCCTGAAGTATCTTTGAAAAATTTCAGTAAGTCTAAAATTATTCTAAGATGAAAAAGTTTAATTAAAAAAAAACAACAACTCTATATAGAATGAACTCAAAGATATATTATTTATTGATATACTCAGGATGAAGTACAATATGTATTGCATACAATGATTTCCACATTAAAAAGACTATACGTGTGTGTGTGTGTGTGTGTGTAAAATTTGTATACACATAAAATCTCCCTTTAAAGATGAATCTTTTATTTATAAAACATTACCTCTGGGGAGAGTGACTAGATGGCTGGGGTAAAAAGAAGCAGAGGATTTAGTTTGTACTGTGTTTATACTTTTATAACTTTAACATTTTACATAATGTTCATGTATTACCTATTTTTAAAAAGTTAAACATGTCACTGATGTCATCCCACAATCATGGGTTGATAAGAGCCTAAACTGCAACTGCTCTATGTGTAAATATGATTCTTTGCAATAAGAAATAAAGCTTTATGGCCTCCACAACAAATTTGTGCTTAGTACTAATAATTTATGCTAGAACAGTAATAATAGCATTAATACAGGGCTTACTATATATCAGGGATTACTGTTATATATGTAGCAACTCACAAATACCTATGAAATCAGGATATTACTTGTATAGACTTTCAATATGACTACTGGTGTTACCCACTAATGGTTCCCCTTGGCCTCTAACAGACTGTTTAGAGGAAATGTCTCCATTTAAACTATGGCTTTATGTCTTATGCTACCTTAACAGTATAATGAAAGCACTGCAAAGGGCCCAGCCATTTGGTATCTTCTATAAAAATTTACCATTCTATTCTATTGATAATTACACCACGAAGGACAATATACATGTTTCAAACTCATTTGTCTCTGCTATTATACAAACTTAATACAGTTTTGAACAATACATACCAGTTGGAATATCTCTAAGGATTCTAATCCCAGAGAGTTTACCATCTGGAAAGAATATATCATAATCATATATTAATATTATATTTTACTTTTTGTTTTTAAAACAATAATCCCAGAGAGTTTACCATCTGGAAAGAATATATCATAATCATATATTAATATTATATTTTACTTTTTGTTTTTAAAACAATTATGTTTGTGAACACCAGTTACAATGGTGAATTTGTAAATAGGAGTTTTAAAATTGGAATACATGGCCACTCCATTCCAGAGGTCTGTGGATAGATCTTGGATGGGGAAAAGTACATCTTTATTTTCACTAACATCTTACTGAAATCTAGCATCTCCTTGCATTATGAATGGGCATGATACAAGACACAGAGTATTAAATAGCAGTACTCACGGCTATGTCACCAGTAGGAATAATTATTTTGCTATCATACTATAGTTTGGCAGATATCTCATGCTACTACTTAAATTCATCATGACTTCAAAAATACAGCTACTATTAAACCCTCTGCTAGATCTTATTATTTAAAGCATTAAGTATGTCTATTAGTTATCTATTAGTTATCACAATTTTTAATCTTTAAATAACCATTTCAATATAATTAAGTTCTCTAATATCTATTTTACATATTTAAGTTTTTCTTCTGATAAGGAGTTCAGGCTTTATCATTCAGACAAATTCTAAAAATAAGGTCATGTGAGAGTTTAGCATGCAACAAGAATCCACCAGCCCCACTGCCTTCAACCCAATGAAGGACCACACTGGGCAAATATTTGTGGATTGAAGAAATGAAAGAAAATCAGCATTTTTAACTACAGCTTTATGGTTTGATTTAAAATAGTTCACTCCCCATTTTTCTACTAGGAACTTAAAGGGAGAAGGTATCAAACCTTTTTCCAAGAGTCATTGATACATTGACACTTCACACATAAAATCTCAATAGTGACAAAAGCCCAGACTGGAACCCCACTTGCTTTGGGAGGGCACAAATGGTAAACAAGTTCATCCTGAATGCTTTGAGTCTTTTTTGTCCTAAAATGTGTGCATGGTCTCATGCAGTAAAATGCTAAGTAGTGACTTTAAAAGATAAAAAGCAAAATGCTTTTCCCATAGTAGGCCAAATTACAAGGGCAAAATGCAAATGAATGTTTATATGTAATTTGTTATACCCATGAATTTCAAAAACATTTATACCAGTTTTAATGTTCTGTTTTATGTCTTCAAATAATTAACATAGAGAGCCATTTGCGTGGGGGGGGGGGGAGGGAAGCTAAGTGCTATTTTATAGCAAAAGTTAGTGATTGCAGTAATGAAATGTTCATTATCATACGAAATTTCATCAAATGTGTTACTAAAATCCATATCCAGTGGCTACAGAATTACATGAATCACCAGGATAATAAAATCATCAGAAAGAAAACAGGTTTAATTCCATATGAGTTTTTACTACTGAAATCATGTTGGCTCTTAATCATCACCACTTCTTAGTCATCACAAGCAATTAGTCCAATAATTTAGACTGCAATTTTGCCAGATATCAATATCGATCATTGATATGCATTTTCTACAATCCATCATTTACTTCTGTGGGACAGAGACTATGATCTGTATCTTTTTATTCTTCCCATATTCTCTTCTCTACCTGCAAGAGTACTGTGAACAGTTACAAGACACACTCCTCAAGTCTCACTCAATAAGCATCAGTGAATAATCAAAATGGATAACTGAAAATATAAACATTGGTTACAAGCTTTTGCCCAAACATTTGTTTAAAAGTCAGTTCATTAGTATTTGAAAGACAAGATTAGTGAAGGTCAAGAAGAATTTACATAAAAGATGGCTCCAAAGAATTCAGTCAGAATGAATCCCAATTACAAAGGTTTAAATGATTTTCTATTCAGAAATGACTTTCTAAGACAAGAAAGGTGAAGGTGCTGCAGGTTCAAAGCCACTGATTTATGTCAGAGAAGTGCACAATAAATAAAGACCAGAAGTAGAAGAATGCAAAGCTACATGTACATTTTCTTAATAAAAGGGTGGCTAAATCAGTTTTGACTTCTTCGTGTTTTTATAAGAACTATTTTATCTGCTTCAAGGCCTAATTTCAATACCCACTGCCTGTGAGGTGGGGTTTACTTTTTTTTTGATCTTCTGGCATGATCAAAACAAAGTGCTTTCATCAAAAATAATAATAAAGTTTCTCTGGAAAAGGCATTTCTACAAATAAAAACTTCTCAAAGGATGTGAATACACAATACTCAAAACAAGAGCTGATTAAAATAAATAAATAATCAAAAGAAAATACTGTCTCTCATTTGATAGCTGGCTTGTGATAAAGCCTGTGAATTCCTCTTTTGGTTGCATAGCAACCAATCTAAGCAGCAGTTCTAGCCTGTAAGAAATTTCCATGCCAGAGCTGTAGAAATAGAAGCTAAACTACTCAGTATATTTTTCAAGGTTACCTATATTTACAAAAGAAAAAAAGGAAAACAGAATAATGTCCTTGGGGATTTTAGAAGCAAAAATCTGGAAGGTCTCTAATGCTTTGAGCCCCTCTACAATAATTCCTCATTGCCTATACTCGAAATAGATAACTCTCATATAGGAAAGAAAGGCTCCAACATCCATAGGAAGTGCACCTTATCACTGAAACAAAACAACCAAGCTCCAAAAAACTAAACCACTAAATTCAAGAGTTAGAAGGTAGACAATGAACCCTTACTCCATTAGCACCACTATTCATAGTCCACTCTCTATGGTGTTCCTGAGATTGCTACAGAAATAGAACAAGATTTATTTCAGGTTTTGCTGTCTTAGTTTTCCAATAAACATATTATGATAACTTATTCTTTTAGTATCTTTCACCATCCTTGAATATGGCTGATCACGGCATTGACAAGTCCCTAAAATGAGTAATTCATTTCCATAGAGACTCATCTTAAAAGCTTAAATCTGGTACACATAATCAGTAAACTTACTGGCATCAGCGCAACTGATAGTCACAGACCAGCTTTCAGTCTGTCTCCATCTAGGTTTCGCAGAGGAAAAAATTAAAAACACACATTACCAGGTGTGATGAGTCTAAACCAAAATGCTCTTAAAAATGGAGAAAGCAGAGACCTGGTGGACTGGTGTTAGTTTTTCTATCTTTAGTTACAGATTTTATCCATTAATGTTTAATGTCCAGATCACCAAGGAACAGGGCTTGCTTGCTTCTCACAGGTAAATGACATGAATGGAGGCATGTGGCCTCTTAAATGAGTGAGTTGAATAGTGGGACATTAGAAAAAGCATTGGACCAAGGTCTGGGTTCTAGTTACAGGTAGGTCAATTATGAGACTTCGTGTAAATCATATAAACTGAGCTTCCATTTCGTGGACTCTAAAGTTAAATTAAGAAGAGCAACTCTGCTCATTTCATAAGGATGGTCCAAAAACCAAATAATGTCAAATAAAGTAACAGAAAACATATGCAAACTTCTAAATACTTTTTCAGACTTCGAGAAATACTTCTTGCTTCCTCAAGTCATGTTACAGGGCTGTCATACTAGTACTGATTATCTCCAGAGTTCCAAATTATTAGTAGAGAGTGACATATTTCAGCTAATTTCTGTCTATAAAGAAATGCTAGAGAAAAATAAGAATGTAGCCCTATCATAACACTTTGAATTAGCATAAAATTTAGTGCTAGCTGCTGATGGACAGCAATATTGACAATTAGAAAGGGGATATAAAACATGAAAGGTATCATTATTCGGCTCCATATATTTCCTGATTTTAAAGAATGATGCGTTTCTCTTGATTTTCAAGGGTTGAATTGGAACAAATAGACACAATCGTAAATTGGGCCAGGAACCTTAAGCTTTTGATTAATCAAATTAATTGGCCTCCTGAGATGATTTAGAAAAAGTTCACATCACCCTTTCTAAAACATGTATTTCTGTAGAGAGAAATTCTTCACTCATTTGGTGATTAAAAATATTTACTTTTTCATTAAAAAGTATGGCTTGTATATAGAAAAGCACTCATATATCTGTTGGATTAAAAGTGAAAGAACGGTTGTTGATTTTAATTTTACATCCTGGAGGGTGTCTAATAGTAAAGTAAGGTAAAACCTTGCAAGGCTTGTACTCATGAACTGTTAACCTTTCTTTGGGCGTCTTGAACATCATTTGTAGAAACTGTTGAGTTTATTTAATAAGGCATACAGGTAGGAAAGGTCAATCTTTATCAGGGAGCACAGAATTCACAGAATCGAAGAGGAATATGAGATGGAAAACAGTCCCTTCCCAGCTGAGAAATGTTTTCTCCTATGGCTTTAAGCCTTGATCTGCCATATTAGTCATTTCAGCCTCCTCCACAATTTCAAAAGCATTATCTATGTCATGATAAATGTGCTGGAATCATCAATAGCTAAATCTACCAGAAAAATCTGATTCTCAACTCACTGCAACCCAGATTCGGCAGGAAGAACACTTGCACATAACAGATGTATGGAATATACCCAACAAGCTGTTGTGTATTGAGTTCATATCTTATCTCATGCAGAGGTATCAGAGAAGTGAGAGAGCTTAAACTTTTATTTGAAATGGAACGGATATAGAACAGTAAAGGAAATACCATCTTTATATGAGGAAAGGCTTATTTAATCAGTCTTTCCTCCATATACATGCATTCACTGAAGGCAAGAACTTTAAAAAAAAAAAAAAAAAAAAGCATTCCCTTCTAAGTCAAAACAGAAGAAAAATGTTTGCTTAGTGATGCTTTGTGCTAGGCACTGTACTTGGTGTTATAAACAATCTCATGAGGTAGGTTTCATATTTATTTCACAGAGGGTAAGAGAGCTCCAAGAAGTAAAGTGACTTGCCAGGGGGCACTCAAGCAGTGAGCAATGGGACTAATATTTGAATCTGTATCAATCTGACTCTAGCTCATCTACTTTTCACACCAAACATGTCCTTCCTATCTAACAACAACAAAAAAAATTACCAAGAAGGCTGAATCCAACCCAAAATACCTAAATCATAGCAAAAGGCTGCCTATCGAATCCCGGGAAACTTTCTGTTAAAGAGCAACATATTTACATGCCAGAAGGTTTTAGCATATGTTCTATCTACATTATTTCCAAGTACCTATCAGCACAGTGCTCAGGAATCCTGACAAGGCTGACATCTTAATTGCCGACTCTTTACTTAGAAGGTTATATATGCCTCGAATTATAGCTGGGTATTTAAAACACTGCATCAGAGTTAAAATAAATAACTGAAGTAAAAAACTATACCCGATATGGCTTTAGTAGCTAAGAAGCAATTCTACCAAATGTTAAAATGTTTGTAGAACAGAAGGGATTAGAGGTCAGAGAGCCGAGGGGAAGAGTAATGCAGCACCCCAAAAGCAGAAAACAGCTGAAGAGAACAGACAGAAGAGGAACTTATAGCACAGGGCACACAGACCAGCCTCACACAGTTCTTATTGTCAGTAGCAGCCACCGCTGACTTCCCTGGGTGTCGCCAACCATGGCCAGCACTTGAAATGTCACACCTGGAAAACTCTGAACAATTTTCCTGCTCTCCCTGATTTAGAATCTAATGTATCAGCAGACAGCATAGCCCTAGAAAGAACATGATTTGGGGGATCATTTGATTTGGGTTCAAATCCAAGTTCTCCTATTTACCAGCTACTTCACATCTCTGTTCCCCTATCTATAAATTGTGGGTAATTAAACCAGCCTCACACAGTCACTAGAGAATCAAATGAGTTAACACAAGGCAGCACATAAAGGCCACTCAATAAATGTTAGCTTCTTTCCTTTTCTTTTACTGCACCATTTGAAGTAATTAAGTATCAGCAGACTAGTTATAAGCTCAAAAGACAAACAACAATCGGCCACATCAGGAAGTCTTTTCTCTTTCCTTAATCTAAGAAAGAATATATGTGTCCTATCTTCTTTACAACCTGAGACAGAGTCACTTTTTATTCCAACGATTTCTTAGTCGAGAGTTACAGACTGAGCAGTGGATGATAAGCATTATACTCTATCATGAAGAAGGAAACCCATCATTGCAGTTTAGAGTAAACAGTATTTATCACACTAAAGCTCCTCCCCAGGTCTTCGCCTTGGGATGAATTAGCAGAGTAACTACTATTAAGAGGCTCAACAGGGATCTGGAATTATGGAGACTTTTTAGCGCTCTAATTTACATCATTATAAATATTATACATACACACATGTATATACACACATATATTATATATAGTAATATCTATATACATATAATGATAACACAGATATAGATACATAGATAAACATGAATCATTGAAGATCAAAATGAGATATTCTGTTCATCTATTTTGATCTAATTTTTAGAATATCACAAATGGATATGAAGGTGTGTGACATTTGGGCCAGGGAAGCATCCACGGACAAAAAATGTTGAGCATTGTGAAACTGGATTTTAAATTATCATTTCCTGAATCCATCACCAACTTCTTGTCTACTGTTTCATTACTACACTTTAAAAAATTTTAAGCCCCCATAGTTTTCTGGGTTTTAGCATTCTATTAAAACCTACTGCATGGAAGATGGCCTTAGAATGTCATCAGTTGAGGAAAGGGTAAGAGGAAGGGGCATCTGCATGTGAATGGTGATGACACTGATCATTTACCAAACGCATATAATGTACCAGAAGTTCTTTGAGACTGATGAGTTCGTTTCATTTTCACAATTCAGTGAGGTAAGTACCTGTTATTACTCCCCTTTAGAAATGAGAAAATGGAGGAACAAAGTTGTCAGGCAACTTGTTCACCATCTCCAACCAGTACCCAGTCTGTCAGCCTCCAACTAGGAGGCTATCCTGTCCCCCAAAAGGAGGTGGCTCATGATCAGGAACCCTAACATTGCCCAAATTAGGACTGCGCTTATCAAAAAAGATGAGAGCCACAGAGCATGGATTTACCTTAGAATGCCGGGGTACTAATTTGAATTCTAGAGTATCAGTGAAGGCATGTTCACACATGAAGTCTTTCAGGTGTGATCATGGGTTTAGAATAAGATCTGCCGCAAAGGGGACTTGCATGAGAGTTAAAAAAAAAAAACAGTGAAATAATATGACAGTGTCCAGGTAGCTTGGCATCTCCTCCACTACTTTAAAAAGATTAACATGCACTAATACCTTATCATATTGTGATTGTAATTGCATTAAATTTGATATGAAATATGTCTGCATTAGACTGATCTCCTTAACTGAGAATTCAAAGCCCTTTTCAGCAATATTTACCACCTTTTGATTTTCTAATCAAAAATGTAATCTGAAATTGTGCCTGTATTTTCTAAAAATTAACATATTTCAAAACAAGTCTACAGTTAACAGTTCTATCATAGTTAGAAAATAAATGTTTACTAAATTTTTAAATTAAACTTTGCAAGTTAACCATAAAAAGAGAATTAAAAGGCAAAGGAACTCGAGAAAAAACATTTGCTGCCAAAATGAAGGTAAAAAACTAATAATCTTAATACATAAAAAGCTCATATAAATTGACAAGAAAACTTTAATACCCTGATAAAATAATACCCAAAGACAAGGATACACAATTCACAAAAGGAGTTAATTTCCTAAGCATGAAAAATGTTCTATCTCCTTTGTGATCAAAGAAAAGCAAGGATGGGACCCTTTTGTAGAAAGACTATTTTACTGAGTACAGTTTTCATGGCTGGTCTCTAAATATTGTATCTTTACAAGGAAAAAAAAAAAGATTATCCCTCCACCTTCAGGAAAACAGTAAACCCAGCATCGGCTGTCTGGGAGAAAATACTATGAGATTAGACTTCATTTCCAAAATCTTTAGCAACTTTGTAGTGGTTCTGGAAAACAGAAGGGCAATTGAAAAATTTAGAATTTCTCATGGGCAGAAGGATAGTATCATTTTGTGAGAATACATGATTAACAATTTTTTGTTATGGATTTGTTCTGCTGAGCCAGGATTCTAAGCCTATCGGTTCTAAGCTGATGTCCACTACTTGCCTGTGATAGTCTAATTAACGAGTCGATGTATATATGATGATTTCTAATACAGGTAAACTGTATACTTTTATATCTGTTTTGATTGAGTGATATTATTTTTTAATCTTCCAAATCAGTCCCTATCTCTCTCTGTCACACACACACACAGACACACACACACACACACACACACACACACACGCTCTCTCTCTCTCTCTCTCTCTCTCTCTCTCTTCCCCTCTCACTTGCATTCTTAACAAATTTTTTAAAGGGCCTACAATAACATTATTCTCTTTAGAACAAAAATCAAAGCAAACACATCTTCTTTGAATGCCAAAGAAAGGTGTTTGGGGACTGATATACCAGAAAAATGGTAGTCTTCTTCCTTCTGACCATATACATTCAAGAAAAGCCCAAGCAATGCAGCAAAGAGAAAAGACACATCTGAGCTGTCAGATCCATCCTGAGGCTAAGTGAAATGACAGCGGATGCTGCCAGTGCACTCTCACATCTGAACCTGATATAAGCCAGTATCTTCACGTAAAGACCTTCAGGGCAGCATCATGTCTGCATTGTGGTAGCTCTGATTTGTTCTGAATATAAAATGAAAACAAATTTTTTCAAGCAACAGGAATCATCCAGGTATTTTTAGTCAGCCTCACTGTAACCCATACCCTAAAGTTGGGCATGAGTCAATTCTCACAGTTCTTAGAATTGTGTCATCAGGATTCAGACTGTGCTCACAAGATGCAACATTGTTCCTGATTACTCATATTCCAGAGTTCAGAGACAAAAGAATTCTATCAGAGAGGCTCACGCTTTTCCTTCATCCTTTCTATTAAGTGAACCAAACGTACTGACAGCACACCTATATTTAAATGTCAAGTCACATTTACAAACATCTAAATCAAAAGCTTTTAAAAGTGACCTCAGTTTCTTAAATGGTGCCATTTGATTCACATTCTATAAAAGCATAACCAAAGTAGTAGGGGAAAACAAAGAACCAGATACCAGACACAATAAATGAGTTTCCTTTCATTTTTATTGACACTCTTCTTATCTCATCAAACTCAGAATTCATCCAAGCCACCCCGTCCGTTTGTGCAGTATGATGTCATATCTCCTCATCTCTACTCCCAGGAGAACTTTAATATTTTAACTGGGTGAGAGGTTTCAGTAACAAGAATACTGTGTTGCCTCCCAGGACCCCAGACATCATTTTACTGGCAAAGTGATTAGGTGATTGAAGCTGGAGGAGCTGGAATGGATGCCAAGCAGTGATGGACCCCTTTAGAGTTCAGATCTCTAACTTCTAGTATGTTCTTTGAAACTGTGACAAGCAAAAAAAAGAAGGCAAACGGAGCTGAAAGTCCAGACAGGGTTCCAAAGCACCAAGGCAGCGAGTGGGTTTATACCTAAACCAGATAAAGGCCAGAAAAGACATTCGCAAGATACCAAAAGCATAATGTAGAAGAAACTCTTCACTTCGGGGATAAAAGGCATCAACTCTCAGCCTCTTTTTGCCCCAGTTTCAATCACTCACCCACCTAAGTGGATTCCTGGTGGTGTTGAAACTTCTAGAGAAATCATTTCAGCCTGGCATTCCCAATAGCTGTCTCTGTCTTCTGTCACCATGGGTAAAAAGCCAGTAGTTCCATAAAAACAGCATTTGAACCACATATTAACAGATTGCCACCACACATTCACTCCAAAAGCTGTTTAAATGGCTAAAGGCTAGATAAAGGAGGTTGGTCTGAGCACAAATACTAAGTAGAACAGAACAAGAAAGTCCTAAATCCACACATGAATAGTTGTTTCATTCTCATGTTAAGATTTAAGAAAAAATAAAATACTTCAATCTTAAGGTGTGACAACATATATTTTTGTTCTTCATCAGAGTATTGGTAAAATCAATTTTTCATTCATTCTAAAGATGGTATTATTAACTATAATGGATTTAAAATTCTAAAACATGGTCAGAAAAATGCTTTTGAGCAACCACAGAATTCTAGAAATACAGTAGGACTGGGGGAAGTTGGAAGATACCCATTTCTGTTTTAATTCTGCAATTATTATTTCATACAACTTCGTAAGATTTTTGTTTATCCAACTATATAAAGTGAGAGTGGATCAAACCTATAAAAGTCCATCGGCTTTGAAATTATGAAGACCTCTGCTCAACACTTTGTAGAGCCACCAACTAGATCTATATTCTTGGTCCAATTACTTAACATATGATTAAATTTTTTAACTTTAATAAATAAAGATAGTTATACTTTTGCCCATTATTAGGAAAGGAAATATACCCTAAAAATTCAAAAGTTCTTCAAGAGCTTGCACATATTATACATGACTAAGATAAAATTAAGTGTAGGACTCAGATAAATCTGGTTTTAGCTTATTACTAGTGATACAAATAACATTGAACAAAAACACTTCGACATTCTGCAGAGCTGGGACCCTGCTGCTGACATAATGAGAACCAATGTAAAAATCTCAGTGACTACATTATCGTGAGTAGACCATGATATGAGTAGATCATGACAAAAAGTCAGTATCCCTCTACTATTTCACTGAATAACAACCTACCATGAACACATGTCCAGGTCATCAGGTGGCCCAACTAGGCAAAACTATAAAAGCTTTCAAATTGTTCTCTAATTTAATAAAATTAATAAACTGGGTAAAAAGTAGCAACTCATATAAAAAATTCATTTGAGTCAATGTTTATAATTATAACAAAGAAGGAAAACAAAAAATAATATATTTGTTGAATTTAGTGTTAATTTTCTTTACCTTTCCAGAGCTTCGTGAATAGTAGGATTCATAGTCACCCTAAAAACAAAAAAATGAATATTTAGCAAACATGAAAGAATTTCATATATTTATCATGACAGCAATTTACAAATGCTTATTAATGATGGACTTAAAAAACAGGAAGTGTGCCTTAAAATGGTACACAAAGATAAACAGGAAATATGATGGGTTACAATAAAAGAAGTCTACAGGAAATGCTTAAATACTCAGTAAAGAAAAGCTTTGAAGTATACACACCAAATCAATGGCATCAATAAATATGAATAGAATTTTTAAAAATGAAGTTGTGCCAAATACATGAAAAATGACCCTGACTATGCCATTGAAATAAATATGCCTGTGACATAAAACTGTAAAAGTTATAATAAAAATAATGCAAAAAAATTTTTCCTCTGTGTAAAACTGTTGGCATAGTAAAACACTTTCTCATGCCATTCTCCTTATTATGAGAAACTCATTTTCTCTCCCAAATTTCATTACCCTACATATTATTTATCAAGGTCAAGAATAACAATGCATGTAAAAAACCAAAAACTTGATTATGCAAGAGATGACATGGTGCCTATAATTTTATTAAAGCCTCAAAATAAAAAACTAAGGACCACTCTGAGTACAGGCACTCTAAGATGAAGGTTAGAGATGACTTTCTGCTTTTACAAAATGTTCATTTTATTGCACAGGAAAAATGCATTTAGTGCATTTCCTATTAGAATATAGTAATATGTACAAGATGTAAATTATTCCAACTGGTATCAAAGTTTTAAATGTGTAGACTGTGAAGAAAAGAAGATTCTACTTTGTACCTTTAGTTCTAAAATTGCTTGCATAAGTTAATGCAACTCTACCAAAGCTATGTAAACTGACATCACAAAAATTATTTGATCTTGTCAGCTTTTAAAAATCCACTGTCAAATCATAAAGAGTCAAACCTGAAATCTGAAGTTTCTATGAAGTTCCAATAAAGGAAACACGAAAATTAACATTTCTAAAACCTTACTTTATTCTTGGTAACCCAGACTTATTTTCTTATTTAACCTTTACAACAACTTCTAAAACAGTAATTTTAATAACTTTTTATAATCAAAAAGGTATATGCATTAATTATAGAAAATATGCAAATAAAAACCAGTGATGATCACACCATTTAGAACAAAACATCTTCTATTGTTCCCTTTCAGAATGCACAGTCATACACATGGCATTTTAAACAAGATTAGGATTATACCACATATCCATTATATCATGCCATTTTATCTTAATGTTGAATCATTTTTACATATAGAGCTTTGAAAACAATCTTAATAATCACATCCTAATCTTCATATTCACATAGCAAAATCTGTTCAAACAATTCTTGATATTCATTATTTGTTTTGTTATTCCTTTTGTCAAGTACATATTGCAGTAATATCCTTGCACAAAAATCCTGATGTTATATCTGCTAATTTCCTTTGTAAAATTCATCAAAATAGAATTTCTGAAAAAAGGCATAAATTTTTCCCATGCATTTGCTTACAGTTTGCCCATCAAAAGGACAAAAATCTATAGATTGCCCACTGAAAGGACAGTTAGCAATATAGTTCAGTTCTTAGTTTTCAAAACATTCACAAATGTATTTTAACATTTTTATAAAATATTTTTTATTTCATAGTGAAATGGTATCTACTTTTAAATTTAGTTTCTTATTATTTATGAGCAAATTTAAAAATTTATGATAATTCTATTTATTGCCTTCCCCCATTTTTAGTTAGGAAATTTGTGGGTTTCTTATTGATTTGTAAGAGCTTCTTATACAATAAAAATATTTATCATTTGTGTATCATAATTATATAAATATTTTCATTTGCCTTCCCAGCCTGTTATTTGCATATAAATATGGTTTCTAACAGTTTTTTAATGCACAGATGTTTAAATTTTATGTAATCAAATATAGCAATCATTTCTTTTATGGTTTCTTCCATGAATCCATGCTTAGAAAGTTCTTCCCTAGTCCAATTATATATTACTTTTATTTTACTTGCCCTCCAACCCCTGCCACCACATTTTACCCTTGGCTCTTTTTTCTCAATCTGTGCAGAATTTATTGTAGGTATGGTGTCAGATGAGTACTTCATGTGATTTTTGATAACCCCTCCTCTTAGCCTTTTTTCCAACATAATTGATAAAATCACTCATTTTTTCATGGTTCATTTGTATAAGATTCTGTTTGGGAGAGGTTGCTTTGAGGTACAATCTGAGTTTTGATGTTACTTTTGACGCCTGGGTAAGTTTTTCTCTAAATCTGAGTTTCCTTATTTGTAAAATGGGGATAACAATACCTATCTTACAGTTTTGTTGTAAAGATTAAACTAGTTAATTTACAGAAAACACTTACTTTAGTGGCTAGCACAGCATATGTGTTCAGTAAGTCATTGGATACAAGATTCCGAGGCTCTCTTTCTCTTCCTCTGATCCATCTGTTAATTCTTGTGCTCACAATGCAAACTTGATAGAACATATAATATTTGGTAGGAGAAATATCTCCAACCACTTTCTTAAAATTTTCTTCGCTATTCTCACCTGTATGTTCTTTATATAGACCCAACTCACTTCTTACTTCGGTTATTCTCAGGATGCTCTTCTCACAATTCTGTCTCTGTCTCTGTCTCTGTCTCTGTCTCTGTCTCTGTCTCTTCCCCTCTCCTTTCCCTCTCTCCTTCCCTCCTTCCCTCCTTCTCTCCCTCTCTCTCTCCCGCTCTCTCTGTCTCTGGCATGCTTTATTGCATAGGCCTAAACTTCCAAACAATGTTTAAACATGATGGCGAACACAAATATCCTTGTCTTTTTACTGATTAGAGTCTCATCGAGTTTGATGTTGGCTATGAGTTTAAAACAGGTAGTCTTTATGACACTGAAGAAGCATCCTTGTATTCTTAACTTTTTTTTTGAGATTAAGTATTTTTATCTCCATCCTACAGAGGAAACTGAATTTTAAAGAGGTAACATAAGTTGCCTAAAGTCATAAAGCCAGTACATAGTGGGGCTTGAATACAAACCCACGTTGTCTCGTTCTAATGTCTTTTTTCCGTTGCAATCATGCTACCACACTGTAATATAGTCAGTCTCCAACCCAGCAAAATGTTTTGTCCCAAACTTAACCATATAAATTCATTTATACCTTATAAAATATCTTCTTATAAAAGTAATATAATAAAGAATGGATAATTTATCAGCTGATCTGAAGAAATATAGATCTATTATTACCAAGAGAAATATTTCAGTATTCAACTACATTTGTTGAGAAAGAGAATGTAATAGGAGATATCAAAAACATGGCTGGGACTCCTCCTTAGTTGTGCCCTGGGCAGAGAGAACAAAGAACTTCCATAGCTTTGGACCACAGAGGGCAAAAACCCTGCAGAAGAAAAAAAGTCCTTCTTCATAGGTCAATTAGGGTTGAGAATGCCTGTTACAGCAAACACGAAATAGAAATAAGATTTGACCCATCTGCTTTCCTTTACACGGTCACCGCCAAACTCTGACCTAAAATTTTCCCTTCCCTCCAATCCACTGCATTTGGAAAAGGCAAGTTTTCCTTCTATTGGCCTGATCCCAAAAAAATACATGCCTTACTGTTCTGCTTTAGGATAGTTTAACTTTGGCAATTGTTGAAAAACTGACAGGAAATTAAAACCGCAGCAAAGAAGAAGAAAGCTGCAGTTTCTAGAAACCTCAATCAAAGGTGACCCTAGTGCTTCCTAGAAGGTAATTCTGCAGGCCATGCTCTTTCTCTAGGTCAGTTCTGCCCCCTTCTGGGAGAGCTCCTTTATCAGCCAGTTTTCTTCCTTCTTCCTACCAGGAACCCCAGATGGCCCTCTCAAACCTCCCTGTACCCCAAAACACAAAATAAAACATACTGGTCCTACCATCTTTTCCATGATTCTCCCCGAAAAGGTCTGAGAGTATTGCTAAGACCTCACCTGGATGACAAACGCTTGACCAAACTCATCCGCATATGGCCTTTTCTGGTAGCGAGCTTCACACCAAGCCCCTCTCCTCTCCCTAAACCCCGCCACCAATTCGAGTTCCTCTTCCCCAATAGGTCAAAATGCCAAATAGGTCAAAATCACATGCCGTGAGGAAAAGTATTTACATGGAAGTAGAATAAACTAAATAGAATTAAATTAATTATAATTAAATATAGTAGAATAGAATTTAAATATAAAATATCCTTCTGCTTTTTTCTTTGCATAGCCCAATCATGTATCCATGGCTCCACTGAAAAGCAAAAATGCATAGTTCTTCACCCTTGTCTTGACATTACTAAAAAGGAAAGACACAATCACCTGAACAGGATTTTCACATACTATTAGGCCTACAAAACAATCCTGTGAGAACAGCAGGGCTTTTATTTTATAAAATAAGAAACTGATAAGCAAAGTAAAAAGCAAATTACACAGACTTACATACTCAAAAAGTGGCAGCAATGGGACTTAAACCCAGGACTTTTGTTGTCAAACCCAGAGTTTTTCCTGTCCCCTGATACTGACTCCCACAGTTCCTAGAATCACTGGTTACTAAACTTTTATCATTCTATTAGAGCCACAGAGGCAATCATAGTTCATTTCTCAGCAATTATTCTCCAACAAGGCTGTTTTAAAATCCATGGTAATTACTTCAGGACTGTCCTACACAATTCTTGTTTCTTCCTTGACTGAACAATCTCTTAAGGTAACAAGCAGGAAAGTGTAGGACATATCATATCTGAGCTTATAAAGGCAGAAGTGGAAGTTATTATATTGCTACAAATTTAAATAAAATAGATTGGACATCATTTACAATAACTGTATACAATCTTATGAATAATTTCTTTTCAATAATGGCTCTGTTTCCAAGGTGATCTTGAATTAGTGACTTTTCCATATCTGATATATTTTTTATGTATATATCCAGCTAGCCAATATCTATAATAAAGAATTATTCCATCTATGATTCAAAATGCATAACTATCACAGTTGTGTGAAAATCAATTTTAGTTGTGTTAGTATCATCAATATGAAATAATAAGAGTTAATCACTGTATAGTGCTTACTGTGTGCTGGGTACTCTTCTGAAGGCTTTATAAACATCATCTCATTTGATCCTCAACTAACAACCCTATGGGGTAGAACTTTTATTATATCCATCATGCTTACAAAGAAACTGAGGCACAGAGAGTAAGTAACTTGTCTGAAGTTATACAGTAAATAAGTAACATAACTTAGATTTGAACCCAGGTTAATTGGCCCCATGGTCCACAGAATTTCAACAACTTGTAGTTTCAAAAGATTTATACTTGATATCAAGAATTTGGTAGGAATTCAAAACTTCTAAATGTTGACCACTAGATGCAAGTACGATATCTTGAAAGCAACTCTGATAAGAGAACATTGTGTTGTTGCTTTTTTGTCCTTCCTTGCAGTGGCTGTTTTGTATGTAATGATAATGCTAATCACTGAGACAATTATTGTTTTAAAATGGTGATATGTTTTAATAAATAAAAAAAAAGAAAACTGATACTTTCTCCAATAATAATATATAAAACAACTAGCCTTTTGGTAGTACTGGGCATTTAATATATATGCTCAACTCAAAACACATTTTAATCCTTTAAACAATATGACGTAGGAATTATTTTTGTTCCCACTTTACAGAAGAAAAATCTGACACTTGGAGAAATTAAATTGCCCAAATTACATGGCTACCATAGCAAAAGTAACATCAAAATACAATTTTGCCTTCAAACCCCTACTCTTAGCCATTCTATTCCCTTGACCTCCATCAATTCTACTGAAATAACACTGGTTTAAATTAGAAAAAAGCAATTTTAACAAATATTTCTCCACTACAACCATGGAAGACAACACAATGTAATGTGGTCACTTACACCCATAAATGCACACATCAATATGTTCAATAGAAGTGCCTAATGGAATAAAGCAATCCAAAGACTTTTAGGGGAGAGAAGTGCTGGAACAGTAAGAAATTTTTTAAAAGCAATACTATCTCCCTTACTCATTTAGATAATTAAGATTTTAGATTGTTTTGAATTTGACATTTTATTTTTATTTCCTTCAGGAAATAAGCTGGTTATAAGTGTCATAAAGTACAGATATCCAAATACATCCATTGAAATATACTTGAATAAGTAAACTAAGACATTCAACATTCGTAATATTCTTGCATTAGAGAGTAATGAAATAATTTATCACTGACAAACCACCATCTCAAACCTTCTTAGAGCCATGTGATTCACTGCAGGTTTGAGAAGCATGTCAACAAACTTGTTAAAGAGTCAAAATTCACTTTTTGAACTCGAACCAACTAATGTACTTAGAATAAACTATTAGAAAATTCCAAGTGGCCCAATTGTTGTTAGCAACTTGGAGCTAGTTAAAAAAATATATTTGGAACATCATCTATTCTTTTATTCCCCAAGATGATAGTCAAGCAATATAGTAAACCTCAGTGAAGAACAAACATAAGTACTAGTAGTATGGACAGGTAAAAGATTTGATCCATTCATTTAGCTGATAATCTAAGTGGCAAATCAAAGTGTAAATTTTACTACAATTAGGCAAGAGCTATGTTTGATCAGTAGGCTAGAATAAAATGCAAGATGAAAGTCAATAGCAGCAAAAGGTGGCATGGCTTACTAAATTTAGCAGTAATTTATTACACAGAGGTGAAAAGTGTATGTTTTAGAATAGATAAACCTGATACACTGCATCAGTTTGCTCATCTATAACAGACTGATAATTATGTTGCTACCCAAAGGATTGTTAGGATTAAATGAGGTAACGAATGTACAGTGCTTAGCACATAGTAAATGTTCGATAAATACTGGCTGCTGAAAATGTTTTCCACTTAAGCTCTCCTTTTTCACAGACATGTTAGGAATTAATAATTTGGAGGTTAACTAACAAAAAATGTACCTGAAACTTTTAAAATCTTTTCTAAGGGAGAAAATTAGGACAAAGGCTATTTCTGTCTTGCTCACCATTGTATATCCAACATCTGACACAGTGTCTGATAAATATATGTTTGTTAAATACAGACTGAATGATTACGAAAATGAATGCATTAAGAGTTGTTTCTCTCAGTGTCAGGCATACTGGAATCTTGGCAGGGGGAGAAAGAACGTTTAAGATGAGAGAGAAAAGGGGGCCTAGAACTGAAGCTACATGAATTCTGTAAGATTATTTCTCATATTGGAATCATAGGATCCAATCAGATCCTTTAGGTGAGATTCCCCCAGATCACTGATCTATGTACAGTGCTAAGTGTTGCTGCGTGACCAAGAAACACAATGCTAGTATTTACCTGCTTATGTGAGTTCAGTTCTTCAAAACACAGCTAAATCCTAAAAAGAAATTCCCTAACCACCCCAGTCCGCTACGGATCCTAAGAGCACCTATTATCCATAACGTTCATTTGGCACTTAAGTACAAGAGAAAAGCCACCATTTTAAGATATTTGTTCCTGTGACATTAAATGTTTGTTGGCTCTTCCCCCAAAAGACAGGAATTAAATTCTGCACATGTTCTGTCCCTACCAGTTTCCAGGCATTATCTTGACCTCTACGAGGAATATGATGAGGAATAAGGCACCACCTTACTTTTTAGGAGGTTGCTGTCTAATAAAGAGAATAAGACATGGATGAAAGTTAACTTCAATGAATGGTAGATCATAGCAAGAGTCACAGAGATGACCAAGTAAAGGGATTCAAAGAGGAGTGAAATACACCTATTTTAAGCAATTAAGGCTTTATAATAGTGGGGAAAATGAATGAGACCACAAGGATTTTTGAATGGACAAAGGCACTGAAGACTGAGAAGACAGCAAGGGAAGAACAGTTAGGAAAATAGAGTGATTAAGTAGTTTGGGACCACCTTGATATTTTACTGGTTTATGAGGCCAAGATGGAATATTTATAATCAAAACCACCTGTAAAATCTGAAACATAGAGACAAAAGTGTAATAAGAAGACATCATCAAAGTTGTTGAGCAGGAAAGTGACATGACAGAGCCTACTCATTACAAAGACTTATCTGGCAAGAGTATGTGAGGTCAAATGGTGAGGGAAAGACATAAAGTAACTCCACAGTAAAAGATTAACCTTGCCTGAAGAGAGGTCTAGCCTTGGCCCTCACTTGGACTATGTGCCTGATAAGAGTGGCTTTGTTTACACTGGGGCTTTGGGCCATATCACAGAAGCTACACTGACAGTGATGTATAGTGGGTTCTTGTGGCCTATGGTCTCACCTCAATCTCAGGAGGGACTGGAGACTAAGGTTAACCATGTGAGCAGTCAACAATATCTTTGTGACTAACCAAGTCAATGTGACTGAGCCTCAGTGAAAAGTCTGGACACCAAGTCTTGAGTGAGTTTTCTGGTTGGCAATACCCCATGTGTGTTATCACACACTGTTACTGGGAGAAGTTAAGTGCTGTCTGTTTGACTCCACTGGGAGAGAATGATGGAAACAGAGCATGTGGAACTCTTCTGGATTTCAATCTACATGCCTTTTGCCTTGACTGATTTGAATCTGTAAATGGTAACCGTGTGTAAAACAGCTTTCAGAGTTCTGGGAGTCTTTGGTGGATTATCAAACCTGAGGATTAATCTGGTAACCCAAACTTGCAGTTGGTTTCAGAAGTGAGGGTGGTCTTGGGGACTTCCAAACTTTAAAACAACCAATAAGAAAGCCCTCCATAATAATGCAGGGAAGAGTCTGGAAGCCCAAAAAACAGTGGTAGAATTGAACAGCCATGGATACTAGTGCTTTACAGAGAGAAAAACAAAAACGGCTGGAGATCTGATGAGATATATGAAACTAAAAAGGGCCTCAGAGGAAGTAATCAATTAATTTATCAATAAATGAAAATTGAGAAATCAGGAGGAGCTAGTTTGAGAAGGAAAGCAAGGTGCAACAGAGGAAATGAGAAGTTTAGGTGCTTTGAATCCCTTCCTGCCCTGGGCACACATGCCAATGCCTCCACTGAAAGGTGGACTCTGTACCTTCACGCTTCAGATCTTGTCTGGCCAACAGAACATGGTGTAACTGATGTTGTACCCACTGTAGTCCTGGCCTTTAAAAGGACACACAGGCCCTGCTTCCCGCCTCTTTGTACCTGAGCCACCATATAAAACAATTCGGGCCATTGCTGAGAGACAGGCCTCAAGGTAGAGCACTGAGGTGTCAAGACATGTGAATGGAGAAGTCACCAGGAGCATGAAAAGCTGTGGAGCCTTTAAATAACTGCAACTCCACAACAGACCCTGGCAAGAACCCCTTGAAGCCAGAAGAGATAACAGACAGTGTTGTTTAAGCCACGGTATTTAGGGGTGGTTTCTTATGAAGTATTAGGTCATTGAATTGCAAGACAGTATATATAATTCAACTGAATTATTTTCCCTAGCTGATTTCTTTATCTAGACAGCATATGATCCTCCAAGATAATGGAGGTCAGGAGTAAGAAGCATAACTAATTAAAATCCCCAGATGACACAAAAGGCTTGAGAACACTTTGCTATTTGACTACAGATGATCAAAATCCGTTTATTTTCCAAAGTACCTCATTTATATGTAAGGAGCCACTAAGGATAATATGTTCAGTCAGATCTTTAATTACACCTGGCCCATCCTCCCCCCTCATTTCCTATCTCCACTTTTCCAGCTTATTAATATCTTCACTCTAATCTTAGTTGATAAATTGCTGGTAAGCTTGCTTAGTTCTGTGGTATTTGCAATCACACTAGAAGGTAACACACACATGAGCATGAAGATTAATCCTTTCTTAATTTTTATTTTGCTATGCTAAAAGTATTTCAAAAGAATTCATGATTCTTATAAAATTATGACATTTTGATTTTAAAACGAGAGAAAGTACTGATTAAAATAATGCTTAAAATATAAATAGGTATATTTTTAAATGCTGAATGAATGTATAAACAAACAAGCAGTACCATTCAAAGTGTTTAATGACTGTCAGATTTTCTATAAGCATATGTTAAAGAAAAACAGTGGTTCTTATTGGACCAAGGACCCCTTTGGTAGACAGATAAAGCCTCTGGAGCCCTTCACTAAGTAAAGCTTTTAAAGGCATAAAATAAAATAGGATTACAAAGGAAACCAAACATAGTGAAATACAGTTATCAAAATGTTTTTAAAAATAAATTTATGATAAAATAAGTGCTTCTTTATTAATGCATTAAATTGTTCAATCTAATGGCAGATCTAATAATAACTGTAATTTTGAAGAAGTTATGAGTATAAATATAGTATTATATCTTGAAATAATACTATAATATGAAAATATTCATAAGTACTATTGGTGACAAAGTCACAGGTACTATTAATACTACTGTGGTTTCTTACCTATATTCATAATTAAAAGAAAAGGTAAATTTTGATTTAGACATTATGGAAATGAAGTAGTTTTTTTTCCCATCCAAATTTAGGGGCCTTGTAAGCTCTATTCACAGCCAGTTGGTTGAAATCTACTGCTGTAAAGCATTAGGCATGGTCATTGTTAATTTCACTGAATTCACAGATCTTCCAAAACACTGAGCCTTGGTGCCTGGGAGATGCTAGTACCCTGACAGAATTTCAAAGGTAATTAGAGCCACTGGTTTTTAAAAGACAGTGGGTACAGGGTTAATAGGTAGAGTTGAGGAGGGTTAAAAAGTACAAAGGGCTTCGGGTATCATAACCATCTGAGGTCATGGCGGGAAACTCAAGTGTAAACACTAGCATATACTCGGACTGAGGATTGGCTAGAAAGAGACGAGGATGATGGCAGAGAAGATCAGAGTCTTAAGACTTACAGAATTTAGAGGGAAAGGCGAAGGACTGAAGACGATTTTGAAAGTAGTGAACGGGAAAGAGTAAATGGTTCATTCATGTAGCCTAGGGCCACAGCAGACAAGAAACAAGAGTCTGAATTAGGGCTGTGGATTAGCCATACCCAATTTAAATAGACAACCTTGGTCCATTACCATAAAGGGAATTTAACTATAGCAAGGAATTATTTATCAAATCAAACTGCAACTTCTAGAAAGAACTGTATTTATCTTTTGTTTAAATTTTTTGTTAAGTATTGATTTAAAACCCATCAAGGGGGAAAAATGGGCAGATAAGGGAAGGTAATATATCATAACAAATTCTATTTGACCTCATTATCTTCTGCCATTAAAAAATAAGAAAAGGTACCTGTACTGTGCTGCCAAAAACCTCTATCCAGGGACTGAAGAACATAAGATGAAGGTTAATAAGTCCTTGTTGGGTTTGAGTAGGCTTGCTAACAAATGAAACCTTGGTATATGATGTAAAATGTTATGCCAACATCTTGCATGTAATTTTAAACCTGAGAAAAGGGAAACAAGCTCATTGTTTATGGTATTATTTGTCTGACTTCTTTGACATGAATTTTTTATTTGGTCTGGAGTTTGCCCTCTGATCAGCTGTCATCAGCTGGGTGTCTCTGAACTCCAACCTTCCTACTTTTTTCTACTTTAATTAACATACACCTAAATAGCACTTTCTATGTACCAGGTCATGTTTCAAGTACTTCACAAATGTAAGTCTATTTAATCATCATAACAACCTATAGCATAGTTACTATCATCCTCATTATATGAATGAGGAAACTCAGGCCCAGAGAGGTTAATTAACTTGTCCATTATCACACAGCTAGTAGCTGATCAAGCCAATGATCATATTCAGGCAGTCTAACTCCAAAGTCCATGCTTTTCATCATAGCATTCTGTCACCCACTGCTCTGTGATATCCTGTACAGAGAAAATAATGCATGCAATATTCTGAATGCATTCTCAATGATAAACCCTAATTCACTAAGTGCCAAGTACTTAATTTTATTCTTTTCCTAAACTCAATACTCCCTCCTAGATTGATAATATCCATTAAATTATTAATTCCCTTATCTGTAAAACTATAAGAACTATGTGTTAAAGGTCACTTACAAATGAACATCATTGTTTGAGAACTCCACAGCTTGGAAATTCAGAGTATTTTACTCTCGATTTTACTCTAAGCTACTTCTTACAAGAAGGTTACTTGCTACACTAACATCATGGATTAGACCAGCTTTTTAAACGTTTTCTGCTAAAATCTACACACTTTCTCTATGCAAGCTGCACCTGATAAAAACATTTGTCTATGGCCAAACTACCCTGAACAAGCCTGAGACTGTCTGATCTTGGAAGCTAAGCAGGGCCGGGCCTGGTTAGTACTTGGATGGGAGACAGCACCTAGGAAGACCAGGTGCTGTAGGCATAAAAAATAAAAAAAATAAGGGATCGTAAGCAGACAAGGTCCTTGTAATCTGTGAGGTCAATCAAGGGTTGCCTCACCAAAAACACAAAAAAACAAAAAAAAAACACTGTTTGGTTTTACATTTTTCTCTCAGATGCCCCATAAGCTATTCAGGAGCAAGTCATGATCACTGACACTCTGAAGTGCTGAAGTATGACCCAATAATTCTGTACTGAGCTTCTATTCTGTAAGAGAAGCTAGCTTCACATGTCCCACAAGAAAATGCTTCAGGGGAAGATTGTTGGAGAACTCCCATATTACACAGCTCCAAGAAAACGAAAACAAGGAGTCCCAACATCATGCCTTCCCACAACTGCAGAGAAAGACTTGGAAACTGTCTCAGTCCATAAAGGCTGCTATAACAATACCACAGACTGTCTTATATACCACATTTATCTCTCACAATTCTAGAGGCTAGGAAGTCAAGGTTATACTGCTAACCAATTCAGTGTCTGGTAACAATGTGCTTCCTGGTTCATAGACGGCTATCTTTTCACTGTATTCTCACATGGTGGAAGAACAAAGGGAGTTCTCTGAGGTCTCTTTTATAAGGGCATTCATCCTATTCTTTTACAAGGGACCTAATCACCTCCTAAAAGTGCCACCTCCTAATACCATCACATTGGACATTAGGTTTCAAGGTATGAATTTGGAGGGTAAACAACATACAGACCACAGTAGTAAAAAATAAATAAATAAATAAGCTGGATTACAAAATTAAAATGTAAAACTTAAAGTTTGCTCATTTTTATTTTCAAATAAATATACATATGTAGATCCAATTTGCTGAATTATTATCATAACACTTTTTCTACTTGCCCCTGTGACAAAATAATGGTGTGTCACTCTATCATGGTAAAAATAAGGAAGGCTATTTGTAGACAACTAACATAATAATGCCTAACATTTCTAATAGGTTAGGAATTTCAAAATGATTGCAAAAGGGTTGGATATATCAAAATGCTTCTGAATAGTATGTTTAAAACCTCTCTTCAATCATTTCACTGAAACTACCTTCTCTTTTTATTTTTCTTTTGAAAAGCCACACTGAGCAATGAATCACCAGATTATTTCTTTTCTTGATTTCTGAGTTCCATTTCAAAGACAGAAAAAAAGATTCTTCCTCTCCTTTGTCTTTTCATATGTACCTGAACTGCTATTGTTCAACGTCGTGAAGGAGCAAACAGTTAAAACAAAAACTTACGCTTATTTGACAAGAAGCTTTATTATATGAGAGTTTATATGCATGTCAAACATTTAAGGCAATTTAAATTTTTAGTATCTCCAGAGATCAAATTAAAAGGTTCCTAAAACCAAGCTTTTAAAGCAGCTCTCATTTATATCTATGTGGATAACGGGTAACAGTCATCATATTTAAAATATCTATTGGCGATAACTAGGATATTAAAATATTCTGTTTGTTTTGTTATTATTGGACTCCTAAACAAATATCATTCAGATTTACTATCATCTCCAGATAGCTGATATTGAAAAATACATAATAGCAGGCTGTTGCCATGGTAACTCCTCTACAACTACACATTTTCTATGGCAACCCAGGCCCCATGGAATACTAATGAAAATCCATAGCAACAGAGAGTTAAAGAGGTGATGTCTGGAAACCAAAAAGCTCATATTACATTTATTATAAATGCTATGGATGCCTCTGTATATTTCACAAACAATATCAGTGTCCAAAGACATATTAGCTAGAAAATACAAAAGGCATATTTTAAATATTTTATGGAAAAAACTAATGCCCATGGTACTTAAAGAATTCACCTTAATGTACTCTTAAATATGAAAATATGTAATTCATATTTTTAAATACAGATCATATAAAAATTGACATATTTCTCAGATGAAGAAGATAATGCTAAAATGCAAAGCCAGGAGTTCTTTGTTTACATCTCATTCTTTTCCTAGTTCCTTTTCTTTTCAAGAGATCCAGCTATGTAAGCTTGATCATTTAACCTCTAAAAACCTCAGGTTCTCCCTCGCAAAAGAATGTTATATTTAAAGGACACTAAAGCTTCAATGATTCCTATTCTACCAGTTACCAGCATACGAATGTGCACAAATCAGGTAATCTGAGTGTCAAATTAAAAAATGTCAGTTTTTTATCTGTCAAAGGGCATAAGACCTGCCTCCTCCCCATTACCAATTTGCTACAAAATGTGCTCGATATAGATGAGCACACTGGGGAAACAAATTAAACTTACTGTCTTAGCTAAAAACAAAACAAAACAAAAAAACACTAAAATATTCCTCTTTGTATTTTTATTTAAAAACACTGGAGTTAATTATAAAGATCCATATAAAAATCCATGCATATTACAAACTATTTTGATGTACAATTATTAATGAGCACCTATTATGCTGCCACTTACTGATGTTAAAGAAAGAATGAGACAGAGAAGTAGGTCCCTGCATTCACAAAGCTTACATTCTAGCAAAATAAAGAAACAAACAAATAAATAAATAGAGATGACTAAGGATTGTAAAAATTTTACAGAGGAAAAATCAGAGTGAAATGATTAGAAAGGATTTGTGATATATACTAGTTTAGATCAAGTTGTAGGCTACCCTCCCAGAGGAAAGAAAGACTATGAAGCGAGTCTTCCAGGATGAGAAAGAGCCAGCCACAGGAAAAGAGGGACAGTCAAGTAGAGGGAACAGACGTCAGAAGACCTCAAAGTAGGAAAGTGGTTAACGTACTGACAAAACAGCACAGAGGTCAGTGGGGCCAAAGAGTAGAGAAGAACTAATATGAAAACCAAAAGGGAAGCAGGACCAAAGTGAGGCCCTGGTAAGCATGTAAATGCTGTCACTAGTACAATGTGTTTTACTAATGGAGGGACACGTTTTTATGACTGTGTAGAGAATGGACTGGATGAGGAGACCAGAGAGGAGGCTATCAATGCTGTCCAGGTGAAAGATGCTGGTTTGACTTGTATTAAGGCAATGGCAATGGTGACAGCAAGAAATGGATATATTTGAAAGAGATTTTGGAGACTGAGAACACAGAATTTGCTAATGGACTTAGGTACAACAGATGAGGATGAGAGAAAATCAATCATGACTCCCAAATTTCAGACACAAACACCTGGGTGGCTGATGATACCATCATCTACTATGACAAATATGAGAAGGTAAACAGGTTTGGGGATGCAGGAAGGGGCAGACAGGAATCAGGGCTCTATTTTGTACTGATTCGCCTACTGGACATTTTCCTAGTCCAGTCATAGATTTCCCTATACATGCTTGACTATTTCATTAATTGGTACCCATTAATACAAAACTTATAAAAATCTAAACAAAGGCTCTTCTTTCAAAACATGCATCAAAATTATACATAAAAATTGTAAAATCACCATATATCTACATCAAAATTATAAAAGTAGATTTAAGGTAGGAGCATCTGTGTAATAATGAGAGAACATAGAAAGGAACACATATCTAAAATATATTTTGAAGTAACAATCTTTTCAATAATAAAAATTAACATAAATTCATTGCAGAAATTCTGGAAAATACAAAAACATTTAGAGAAAATAATTATCTTTAATCTTATCATCCAGAGATAAATCCTGTAACATTTTGGTAATTATGAGTATAATTTTTTACATTTGTGTGTTTAATTAGTTTTCTTAAAGCTACTGAAATTAAAGTTTACATTTCAAAACTGTTTAAACTGCAGGAGAACACACCTTCACGTGTAGGTATTATCAAGTGCTTCAGAATCTAGTTTTGGTCATGAATCTAATTCCAGACATAAGCATGAAATAAACCCTTGAGGAGGGTTGGACAAACCTTTGTGATGTCAATCTCCCCCATAACCAGTTCCCCACAAACAACTGCCATCTTCAATCACTGAATCTACCAAATTAGATGTTCAGCTCAAATAAGGTGAGCTTTTATTTTTAAAACACCATTTAAACTTAGTGTTATATTTCTTTATAAGTCATACACTATATATTCACTTAAAGCCAAATTGTTTCTACAACTAGTAAGACACTGATCCTTCAATAGTTCTCAATCTCTTCTAATTTATTTTTAAGACAACATTTAGATATAGTATTTAAAATTCTATATAACAATTCAATAGAGTTCAAAACATTTGTCTTTTAAAACCCTTGACTGTTAAAAGAAGATAATAAAAGGCTTAGAAAAGACAAAACAGTGTAGATTCTACCCTAAGCCCAAATTTAATAAATTCAAATAAAAATTATATCTAAAATTTAATATTATTCATATTGGATATAACAACAAAAAAAAATCATATGAGACTTCTACCTAGAATAAATCTAGTTTTAGCAGGTGTGGAAAAAACACAGTCATCATAATATCATTTCAAAGTAATCATTAGCATGATGAAAGAACAAAATACAGCAAAGCTTAAGCTATTTTATTTCATGCAATAACTGCATACTAAACAAATGCTGAAAAAATATATAAATTCTCCCAAACTGAAAAAATGTAAGTCACAAAGATGTCTTTAAGTTATCTTTAAGTTCTATGCTATGGCTAGGAATAATTTATTTTCCAATGCTAGATTGCTAGAATTTTGTGGAGTTTTTAAAGCAAACACAATAAATCATTATATAAGTTTAAAAATCAAAAAAAAAAACATTAATGCAAAAGAAACACTAGTGAATAGAGAATTTTAAAGCTTGTAAACTTATTCAATGGGTGTAAACATTTAAGCAAATCTAAACAAATGTTCAGATTTAGATACAATCCAAAACATGGTCATGCCCTGTTGCTTTACATTTTAGCTGGTCAATCCAATGAAACAGAATGAAGAAAAAGGAATTGAGCTGGGATGGGGATCGGCAATGATGTTCTAGTACTTTAATTTTCTCGGTAACTGTAGGTGATATTTATAAATATATAACATAGTATAAAAACACCACCAGCAGACAAATATCCTGAGTCCACACCACGTGAAGAGTCCAGATCTGATTCTCTCTACCTTTTTTGTTAGTGTTCATTTTCTCTTGAGTTGAAATGACCATGCTTTCCAGTAAAGGTTGGCTGTTGTTTTTGCCTAACAGATGTTGTTAATGCTTCCTGCCTTGGGGTCAAATAAAAAGAGAATATAATTTTTAAAAAATGAGCAAAGAAATAAATATGAATCCCATGGAATTTGAATAAACTCTAGTACTTCAATCTTAATAAGATATATATTTCAATTATAGTCTGTCTCAATCAAGTTCCATTATAACTATTTGAATAGGAAGTGGTTAACTGAAATTTATTCACTCATCCTGTACAACAAACTAAAATAAGTTGTATTTGGAATTCCTTTAGAAGTCTTTTGTTTTGTTTGTTTTTGCCTACCATTTCTGCTTGGGATTTTTTTTGATTGAGTTGAAATTTCTAAAGGCACATGATAATTCAATAAGAAGAGGGAAATAGCACAAGATGGTGAAGCATTTCAAAATTCTTTCCCCCTGCCCCCGCCCTGAATTTTAATTTATGATTTACATTCTGAGTGGAAAAATCAACTAATAAGAAATCTGATTATCTGAATATTAAACAAAGTTTTATTATAATTTCGAGAGCTCAGGCATTTCTAAAACCTTAATAACCCAGGAGTCACACTTCAGGCATATTCCAGTTTCTCCAACTCCCCTCTCTACTCCACACCTACAGACACAGTCTTTGTGAAAAGACCTCTCATCATTCAAAACAGTGGTTACACTGAATTCTGTTTACCTATCATAGAGGGAGATCTTTCTGAGAGGTCCTCCAATTCTACATCTTCTAATTTTCCTGTAATTTGAATACTCTGCAGTAACTGGAGTCCCAGCACAAATCATATTAGAAGCTGTCAATAAAAATTGACTAAATCTATATCTAACTGAATAAATCTACAAAATTAGACAGAATCACTATAAGTATAACAATCTAGGGTCACTTCTTTTAAGGACTGGTAGATCTAACCTCATCAGTAGTTATTGAACACCAACCATATCAGTTTTTAACTGATTTTATACTGGCAGCTCTAAGTCATTTGTAGAACATTTCGAATGTGCTCCCTATACAAGTAGTCTCTGAATTATGAAGAGGTATTTGCCTAAAACTCAAGCAGAAATTTGTTATTCAGGATTCAAAACTTGTCATTAAAAAAAATTATTATAGCTTATACCCAAACTAGCACACAAAAAGCCTATTTAAGCCAAAATAACAGAATTATCAGATTACTTCTACTTTAAACAAAAATAAAATACACAAATTCAGAGTGCCTTTCTCTCATCTCACATTGCAAAACAAGTAAAAAAAGCCTTAGGATTACTGCAGAAGTCGAAATGGAAAGAGGCCAGGGATGTCCACAATGACAGCTATTCTGATTTCAACTCTTGTAATTTCAGGTATCTTAAGGAAATATTTGATACCCATTTAAGCACTTAATTTTAACTACATTCCTAGTAAAACATCTCAAGTATAAATATCTGTTATGCATCTAAGATAAATGAAAAGTAACCAAATATATTTTGCTCAGAAATTAAGTTGACACACCATAGTGAGAAGATAATTAGATTTAAAAAAAAAAATAGAATGTGTTTATTAAAGGTTTTTGGTAATCTGGAAACTCAGATCATTACGGAATATAACTAAACATTGTTTTTAATAGGAACCACAAACATATCCAAAACAAAGGAATACGCTTTATCCTTTTTTAAAACTTGTTTAAACCTTTCTTAGATACTCAAAGTACAGAACTAGTAGAGAATGTAAAGATTATTTCAATAATGAAGAAGCAGAGGCCCAAAGAGCTAAGTGATTTCACCAAGATTATTCAACCTACTAATCACTAGCAGGCTGGAAATTCAGCCTATCTTCACACTGCCAGTGACATTTTTCCACTTCCTCCTCTTTGTGTGATGACTAAACTTTACTTAAAGGGCATTTGGTTTTACTGTACTAAATACCTATGGCTTTCCAGGAAAGCCTGAGGCCTGTGCCAGTCAAAACCAGGACGCTCTATCTCCAGGCTGGGAGACAGCTAAGGATGCTTGAGTCCTATCAGTTGTTGACAGTTCCTCAGGCATTTCTACCACAACATTGGAATTAAACACACTGGCCAAATAAAGTTAAAATTTAAAAACAACAACAACAACAACAACAACAACAAAACTGTGGTTTGCTTTTGTTCTACTGAGGCACACAGCCAAGAGGAGACCTTCACCCCGAGAGACCCTGAGTTAGTAAGAGCTAACCCAAAGAGAACATCCACGTAGGATAAAGAGTAGATCTTGTGTTCAGCTCAAGAAAGATTACTCCAGGCAGGGTTATGCCTGCACAGAATTGGATGTGTGCTATTCAGAAGACAAGAAAGGATGGAACCTTTTGAACTTACAAGACCAGACAAGGCCTCAATCAGCTATCTTAAGAAACGAATAAACAACAAAAAAGGGTTGCTGCAGTATTTAAATGATGGGAGTTAACCTTCAGATGAAACAGGACTCATGATAAGAAAAGACTTTGGAAACCTTTGTAAGGAATAAGAAAAACAAAGCCAATGGTAAGAAGCTGAATTTTACTACATAAGATTCCGTACACTCATGAAATGTACACCATTGGAGTGTTTTTCACTCTCTCAAGACCATACAAAGCCTTTCACTATCTGCTTTCTGCCTCTAAATCCTTCTTTATTTCCTCCTACATTCTCACTCCAAAACAGACCCTTGGTACCAGCCAAACTATTAGTGGATATGTCATACTGCTTCACACTTCAGTAACCTTAAATATTCTATTAATCCTTCTAACATTTTTTGTCTTTGACCTTATTACATATTGCTTATCCTCAAATATTTAATGATAACTTCACCTTCGTGGGGTCTTCCTAGGCAGAATTTTATTATCCCTTCCAAAACTTAACATACTCAGGTGATGAGTTTACTGTCTCTACCACTCACCTATGAGCCCTTTAAAGAAAGAACCTGTGCTTTATTCTTTCTAGCAATTGACCTCAAACTGTAATTGCATTCAATCTGTGCTGACACACAGGAAAAAACAGATAGTGCTGTTGAGGATATAGTAAAGTGAACACTCCTGTGCAATACCAATGGGAAATTGGTACGACCTATACAGAAAGCATTTAGCAAACATTTGTAGGGTATTAACATTCTCAAATTGTTCAACCAGTAATAGCACTTTACAGTAATATAACTGAACATACAAGGCAAAGATTCATATCCAAGAATGTTTAATGCAGCCTTCTTTGAAATAGTAGAAAACTAGAAACAAATGTAATATCCTTAAAATGAGAGGAGTTAAATAAATTATGGATCATCCTCAGGATAGAATAATAGGTCATTTTATCTGTTAACATGGGGGAAAACTTTATGATAGAATATTCAATGAAATATGCATTTATAAAATGAACCCAAATATATGATATTTTTATTTCTAATTCTACCCATAAAGGATTAACTGTTATAGAAATTCCACTTCTTCTGTAAGCTGGACAAAATGTATTTTTAAAATCTTTTTCAAATATTAGAAAATAAGCAGTGCTGATATGTGATCCCTGAGTGAAGGGGGGAAAGTGAGTTCAGCCCTACAATTGCCTCAACTCACTCTCTGGAGATAGTTTCAGACCACAGTGTAGAGAGAACCCAAATACATCATCGCTGTATTACTAAGTAGAGGAAACAAACAGGTAGAATTTGTGGGGTGAGTACAAGAGAAAAAGGAGCTCCACTGAAGGCTCTGCATAGCTGCAAAGAGGTTCACTGAAGCTTTAAAGAGCACAGATATGTACATGCACACTGCAGAAGGGAAGATCAATGAATATGAAGACAGAAACAGAAACTATCTAAAATAAAGGACAGAGAGAAAAACACACTGAAAAATGAAAAGAGCATCAGTGACCAGTTGTAACATATCAAATAGGCTAGCATATGTGTAACTGAGGTCTCAGAGGAAAAGTACAAAAATATTATTTAAAATACAACCACTGAATTTTTTCCAAATTTGATGAAAATTACAAATCTAGAGATTTAGAAGCTCAATGAATCTCAAATAAACAAAGAAAAGCATACAGACACATCATAATCAAATTGCTCATAGTGATTAAGTAAAAAGGAATTTTAAAGCAGAGGTAAAAAGCCACATTAAGTAGAGATACAAAAATAAGAATTACAGTAGACTTCTTGTCAGAAACTAAGAAAACAGAAGACAGTGGAATGTTAGCTTCAAAGATCTGAAAGAAAATTGTCAACATAGAAATCTATATTCAATGAAAATATCTTTCAAAAAGGAAGATAAAATAAAGATGTTTTCAGACCAGTAAAAAAAAAAAAAGGCTAAGCGAATTCACCACCATCGGATGTTCTCTAAAATACGAAAATTTAGATCTAATCAAAGGAGCAAAAAATGCCTCAAGTGTAAATATGTGAAAAAATATGAGATAGCTTTTAAAATATTTTAATCTGTTTTAAAATACGAGTGACTATTTTACATAAAAGAAATAATAATAGTGTAGCATAAGGACTGTAGCATGTAGAACTAAAATGTATAAATATAGTAGCACAAAAAATGGGAGAAATAAAAGGAATTATGTTGCTGTAAGGTTCTTACACTGGTAGTATATTATTATTTGAAGATATATTATGACATTAAATATGTATATCATAATCCCTAAATTATAATTACTAAAGTAATATAAAACAAAATAAAAAGGTATTTCTAAAGAGCTAATAAATAAAACAGAATCTTAAAAAATATTCAATTATTCCCAAAAAAAGAGAAGAAAATGATAAAGTAAAATAGCGAACAGCAAAATAACAGATGTAAACCAAATCATATCAATAATTATGTATTATAAATCATTTAACAATCCAATTAAAAAGCAGAGATTGTCAAGTTAGATAAAAATGTAAGCCTCAATTACATGCTGTCTATGAGACATCCACTTGAAATCTGTAGGAACAGGTTAAAGTAAAATGATGAAAGCAAAGGGAAAACAAAAGCTAGATGAGATATATTCATAACCAGACAGGCTTCAAAACAAGTAGTATCATGAATAAAGACAAGCATTTTATAATGATAAGAAGTCAATTCATCAAGAAGATATAATAATCCACAATAAGCATGCATCTAATAACAACTTCAAAGTACACGATGCAAAACCTGATAGAAATGAAAATTCAACTACATCATTAAAACACACACCCCCATACAAACACACTCACAAATGTAATATCTGAAATTCTCTACATGGTGAAATTAGACGTCTTTTTTTTCTTTCTTATACTTCTCTATATTTTCAGAATTCTCTTTAGCAAGCCACCTACTAAATGTTAAGAATAATGATGACCTGACTCCATCTTGCTTTTGTCTCTCAACCTTGCCTGGATCTGGTAACAGAATCCCCATTTTTTCTCCGGAAAGCCACCCTTCTCATACAGTAGAACTCTGAGTTTGAGGGTCCACAGTTCTGCCGGAGTAATCAATGTAACCCCATCCCCCTAGACCCAGTAATGAATTCACAAATAAAAAATGACCTGGGCTAACCGAGAAAGTGTGACTGAGGGCCTCCTAATCCCAGATCATCATGGAGAATGCCCTCCTGGAACACGAGCCTACTGAGAGGAAAGTTGGGCTGAATATTAAAAAAAGACAGAAAGAGATGTGACAATACTATTCCTTCCCCTCTATCCAGCTATGCCTAAAAGCACGCCCTCCTGGACCTTTCAGTTATATGAGCCAATTATTTTGCATTTTTTGCTTAAACTAATTTGAGTGTGGTTTCTGCCAGAGGAAACCAAAAGAACCATGACTAATACAAAGTAATGTAAAAGAGTTGCTTCAACTAACTTCTATTTTGCTTATCTGTATCTTTCTTTTGAGAAAAGAACAACAAATTAAATATGACTTTTTTTTCTTGGTTTTGTCTATGCCCATCTCACTGGCACCGGATTATCAGGCATGACCAATCTCTTGAAATGAGCTCTCATAGAAAATAAACCACCTCTAGGATGTAAACAGTGCCATTAAACAGAAGGAGAACAGGGTATCTACCAAAACCAACAAGTATACAAGGTAGATTCTTTTAAATGTTATTTCAGCCTTTAAAATATATTTCTATTCATTTGTTTAAATTGTTTCATATAACATGGAACAAGATTTTTTTTAATTTCCATTATAGAGCCATGAAATGTTTCTCTCCATGTTATACAGATTTTTAAGTAAATACTAAATGTGTACTAAATAAAACCCAGAAGGTTTGAAATTATTCTCCAAACCAAATAGAGTAATAATTATCTTTAAAAGCACCACGTATCTCTATTGGGAGAAAAAACGTAGCAAAGAGATTTGAGTATAATCATCAGAAAAGAGTTATTAAACATTGCAGCTCCGTTTATGAGATTGGTCACACTATTCTTTGCAAATGATTCTCCTCAAGCCACACAATGATCTTCTTTACCCATCCCCTTACCTTTCTCCTAGATTAGAAAGTAGAAGAGATCACGTATCTTACAAAAACACGTAATTGTGAGTCACATAGGAGGGAGGTATTCAATACTTATGCCAACAATTTTAAAATCAATAAGAAAGCTATCCAAGGAAGTAAATTTGAAAAAAAAAAAAAAATGCTCTCACATTCAGGCCTGAATTACTTACTGCTGGTTTTAGCTTTAAAAAAATGATGAGTCATTGCTGCTTTTCCTTCATGTTCAAATTTAGACATAAAACGTAGGTATATTTTTAGAAGTAACTATGGTCTATGAGATTGATTAGGACTAAAATTTTATTTACTTTAAAAATGATGGGGCATTAAATACTAATATCTTGATGCCTTTTTCATTTAATCTTAGAATACATCTGGAAATATGGGCTAGAATGTATATAATTGTCTTGTATCTTAAAACAAAAAAAAATCCTTTTTCTAAAGAGATTTGTTTGATGCAATTTGAAATCTTCTATTATCACCTAATTTAAATCATCCACAGTTATAGGCAGTTAGAAAAAAAACCAAAAAAACAAAAAACAAAAAATTGGGGCATATATTCTATTTTTAAAATATTGATATTTAATCCTCCCCCCAAATAAGCCCACTAAGCTACTTCTTAAAAGTACACTTCATGTCATAAAAAGTCCATTTTGACATGAATAATTTTAAACAAATTTCTAATAACAATATTCTTATCAAAGTTATTGGTCTAATATATTGATAGGTAATCTATGAGAATGAAGAGCTAAGCTTTAAAAATTGAAAATGAAATATTCCTGAAGTTCCTGAGGCATTTCATCAATGCTATTTATCATGTTTATACTAGCCTGGTCTGTTTCAGGAATTTTGTTAAGAACTGGGCTACAGCAGAGAACCAGGTAGTTTAACAGCTTAAAGTTTAAGAAGGAATGTATGATTATATAAAATTTCATTTATGGAGTAGTGATAAAGGTTCTGAAGTACATGCCACATGAAATAAGGACCTGAAACTGTCTATGGGGACAGGGAAGGAATTTTCAAGGAAGAAGCATTAAACTCACACTCTGCTGGGGCCCAAAAGAGAGAATCAAGCAGGCAACAACAAGCTCCTGTGCTGCAGGCAGGGAGCCCAGGGCTTTTATGGGAATGAAAACAAATTTAGGAGAATGGTTCAAGATTGAGATGAAGAAGTAGGTAGGGCAAAAGTATACAGGTAATAAGGAGGTGATAAGGATTTAAGTCTTTATTGTTAAAGCAATGAAGAGACTTGGGAATGTTCTCACCAAGGGAAGTGAGAATGCTTTTGAAAAGCTTTCTGGAGAAACATGGAGAAGAGACTGGTGGAAGGGGAGTCTGCACATAATAAAACCAGTTAAGAGACACTGGGTGATCGAGGCGCAGAGGCCCTGAGTCTTGGCCTGGGGTAGAAGCCTAAGTGCTGAGAGAAATTGGTGGTTTGATTGAGGAACATGAGAGAAAGATGTCAGGGTTGACTTGTGACCTCAGGAACCTCAACATGTAGCTCTGACAGAAGAGTCCTAGAGAAAGAATGGCAAATAGGAAAACGTGGACTAGTACAATATAAGCAGCAGAGTCAGCGGAAGATGAGAAGTATAAACAAGGGCAGGCAGGCAGCACTTCTATTAAGTTTAGCTGAAAGCAGATGAAAGATGGGTAGAAGCAGAACATGGAAGGTTCACATCCTGTAGTTTCCAATATAAAATTATATTGTGTAACAAGGGTCACGGGGTGTATCTGTGTGTGTTGTACGTATGAATGTGTCCTTACAGACTATCTGGGACTTTACAGGACTATATTTTGAATAGAAAACACAAAAACAGTAAAACATTTTGATCATTTTTGAGCTAAAACATTCATGACCAAGTAGTTGGCCAATTATGTGCCTAGCACTGTGCTGAGTAATGTGGAAATTAGAGATAAAAGGTACAGTATGTCATTCCTAACATCAGGATGCAAAGCTAAAATGATGTAGTACAAATGATAAGCAAGGAACAAATTGCTTGCTCAGAACTCACTTAAAAGCTCTTTGGTTGTTGATTAAAATGTAGTTTTTCTAAATGAAATATGAAGTCATTTCACCTTAACAATGCTAAGTTGTAGCTGCAATACAATGTCTTTTGCAGAGATTTATTTCAAGTACAATGCCACGCTGCCATCTACTGGCTCTTACGAAAATTTTCTTTAACAGTTTTTTCAGTCCTATCAATAGACAACACCATTGCCTACTAACTGGGACAGTAAAATCTCTGATAAATGCAATATAACAAACTTTAAACATAACATAAACATTTAGATGTTACAAAAAAAGCTCAATTTAAGTTTTCAAAATCATACTATCTAAAAATGTTTTAAAAACTACCTTGTTGTTACAAGTTTTATAGCATGTACTGTATGGACTTCGAAAGAGAGAAAATTCTATCTCTATTACTGCTTATAATGATCAGTTGCACAAAGTAACAAATTGTGAGACAAAATATGTCAAGCTCATTATATATCACAAAATAAAGGAAAACCTTTCCCCTTTTAACTGAAAACAAGTTTAGAAATTTTAAAGAAACAAATAGTTTGCCTTTGGGGAAAAGTTTCTTAAAATTTTTGTTGGAAGAATGTATTCCTTTTGTCCCTCTTCACATCCCAGACATACCTCCAATTCTTATTTCCAAGCTCTGCCTGCTCCCGCTTCCCCCAACCCAAAAGAATTTGCTAATCATATTGGCCAGAACCCAAGGCAATTATTACCAACCAGGCAGGGTAAATGCAGCCTAAGAGGTACAGAGCTATATTCCAATATGTCTCTTTTCCTGGTTTTGTGCATTAGAGAGTGTGATGGGACTCAGCATTCTTCTTGAGAATTGGACAATCCTGATTATCTTTCTAGGTAGAACCACCTAATTAACCCTGCTGGTCCCGAAACACAGCTTCAAGCTACTCCAACACAGTCTCCCAGTTATTAAGACATAGCACCTGGCTTCTCAGATTGCCATTTTTCTGACATATGCTGTCTCAGAACTTCACAGGGAGAATGACCATAGAGTGAGCCAAAATTTGGGCATCGGTGAACTGTTCCATCAAAATATCATACATATCACCAGCAACCTCTAATACATAAATTAAAAATACAAAGTTACAGTTATACAAAAGGAGTGAGTGCCGGAGATCTATAGTATAACATAATGCCTGTAGTTATAACAATAAGTTATTGTGCACTTAAAAATTTGTTAATAGGTGAGATCTCATGTTAAGTGTTCTTACCACAAAAACAAAATCAACATGACAACAAAAGACACAAGAAAACTTTTCGAGGTGATAAATATGTTTATTGCCTAGACTGAAGAGATGGCAAGACAAGTGTATACATATGTCCAAATTCAACTAATTGTACACATTAATTATGTGCATTTTATAAACCTATTATATCAAAGTAAAGCTATAAAAAGTGTGTTGTCAAAAAAAACTTTAATGTAAAAAGTACACTGTCCCTAAAGCTCTTTTAACAGTGTAATTATTTTACCATGGTAATCACTGAACCTATTAAAGCATAGATAACATCAAAAATTTTGTAGTGATAGTATTTTCCATAACATCCTAGATGAATCTTTTAAGATGAAATCCCAAGGGTAAGAATCAATATAAAAGTTCAGCAAGGTCGATGAATTGCTCCAAAATGACAATATCTAATGTGAAATCAACTTAGCTCAATGAATTTTTAGTACATACCTTTGAAGCTTAAAACTAGTTCTCCCGATCGTTAGGCTGGTGGTTTTCTGTAAAGCAGGGGCTTTCCTACTATAATCTAGGGAGCTCCAGGAGCCCCTTGAAGGTGCTATTCAATCCCAGCTTCAGACTGAGCAACTCTAGTTCATATGTTTCCATGCCATTTTATATTTTATCTGTTTTATATCTCAGGTAAGATTTCCTGAGCTATTTACAAATATTCCTTTACTCTTCCATCTTGGTTCTTGATAGGCTTGCATCCATCTCCCTGCTCCCTTTGACGTTAGGTGTGGCTATAGGACTTGTTTCGGCTACCGTAATGTGTCACCTTCTGTTGGAAACTTTAAGAAACAGTTCATGATGCATCACCTCCCTTGTCCTTTCCTGTGTGGAAGCATGTACCAGATAAAGTCTTCATCAGCCTAGGTCCCTGAGTGTCTAAAATGAGCAAAAATCTCCTGTCATACTATTTAGAAAGTTTGAGTAAAAAAGAAACTTTGGTGGATAAAATCACTGAGATCTTGCGGTTCTTTGTTATCACAGTACAACCTATCCTTCTGACTGTTAAAACTGCTAAATAAGTTGCTAAACCCATGCTCTAAGGCAAGGATTAGCAATCAGTGGCACCTGGGACAAATCCAGCTAGCTACCCATTTTTGTAAACAAAGTTCTGCTGGAACACAGCCAGACCCATTTGTTTACATGTTGTCTATGGCTACTTTGGAACTACAACAGCAGAATTGAGTAGCTGTAACAGAGACTGTATGGCTACAAAACCTAATATTTACCATCTGGCCCTTTATAGAAAAAGTTTGCCAACTCATGCTGTAAAGCTCCATGCTAACTAGGTAAAACATAAATATATAAGCAAATACTACTGAAATAGTGTATTTATACTTCTAAGTCCTTAACCAAAAAACTAAAGAAATTGTTTCTTCGAAAGTGAAAGAAAAAGGGCCAGAAATAAAACTATTATGATTCCTGAGCATTTCATTTTCCTTCTACCAAAATAATGCTCTTTAGGGAGAGTTTCCTGTCTATAAAAGGCCCTGTGACCAGAGACACAGATTATAAGGACCTAATCATTGGCCCTTCCAGTTTCTACTTTCCTTATCCTATACGAACGTCATTGTTTTCACCTGTCTTATTGTATACTTTTGTTTATGGATACCAGTAGATTCCAGGGAGATTCTACTAACTTTTATTCTATTTTATCTGTTCCCATTATCTCTTACCTTTGGATTCTGATCTCTCAGGACATTAGTGGCCTGGTCACTGTATGAAAGCTTACAAACTTAAAGGAATCAAGTAGCTATTTCCCAGATGAATGGCAAACAGTCTATTTCCAGGTGTAGCCACAAGAAAAGGCATCCCAAAACATCTACACCAATGATGCCCTGCCACCCACTGGGAGCCCCTTGGCAACCTCACCTTCCACCTGGCTCGGCTAGGCTACAAAAGCATTATTACTTCTATATTCAATTTTTTTGAGCTGACTCTAAAATCAGTATGCACTTTTATCCCCCAAATAAAGCTACACTGGGATTTGAACCAGGTCATCTGGTCCTAGCATTAGCTCTAAACTGCTATACCATACAGGATGTTAAGGGTAGGAACAAAGGCTAAAGAGACCATCTTAAATCAATCCAATAAAATTTTTGGATGCCATCAGTTAGAACACATCCCAAAAGACTATGAATTATAAACAAATAAAGAAAACTGTGAAATAATTTTCACATTTTTATTTTTTGTTTATTTTGAAAAACAAATGAAGAAAAAATTAAAGGATTAAGAACACTGATGACATACCAGCCATCAGTACCTTGCAATGAGAAAGAATCCCAAAACATTTACAATGATTCCACTGACATACTGAGATATAAAGTTAAATTAGAGTGTGCTTAATTCATATCTAATGAAAATATGTGTTATATAATAAAAGATATAAAGGATATGGAGACCATTGATGAACACAACGAATCTTTTATCAATCTTTTTGTCACTGAATTCTTCAGAAAACTGAAAAAATGAAAGCTGTATGATCCCTAGAACCAAATCACAACTATCTAAGTTTCTAGTAAAAACATATACATTTGTACATATTTACATATATATATATATTTACATACATTCATGTTTATCATCACTTCATAGCATGTACTCTAAGTCACTGATTAACATAAATTTATATATAAAGTGTACTGACAATTTCCTCAACCAAGTTGTAATTAGAATACACACCTTTACTAATTAATTCCTTCCAATGTTTATATCTACTTTTTCTAGACTAAAAGACAAATGCAAGCTCCAAGAGGATAGGAACCTGTTTTGTTCACAACATTATCCTTACTCTCTAGAAAGGTACCACACATATTGCTGATTCTCAAACAATATTGGTAAAATGACTGAATACATTTAGAATACACCCCACTATTAAACTGGCTTTTCAGATAAACTGTTAAACTATTCCAAGACTTTACATTTTATTCATTTGGCCACTCAGATATTTACAGAACACTTGCATAGGGCCTCATGGGAGATACAAATAAGCCTTACATAAGGTCATTGAAAAGTCCTGAAGAGCAATCAACTCGGAGAAGTAAATCAAGTCAAACAATGTAAGGGTACATGGTAACACCAAGCCTTCCTGTCCCCCTCCTCCTTCCAGTAATCCCATCATCAAGTCGCCTTCAAATAAACTAGCAATCCATGTAAAATAATGTTTGCTTTGTAAATAGTGCCCACGCACACACACACACACACACACACACACACCATCAGATTGTTTCCATTAGGCCTTCTTATCTACATACTTGGGCCCCAGGAAGTTTTAAATTCTGATTCAAGAAGTTACTATAAGCATTGAATGGAGAAAGAGCACTGGGCTGCTGATTTTCCTAGAATGGTCATAGGGAGAGAGCAGAGACAGATTCTACTGAAATGCCTCCAGGTTTGATACTATTGGTCCCTGAGCCCCTAGTCTCTTCCTTCAACCCAAGTGGCTCTACCATCACCTAGGTTACTGGGCTCAGCTGAAAAGAGATAACATGAAACCGCAAAGCAGTAACTTTCTTACATCTACCCAGAAGCATAAAGGGAAATCTGGAGGTGGTGACAGGGGATGGAAAGAAGCCCCAGGGTCTTAATCCTGAGTCTCCTGACTCTGGGGATTCAGTAATGAAACCAAATGTCTCAGTTCCTTATTCCCAGAACAGACCTGATAATATCAGCATTTTTCCCTGCTTCACAAGGTGTTTAACCACTCAAATGAGACCTATATGTATAAACACCTTGAAAATTTAAAAATAGATTGAACATAAATTATTTTAATTATTTCAACTTAAGTAGGTGGCACATTAATCCATTTGCTCCAAATTAATACATAAAAATTATTTTTGTATTTACAAAGAGGCTTTACAAACCATATATTATTTATTCTTGCAACAGTAAGCCTTGAGGTTGTTAGAACAAAGCAGATTCTAGTATTTTAAATACGGAAATGAAGAGAGATTAAGGGGTTTACCCAAAACCAAATGCATCTTGGGTCACATGCCTTTTAAAGTAGTGTTCTTCCCCCACCTCACTCTGCCTGGTTCACAAGGCCAAACAAAGAGCTATGCTGGGAACATAAGTGCAGTCTAACACTCGCCCACGCATGCGGCTCCCCGTGGCACTGTCAGAGAGGCAGAAATAGGAGCGAGGAAGCACAAACCGTGACACTAACTCAGCCTAAAATCCAATCTAGAACGTCCAGGGACTTCTGACCTTGATGTTTAGGATTAATAAATGAGAGGAGTTTAGTGTCAAACTTCTTGTACTAATACTGCCAAGTTAGGGCAAAGTACAAAAGAGGTTTTATTATGGCAAGATTTCATAATTATACCTGAAATGACAGTTGTCATCACATTCTGTGAAACAAGAAGCCAAAAACTGAAAAGCAATGACCTTGTCTTAAATATACGATACAAGCCAAGTTATCCAGATAAAGGTGTATATGCGTGTAAGTATATAGCAGAAAATATTCAAGAAAGAAACATTTAATCAAATGAGTTGATAATCGGTCACCTTGATATACCAAATGATCCTAGTGTAACCTTGTTTTGTGCAAAGTTAGCCATTTGAAGCCTCTAAGCACAGAGAGAAACCAGAATAAATTAGTTTAAAAGAAACCGCTGCAGGCCAAATGGCTAGCAGACTGCTCATGAATTCAGACAGAGCTAAAATCTAAAAAATCATTGACTCCAGGATCCATTTAAAAACATAAAATGCAAAATTCCAACAATGACCTCCATGAATAAGGCACTTATTTTCAAAAGGTGTTGCAGAGATGTTTGTTTCATGCCATACTGTTCAATTTAATCAAAAGTAATGATTAATTTTGAAAAGAAGCTGAAATATTTCTAAGTCCACAGATGCCAAATGTTGATGAACAGAATGTACAGGGAGTAAATATAAGGAATTTAAATTACTTTTATATCCAATATGCAATTCGCTGAAAAAAGAATACGTCTTAAGACAACCATGGAATCAATGATAAATTTTTGTGGGACCACAGAAAGTTTTTCCCATCCAGAAGGAAAGAGTGAGAATGTTGCCTTTCCGGCCCCTGTCTCCTCATCCATGAAATGAGGTGAAAGCTGCTTCTCTAAGGACTGCTGGAGGCTACAAAGCACTGTAAAAATAAACTATTTTTTAAGTTTATTACTATTTAAAGAAATAGAAGCAGGTAGTATTGTCTTCTCTCACTTTTTTTTAACTACTAGAGACAGCTCAAAACAGCAAAAATACCAAACGTAATTCTATTCAAAAAACAAAATCAAAATGTGCTGATTCTTCTTTGTGTCAACACCAAACACAGAGCATACAGAAGATGCTCCTTAAATAATGATTGAATAAATCCTCTGAGACATGAATCCTGTTCTTGAGGCCATGACATTGCCATAGTGGGAAAGGTGGAATTTCAGACAAAACACTCATTTGCACTCAATGTGAGTTGTGTCTTCGGTATTTGTTTTAATATAAACACAGCTGAAGTTCTGGAAATCTGTGCGAAAAACAAAATAAAGAAGCCATTCTATCCAGAGTATCTTGGGATAATGTGGAAAAACATCCAGTTTACATTTGCCAATTTGCTTTTTCTTTGATAAGTTATTAAGATCTTTTAAGATCTTATGTTATTACCTATGCTCTTTAAAAATGCTGTTAGGATATGCATCTCTCCCCTTGTCTCTGAAAAAAAGAAAAAAAGCTGCAGCGCCTTGTTACATGTTCCTGCATAATTGGGTGGAGTTTAAATCTGGTCACAGCCATGGAAATAGGATGCACATCCTATGCTTATCATCCACTGTGGATGAAGGGAAGGAGAACCACTCTACTTCAGGAATGAGCCAAGTGTCAGAGATAAAAAGGAATTCTCTATTTTTTACTAAGAGCCTGTAGAAAAGTACCCTCCTGAGTCCTCATATTCAACCAAAAATGTTCTTAACTACAAATTTTCAAAAATGTTACAAATATTGTTGAATTAAAACATTTTCAGTTTCAAAACAATTTTGCTATAGAGAATTATCCTTATCATTTTTGAGTCTTAGGAAAAAAAAAAAAAACCAAAGCAGTAAAACGAAAAAAAAAATCATAAAAATGAAGGCTCTCAATCTCTAAAGACATATCAAAAGCTTAGATATAGGAAGGTGGACTATCTTCTGGAAATACCTTTTATGTCTATTTTTTGCTTTACCACCCTGTTATTTTTCTGTTTCCCTTTATAACATGTCTTACTCAAGCTGTCTCCATTTCTTCACTCCAATTCATGTTCCTACCATGACTCCCTCCCTTGTCTCTTTTTTTCCTTTCCAGTTCATGGGTAGACAGGGGACATCACTAAGACTCAGAGAGTGGGTTCAGAGCCTGCAGATTTGTATTGCTATGCAACATAGTCAGCCCTAGATCCAGATCTATTCCCAGTAATTTGTATCCGTTTTCCCCATTCGGGAATGGCCCTGAATCCCTTTCCTTCTTGGTTAGTGCATACTTCTTAGTCTTTAGCTTACAACAGAATCACATAGAGGGCTTGTTAAAACACAGATTGCTGGGAAGCACCTCCCAGTTTGGATATAACAGGTTTGGGTTAGAAAGAATAAAACTGCATTTCTAGCAGATTCCCAGGTGGCACTGACATTGTTCATCTGCAGATCACACTTGGAAGACCAATGCATTAGGGAATATCTGCGATCGTGCTCTTTGGCCAATTCCAAATAACCTTACTTCACCTCCTAAAAAGCAGTAGAAGAAGGAAGCTCAGGGAACATAAGTTCTCACTCTCATCCACAGTAGGGCAGACTACCCAGAGAAGCCAGAATTAACTCATCAGATTTAGAGAGTAACTAAAAGTCTGGCATGCCTTCTCTCCCAATTACTCAGAACAAAATTAAGATTCTGTGTAGAGAAGGTGTCCCTGAAATGTAAGAACTACTTAGGAAGTGACTATTCATAGGACTGGGGACACTGCAATGTTGCATTGATTATAGTATTTAAGGGACACAGCAATCCACAGAGGCCAACCAACTCACAAATATAAATAAGTACCAGCATTACAACATAAAGAGCTGGTGGACTGTTTTTACATCACTGACATCAGGGGGTGGGCACTTCTAGCTGCCAGGTGCCAGGAATTCTATAATTATAGGGATATTACTCATTCCTGCTATATAGAAGAAATGTGGAAAAAATACTGGGGACCTTCTCTTTCACAGCAAAAAACAGTTTCAAGCAGGTGCACATCAGCCAGGCTCAGCTCATTATCATCAAGAAAGCTTTGTCCAAGATTCTTTCAAAACTCTTCAAACGCAAGAAATGATGGTGCTATAGCTTTGGGGGCCAGCAATTTTTGCTTATGATCTCCTGGTTTCTAGAAGGAATCTAACTGATGAGGTTTGTGTTGTTGCCACATACATGTCAAACAGGTTTTTCTCCTTTCAGACTCTGATTAAAGCTACAAGCAGAGAAGAGCACTGTTCTGCATCAATTTTCTCACAACCATGTCCACCCACTCCTGACAATTGTCAGCACAGAAGGTGAGTGTTCAATAACTTGACAAACTTTTCTTTTGTTCCCAAAGCTAGTCTTCAACTATATTGTAGCAGGCAGAAGCTTATTTGTATGGGCTCTTTGTATGGGCTCCATCCTGTCTCTTGAAATTATCTACTATAGGTTTTGACTTTCCTGTCACGACATACTGTTTTTCAGAGGCTTGCACCCTATATACAGCAGTTGGGTGCTACTGGGTCCCCACTCACACTTGAACTCATCCTGGCCACTCCACCAAAATGTTCTTATCAAGAGCACCAGTGACCTCCAGATTTCCAGGTCTAATGGATATCTTCCTAGCTGTATCTTATGCAGCCTTTTAGCAGCCTTGAGCAATTGAAACATTCCATCCTAAAGCACTGCCTACCCAGGTTTCCCTAACCTTGGCCACTCCTTCTCACTTTTTTCCATTGACATCTCCTTCTCCAGCAAACCTCTGAAAGTTAGTACCTCTTGGGGCTAGGTCATGTCCCTGCTTCCCTCTCTCTGCTCTTTCCCTGGGTGATTTTAAATATCCCTATGGCTACAAACACAATGGACAGACTCCGACCCTCCTGAAATATTTATCTAACTGCTTGTTCAACACCTCCCATAGATACCTCAACTCTCACATACTCAAAACTAACCTCCTAATTTTCCCTCCAAGCTCATTCCCTTACTGGTCTCCTTCATCTCCATAAATTACACCACCATCTTCAGAGTTGCTCAGCCAGGAAACCTGGATCTCATTCTTGATTCCTCCTCTTCCTTTGCACCTCCCTTGTTACCAAGACCTGTAGATCTGAAATCTGACATCTAGCCTAGATCTACCCATGTCTACCACCATCACTACTCACCTGATCCATCCCATTATCTAGCCCCTGAACTACTTCAACAGACTCCTTGCGGGTCTCCTTGCTTCCACCTTCTCCCCCTTATAGGCCGTTTTCCACTAGGAGCCAGAATATCCTTTTATAAAGCATTGTGTTGCTTCATTGTTTTAAACACTTCAGCAGCCTCCCATTGTAGCACAGGTTGTTGGCTGTCTGTCCAACAGCAATTTTCCCTTGCCCTTAAGTAATGGGGACATGATATTTAGTTGAGTGTTCTCCACCCAAAATAAAAGCTTACACTCTCTCTTACAACTGATGAAGGCCATGTCACTAAGTGCTGGCCTACTGGCTCTATGTGGGAGTGCTGTGTGGGGCTTCTAGGAAGACGACTTAAGGGAACTGATCAGCTGGGAGGAGGTCCCTATTTTGTCCTTTTGACTTTCTCTCTTCTTCTGGTCTACAACAAGGATGTTGTAGGCTATCATGTAATCTTCAGGATGGAAGCCGTGCAATAGGATAGCAGAGGCAAAAAATAGTTTAATAAATAAATGAATCAATAGGAGACTGGGTTGCAGATTACCCTGATTTTCTACCATAAGACTCCTTTCATAAGAGAGAGAAAGGATAAACTTTTATCTTGTATAAACAACTCTTTTTGTGGAGGGTGGGTGGCGGCGGGAGGTATTCAGTTATATCCAACTTCTTATCTACCAGGCCCTGCATGATTGGCTCCAGCCGAACTCTCCAATTGTGCCCCCGCATCTTCTTTTCTAGTACTGGCCCCTTCTCAGTTCCTCCAACAGGCCAAATGCTTTCCTTCCTAAGAGCCATTGCATAGGTTCTTCCCTCTCCCTCTCACAGCCCTTCTCATGACTGGCTCTTACCCACCCACCTGGTCTCAGCTTAAAGGTCACTTCCTCTCAGAGGTCTTCCCTGGCATCCCCACCTACGTGGGTCCTCCCAGTTACCCACTAACTCCATACCCCATTTGTCTTTGTCGCAACACATTTTGCCTTCATAAATATTCATTTTTGTCACTGAATTATAGAGGTGCATGTGTATGTGTTCCCTTGGCTAGGCTGTAAGCTTCAAGGCCAGACATATGTGTCTGTGTGCCTCATGCTCACCATTATACACCAGTATCCACTCCAGCCCAGGATACTGTGCAAATGAAAGCATGTGTCTTATGAGGCTAAGTCATAAAAGACATTGCAGTCTCCATCTCACTCTGTCTTGAATCACTCACTGTCAGGGAGGCCAGCCTGCCATGTGGCAAGGGTACTCAAGCAGCCCAAAGAAGAAGTCCACACTGTAAGGACACTTCAACACCCTATAAAAAAGTCCACGTGGTGAGGAAGTACAGCCCCATGCCAACAACCAGCACTAATTAGCGAGGCATGTGGTCAGTCTATCCCCAGTCAAGTATGCAAACAACTTCAGTCCAAACTGCCATCTTGGCAACAATGTCATGAGGGATCATAAGCCAGAATCATCTAGCTAAGGTGCTCCTGATTTCCTAGTCTATGAAAACTGTGTAAAAATAATAAATACTTACTGTTTTAAGCTGATAAGTTCTGCTGTAATTTGTTACTTAACAATAGACAACAAATATACATTATGATCAATTAAGTTTAGTAACAATCATGTTTGCATTTAGATAATGAGTACCTATCTAAAACCTGGAAAACATTCAAGAGTTCAGGTGATAAGATGATGAAATAACTGCTGAAATTTTTAAAACTTGTGCTGTAAGCATGTTTTGCTTTAAAAAACAAACTTTTTAATAGGCCTAGATGAGAAAAGACATTCATGTGAGACTTTAAGAGCCTATCCCTCCTCCCCAACAAGTTGCAAAATCACAAGAACAGGAAATAACTCATAGGATCAGGGGTCTAACTAATTTTAACCTTTTCTCAGAAAGCTTTTTAATTCTGACCTCTCCCACAAGTGTTTGCTGTGAAAATAAAGATTTTTGAGGACAAAAGCATTTAATAAAATCAAATCTTTTGACTGCTGCTCTCTTGAATCCCTTTCCTTCTGTACTGTTCTGGTTACCCTCCTCTCTTTTCTCCCATGTGTCTACAAAGTGGAAGAGGAGTTTTAGAAAATCTGAAAGCTGAGTTGAAATCAAGATGGCTTAAGGGACGTGGTGGCAGAAGTCACACTGCGTAGACTATCTCTATTCTGGGCACAGAGTCATCACTGCTTATGCATGGTCAAGTTCAGTTCACTTGGGCAGGAAACAGCACATGGGTTTGGGTCAAAGTTATATATAGTCATAAATGTTTTTAGTGACCTGCAGAGTCCCCCTTGACCGTGGGTCCCAAACTGAAGTCCATGGATCTATTCTCAGAATACGAGATTTCTCATAAATTTTTTAAATGTTGTGCTTTTATTCCAATTATACATTAAGGTGAAATTTAGATATAGTGAATTAAAGTGTAAAATCTGATGAGTTTTGATAAATGTGTGCACCCATAAAAATAATACTCAAATCAAGATATAAAAAGTTTCTATCATACCAGAAATTTCCTTTGCCCTGTGACAAGCAATCTCCCTCTTAGAGGCAAACGTTGTTTTATTTTACATTACCTTACCAATTCTAATCTTTTAAAAATTAACATAAATACCTTCTGAATCATCTGAATAACTATATCTGAATACTATGCCCAGTTTATGTTCACAATCAAGTTAACATCAGGTAATAATATTTCAAATATTTGTGAGCTGATAAAAAAAGAACAAAAGCATGGGTATGTTGTACTCAAAGAACCTATGCCATAATGACTAGTGACCAGTAAGTACCACACCTGTACTGGAAGTAGCAATTTATTTGAGGGAACATATCATTATCATCGTTAATGTCATTTTGTTTGTATGGAATATGTAGAACAGTTTGGGGTTTTATAGTTGCACATGAGTTACAAACATAAAGTGTTCAAGCCAAGTTTTGTGCTTATACATACTTAGGTAACACTAAATTTTTAAAAATTTAAGTCAGCACTGACAGGCCACACTAATTATTATTTCTTTTTAAAGGAGTCATTACATTACTTAAGTTTCAAAAACTTTGCTTTAATCAACACATCCATCCTGACAGAATCTAGCTATCTCTCCTTGAAGATACATGAATTCAAGAGTTTGAGGTCAATACTAAATCTTTGCAGCCAGGTTAATATGACTCATTTTCTTCCAGCAATCTTTTCAAGCCTAATTCAACCCAATGTACCCCAAAACATTCCAGTCCACATAATTCGTCCTCTAAATTTGAGCAGCAGACAGTATAAATTTTTGTTTGCTGAGAATTCTTGGCTCCTTCTCAACAGTTAAATTCTATAACATGCACAAAATTGATGATAAATATTTTTCCAAATGAATGCAAAGTAATTCTGTAGAAAAGGGAAAAGATATACTAAATAACATATACTAAATTTGGGTACTTAATTTTTGAAATTAGACGGGAATAATGCCTACATATAGAACAGAGACTCTTAAACTAAGAGTCATAAAATGCCTGGAAATATACACTAAATTTTGTGTTTGTAAATATGTACATTTTTCTCAAGAAAGGGTCCATAGTTTTCTTCAGATCTCAAATGGAACTCTAGTTCCAAAAGATGGTAAGAAATCATAAAGATATGCAATGGTCAATTAGCTATCACATTTCTCTACACATTTGAGGTCACCAAGCTCCATGAACATAGCCAACAAAGAAATTGAAACACTGAAATATTTACAGGGGAAAAAAAGACAGAATCTATGTTTGAAACAATAACCTAGAAGTTAAATTACATTTTATACCTAAACATAGCTTCATCTCAAAAAAAAGACTATTCCATTTTTTTCTACCTCATCTGAACACTGGAAATTATAAAAATCATGACTACCACAAACGGTAAAACTTATTTAATTTTGATATATAACATCATAAAATAGTCAATGAAATAAGTGAAAATGCTATAATAAAGCAAAATAGTTGGTGCTCAATTTTAAAATGAAAAATCCAAATTACTTGTTCTACTAAACAGCAGATAATTCTTGCAAGAAATTTGAAAATATTTTACCTTTTATCAATAAAATGGAATGAAACTAATAGAAATCAGCTTAAAAGCATGTGTGTTCATATGCTTATTAAATTTAAAAATATGGATTAAACTGATTTTATATACAGCTTATTATTCTACATTCTCTTTAAATCATTACAGCTATATGCTAATAGAATTACAAATTATATTATACACATTTTCAGTAATCTGCATTCATGGCACATATTAGCAAGTCATCTAATTTTTTTAAGAATTCATCTCTACATTTCTATAGTAAAAATAATACCAATGATAAAACACTAACTTAAATAAATTCCAAATATCAAGCTACAATATGCCTACAGGATCATTAATAATCATGATTCCTATAGTGTCATGTTGAAAAAGAAATACCTAGAGGGTGTACAAATGTTGAGAACTAGAGGCGACTAACAACAATGAAAGAATATAAGGCCTGTGATTTCTTATCCATTCAAAAGTATCTTAGGGTTAAGTGGTGCCTCTATAATGCTTGCTCATGGTTGAGGACAGGCTCCCAGTGCAGAGGCTGGCTAAGACCAAGTCCCTTTGTGTGTAATGGTAACGTTATGTAGTCCAGAGGAAACAATCAGCAATACTCCTTAATGAATCAGATCAAAGAAGCTTCAACATTCTATCTTGTTCCTTCAAAGAATTTACTGACTCCAATATAATGAGACACATACACACAGCGAGGCATTCAAGTGCAGGAGAAGGTAAGGCACGAAAAAAGAACAGAGGAGTTATCTATATTTGCTGTTATGTATCATCTTTAAAAAATCACTTTGCTTCTAGATTTAAATCAGCCTGTTACTATCCAAAGACATTAGTACATGTCACGTCATTTAATGTTTAAAATTTATCGAACAAATAAAATCTTTGGTTTGGAGGCTGCAGCAGTACAATTTTTTTACAATTGATTTTAAATATTTACTTTAGTTTTCCTACTCAAATAAGTGGTTTGCAAAGTTGCAATCTTACCATTCCAGTTTTCAGAGAAATAAGTATACTTGGATTATCTAAAAACTTTAGATTTGGAAATAGTTACATAGGACTTAAAATTATTTACGAATGATGAAAGTACCAGCCTTTTCAATCAAGCATTAAGTTTGGTCTCCAATGTCTCAAATTCCAAGCTGTTTCTCAAAACCTCACCTAGAGACTGAATCCCAAACTAATCCTTTCCCAGTGACAAAAAAAAAAAAAAGACACTAAACACTACTAGCTTTTCCTTACATGATGAAGAACAAAACCCCTTCCAAATGCCAAACTCTGCTAGACTTCTACTGGTCCTTTGTCACAGAAGCTAAATTCCACTCCAGCTGCCCAAATCCACTCAGACTGCCCTACTTACAGACAGTACTTTGACACACTAAGTTAGGGGAATGGAAATGAGGCAGTTATCTGTGAGCTGGCGGTTTTATTCTCATAGATGGAGAACAAATAAAGTGAAATACAGACTGAGAAAAAGGCAATGTAACTTTAGAATATAATTTTCTTACCCTCCGTGAAAATGAAGGAAATAATAAGAGCTCTGAAAGTTAGTTTTACTATTTCAAAAACCCTAAAGAAATTGTATTTTAAAGTATATTAAGGTTGCAGAATCCAACAAGAAAATAAATTGATAAGGCTTTTGTGTGAATTAAATTGGCAGTGTGGCAAAACAGGATATCTCATGCTGAGAGTTATATTGGCTTCAACACGGGAAAAAATGGGAAAACAGATGATTACTTAAGAAACGATTTTTTGGGCAAAATTTCAAAACATTGAGTTAGAAGAATAAAAATGAGAAAATCTGAAGTAGCTTTAGAACCACAATGCTTAAGTACACATTAGAGGATATATTTAAGCAAAGCACCACACATCTTCTTATCTAGCTTAAACAGTGACTGTGGCTTTCTTCACCTTGGAATTTAAAAAATATATATATTTATACATTCAATATTACTACTAAATAAAATCTACAAAAGCTAACATGGATAATGCTGTCAGGCTACTAATAAATATTTATTAGTTTATTCGGCTTTTATTTACTATTTATGTAAATTATTTACTTATGGATCATTGAATATTATGACAAAATTAAAGACATGTTAGGACTTGAAAGTTTCAGAAATATAAGAAGGATTTTTGAAGGTTGGATAAATGTTCTATATTTGATTTCTGATTTTTTTTTCTATAACATTCTGAGGCCCAGAAGAAGAAAATGATGGAATAAGCCAAACATAGGCCTAATCTAATGTTGGGACTTGGGCATGGAAGCAGGTTAATGAGAAGAGTCTCAGACTAGGTTTTAAAGGGTTGGGTGGGTGATCACAGAAAACAGGTTCAACTGAAAAGCAAGGATGGAGCTCACAGAGCCAAGAGCTGGGGGAACAGGAGAGATGGTTGGTAAGCAGAGTATTCAAGGCAGGGAACTGCAGGGTCCCCAGCCTAATACAGAGGTAAAACAAGGTCTTTGGATTATACAACCAGGAAGTACAATGAACTAATGAATAAGTGCCACCGTCTGCCTACAAGCTAGAATACCCAAAATGATACAGGGGACAAGGCAGACAAAGAACTCGGTCTGAGAAATGAAATATTTTAGTAATGAGGTCTAAATAGAAGAGACACACCGCAGTAGAAGATAAGAGTGCCTGGAGGACCAGGAAGAAGCCAGTGTGTGTTAGCATGGCCCAGTGGCTCCAAGTCATGGAAGGAGTAGGGAAGAGAGTACCGAAGTCCTTTTAAAACCAGTTACCCCCATGGAGATGTCACTGGATACCTAGCCCATACTCTCTGGTTTTCTTCCTAACTCTGTATCCTTACCTAATCTCAGTCTTCTAGGAATGACTATGATACTGGTATTCCCAAGAGACCTTCTCTTCTTCTTTTCACTCTACCTCTTCTTCCTTTCACAGTTCAATTACCATGTACAGGCATACAGTTCCCAAATCTATGTCTGTGGCCTGAGTTTCTTTTCTAAACTCTTAACCACTGCGTTTCTCCATTTAGATGTCTTAGAGGTGCCTCAGACTCAGCATGACAAAAATTGAACTCATTTTCCCCAGGATTCTGGGCTCAGACTGACTGACATGAATTCTGACACTTTCTGGGGCAGATTGTTCACCTCTCCATGCCTCAGTTTTCTCACCTATAAAGTGGAAATCAATAGAACCTACTTCATGGAGCCAGGCACAGGGCTTTTTGGCAAGGACGAGAAGTAAGAGAAGCTAAACCAATAGCATCAAATTTGCCAGTCAATGGGGGGCTAATTGCAGCCATATCACTCTCGACATCTAACATAGTATGTTACCCTGTCCTTATCTCCCAAAGGGAAGATGAGCTAGAAACACGTTACTGAATTTCACTCTGAAGATATTTCACAAGTGTGGTTTCCCTTTAGAAACAGTTTGCCTTTTCTCAGCTTCACCTGAAAGCCAGAAAGCTATGAGAAGTCTGTTTTGAATTTACAAAGGGCAAAATCTACCAGATTACTCTCTTTTTATACTTTTCCAAACTCCTATACAGTCATTTTTATGTAGTTCCCATAAGCATCAGCTTCATTTTCCAAATTAATATATTGAGGCCCAGAGAATAAAAGTTTCTGAGCCAGAACTGCATGCCAGGTCTTTGAGTCCCATGCCAATGCATCTTTCTGTACACTACAATCACTTAGAGGCATTTCTTTTCATTACAAAAATAATAAAACATGATACATTTACCTCAGATAAACTTAATCTTTTAAATTAATGGAAATACTCTAAGTCCCTAAAAATATTTTTAACTTACACGTCTACAATAATTTTTGCGTGTTTAGTCAATGCTAACCAATAGAACTATGTATCAAGTCATTATGTATCGTTAAAGTAAGTGTGCAATCATGGATGCAGGGAAAAAAAAAACATTAGCCTATTAAATAATAGGCTTTCTTAGAAGGGAGGGGAAGCAGTCTGACAAATATGATAAACCTTCATATTGGTTGAGACTTGTCATTGTTATACTGTCATTCTCTTGAGGAGGGTATTGCCAGAACAAAAAGCTCAATATGTTAAAAGATATGCCATAGTTTTTAATGCCCTTTCTTCAATTATTAGAAAACGCTTGTTAACGTTCCAGGCTGAGAGTGTGTTTTAAATCTAATTTAGATTTTTCTTGGCAAGATTATTCAAAGTCCTTATAGAGAAATGCAGCTGCTCCATCCACTTAGATAAGCTACAGCTGCCTTAAAAAGAGTATAAGAGAAGTTCTATAACCTTGAAGAATGGACACACAAATCACAATCTTAAGCATATTGTTTGTATTTTTCCTTAATGCAGAAATTCAGAGATGGGTCTGAAAGTCAAATCTGTTTATGATGTGCAATAACCAAACCCCCTTTCAAAAACCAATGTAAAGGCAAAATGGCCAACAATATTTGATATCAAATTGTTTTCATTTCCTTTGACAAAAGGCCTTGTAACTGTAACAACTTTAGTCTAACAGGCTTTAAAGTCTGGTCAATTTTAAGTCATTAGAATTTGCTAAATACCTACTGTATGTTTATTGTACAGAAATAATCCACACTATGAAGAGAAGCTAAGGCAAAACTTCAGCTAATCTACAAAGCACTGATAATACTTTTTGGAATGGACAATGTTATTTGCAATTGAAAATGAGAATAGAAAGTAAGTGCCTACAATGATGATCTAGAGAATTAAGAACAGGAGTAAATAAGCTATTAAGAGAGACTGAAGATTCATTTCTATAGAGGTGATTGTTGAGATTCAGAAAGCCAATGAGATCTGTGAGGGAGAAAATGTAAAGAAAAAACAGAAGACTCCTAATAAAGACATAAACCCATCAGTTAACCACATCTGCTCCAAACACATAAGAATAGAAAGTAATATATAAACAAAAAATTTTAAAGAACAAATTATAGACCACTCCTAATATAATACAGCAAAAAATGTCCCAAGTAAAAATTTTCTCATGGATGAGAAAATCTAAAACATTCTCAATTCTCCCCAAAATTAATCTACAAATTCAAAACAATTTTAATTAAAATCAAAATAGAATTTTTCATAAAAATTGACAAATTGATATCAAATTTTGTAGAAGAGCATGAACAGCTAGGATAATTTTTTAAAAGAGGAGAGAGTTTGTACTAGATATCAAGAATATTTATAAAACCATAGCATTTAAAATACTGTTGTATTGAAATAGGGATAAACAGGCCACAGAAACCAAACAGAAAGCCCAGAAATAGACCCAAATACATATACACAGAAACTTGCTTTGTGGCTAAAGCAAAATTAAAACAAATGAGGAAAGAACAAACAAGAATACCCAATAGACTCAATAGCAAACAACTAACATTCCAATTTAAAAATGGGCAGAGGACCTGAATAGACATTTCTCCAAAGTGGATATACAGATGGCCGCCATCACATGAAATGAGGCCCAATGTCACTGATCATGAGAGAAATAGAAATTAAAAACCACAATAAGATATCACCTTACACCAGTCATAATGGCCATCATCAACAAATCAACGAACAAGAAATGTTGTCAAGGATGTGGAGAAAAGAGATCCCTCGTGCAAACTGATGCAGCCCCTATGGAAAACAGGATGGAAGGTCCTCAAAAATTAAAAATAGAGCTACTTTATGATCCAGTAATTCGAAATGATATATGCATCCTACGTTCACTGCAGTGCTATTTATAACAGCCAAGATATGGAAGCAACCTAAAAGCCCATCAATAGATGACTGGATAAAGAAGAAGTAGTACACATATACAATGGGATATTACTCAGTCATAAAAAAAATAAAATAAAATTTTACCTTTGGCAACAACATGGATGGGCTTGGAAGGTACTATGCTAAGTGAAATAAGTCAAACAAAGAGACAAATACCATATGATCTCACTCATCGGTGGAATCTAAAGAACAAAATAAACCAACAAACAAAATAGAAACAGACTCACAAATATAGAGAACTGATGGTGGCCAGATGAGTGAAAAAGGGGAAGGGATTAAGAGGTACAAATTTACTGTTATGAAATAGTCAAGGGAATGTAAAGTACAAAATAGGGAATATAGTCAATAATATTGTAATAACTATGTATAGTTCCAGGTGGGTACCAGACTAATCAGGGGAGATCACTATGTAAACTATATAAATGTCTAACCACTATGCTGCACATGCAACTAATATAAAATAATATTAAATATCAATTACAATTGGAAATAAATTTTTAGAAAATGAATAAAAGTGTAAAAGGACAAATAACAAAGAATACCCAATAGAAAAACTGTACATATATACGACTGAATCCTAACTTTACTCCATAAACAAAAATCAATTCTTGGTGAATTAAAGAATAAAATGTCAAAAGAAAAACTTTAATACTTTTAGAAAGAAATAGAGGATAATATATTTGAGACCTTTGAGTAAGAAGATTTCCTAACCTGGATTTAAAAAGCACAAAACATAAAGAAAAAAAATTTAAATTAACCAAATTAAATTTTAAAATTCTACTTGGGTAAGTCTAGTGCTGTCACCACCACCTCCACCAAATCTCTGGCGAAAATAGCCAAAAGATCATTAATACAGCCTATCAACCATTGTATGACCCACCACCTTTTATGAGTGATTTGACCAAGAGCTGAACACTTAGAAGCCATCAGAAACCAGGCAGGAAAACATAAAAGTGTGAAGCTTCTGTGTATACAGCGGCAGTAAGAACTGTTACTGGGAGTGTTTCTAGCCCACGAAAAGGAATACATATTCTATTTGTGTTTAAATATTGTGCTTGGCTACAACACAAGGTTGTTGATACAGATTTCCAAGTTAAATTTGCCACCATGGGCCACTATTTTATAACTACTGGATTAAATCCATACGGATTTGCTTCGCCATTCAAACAAACTATATTAATAACTTCATTCAAAATGTCAATTTGTATGTTTTTATTTTTTAGTGGGCATATAGTCAATTGATGGCATCTGCCCACAGAGCCTTCAAATCAAAGTCAGCTCTCTTACACTGTATGGCAGAGCCTCCCAATCTTTTCCATTTCTTGATATATATAGAAAATAATATTTAGACTAGCACCCCAGATAAGAAGACAAAGCTACACTTCAGATAAGAAGATATGCAAATTGGCCTGGGAGTTACTGTCAGCTCTGAGACTGAGAGGACCAAAATATCTAAATCCCATTTACTACAATGTGGCACATAGTTTTGGAAGCTCTACTCTGTGAGGTTTTATTCAAATACCTCAGGACAGCATAATACAACAGTTAAGAGCAGAGACTCAGGGGGTTAACAGTCTGTGCTGAATCCTTGCTTTACCACTCACTAATGTGTGACCTTGAGCAAACCACTTAATCATACCACGCCTCAGTTTCCCTATCTGTAAAATGGAGAGGATAAAACCAGTATGACCTCTACAGGGCTATTATAAGGATTAAAAGAAAGGACCAATGTAAAGTACTGAGAATTATACCTGGCATCCAGGGAATATACTATATTTCACTTATTTAAATTACCAGCAGATCAAAAGCAAATTCTTAAAGAACACTGCCCTACAGAGGGGTGCCTCTGCTGTTCACAAAAGGTGAAGTGAAAGAACCATTTTTCCCAACTAAAATATAGGCCAAGCTCTTTGACCTTTTAATATGAGAGTTATGTCTCTTGCATGTCTAACATGGACTGCTTTTGAACACACCAACACCAAATATAGTAGCTGCATTTCAGTCTCTGACCCTAAGCCTTCATCTGCTACCTTCTGTGTCTCAAAAGTCCAGCTGAGGTTTTTGAAATATTTAAGAATGAATAATTTAAGATGGTGGTTCTGAAATGTTTTCTGCCAAAACATACACATACACACACACTACTCACAGAACTGTACGATAAACTCATTCCCAGCAAGAAAACAGCTCATTCCTTTCTCTTAAGGCCAACAAGATGGATTATTAGAAATAGATAACCTCAACTCTAAGGAATATGCCAATGAACCCTCTATTCCTCATAATTAACTAAATGCAAGTAGTCTTCAAGTAGACCGGCCCAACTTATGTAGACATTATTTAAGATCCACATAGACATTATTCAAAAGAATTAAAACTCAGTGTGTACTGTTTTTGACTTTAATTTTTAGAGCAGTTTTAGGTTCACAACAAAATAAAAAAAGTACAGATATTTCCCACATACCCCTGCCACCAGACATGCACAGGCTCTTCCATTATCAACATCACCTAATGTTTGCTACAACTGATTAATCTAAATGGACGCAACTTAATCACCTAAAGTCCATAGTTTAGAGTTTCCTCTTAGTGTTTTATATTCTATAGGTCTTAATAAATGTACAATGACATGCATCCATCATTATTGCACAGAGGACCTTCACTGCTCTAAAATTCTGTCTTCTACTTATTCAATCCTTTTCCCCTCCCCCAACCTCAGGGACCCAATAATCTTTTTACTGTCTCTCCTTAGTTTTGCCTTATCCAGAATGTCAAATAATTGGAGTCATACAGTATTTATACTTTTAAGATTTGTTTCTTTCACTTAGCCATATGGATTTAAAAATCCTCTATGTCTTTTGATCTATTGAAATCTTCATTTCTTTTTAGCACTGAATAATACTTCATTGTCTGGATGTACCACAGTTTATCCATTTATCCACTGAAGAACATATTGGATGCTTCCAATTTGTGGCAATTATGAATAAAATTTCCATAAACATGATGTGAAAGTTTTTGTGTGGACATAAGTTTAAACTCCTTTGGATAAATACCAAGGAATGCAACTGATGGATCATGTGTTAAGAGTATGTTTAGTTCTTTATAAGAAACTACTAAACTGTATTCTGAAGTGGCTATCCATTTTGCATTCCCACTGGTGATGTGAGAGTTCCTGTTGCTCCACATCCTCCCAACATTTGGTATCATCAGTGGTCCAGGTTTTGGCCATTCTAGTAAGTGCGTAGTGGTAGCTCACTGTTATTTTAATTTGCATTTCCCTGATGGTATATGATGTGAAGCATCCTTCCGTATGTTTACTTGCCATCTGTATATCTTCTTTGGTGAGATATCCTTTAATATTAAGGATTTTTGCTTTGTTTTGTTTTATTTTGAATAAGCACATAAAATCTTGTGTAAAACATATTGTGAAGACAGTATCAATACACTAGGCAGTACTGGTGTAAGTCTGAGCATGGTAGCACTACCTCTGCTGACCTCCAGCTATTGTGCTTCTTTTTGTTAGATGAGACCAATGTAGTCCAAGGTACTGTCCCTTCTCTCATGGGATACCTTGAATAGGGGTCTTCAGACTGGAACTATGTGAACTCTACAAAGCGGAGGATGATCAACCGAAACATGGATATTTTTATATATCAATTTCCAGATTCTCAATTTCCATTTCAACTCTCCTAAAATTGATCCTATCTGCCTAAGAATATGTGAGAGTACCAGTTCTCCAGTTCTCTTTTTGCTCTTCTTTTTCTCTTCTTATAGCCACCCTCTCCTTCCACATTACAAAAAAAAAAAGAAGAAGAAGAAGACAGAGGTAAACATCTTTCCAACTCTGAATCCTTCTAGGGTGCATGGCCTCAGGATGTAACAATCACTGGAATTCCAAATATAAGGACCATTCAAATTTTACTGAAGTCAATTGGAGAAAGTAAATGGCCTTATTGTATGATTGCATTGTCTTGCAATTCAGGTTATTCCCAATTCTCTACTTTGAACAAAACTGAAGAAAGGTATAAGGTAGTTGTCAGCTGATCCTTAAAAGTAATTGTTGACAATATAGCTTGTTACATGAATTTTGGCATATATAAGGTTGCAGGTGAAAGAAGTTAATGACACTGTTATAACCAAATTCTTTTTATTATCATTTATTTATTTATTTATTCATGTGAACCAGTTTTCTCAAAATTATAGCTATAAAAAAAACAAGAATGAAATTATTGCTGGTTTTACTTTGGTAATAATTAATATTCAAACAAGAAGACATAAAAGAGTTTCATCTATCTCTTTAAGAAATGCACTTCCAATAAATTTTGCTTTTAAAACCGTGATTCTCAAATATTTTAATGCATTTATGCTGTTTGAATAAATTTTATACTGCTAATAATTATAATGGTAACTTAATCCAGTAGAAAATTTCTTAGCACTTAATGTCTTTTGGTCATAGAAAATTTTAAAACAATTATTTTAAATGTATATACATTTTTATTGCCAGGGAGTATGATGAGTAATAGATTTTTAAAAAAACAACTTAGCATAAAAGTGTATTTCATTACAATGTAATTCTGTGCAAGAAGGGAAAGGAAATACATCTTCAAGGAGAAAAAGAAATAATTTAAAATTTGGCTGTTAACGATCTTGTTTATAGTATTTTAATGGATGAGGAGAGGCCTTAAATTTGCTATGTTATTTCAATTTCATTGACTACATTTAAAAGAATACTGTAATAGTATCATTTTTAAGTGACAATGTTTACCATATACAGGAAATCAAACATTTGCAACAGTTTAAATTTACAGTAAAAAATGTAATATGTCAACTAAAAAATGTGCAGAGGCAAATAGTTTTCAAAATTCTTCAAGGGGATACAAAGACTTGTAAGCTTAGGAATTCATATAAATATTGTACTTAAATGCATACACCACCCACATCACATCCTTGGTTTCGGTACAGTTCTCTCTCTTTCCCAGGCCCACTCCCGCTCCCAGTCAGCCTTTGTTGTTTTGGTTTTTGTTTTGTTTTTCTTTCACTGGACCTGGGTATAGAGTTTTTTGCTTCCTAAAGACAGATCCATTAAAAGTAACTTGAAATAAAGAAACTAAACAGAAACAGAAAAGATCTACTGTAGATAATATCCGTGACATGCATAACTCCAACACAGAGAAAATGCACCTTAATAATAAAGCAATAATCCTTAATTTTTCTACCTAATCTAGTAAGTTTCATGAGCTGTCCCATGATCTAATTTAAGTGTTCACATAATTTAAATGTCCAAAACTTAAATTAAAAAATAATATAAAACACAGTTGAAGGGCACGAATGTAGACTTAAATTAGAAATGGAAAAAACATGCCTTAGTTAGAAAGACTCAACATCTCAAATGTCAGATCTAAGTTAATTTATTAATTTAAAACAATGCAAATGAAAATACATTTCCCCCACTAGAGTTAGATAAGTCAATTCTGAAGTTCATTTGAAAGAATGAATATACAACAAAGCCAGAAAAGTCCTGCATAAGATGGAGTTGGGATGGCTAGCTGCACCATATATTAAAACATATTTTAAAGTCTCTAATATTAAAACAGTCTGATATTGACCCATGAATAAGCAGACCAATCAAGTAAAATATAAAATCAAGAACTACCTCCAATTACAAATGCAAATGTAATATTGATAAAGACAGACTCTCACTTGGGGAGAATGATATTTTAATAACTAAACAGAAAAACTATAAAATCAGATCCATTCCTTATACCTAATACACTAAGATAAATTCCAAATGGATCGGAAATTTAAATGTAAAAATATGAAACTATATAAATACTAGAGGAAAATTTGAGTCAATTCTTTTATAACCTAAAAATTAAGAAAACTTTTCTAATTATGGGCCCAAACTCTAAAAGCAAAAAGATATAAACTCGTTTACTAAAAGAAAAGCCAAACTAGCAAGAGAAATCACAAGATAAGAAAAATGACAAAATGGAAAAATATTTACAATTTTTAATACAAAGGAGATAACTACATATAAAGAATTTCTTTAAAATAGAGAAAAATGGACCAATAATGATATAGAAAATAGGCCAGAAAAATAAATAGTTGATTGAAAAATAAGGAAAAATAATTCTTAATCATATTAAAAAAGTTTAATATTACTAACAAGAGAAATAAAATCAAAACGATGCAATGTGTGAATTTTTACCCATTAAATTGGTAAAAAAGAGTGTTTGATGGCACACTCCATGGGTGAAGCTGTGAGAAAACAAGGCATTCTCATACACTGGTGAAAATGCAAAATAGTACAGCTTCCATGAAAGGGAATTTGTCAATATTCAGTAAAATTACATATTAATTTGTCCTTTGACCTGTCAATCTCATTTTAGACATTTATTTCAAAGATTCGCGAGCAAAAACATAAAAAGACAAACACTAGCAAAAAAAAAAAAAGCTGCACGAAAAGACAAGGCAATTCATGGCAGGATTTATATATAATAGTAGAAAACTGGAAATAATTCAAATGTCCATCAAGAGATGACAAGCTAAATAAAATTATGGTACCTTAACACAATGGAGTTCTCTGAAGTTCTGAAGTAACCTCAGGGATATCTTGTTAAGTAAAAAGAGCAAGATGGGGGAAGTGTACATACTATACTACCATTTATCTAAAAAAGAGAGGATGCAAATATATATAAAAATATATACCAAAAATGGCCTATTATGCTAAAAACAATGTAAACCATAAACCATAAACTTTAAATGTTAAATAAAGGGAAAGAGAAGAAACAGGGTAGTAGGAAGATAAATAATGTACATAATTATATAATAAAATAAAATTTTAAAGCAGGAATTCCTAAAAATAAAAAATAAAATGAAAACAAATAAACTTAAATGTATGGCCACTTGGAAGCCTAATTATATAGAGACTACACCAAATGACTTTAAAGTAAGTAATTTGTGTATCCCAAGTATAATATACAAAAAAAAAAAAAAAAAAATTTAGAGGAAAAAAACACATTTTACAGTAATCATATTGTTGATTGTAATACTGGTAGTTACTTTGAGACTGTTAAGTGTATACAATCATGCATCACATAACAATGTTTTGGCCCACAACAGACCACATAGACATGGTAGGCCCATAAGCTTATAATGGAGCTGAAAAATTCCTATCACCTAGTGACTTCGTAGCTGTCGTAATGCAGCATAATATATTATTCATGTGTTTGTGGTGAGGCTAATGTAAACAAACCTACTGTATCTCGAGTCCTATAAAGGTATAGTACATAAAATTATGTACAGTACATAATATTTGATAATAATAATAAATGACCATGTTACTGGTTTATGTATTTACTATACTATACTTTTTACCATTATTTTAGAGTGTACTTTTGTACTTACTAAAAAAAAAAGTTTGCTGTAAAACGGTTTGCTGTGTTTTGCCGACAGCAGCCTTATACATGTGTTTACCATGTATCTTGATCACATCATTTTCTCATGTTTGATTTAATCTTGTGCTGTTTTGTACAGGAACATGCTGTATAGGCTTATAGCCTAGGAGTAGTAGGCTACATCATATAGCCTGTGTGTAGTAAGCTACCCTTATCTAAGTTTTATATAAGCATACTCTATGATGTCTGCACAAAGACAAAATTGCCCAAGAATGCATTTCGCAGAATGTATCACCTTCATTAAGTGGTGCATGACTGTTTTATGAAATAAATCAGAAAAGTTATTGCTTGGTAGTCTAGTCCAATTATTTCTGGGAGCCTAGGAAACTTATTCTTAGTGAGTAAAAAAGAGATACAGATGTTAGACAGCAGAAGACAAGTGAACTAATCTTGTACTTTGAAAACATCCTATATGAACTGTATCGAAAGACAAATAGTGACTATAAGAATTTCTTCTTTATAGAAATATTTCTGCTAATAAAAAAATAAACTATTGATTTAGAAAAGAAGAATGAATTCTACAATCAGAATACGATTTTGCACTTTCTACATATTAATGGACCTGTGCATTTTTCCTCAATAAAGAGACAATCAAGCATTCATTATTTTGCCTCCACACACAAGAACATACCATTACCTATTAAGTTCTACCCCGCCCCTCCAAAAAAATCTCAATGTGATAAAGTTTCAATTTACAGGAAATAAAATATCAAATTCAATAATATCATAGTAATGTAGTCAGCAAACAAAGGACTTACTTTCTTTAACAAATAATTGAAAAAGAAAAAAAAACAGAAGGAGAAACCAACAGATTAAAAGAGAGTCAAGAGACACATCGATCAATTCCAATGTGTGAATCTTTTTAGGATTCTGATTCAAAAAAAAAAATTAAAATTTTATGACATTTAAGAGACAACAGAAAATTTGAGCTTACTGGATATTTGATAATACTTAAGAAATTATTGTTGAAGTTTTAGGTATTATTTAAAATTTAAATATTATGGTTATATTAAGATTTATTCTAAAAAATTCTTATCCCTTGGAAATATAAGTGAAATATGTGAAATGAATTATTATGACACCTTTAATTTGCTACAAAATAATACAGGAGAGAGGAAAATGGGTGGGGTATAAATGAGACCAGAATAGCCATGTGTCTATAATTGTTAAGGCTGGGTGATAGGAAGATGAGAGTTCATTCTATGATTCTGTCTAATTATGCATATGTTTAAAATTTTGCACAATAAATAGTTAATCAAAGCTTTTGGTTTCCACCTCCAAATGGCAAATTTATTTTTGGTGAACATTTTCTAGTTATGAGCTCTTCTTCAAAACTAAGATGCTACAGAATCTTTTTTTTTTAAAGTATATAATCTAATTTTATTATGAAATAGTAAAAAACACCAAAAAGTATAAGAAATAATAGAAACAGTTATTATCTACCAACTACTATAAAATGTAAAGTATCAGAAAATGTTTTCCCAATTATTCTTTGTCTTCTGTCCACCACTCCCTACCCTTTCCAAAGGTAAACACTATTTTGAATTCAGCGATGACAGTCCCACACGTGTAGCTAATCTTTAAAGATAGTTCTCCAATGAACAACACCTGTAGGTGTTCGTGCCCTTGTGTCAGCCTTCGAATTGCGGTTTGCCCTGACACTCGCTCTCGATCGATAGAACATGGTGGAACTAATACTCTGTTACTTCTTAAAATGGGTCATTTAAAAAGGCTTGAGACTTTCACCTGGGTCTCTTGAAACATTTGCTCTTTAGTCACTACATTATGCTACACAGTGAGAAGCCCAGACCTCATGGAGAGGCCAAGAGTAAATAGAGCTCTCAGCTGAAAGCCGGCATCAACATCAACCTTCAGCCACCTGAGGCAGTTATCTTGGCAATCGAGTACAGCGGAGCCTTCAGATGAACACAGCCCAGCTGCATGCAGCCACTGTCTGCACAAGAAATCCCAAGACCTGAACCAAGTCTACTCAAAGAACCATAAGAAAAAGTTATTTTAAGTCACCAAGTTTATGAATGATTTTTACACAGCAACACATAATCAGAACACTACGTCTTATACTTTTACTATCTATTTATAAAATAAAGTACTTTAAAGGACCTAATAGTCATAGTAAAAATATCTACTATTTACAGATACTTTTCCACCATTGCACTTGTCATAAAGATGAGACACCAGACCAAGGGTTCCCAAACAACAATACATGCATAAAATCTGTCTGGCTTTGTAGAGCCAAACATTAGTGACACAAGCTAAAAATAGGGTCACGGTTTTAAGTGACTGGGGGGCAAACTATTTTATGATCCAAGAAAACTATTTTAAATTCAATTTTCGGTGTTCATAATAAAACTTTATTGGAATATAGGGATACCTATTTGTTTATGTATTATCTACGTGCATTGTGGTTTGCTTTTTTTGAGATAAAACAGCAAAGTTGAGTAGTTGCAACAGACCCTATGGCCCACAAAATGTAAATGCTTTCTAGCCCTTTGCAGAAAAAGTTTGCTGATCCTTACGATAAACTTACTTACTTACCAAAAGCATCCCATAGATCAGACAAATCCATTAATATAGATGAAAACAATATATCAAGACCCAGAAACTGACCCACAGGAAACAAGGCAGAAACTAGCCTTTAAAAGGCCATCAAAAACAGAGTCTGGAAAGAGAAACAATCATTACCTTGCCACCAGATAAACTTACCAACAGATTAAAAGAAAGACTGAAGAAAAAAATGGTTCTAAAATCACTTGAACTCCCTACCCTTGGGAAGATGATAGTTAAAATGGGTCCTAAGGAGTGTGTTAGGCAGGGCCTGCTCCCAGAGTTGAACAACTTCAAATTGAAATGAGAAGTTAAGGGAAATGGAAAAAAGGAGATAACATTGGAAAACAGTTATAGGTAGAAAACACATTTTAAACATGCCTTCTAAGCTATATAAAATTACAGCTGCATAAAGTACTTATGGAGATGAATAAAAGAAGCCCTTAAGTAATTTTCACACATTTATACCCATTATCTCCATATAATTGTAGTACAGACATTATCTTTAATGCCTGAGAGTTGTTCACTATTAAAAGTTGACACGAGTTCTTGCGAGGTTCAAGCAAAGCTCCAAATAGTGTTGGTTTTGAAATTTAAACTGTAGACCAGTGAGTCCTAAGGAAGTGAAGGATGTTGTATAAATTTAAAATAATAACAATAATGGGTAAAGACTAGAATACTATTAGCTCCATTTTACTGAGGATTAGCAAAGTTAAATAACTGTTCAGTCACAAAACTAACACATGGCAAAGCCTGGTTTCAATCCCAGACAGCCTACACTCTCAACCCCTACACCTTACTGCCTCTTAAAAAATTAATTTTGAATTTCCAAGTAAGTGTAAGACTAATAATATGAAGGTTGAATCAAAATCAAACATTGTGCTGTTAATAAGTTTAGTCATTATACTAAGTAAATGTCAAGTACAGAATTATTATCAATTCATTTCACATCAGTATTAGTTTCGTTTCTCTTTTTACAGTATCTCAATTTAATACCAGTTGAAATAAGAAAACCTCAGCCCCGCAATGCATTTTAATCAGTGCTGACTGACTACTTAGCTTGCATAAATAGCAGCAATCAGCATATGCCTAAACTCTGAAAGAAGTTTAGTGTAATTACACAAAAAACAAGGATCCAAAAAACAGAGCTTTTAGAGTAAAAGGAACTGAAAGTCAAAAAATAAAATAAAATAACCTCAGAAAAAGCAACAGATTATGGTCATGAAGTGAGAGAGATCTAAAGAATTTTAATAACGTTGTCCTCCTGACCTTTTCCAACAAAGAAACTCTACAAAGAGGAAGTACAAAGGTCATTTGAGGAAATGAATGTGAATGAAAGAAGGAATCCAGATGCATCAAACAGTTATTATTCCACTCAGATTTCAAATTTATTTTAATTCAAGGAGGCAAGGGGAGATGTGTAGTTAATGACTAGACATGCATTTTCCCTACAAAATGTGGAAACACAAAACACTAAAGCACCCCTTGGTGCCAGCAGCACCTTACAAGTACATTGCACACAGGCCAAAGCTATCACCAGTGCTATCAGAGAGCACAATGATTTTTCATCTCTGGTATCCTTAGCACCTTCCCAGTTTTGTTTTCTACTAGAGGATCTTATTTACTGACCCTGCAGGAGTTTGAACACTGCTTAGCTCTCCCTCATTTTTGAGAGTGTAGTATGAATATAACTGGTTAAATAAAACTTTAGGTGTTTGTGGATAGTAAATGCATTTTTTTCTACAGATTTGTTTCTTCTCAAGATTGCCACAATTATTACCATTGATTCTGGTGGACAAATGTTCAGTTTTATTACACTTAATTAACAAAATCAAGTCAAACAGCTAGTAGGACATACAATAAATACTTAAAGTATAATAAACTCAGATCTGTAAACTAATTTGTACTTGATACTCATTGAAATATTTTGAATATAATTTGACTATATACTTGAAACCAAAGCAAATTAAAACTGTTGTGGTAATGGAGAGACATAAACAAAGGCAATATTTATAGAAGTAAATATTCTAGAGTGTGTGTGTATATATATATATATATATACACACAAGTATGTGTTCATATATACATACTTATATATGTTTCACATCTAATAATATATAAATGTGTTAACATGTATAAGTATTTCTTCACTACAAGTTCTAGGAATTCACGATTAATTTTAATGTGCCACTTTGCAAAACAAAACAAAACAAAAAAACCATAACTCCTAACCTTCCAGTCAGAATCACTATTAAATATGAAGACACAATTTGGATCATGTAAAATCTAATTCTGGACTACAGAGTGCTAATATGAAATTATTAGCAAGCTATAGTAAATTACGTTTGAAATCTGAATCATCAAAAGTCAATCCTTATGAGAAATCTTACATTTTAAAGAAGGTATTTTAATCACTGACCTTAAAACCCAGGTTTTCACATTTCAATTGATTTAAGCGATTGCTTACCTTGGGTTCATATATACACGAGTATGGTGCAAGTATGTAAAATTAAAGCCTAAACTTGCTAAAGTGATGAAAATCAAAAATCATCAAACAGAAATAATTCTAATCATTCTAATAATAGTTAGAATGAGACAGAACTGCAGACACTATGACTTGGACCAGCCTAAAAAGTTTTCCTGAAATTTAGGAGAGCACAATTCTGATAAATCTAGGCATGACTAGAAATGATTATAAAATTTAAAATGCCAATTCAATGATATTCAAGTTGATTACACAATAATTTCTGTGCACGTTATGATGTTTTAAAAGTTGGCAATTGGTACATTTTGCTGTTGGTGTTACCTTTCCCAGTCCTAAACTTCATCCCAGAAGTTGTATCATATTTAACACTGACCTTGCCAAGCCCTAGTCACGTCCAGAATTCCAATAGCCAACCACAGTTTAATTCTCCATCTGCCCCAAGTTCCTTGGCTGCTATCATACCTGGCAATCCAGCCCACTTACATAGGAAACCCCTCTTTAAGTCAAAACACAAAAGAAGACTATAATTCAGTGCATTCCATGTTTTTAGACAGCTAGAGGTGTAACACCAAAGGTGGAAAAAACAAACTCCATGGGAAAGACTGATCAAAACAGAAACCCACAGGAGAGAATGCATATGAAATATGCCCTAAAGAACGGGTAGTACTGCAAAAGGCAGAGTCAGGGCAGAAACTGGACTTCGCAGTTAGAAATAACATGAGCAGGCACCACTGGGCAGACATTTCATCTTTCCTGATGAGGGTACAATTACAATGACTGCCAGCATGATTTAGAGCTTAACTGTTGCAGACACTATTTTTAACGCTGTCTTTGTGTCTAATCATGTAATGCTCACAGTGAAACTATGAGGTAAATTATTATACCAATTTTATAAATGAGGAAGCCTCACTATAGAGACAGTAATTTCCTCACAATTACAGGACTATTAAGAGACAACACAAGTGGAAGACACCCTGTAGGGGTGAAGTGGCTGAGTGAGTGGATAATGAAAAAGTGGGAAAAGCAACTGCACACTATCCCTCTAAGAAAGCCTATGGTCAATTTAGCCATGGTCTTCTGAGTGACAGGATTACTTTTTATTTGGCCTATGCTTTCTGTACTTTCCGTATTTTCCACAATGAATATATGTTAGTTCATTCATCAAAAAAAAAAAATAAGAATATGCATTTTTAAATGTTTGTAACTAAAGGAAGGAAACAGTGATAAAGGTGTAGCACAGGAAACACTGAGTCTCATCTGCAGCTCTCACAGACAGCTCTCTGAGTCTACACACCTCCCTTCCTCTTCGTCCCATTAATTCCAGGTGGTGCTGTATCAATAGTAAAGAGTAGCACCAAGTCTACAGCAATTCCACCCAGAACATGCCCGATCTCATTTGATCTTGGAAGCTAAGCACGGTTGGTCCTGGTTAGTACTTGGATGGGAGACCACCTTGGAATACTGGGTGCTGTAGGCGTTATTAAAAAAAAAAAAAAAAAGAGTAGCACAAAAAATTTAAGAACATGCCATTTTTTAAAAAAATTGGGGGCATTTAAGGTCTGTTGTTGTTTTTTTCTTCTCTGGGGAGGTAGGACTGTGTGCTATATTTGTGACAGAAAAATGTGGCATCCAAGAGAGAGAAAAATTGAGGACTATTAGCATAAATTAATCTAAAAATAAATCCTAACAAAGTTATTTTTAAAGTTCAATCCCTATGCGTAATAGGATGTCTCACTTTTAACAATAATGGTATCTACCATTTATAAATAATCTTGGCGTGCATATGTGCCACTCACTGTACTATATGACACACACAGAAACACATAGAATATGGAGGCTTATGTGTGATAAATGTTGCACTGCTGCATTTTATGAATGAATTTAACATGTGAGTAATTTCTCCAAAGTCAGTGAAACTGAAGGAAAGGGGCTTATAAATACTGAATCACTTAAGGAAAAAATTACTCTCTTTCCAATATTCTCTGAACCCTTATTATGTCAAGGAAAAACAGTTTAGTTCAGAGACTTT
>CM053506.1:33749856-33834672 GCA_028627145.1 Eidolon dupreanum
TATAGTAGATGGTGTTACTTAAAAGTAGACTTAGATTTGTTGTAAATTGATATTACAAACTCTTAAAAAAACACTAAAAACATTTTTAAAGGAACATAATTTATATGCTGAGAGAGGAGAGAAAATGGAATTATGTAAAATGCTTAATTAAAACCAGAGAAGGCAAAAAAATAAAAAACAAAACAGTGGAAAATAAAAACTAAAGGACCAAACAACAAATAGAAAACAAAAATATGGCAGATATTAACCCAGCTACATAAATAATTACTTTAAACATAAATGGTCTAAATACACAAAATAAAAGACAGAGACTGTCAGAATGCATTTAAAAAAACAAAAACAAACAAAAAAAAAAAAAAAAACAAAACCCCAAAGACTCAGCTATATGTTGTCTACACAAATAGAAAGACACATATATTAAAAGTAAAAGAATGGATAAAAATGTGTCATGCTAACATGAATCAAAAGAAAGCTAATATAGTAATATTAATTTCAGGAAAAGCCTGCTTCACAGCAAGAAAAAATATCATGGATAAAGAGGAGCACTTCATAATAATTTAAAAGGTTAATATTCCAAAAAGACATAACAATTGTTAATGTGTATGTGCCTAACAACAAAATGTCAAAATATGTGAAGCAAAAACTGTTAGAACTACAAAGAGAAATAGATGAAGCCACTATTACAATAGAAATTTCAACAGTCTTTAATCAGTAAGCGACAGATCTAGCAAGCAGAAAATCAGTAAGGGCACAGATGAACTAAATAGCAACATTTAACAAATGAATCTAATTGCCATTTATAGAATACTTCATCCAACACCACCAGAATACACATTTTTCTACGCCCATATGGAATATTCACCAAGATAGACCATTTTGAGCCATAAAGTACACCTTAACAAATTTAGACAAAAGAAGTCATACAATGTATGCTTTCAAAAATTGAATCAGTAATTAAAACCTTGATAAACATAATTTATAACCTTTCAAAAATGGTTCACTGATGACATCTACATTTGAGAAAAAAATGATACCAATTTTCTACAGCTCTTCCAGAAAATATAAACAAAGGAAATATTTCTTAACCCATTTTTTGAGGCCAGCATTACCCTAATACCAAAACCAAAGACATTACAAGAAAGAAAACTACAAATCAATATCTCTCATGAACATAGACATGAAAACTCTCAACAAAATATTAGCAAATCAAGTCCAACAATGTATAAAAATAATTATACATCTCAAGCAAGTGAGCTTTATTCCAGGTATGCAAAGCTAGTTCAACTGTTGAAAACAATTAATAAGATCCATCACATTAATAGGTTAAAGAAGAAAATCATCTGATCTTACCAATACATGCGGAAAAAGCATTTGACAATAGCCAACACTAATTTGCAATAAAAATGTCAGCAAACTAAAAATAGAGAACTTCTTAGACTTGATTTTTAAAATCTGCAAAATACTTACAGTAAACATCATTCTTTATGGTAAGAAGTGGGTACTTTCTCCATAAGATCAGAACAAGGCAAGGATGTCCCTTCTCACCACTCCTAATCAAAATCACACTGGAACTCATAGCTACTGTCTTTGTGCACAGATGACATTAATTGTTATGTAGAAAATTCCAAAGAACAAAGAATTGACCAAAAACAAACAAAAAAAACCTCTTGGAACTAATAAGCAATTATAGCAAGGTTGTGGGATACAAAGTAACTATACAAAAGTTAATTGCTTTCTTGTATACCAGCAATGAACAATTGTCATTTGAAATTAAAAATACAACACCATTTATATTAGCACCAGGAAGGAAGGAAAGAAGGAAGGAAGGAAGGAAGGAAGGAAGGAAGGAAGGAAGGAAGGAAGGAAGGAAGGAAGGAAGGAAAGAAAGGAGGGAAGGAGGGAGAAAGGAAGGGAAGGAGGGAGGGAGGGAGAAAGGAAGGGAAGGAGATGGACAGATTGAATTAGCTATAAACCTAACAAAGATTTTATGGAATATATACAAAGAAACAGCAAACCTCTTATGAAAGAAATCAAAGACAATCTAAATAAATGGAGAGATGTTCCATATTTATGGACAAGAAAACAACATTATTGAGATGGCAATTCTTCAAACTTAATCTAGAGATTCAACACAATTTCAATTCAAAACCTAGCAATTTATTTTGTGGATATCACAAACTGATTCTTAAGTTTATATGGCTAGACAAAAGACCCAGAATAACCAACACAGTATCGGTCAGAGGACTGATACTATCTGACTTGAAGACATACCATAAAAGTACAGTAATCAAGACACTGTGGTACTAGTAAAAGAAAAGACAAATAGATTAATAGAACAGAACAGAGAGGCCAGAAATAGACTCACACATATTCAAGTGATCTTTAACAAAGAAGCAAAAGTAATTTAATTAAGAAAGAATAACCTTTTCAATAAATGATCTTGGAAAACTGAATAACCATATGCAAAAACATGAATTTAGACACAGATCTTACACCTTTTGCAAAAAATTAACTCAAGATGGATCATAGCCCTAATTGTAAAATGTCAAATTATAAAACTTACAGCAGATAACATAGGAGAAAATCTAGGTGTTCTTGTGTTTGGTGATGAGTTTTAGATATAATACCAAAGGCACAATCCATGAAAGAAAAGTTCAAGTTGTACTCCATTAAAATTTAAAACTTCTGCTCTGTGAAGAACATTGTTAAAAGAATAAAGGATAAGCCATGGACTCGGAGAGAATATTTGCAAATGACAGATCTAATAAAGGACTTGTATCCAAACTCTTAAACTCTTAAAACTAAGAAATAAGGAAAAGTACAACCCAATTAAAAAATGGGCAAATGATATGAACAGGCACTTCAGCAAAGAAGATATACAGATGGCAAATAAGCATATGAAACAAGATGATCAACATCAATGAGAAGCCACCACACATCTATAAGAATGGCTAAAATCCAAATGCGGACTACAACAAGTGCTAACAAGGATGTGGAGCAACAGGAACTCTCATACACTGCTGGTGGGAATGAAAAATGGTACAACCACTTTGGAAGACAGCTGGTAGTTTCTTACAAAGCTAAAGATAGTCTTACTATCTGATCCAGCAACTGTGCTCCTTGGTATTTGCTCAAATAAGTTAAAAGCAATGTCTACATAAAAATCTACACATAAGTATTTATAGCCACTTTATTTATAATTGCCAAAACTTGGAAGCAATCAAGTTGTTCTTCAGTAGGAGGATAAATAAACCAGACAAATAAATAATGGATAAAATGGATAAATAAATAATGAGTAAAACATACAACAGAATATTATTCAGCACTAAAAACAAATGAACTATCAAGGCACAAAAAGACATGGAGAAACCTTACATGCATACTGTTAAGTGAAAAAAGCCAGTCTGAAAAGGCTACATACTGTTTGATTCCAACTATATGACATTCTGAAAAAGGCAAAGACAGTAAAAAAATTAGTGGTTTCCAGGGAGTTGGGGGAAGAGAGAGGGATAAACAAGTGAAATACAGAGGACTTTTAGTAATGATACTGCAATGGAAGTTATGGACATTATACATTTGTCAAAACCATAGAAGTGTACTACACAAAAAGTAAACACAAATATGAACTATGGATTTTAGTGAATATTTATGTATCAAGATTTATTCATAGAGTACAACAAATGTACCATGCTAATGCAAGATAATAATAGGGGAAACTATGTGGAGGGTTTGGGTAGGGGATGGTATATAAGAAGTCTTTGTAACTGTCTACTCAATTTTTCTGTAAACCTAAAACTGCTCTAGAAAATGGTCTATTGATTTTTTTTTTAATTTTGTACTGAGTAAAGATGGTATTTTGTCATTTTAAATCAGTACCCAGCAGAGTGTCTGGCACAAAGAGGTGTATCAGTGTCAGATAAATTAAAGGAATAAGGCATAAAGGCATGCAAACTCTGAAAACATGCAGTGTGTGTGTACATGCACAAACACACACATTTGGTGGAGGGAGAGACACAACTTCAAGAAGATTTTACAAAAGAGATATTCAAAAGATGGGCAAAAAGTACAAGAGATCTTTCCTGGGTAGATGAGGGTGAGGGGTATATATAGAGAGAACAATTGAACAAAAGCACAGAAACAAGGAGCGGGTATGTGTTTTGGTAACTCAAGAGGGTAAAGTCTGGGGACTTTTTGTTTGGATTTCCTCCTAAAGCCAGAATTGTTATTTTAGACACTACAATTAAATAGCTTTATCAACAGTTTACAAAATTTATTCTTAAATTTTGTATACTTGTACTCTGTTCCAGCATGAATGTTATGATACTTGTTTCTATGATATTTATTAAAAAAAAAAAAATTCAAACTTCGCAATGGCTTTGGCCAAAAGACATTAAGGTTCTGATTTGAAGATCACAGGTTTGAAACTTGAGGAGCATGCTGACCAAATTAGCTTGGCTCTATTCCTTAACAAAGACTATGTCTAATACAAGAAAAACCAGAAAGGTATATGTACAAATTAAAATAAATCTAACCGCAACATTAGAAATTTTTTTTCCAGATGGTGAGTTAAAAATGTCATATTCTCCTCTGAAGGACCATAAACTATTACTATATATAATACATATTCGTATATTGAAGTTTTTTCTTGCGTACCTATTAAAGACATGAATATGACATGAAAATGATAATCTCTACTAAGAATCATTAACACTATATCCCCCGAAATTTTTATTTTAACACCAAAGTCCTAGAAAGTTAGAAAATGTAACTCTAAGTACTGAATTTACTAATTTTCTTACCATCTTTAAGAAAAACTGATTGGGGCGGAGGGGAGTGTGAAAAGGTGATCGCTGAAACCCTAAGAATAACTTCTCATAAAGCAAGCATTTGGAGAAACAACTTTGTATTGCCAAAGTAAACATGTGATTAAATATTGCTAAGGAAGAAAATTTCAAACATAGTAAGGACGATTTTTTGGATCTCTGGTCAGGAAAATAAGTCTCAACCTTCCACTCAAGTCATGGACTACCCTCTATATTTTCTCACCATTTCACATTCACCAATATTAAAGGGAAATTTTTCAGAATGGAGATTTCCATGTTGAAGCTCAATTTAATAACATTACACAACTGCTACCAGAAGCACAAGTACAATAGTAATATGAGTAGCTGAGCTCCTAGGACAAATAAAAAGATCAGAGACCAACAATAACTTCCTATCCAGCAAGTGATTTATAAGGTCTTCAGGTATTAGTCTCAACACATTATCTCTTGAGCATCTTTTTTTAAAGCTAGTATTCCATATTTTACTTTTACATTGATCAAAAAGTTATAATCACAAAGTAAAACAAGGTTGGACCAGTTTCCACCAATCACAGTGGCAAACATAAAGAAAATGATAATACTGTGCTCTGGGGAGTTCAGGAAGTGTGCCTTCTTGTACACTATTGGAGAGATATATATTGATATAATCTATCATTTGAAGAAAGATTTAACTGTCACAAAAATAAAAGAGATATAAAAATATTCCACATCCTTTGTGCATGTCCACTTCTGGCAACACATTATAAGCCCTACATGAGTCCTGGAAGTGAGAAGTTACTGATCTCAGCCTTTAGGGCAGTGAAAAAGAACCTAATGTGGCCACAGCTCCAGAGTGTCACCTTCGTCTGGGAACAGCCTGGTCCTTTGACCACTGTGTGCCTTGTTATAAAAAAAGGTTCAGAAGCATAGTGACTGACATCTTCATATTGAAAATGTATTACTTATGCAATAAAAATTATATACACACACACAAAAAAAAAAAAAAAAACCCTTTAAACATAACGATAAAAAGAATTTACTATGAACCAAGAACTGAGCTTTATAATTTAATGCCTGCAACAACCTTATGGTAGATTGCTACTATTTATTATGCCCGTTTTCCAGGTAAAAAAAAACTAAGATACAAGTCAACCAGCTCTAGGGATAGAAATTCAGATTTGTCTATATGTCGCAATTTTTAAAACTTCATATTTTCCTGATGCCTCAACATCCCCACAAACACAGGCTATGAATATCCGGCCCAGGCACACCGGTATGATTACATTGGTCCCAACCACAAGTTCTTCCTCTTGGCCTCTCCTGACTGTGACCTGGTGACATTCAAACACACATATGATCCACTCATACCTTTAGCTTGTGTACTCTACCCTGGCCCCTCCCACATGTCCCTCTGTATATTGTGCTGTACCCCACTCTTCCAGAACCTATAAATGTAATACACCTTCTTCACTCTCATAGGCTTCTCTGTGGTGTTACTTTATACCAAAGCACAACTAATTATCAAAGAATACCTATTTTTAAGTAACATAATTATTCTGCACAACCCAGTCTGACTATTAAAGCCCTTTACCTTCATCACTGCTCTATGGAAAATATTTGCAATAAATAGTTGGAAAGAAAGTTACCAAAGGGTTGAGAGATCGACATCAAATGAGTGGAATCTGCAAAACTCTTCACTGTGGAAGAGAGGGATGTAGGTTTGTTTCGTATGTACTTGACCATGTTTCTGATTTTTCTGGAATGAATTACATTTGCTTTTATAATAAAAAAAAAAGTTACTTTATGAAATTTAAACTTTAATCAAAAGCAAAGCAATAGTTAAAAATAGGAGGAGCCAATGAAGCAAGGACTTTACTTACCTGGAAATAAAAAGGATAAGATAGGGCATGAAACAGAGAGAGAAAAAACATTAATTCCACCCTATAAAAACAAGGATTATGCTATCAGCATCCAAATAAAAATTCCATATAGCTCCAGTTCAGTTCCAAATGTAACTAGTAAACAGTAGGCCTGTGCACAAGAAGCAAAAATCTTAATTAGCACTGAGAAAACTTCCACAAGCAGATACCAAGACATTTTAGAGAGTAGAGTTCTATGACTATGTGAATAAGAAACACTCATAAGATCAAATGTACAATAAATGATTGTATAATTTTTATACAAGATGTCCAAGAGAACAACTGCTTTCTGCTTTTCCTTTAATTGTTTCTTTCCTCTCTTGATTTTTTTTTTTGCTTCACTGGATTTTTCATTACAAAATACATGCTCATTTTAACATATCAAGTGAAAAGAAAATCTAATAATTTCCCCTCTCTCAAAATTCCATTACTTTAGGTAACCAAATTCATCACAACCTATACTAAACAAATATTATGACATTATTTTCTTTCTTTTTGTTTTCAAAATTGTATCATGCTATACTCACAATAAATAATGTACATCTTCCCACTTTACTATGTGTAACTCTATCTCAATGTTAAATTATCTCTATCATATTCAAGAGGAGAAAGTTTAATCAAAAGAATGTATTGTTTTTTTGCAAAAGAGAATTTCTGAGAACAGTCCCTTCCTTACTAGAATAACAGTAGAAATGCATATTATTAACATATACTAACACAGATATTACACACATATAGTAAACTCAGTATTATTGGTAGATGCTCAAAAGATTGTAGCTATGTGCCAGGCACCATGCTAAGTGTGCTTTCCATGGAGGATATCATTTAATTCTTTCAATAACCCTCTAAGATCTGTACCTCCATTTAAAAATGAGGCATAAGGAATGCAGTTAGTATTAATGTAATGGCTAGGTAGAGAGCCATAGGAGAGAAAGAGCAATTAGGGGGATCGTTTTATAAACTATGTAAATGTCTAATCAATGTACACTATACTTGAAACTAACAATAAAATTAAATCAAAAAAAATTTTTAAAAATAAAAATAAAAATAAGGAAATGTGTCTCCGAAAAGTTAATTTCACTTGCCCAAGACACACAGCTACTACAAGATCCGAACACTACATTATGCTATTTAGCAAAAAATGGTTGCAAGGTCAAACCTTCTAAAAGATAAAAATATTATTAGATATTATCATATATGCATACCCTTGCCAGATTTGACACATTTCTAATGTTGTAATGTATCTACATCTGCCTTAAATATAAATATTTTTTATGGTGTTTGTAGGTCGAAGTAACCTCAACACAGTTTTACAGGAGACCGTGTTGGCAAACACTGTCCAAATGCTAAGTATCCTTTTTTTCAGCAGCCAGAAACAAAGCACCAGCTGCACCAGATCCTAGATGAAGAGAGGCAGACATGAAAATGGAGAAAAGGTATAAACGTGTCCTCCTCCAAAAGAGTTCATTATCTGGTTAGTTAAGGAAGACAGAGTAAATAAATAATTCCAATAAAATGTGATAAATGCAATGATAGCCAAATGTAGATGAAGTGCTACAACATTCTAGAAGACAGAGTGACCGCCACTATCTGCAGAAGTCTAGGAAGGTTGTGTAGAAGAGGGGACATCTGAGCCTAAGTATATTGAAGGATTTGCAGGGATTTTCCAAGAAGAGAAAAATGAGAACCACACAAACTAGCAAGAGAAAGTTTGCACAAAGACATGGAAGAATGCAAAGGCACAGTCCATTTGGGAAAAGGCTGGAGAAATAAGTACAGCATGTCACAATGTCAGATTTTTCAGAAAAAACAAAGGGTAAAAATGGTAAGTTATGTTGGGACAACACGGTAAAAGATCTTCTGTGCAATCCTAACACGTCTGGATTTTACCCTATTTATAATGGGTAACCATAAAAGGTTTTTAAACAGAGGAACGACATCATATTTTTGTTTTGTAAAGATGAGTGTGGAGGCCAGCTGTCCATTGAAACTAAGAGATAATTTAGGCAACTATTAAAGTGGCTCATGTGAAAGATAAGCAGAACTAAAGCAGTGGCACAGAACTGGAAGGATGGTGGATTCAAAAGCCATGTGTTATAATTGAAAAAATTTTTTAATTTTTTAAACACCACACAAGCCACATGTGGGGTAGGATCTAAAGTATCTGTACCTCACTACACGAAAGGTGGAGACAGGTCTCATTAAAATGCAGATTTCTAACTTAAGCAATGATCTCAAACAGATAAGAGGCTTCTTCAGAAATTCATGTAAATGTGCATTAAGTATTTACTCAACCCTCCTGAAACTTCATCAATTTCTAGGCAAACATACAGCTTAAAATGAGCTCATTAGGGGGTTTGGCAAAACAGCTTGTGCTAGTTTTGACTGATGGCCTCACCACAGTTTGGATCTCAGGGCATGGAAAATATTTAAGCAGGTAGAAATCTTGCCAGTTAGGAAGACACTCTGTAGAAATGAAGTGATTTGACCAAGTGCATATACATTCTGAATAATAGATTGAACCTAAATTTCTCACCTCAGAGAGCAATTCATTACATTGATTCTTCATACACCTGGAGAACTTCAATCTGATTGGCTCCACACACTGAGAGATTCAATAAAAACTTGAGTGGACATCTACACCAATCTAAGCCATGTCACTTCATACTCAATAACAGCTTTATGATCCAATCAGACTTTGCAAAATGCATCACTGAACTTCAAGGAAATTTTAAATTAGTGTTTATGTACCCGCTCTGTTGGACCCATTAACCAGAAGAGCAGTTTCCTAGCTTACATAATGCTTTAATAAGATTAAAAATTGCCAAAACCTCAAAGAGATGCTCAATATCTATAAACTTTCAAGAAATCTAATTTAAAGTGTCCAATAATCACTGAAATATTATTGGTTATTAATTATTATATTTGGAAGATGCTAAATGAGTTCAATAGAAAAGATATCATACTGAAAAACAGAACATTTAAACAACATGTAAAAAAAAACACACCAATATGTTCACATAGCACTAAGCAATCTGAATCAAATAAATGACATAATAATACAATTTGATCCTTACAACTCAGAGATGGAAAAAGTAGGCATTGTCATTATTCCCATTTTGTAGATAAGGAAACTGAGTTGCTGAGTTGCAAAACAGTTCAGAATCACACTTATGAATGTCATTTTCACATATCCAACTCTGAGTTTCTATCCCTTCTACTAGGTATCAATGCTCCCGTTTTCTTACTTTTTCTTTTTTGCTGTTGAGAAAGATAAAACACAGCATTAAAATCAATTATTTGTTGTCAACATTTTATTGCATGGTACTGCAGATGAAACTCTTACACAAGAACCAGGCCTCCTCTGCATAGTACAGGTAATCCTGAAACTCCTGTCTGCACACCACTCACAAACAGGTAGACAATGAGATCACAAAGGGTATAGTTTCTCTCCACCTTCTATACCTATCATTAAAATAACTAGGTGACCTTTCTTGTCCCAGCAGTCTGCCTACTGAATGCTGGCAACACCTCCACAATAGTGACAGATAAACACTTTTAAAGACTGCTAATGTTTAGTTGAATGTTTAACCATTGTGGCTTTTTTAAACAGGATAGTTGCTGTTACAAATATGTACATTATGTACAAAATATAATTATAACCATTTTACATAACTATCATTTCAGAAGGATCACAAATAACAAGTAGAAAGGGAAAGTAAATTTTAAAAGCAATCCATTCTAAATGATGATCAAAGCAGAGGACAGAGTGACATGGAGCCAAGAGCCAAGACACACAGGCAGGCTCTAGAAGCTAGAAAAGATAAAGAAAAGAATTCTCTCCTAGACCCTCTAGAAGGACGAAATCCTGCCAACCCATTTTTGAACTTCTGACCTCCAGAACTGCAACATAACAAATGTGCATTGCTTTAAGCCAAAAAAAGAAAAAAGGATCTATTATACTTCAAATTTAACTTGGAATACAAATATTAAAATATAAGGTGATATATCTGCCAAAAAAAAAATCACACATGTAAGTCCTTTAAAGATAATATAGATGCAGATAATTTTTTCTATATATAATTGGATACTGCACATCTCTGGATCCATGAAAAATGAAAGTTTGAGTATCATTTTAGAACTAAATATTTAGTATACTGTATTATAATTCTGTAAAAATGTTTAACCCTATATAACACATCAGTTTCTATTATCCAAAATACAAGTTTTAAAGGATAATTTTAAAATTATACCAACTCAAGTGTACCATGTTGTAAATCTTTTAAGAAGAAAAAGATGTTGCTCTTTGTGCAAACTTAGAAACCAATCCAAATTTTACTTTACTTGGAACATCCATCCCCATATATAATGACATCAGGGTCTCTTTGGTTAAGCCTGCTAGCAGAGTTGATCACATACAAAAGGTATTTGAACCATAGCAAGTGTGGGCCCCAGGCCTAGCTGGTCCCAGGTCTAGCTGTGATCCAGGCTCAAGGCTAGGAATTGGACCCCGGATTTAAAATGTTACATTAGCGTACTAGGGTGCCTGCACCTAATATACGTAAACATAATTCAGTTTATTTTATCATGCATGTGTGGCCGAATACCACTACTGCACTCTGACATATGTGGAGCCCATGCAGTCCCCTGGGGAGCAGAAGAAGAGCAGAAGCAGAAGCGCACTCCTCACAATAGAAATGCGCTCCCAGCAATAAAGTTGGTGCCTGCCGTTTCATTTTCATGTCAGCTCCTCGTACGTTCTTCCAACTGGGTGTCTCACCACTGAAACCTTTCCTTCTCCATCGGCTCGGCCTGACATCAAGTAACATTGTGTTATTTTGTTTTTAACTTTATCATTCAGAGGGTTGAGTTAGCCACACACTTACTGGTACACGGCATATTATCATTATGTTCCTTATTCGTTTGTTCTTTTTTATCTCCATAACCTACTCCTATGCACTGAGCCCCACAGGCAGTCATTCTAATGTGCTTAATGAGTATTTTATGTAAGTGTTCTTACAAGACGTGTACTGTGCTATGCTTGTGAATTTTTAATTTGCATAAACAGTAAATATACTCCACACTCACATTTTTCACAAAGCACTATATTTTTAAGATCCATTTGTGTTGCCTTTATATACTCTGCTGCTTCTAACCGCAGACAACTCCATAATGTGCACCCACCATTCTACCTCTCCCTCTCCCAGCAATGGTCACCCAGTACCTCCCACTCCCCTACACCACCAATAACATTCTCTTGGGTACCTATGAGGCACATTCCAGTGTCCATCTGTAGGAATTAAGTTGTTGGGTCACAGAGGAAATAACTAGTTAATTTGCTTAAATAATGCCAGATTGCTTTCCAAAGCAGCTGCCCCAGTCCATGCTCCCACCAGCAACACACAAGGTTTACCATTTATTCCTCCATTTGGCTTTGCCACTTATTAGCTCCATAAAGACTATGAACAAGTTCACCTCTGAATCTTGTTTTTCTTTTCACTATGAGACTATTTACTCCAATCACCTGATATATTATTGTAACACACAAATTTTTAAAAATAACATGAGTACTTTTAAGAATATAGTTAACAAATATAAGCAATTATCGTTGTACTTTTTGTTCTTACAATAATTTCTAATTTTCCTCCACCCCACTCCTACCCATACCCAGCCAAATGAGAGGAGGTAAGTGAATAAACTTAAAACTTGGAAAATGAAACTTTCTCCTGGATACCTAAACATTGAGGGAAATTGAAACAGCATGAGGCAAATAATTTTTCTTCTTTATTTATTCATCTATGCATTTATTTAATCGAATATTTTGTTAAGGACTATGTCCCTGGCACTCTACTAGTATTAAAATATAAAAATGTATACAACAAATATGCACACAGTACATTAGCAAATTTTCCATCTATGCCTTAAATTCTGTAAGTAAATTTTATTCCTAAACATAATACTTCAAAGATGGTAGCTTCTGATATCACAGAATATCAGCTCCTATGTATTGAGCACCTACTATAATAACAAGTCCAGTATATTTCCTCAAACACTTAGAACAATCCTGCAAGGTGGATGTTAATATTCTAGTTCCTCATATGAGGAAACAGACACGGTTAAGTTATTCGCCCAATGGAGCAATTAAATGGTAGGGCCAGAAAACCCAAGTATATTGTTCTAAAGTCCAGGCTTCCTCTTTCCACTCACCTCATTTTCTCTTAAAAGATATTAGTTCTGTTTTTGGTGAATGTTCAGTTACCAGTCCAAACTCACTAAGATGTCCTCTAAAAACTAATAAACTAATATCTCTTAAATAAGTGACTGTAAATGAGCACTTATTTAAGGGTAATAGAAATGTTATTAAATTAGATTGCGGTGATGGTTTTCCATCTCTGTAAACCATACCAAAATTTATTGAATTGTACACTTTGAGTGGGTGAATTTTATGCATATTAATCTGTTTAGAAACTTTACAGTTTTCTCTTTGTAACTATACTTTATTTTACACATTAATAAAGTCTTACTTAACATCAATGTTTTTTCACAATATCCACTTTTCAGCCATAGTTAAAATCATTTTTCAGAAGTTCTCAGATTAAGTCCATGCCAAAGAAATAATTCCCCCTGGACTTTCTCTTTCCTCCCATTTTAATCTGAGATCATTCACTCTCTAGAGATGTGAGGTAAAATATGAATGGTTTCTTAAACAGTTGCACATACACTACCTTTTGACTCTAAAACCCTACTCATAGGTATTTAATGCTCCCACCAAAAAAAGGAGGGCTATTATGCGTCAACAAAAAGATGAATACCCAAATCTTGATGGCAGTTTTATTCATAATAGCCAAAGGCTGAAAACAATTCAAATGTCTGATGAATAGATGAGCAATCTGCAGTATAGTCATACAGTAAAATACTGCTCTGCAATAAAAGGGAATAATTTAGTAATACCTACAACAGGATAAATATCAAAAGCATTATGCTAGAAGAAGCCAAGCACAAAAGAAAAATACAGGCAAAACTAATCTATGCTGAAAGAAACCAGAACAGTGGTTGCCTGATTGATAGGTTGGAGGGACCTGGGAAAGAACCCAAGTGAACTTACGATAAACATTCTGTTGTGATGGGTACAACATTTGTAAAACTGGTAGAATTGTACACTTAAATTTGGAGAATTTTATTGTTTATAAATTATATCTCAATAATGTGTTTAATACACATGCACACACACCGACACATACATAAGGGGAAGAAAACTCTAGTATGCTTAACCTGACCTCCATAGAAACAGAGTCTCAAAAATCCTGTCCACCATTTTAACATCTCATGAGCCAATTACAGACCTTAGTTCTCTCATTTCTAATCCAGATATCTACTTGGTATTTATTTTTCTCAGTGGAAAAAGAGAGAGTTGAATTGACCCTTCTCAGAAGTATTGAATTCTTTTCTTTACTTAAAAGTTTATTTAAACAGCCTGTTAGACTATGACATTCTGGAGAGTAAAAACTAATTCTTATTCATCTGCGCCTCCCCATGTGTTCTTGTCATCTGGTAAGTGCCAACTACATTTCAGATAAATAAATTATTGATCTGACTAAAAAATTTCAGTGCATTTCACTGAGTGTAAGTGGTATGCTGGAACTAGCTAATACCAGCTTTCCAGAAAGCCAATTCTGTGTTTCTCTTACCAATTCCATATTAGCCTCTCACTGGCAGCTTTAAATCAGCCATCACGCAAGTATTTTGTGATACTGTAATTTATAATAAGAAATACATATTTGGTTTTTAACCCAGTTCCTGACACAGAGCTTCTAAAGCTCTTGGAATTTCCCAAGTGATGAGAGCAAGTAAAAGTGTCTTGTTTTGTTAATGAGATGACTTGTGGACCCTGCACCCCTTAAGAATAGGGGCTGGTTACCAGGAGAACCAAACACGTGATTAGAGAGCTTGAACTTTCAGACCCACCCCCCTAATCTCTAGGGACAAGAAAGGGACCAGAAGTTGAATCAATCACCAGAGGCCAATGACTTAATCAAACCTATGTAACAAAGCCTCCATAAAAACCCAAAAGGACTAGGTTTGGAGAGGTTTCAGGTTGGTGAACATGTGTGGATTTATGGACAGTGGCATACTTAGAGAGAGCATGTAAGCTCTGAGCCCCTTACCCCATACTTTGCCTTATGTATCTCTTCTGTCTTGCTGTTCCTGAGTTATATCCTTTTTAATAAACCAGTAAGATAATAAGTAAAATGTTCCTCTGAATTCCATGAGCCACTCTAGCAAATTAATTGAATCCAAGAAGATGGTAACTGGAACCTCCAATCTACAGCCAGTTGGTCAAAAGCAGAGGTGATAACCTGGGATTGTGACTGGCATCTGAAGTCGGGGGAGGAGAGCCTCTGGCCAGTTTTGTGAGACCAAGGCCTTAACCTGCGGGATCTGTGCTATCTGTGGATAGTGTCAGAACTGAGTTGAATGGTAGGACACCTACCTGGTGTGGGAGCATTGCTTGTTGGTGTAGAGGAAACTGTCCTCCCCACCCCCACCCCGCAACACACACACAAACATTGGAATTGGTGACCAGAATTCTTATATTTATACCACAGAAATGAACAAATGCTATTAATTAGGACTTTTGGAGGGGGGGAGAGCCAGTTTACTAGCATACCACTGATCATATCTCAAATTTGAAAAAGGAAGAAAACATAAAGGACCCACAAAGGCCAAACAGCTATCCCAATTGCTCTCTACCTACTATATGAAGTGTCCCAGTTCTTTTATACTCCACTCAAATTCTTTGTTTTTGTTGAGTGTTCAGTTACCAGTCCAAACTCACTAAGATGTCCTCTAAAAACTAATAAATTTCTTATGCTCTAAAATATCATCAACTGCAAACAATACAATTTCTTTAAAAATCAGCTTTTCAGAGAAAAATAAATCATTTAAAATAAATGACATAAAATAATCTTAAAAGTTCCTAACATTTGGGAAATTATCCTAATATCAGGAATGCCAAAATATAAAGAAAAGAAAAATGCTTCTGAGAAACAAGAAAATCTATCACTTTATTACAAATAACATATAATCCTCTCTCAGCATTTAAAAATTTTTTAAGTCATGCACTACTTTAGCTTGAATAAACCTTAGAAATCATTTATTCCAACTTTTCCTTTTTTCAGTGGAGAAACCGAAGCCCAAGATTCTGAAGTTACAGAGCTAGTTAGAGAATGAGGACTCCATTCCTGGCCTTCTGATTTCATCATCATGGCTCTCTCCATTACTCAGGCAGAGAGGCATTCAAATCCAGTTTTCACCTTTACCAACCTACAACTGGCATAGTGCTCCTGAAGCTCGGTTTTGCATATATAAAATGGAGTGGGGGTAATAATGACTACCCTACAGTTTGTTTTGAAGTATACAGCAACTACCACGAGAGGCACAACCAACCATAGTTATTATTAAAAATGCCTGTGTCTTCCCTATCAAACTGGATTATAAACTTTTTTATGTATAAGGATGTTTATTTGCAGCATTGTCTCTAAGGGCCACAAACTAAAACCAACGTAAATGTTAATTAACAAGAAAATTAATAAAGAAATTATGATCTATCCACACTGTGTATGTTTTCATTCTGTGGCATTTTTCAGTACAGAAATTAGAAAATATAAATGTCTCTACTTCTTGAAGCCCCTCTTCTTAAATTCTCAGATGCCTTTGTCTACATTTTCCCTTTTGATTACACAGTAAAGCCCAAACTAAATTTGAGACACATGATTAAAGGATATCAAAGTTCTAGGTATGAAAAAATGTCTGGTGCTGGCTCTCTGAGTCTTGTACTATATAAATTCTGTGTAACTTGGACTGTGAACATCTTGAGAATAAAAATCCAGACCCCGTGTACCTGAGAGAGCCTTTCACTGATAGGTGCTCAAAAGTTCTTGTTGTTCAAATAGTTTAAGCAGCTCTTAAATCTAAAAACCAGGTCCTTCTCACCATTTATTCCATCATTCATTCAACAAACATTGAAGGCCTACCGTGTGTCAAGCCCTATGTTTGATGCTGAGCAAAGTTGCAGTCACAGAGCGGTTTTTTGCCAGGTTCCACATAAAATGCCATGACATGGAAAAAAAGAGGAAAGAGAGAAGTTCCATACTTGTACGGCAGGTCCCTGGCATCAAACCCTGGCATTACCCAGAGAAGGTGCACAGTAAAGAAATGTAGTTTGATGCTGGAGGGACAAAACAGCTACTAATGAATCAGCATAGTTATCTTGAAAACATTTTGGGAAACAGCCTTTCCAATTCAGTGACACACAGTTCTTTATTCTACTAACTTATGGCATTTAAATTAATTTCCATTCTACCTCTTTTCTCTATCAGGCCAGGTCCAAAACTTCATGCCCTATATGGAAAACATGTATGTTAGGTCCAATTTTTCATTATTTCCCTTTCTTTAATAGTACCTGAAAATGGCAGTAACTAAGCACCATCTGATAAAACAAATACCAAAATAATTCCTTTCATATTTTAAAGCTCTAACTCCAAACATTAGTTCACTTCATCTGTCTATTAATATACATTATCAAGTACTAAAGACAGTTTTTTTCTGAGAAAAATACTACCATATACTCAGATCTGAAAACATGTAACTTTCATGTGACTATTTTCTTCTTGCCCAACACATTTACTTATTAATCCATACAGGACCTTCCAAAGAGATGAAATTCAGGAATAATTTCTATAAAACATAAAGGAACTGGTTCTATTTGGGTGCCGTTGATCTTACTCCCATAGTCAACCAGAAACCTGAGTGGTTCTTAGAAAAATCTATGTCCTTTTGAACAGGCAGATCCATTGGAAGATATAGTCTTCCCACTTTCAAACACACTAGGACAAGTGTCCAGGGTGTATTTCAACCATAACTATAGATTTTGAAGATGTTACCACATCTTTTAGGGTCTAGTCAGGTAAAACAGCGGTCTCCAACTTTTCTGGCACCATGAACCAGTGCTCCTATGAGAATCTAATGCCTAATCATCTGAGGTGGAGCTGAGGCACTGATGCTAGCACTGGGGAACAACAGCTGCAAATACAGAGGAAGCTTCACTCACTTGCCCGCTGTTCACCTGCTCTGTGACCCATTTCACAGACTGGGGTTTGGGGACCCCTGAGATAAAAGATATTCAAACAGATACTGCACTTAACTTTAGTAGAACTTTCAATCTATAACCACATTTGGGCTTCTAGTGCTGAAAAAAAATCTCTAAAAACTAGACAATATCAAAATAACTTTAAAATTATATCATGAATAGAAGGCAATTTTAAAAATTTAAGCTGTTTTTATATGTTGACAGGGGATGAAAATGAAAAAGCAATAAGCCTATTGTTCCAGGTACCTTCAGCATTAACCCACCATCTCACTGGCATTTTCATTTGCAAAATCCAAGAGAAGAGTAATGTGCACAAGAGCCCAGTCAATATACAGGAAAAGGTTACTTCAGATCTGATTAGATCATTACTAACCTTGATCTTTTCAGAAGGGCAGACTTTACTAAGTTTAGAGACACTGCAGCAAAGCTAAACATTCCAATTGAAATTCATTAATTCAGAATTCTTCTTGTATAAAAGTATGAAATAGTTGGTCTCATCAATTTCGAGTACTCAGTTTATTTTTACAAAAAGTAAAAATGCCACTTACATAGGCTTGAATTTCACATGATCTCCAATTTGGATTATAGTGATTTACTATAATTACGGTAACACATTCTACAAGAAAATTCAAGCATTTTGTACATGAAAATGGATAATTTTTAAATAAAGAAGTTACTGATTAAAAATCAACCTAGGAACAACCATTGAAAGTCCAGAACAATTATATTCTTTTCAATTACCAAAATATTACACTAGAATTGAGCATACTCACTTGCTCTATAAACCCGTTAACACTGTAAAAGGGAAAAAAATTTAAATACTGAATAAAGGGAAAATACAGTCCTCAATTAACCACCACCACAAAAATGCAAACAAATTCAATGTTTCCTAGGATTCCAAAACACACCACTGGTCTTTCTATTGTCTTAAGGACATTGAGCCACATTCTCTATTATGGGCCTAACACATTGCTGTGCAGATAACGAAACAGACATTTATTTACGCTTTAACAAAAAGAACACTGAGAACCATCATAAATCGTTCATCATAAATCACCATCAAACTACAGTCCAAATTCACAACTCACTTATTCACCCTCCACTAATTTGAGAACTAAGAGAAACTGGCCCTCTATTTCAGTTTTTGTTTCAGAGCTGGGGTTTTAATTTTACATTCACTTTCAATATTGAAATTTTGCTTCCTTAAAGAGTCACTCATTTGAGCTCAGGTCAGCAGATTATAAGGATGCCTGAACTGCTAAGGCAGCAATGCATGTTAACTCAAGAGATTGTGTCCCTGTAGTGTTCCTACCAGAGCCTATCTGTGATGTCCTACCCTCTTGGAATAAGGTCTGGTATAACCCGAGGAAATGATTCCTGAACCCTTCTTTTAAAGAGAAAGTGTCCTCTTCTTAAATTAGACAAGCCACACTCATTCTCAAACAAGAAAAATTAAAACTCAGAATCAAGGTGGCAGTAAAAAACCACCGATTGACTTTGCCAAGATTGAAGAGTCTTGAAGACTTCCCTTTGATTTTCCAGAGGATTTTCAGAGACAACAACTAAGAGAAAAACACGATCCAGGGTAGGAGATTTGTGTTTGGGGCAATTCTACATAACTTGAAACTAGGTAAACTACTGCTTTCAAGGCTACTCAAACATGCATCATTTTTTGAAAAGTGGTATTTCTTTTTTCTAAAATAGATAACGCAAGACATATAATTTCTTAAAAAGTCCCAAAAGGTATGCGAAAGTAAGCCTTCCTCCCACTGGCTCCCCAGCTCCCTTGCCAAGGACCACTAGAGTTTCTCGGGTCCCCTTCCATAGACATTCTATGCATTTGCAAACATAAGTGAGTGTTTTAAACCAATTATCCTATATTATACATACAGTGGCAGCTGCAAAATTGCTACTAAACGCCTCTGGGCTTAAAGGTGGCGATCTGCTAGGGGATGTGAGATAGGAGGAAGGAGATTTATCCTAAAGCTGCGTTTTTACACATCGTGCACCGGGCTTTTACTTCGTGTGTGTTTTATTTGCCTGCCGATGGAAGGCTCTTTAAGATCGGGGAGAAGGTAAACCCCACAGCAAGCCACCCACCCCTTGGCACTGCCACTATATTTGCACTGGTCTTTACTTTTTTTTATGTGCCAATGTTTATATTTTGTATTTTTCACTGGGTTAAATGTAGTATCTCGAATCACCTTCCAAAAAAAAAAAAGCCTAACTCAAGGTAACTTTCAGAACCAGGTGATTTTCTTCCACCCCGCCAAGGAGCAGTCTACTTCGGTCGTGTCCTTAGGAAGGGTTCAGCCTGGCACGGAGTTAGTTGGAGGGGCGAGCTGAACACAGAAGCCCAAAGACGGGAGAAAGGTGAGGGCGTCCGGAGCCCTGGGCCGCGCTTTTCTTCTTCCACACAAATGTTTCCAAAGAGATCCCCAATGCCTTGGGCCCTCCTTCCTTACTCGCCATGGGATGCTCCAGCTCTGCGCTGATTACGAGTTCGCGCCTCTACTCCCGGCCGCAACTTCAGTCCCGGGCCCTGGGGCGCAGCGGGACCCACACGACCCGCAGGGATCAGGACCCCTCCGCTCGCCTTTCCCGCGCCGCTCCGCACCCCCAGGACAGGACTCCAGGCAGCGCCCCTGCGAGTCCTTGGCTCCCGCGACACCTCCCCCGTCCGCCCCGGCCTCCAGCGCTCCCCGATTCCCCGCGCGCCCCTGTCGGACAGGAAGCCACAGGTAGGGGGGCCGCGCGGCGCTCACCTGCGCAGGAGGAGGGGAGCTCTCAGCGCCGGCTGCAGAGGAGGTGGAGGAGGCCATGTTGTGGGGCCGCTGCTGCGCTATCCAGGAACTTCGCTCTCCCCTCCCCGCCCCGCGCCTCCTGCCCCCAAATGTGGGACTCCTCGGGAAAAAAGTTCGGCTGTGGCTCAGGAACGCCAAGCGCAGCTCCGCAGCACCCGCCCCGCGCGGCGTCTCCTCCCGCTGCTGTCGCCGCAGCGCCTGCCAGGTGCCCTCCCGGGCGGGTGTGAGGGGGGCGGGCCCGGCTCAGGTAGAGGCGCGGCTGCCCGCCGAGTCCGCTCCCAGCCGGCTGCCCCGGCCCCACGAGCATGCCCAGTCGGCCGCCGTTTGGGGGTCCGAGCAGTGGCGGGGCGAAGGGGCGGAGGCTAAGGGGTGGGTGGCCTTACCTGGGGAGGAATGGGGCGGAGGTAGCTCCAGGAAGGGAAGGAGTGCAAGCGCTGTATCCTGCGGGCTGCTGAAGAGTTCCATTAACCATATAAATAATAATAAACTCTAATTATGTGATTACTTAAGGCTTATTCAAGCTTAAGTGAAAAAATCATTATTAGGCAATTTTGCTTTTCTTTTTATTAATCTATGGGATACAATCCATGCAGAAGTCGTGTTTGCCAGGCACACAGCCTCGAAACCGTGTTCATAGCATTTCGTTCCACACCACCTATGTCCCAGCAGCACCTACGTTGCCTCAGCTACCTGTCCAATTAAAAAATAAAACTCAGGAGCCATCTGGGGTGTGAGGTAGGCACTGAGCCTGATCCAGTAAGAAAATAGGGGACAGGACCTCTGAGTGTCCTTGAAAGCTCAAGTGACAAGGCTTTGCAGAACTCTGTCCTGAACAAGGCTGAGGGACTGATTGTTGGATTCAGGCTGCTGCCCCCACACAGACTTCACTATTCAAATCCATTGGGGAGAAAAGCAACTGGCCCTCACATACCATCTCCCAAAGGGAAATCCTCTCACTGGAATCATGGGAGATGCATTTAGTCCATGCACAGAGTAGAGTCAGGGCATTAAATGACAGTGAATTCCATTCACTTTCTTTTATTGCTTCCACTTACAAAAAGAAGAAAGTATTCTCAAACACTCACTAAACCCCCTTTTTCTCAAAGAGTAGGCTCCAGGCTCAAAGCCTTAGGTAAGCACTGGGATCTAATAAGAATTTATAGCATTGTTAAGTTTTCATTGTTAGGCTTCACTGTTTATTGTTACTGTTATTTAAATGAAAGCACATTTTCTATTTATGATAGGGATCCAGTTTCCTTTTTAAGCAAGAATATGTAAGCTTTTTTTTTTTTAATTACATAAAGATAGTAATAGTTCAGATGGGACTAAGATAAAGCAAAAATTCTAGAAGTAGGTAGAGAATGTCTGAAATATGGAAAATTGACAACAATGTTTTCCTCAACTAGTGACAGCCAAAGGCAGAATAACTCTTTAACCAGAGAGCAGTGAATTAACCATGCCTCCAATTTAACACCTAGCTCACTTCCTCCATAACACACATAAAGCTGAAATAACATTTTTTGGACATCAGCTCTGTGTTGGGCTCTGTGCTAAGCATTTTATAAATGAATATGATATCTCATTTGATCCTCACAAAATCCTTGAAAGTAAGTATCACAATATGGAAATTTATTCTCAGAAACTCTAATTTAGCTGTGGTCACAAACTAATAGCTTTATAATTTGGGCATTCTTAACTGGAGTTTAAAAAACCACTTCAGAATTTAGTAAGTCTACAAACTTAAAATTTTATGTTAAATTCTGTGTACTGTTTCATGGGGGAAAGGTGTATAGTTTTCATCAACTTTCAAAGAGACACACATCCCTAAAATGTTTAAGAGCCACTGTTATTATTATTTATGAGACAGTCCCATGCCTTGGATTATAAGGTACATAAGGGCAAATGCCCTGTCCTCTTATATCTCTACTGTGGCTAGCCTGGTACTTTAACCCCTCAGCCACTCAGAGGCATTGGTTGAGCTAAATCAAATGTGTGAAGCAGACAATACAGATTACAAGAATGAGTGGGATGTCTGGGAAGAGCATCACCTTAGTAAATTCTGACACTGATACAGGCTTAAGAACCATTTTAAACAAGTGGCAAGCAGCCAATCAAGTAGACAATGGTGGAGGAAAGAAGGTACAAAAGTGCTACAGGAAGTTAGCACAAGGAGCAGCACCTGAGAGACAGCCCAGAAAGACATGCTTCCTTGCAAAGCTATTCCAGTCCAGTCTGTTTATCTGGCTGGCTGTTTCTGAGAAACCCTTGTGTTCAGGTTAAAGACATCCTCCTCCAGAGACAGGCTGCAACACAACCAAAAAAGCTGACTACAAGTCAGAACTGGGAATATGGCAGCATCTCTCCTATCCTTCAAAACTAAAACTAAACCCAAAACCTTTCCGCATATCCCATGACTGCCTCTAATTTTGTCCTTCTCTCTGTCCCTCCTTTCACAGTTAAGTATCTTAAAAGGATAGTAGTCAACACAGTGCCCCCACTTTCTCACTTGCACTCTTTTATCCATAGCAAGTGGGCCTCTGCCCCTCCTCAGCTATTAAAACTGCACTTCTCAAATCACGGTTGACCTCCTATTTGCCACATCCATAAAGATTTTTCCAGTCCTTACCTCAGTTGATCTTCCAGGGTACTGAACATGGCCATCAGTTACCTTCTCTCCCCATAAGTACTTTTCTAGGATTTTGAACTGAGTTTTCCTTACTTCTCACACTGTGCACTGTCCCTCTGTGATCTCCATCACATCAAGGCTCTGGTTATCACATAATGACTCCCAAATCTAACTAAAACAATTTCCCTGAACCCCAACCCCATATTTCATGATGTCCAAATGGAACGACAAGCAACACAGACCTCGAAGCCAGGGGAGGAGGCTTAGAGGTCTTGGAGGAGAGGAGACTGTGCCCTGCCACCTTCCTAGTGCAATTGGATACTTAGTCCAAAATCGTCTTTAATATATCTCTAAATTATCCCTTCTTAACCATGCCCACTACACCCCCACTTTGACCTTCTAATTGCTACAATTTATTGAGCAATTACTATGTGCCAAACCATGTCAATGTGCATTTTCTCATCTCTCACTTGAATAATTACAATAGCCTCTTAATCCCCGGGCCACAGGCCCTGGACAGTTCCGTGGCCTATTAGGACCTGGGCCACACAGCAGGAGGTGAGCAGTGGGTGAGCAAGCAGAGTTTCATCTGCATTTGCAGCTGCTCCCCAGCACTGGCATCACCACCTTAGCTCCACCTTAGATCATCAAGCATTAGATTCTCATAGGAGCACTGGTCCCTGGTACCAAAAAGGTTGGGGACTGCTGATTTAGTATGTTTAATTATAGGATACTACCCCAGACTCTATAACGAGTGTTATGTAAGGTACAGTGTGGCCACCATATTAATGCTCTAAAAATTCAGAATTGTGAAACACATTTGCCTCCAAAGGTTTCAGATAAAAGATATAGACCTGTATAACCATTGCTTGTCCTTGTCTGTTTCCCCCTGAAATTGAAAGTTTCTTGAAGCTTCAACTGTATAATTTTCAGTCCAAATACCCAATATCTAATGCAATCTCTGGTACAGTAGAGGTTTGCTGAGTAGATTAAGGGCATATTTATGAACTTGGACTGAATTTCATAGGACTGACTCCCAAGGTCGAAATCCGACACCTCCTCTTCCTTCCCCCACAGCTATCCCTCCTCTGGGCTATACTATACTTTGCAGGCACATCACATTTCTCACTATGTAGTAATTGTTTGCATATCCATGTCTCCAATGAGAATGAGCAAGTTGAAAGCAAAGATGATGATGTAGTAATCTTTGTATTTCCGGGTTCACAGTCCCTAGCACAATGTCAGGCACATTATATATTGACTCAACATATTTTGTTGAATGATAGTAGAAGACAACAGAGGGGGAGAGAGGGAAGAAGGGAAAGTAAAAAAGAATGAAAGAGGTCTGGATGAAGATCATTTCATCTCTATTTAGAGTATTCTAATTCTACGTTCCAAACTCAGTCCCTTCACAATACATCATATTTGTGTATTGCCTTTAGTACTTATTATTTTTATTTAAATTAACTTACTCTTATCTAAACATCTGTTTTTATTTTTTCCCCATGGTCCCTAACTAGTATATTCACAACATTTAGCCCAGAGAAAGAAAGGAAGCCAACATTTGATCTTACACAATCTGTTTTCATGAACTCAAAGAATGTTAAGATCTGGAAAAGATTTTAAGATAACTGAGAGTGACCCTTGATTTTACAGATGAGAAAACAGACCTGGAGAGGGTTAGGGTGTACTTGCCCAAATCCCAAAGTAAAATCATGAATGCACTCCTAACTCCCCACTTTTTGTACCTCTCCTATAACACATCCCCTTCTTTTCCTCTCAGAAGAAATCACATTCCCAAATTTGTCTTAATTATTTCTTTTTGTTTTCAATTCTTGATACTTATTATTCCCATTTTTTTTCTCCCTGGTACTATTTTTAGTGAGTAAACAAGAGAAAGGAAAGAAAAGAGGGAAGGGAAAGGAAAGAAAGGAAGGGAGAGGGAAATGGGTAGGGGGAGAGAAAGAGAGAAAGGAGAGAGAGAGGGAAGGAGGGAGAAAGGGCCTAAATATTTATTTTTAGAAGAAACATTTATCTTACTATGTTCATGGAAAATCATATCCACTTGCACTAAGCAGATATGATGAAAACAAAATATTGTTAATTTCTTGTTTTAGTCTGTATTCTGCCTGAAGCCCCCTCTCTTTATTAAAAAGGAAACTTAGTAATTGTTAAGGGGGCATGAACACTGGTACTAGATGTAAACTTTCTCCTCAGTGTTAATAGGAGTGAAAAAGAACTGAAAAGGAATATCTTATTATATGATTCAAAATTATTTAATACACTGTCCTTAAGCAATCTAATGTTATCTCAAGAACTACCAGTAAGAGTAGGGTTGTATGAAATGTCCTCTTTCGCTCCGCTTCTGCATTGATATTTCTCCACAACTTCAATTAGACACTATTTCTTCCAGAGTAGTTTCTACTATAATTAGACTCTTAACTCATGATTATATTTAAACAGTAGGATTTTCCCACCTAACCATTAGCAAGAGAGGAAAGCTGATTTTGTTCATGGTGTCTATAAAATCTGCAATAAACACGGAAACAAGAGTTAATACAGAAAGTTTTTGCCTGTGAGAAAAATTTTTTTTAAGATCAGGAGATTATAGTTAGTGAATATGTGTTTATTTCATAAAATAAGCAAGTAATAGAAAAGCATTTCTCAAGTAAGAGAAATACGTATGTGGTAATCACTACCCAGGAGGACTGTGATTGTATATAGAAATATGTCCCTTAATTTGTAAATTTTATGAGGGAAAACAGCTCACCAAGCACAAAGCTGAACCAAAATGTTTTCTCTTGTGGCTTTTGGCCTTTCTTCCCATTTATGGTCTCAACTGGGTAGAATCTCATACTTCTAAATATACAATAAAGATGATAGCTTAGCAATATTTTTATCAAGGTCAACTGGAATGAGAGTATCATGTTTATTTGTTGAGTAAGTTTTGCAATTCTTTGTAGAATATGGTTAAATAACTTATTTTAGTATGTACTTCCACTACTTAATCTGTTAAATTTCTTAAACATTCAAAAGGAAATAGAGATTATTCTGATATCTGCTATGAAGTGAGAAACACTGACTGACTCGACATATTTGAGATAAGTAATTATTGATTTTTAAAAACTCAGTATCAAAGTAGTTTATAAAAATGGGATAATAAACTTCATAGTAAAGTTACAGAAAAGATCAGTATGGTGAAGTCTACTTTATCTCCACATTTTGATTATAATAAGTTTTCATCAGTTCTTCTTACTCACTTTAGTCTGGGATTTCAAAGACATAAAGTGATGATAATATGAATAATAGTAATATCAACCTCAAAAATACATATAAAAAGTTAACATAAAGCAAAACTAATTAGCAATAGGAAATAAATTGGTAACTTTCAGTCACATGTTAATAAGGAAAAATAGACTTTTTTTATTACCCTTCTCTAAACTTCCAGTGAAATGAACTGTGTTGATTCTAGTTGAGAGTGCTTATGAAAAGGAAAGAGAGACTTTGTTTTGTTCATTGGCATAGCATCTAAGACAAAGGAGGAAAGTGGTAAAAGGAAGTGATACCTTAAGACAAGATTTGGGAGAATAAAGAGGAACAGACTTTAAAACACTTTCTTCCTTCCCACATGCTCCTTTTAGTTCCCTCTTGCTTCCTTTAGTCTCCCCCATTCTGATTCTGCTTAACCAGAACCAGGCTCTCTTATGTTCTCATCTTTGTCCTGAGCAAAGGGAAAAAATAATCATGAAATTCTTTGACCTAGTCCATGCAAGCTTTGCTCCCACCTCCAGTGAAATTGCCTGTTTCAGTATTTGTGCTTTACAAAGCTGTTTCTAATGGTTTTATGTGTGAATACTGCACTTAGGAATTCTAATTTTATACCACTATGTGATATAGGACTTAACTTCAAATCTGAGTTTTTAAATTCAAATCAGGGAGAAAAGAAATTAATTAGATTCAATGAAAATAGAGACACACCAACACAACTCTCAAATACTACCCCCAAATGTGCCCTTAGAGAGTACCAAACATTTCTGGTCACAGGATATCCTATTACTACTAATCATTTTATTTTGCCACTCTCTTTCCCTTGTTCACTCGTTCAGTTACATTATACAGCTTGTTTAGATTCCACATTGAAAGTCTGGAGAGCCATATGAAATTCTTGTAGACACCCTTAGGATACTGATACACAGTAATTAGAGATCAATGACTTCATAAAAATCGATAACCAGAGAAATAATCTTCATAATCTTCAGCCTATTGCTGTTCCTTGTATTATCATTGCTTTCTCTTCTGAACACATACCTCTGGTGCTTGCACATGTAACTGAGCAAGTTTCTCTACTGCAAATGGGTGCCATACCTGAGCACTATTCACATCACTGTTATAGTAGAGTTGAATATTTATATTAAGTTTTTTGGCAGATGACAATTAAAGACCTAAGAAAATGAATATATTCTTTAACATGTTTTACAGATGGAGATAAAGTCTTGGAGAAGGAGAAGGTCTTCCTTTATTCACACAAAGATACACGTTCAGTCCTGCATATCTTCCCTAGAAGGAAACTTTAAACTCAAAGTCCCATGAAAGCAGGGATAATAACTGTCATGTTTACCACCGTATATCCCAGCACCTAGCACGGGACCTAGCACATATTTAATGCTAAATTAATATTTGTTGACTGCCTGCCTGAACTCTGTATTTTATTTATGACTCTTTCAATTTATTGATATATATCTTTTTTATTACTCATTGTCCATTACACTGAATTTATAAATATACAATGGACTACTTTAATAAAATTATTGATGAAAAGAATAGAAATATAGAGACACTACATAAATGTTACATGATATTATTGGCTGGTTTATGTGATAATGACATTTGAAATTTATTTCAAATGCCTTCTTTTATTAATCACTTCTTTATAGCTGGGGACTTCTCATTTGCAGAGCACTTGAAAAATATAGTACATGACATGCCATTAATATTTCCCTGGATGCACTGACTCCCAGGTGTACAGATATAATTCATCTCTCTTACATTCCTTCTCTTCTTCATTATAGTCTAGATCAGAGGTAAGCATACTTTTTCTAAAAATGGACAGAGAGTAAATATTAGGTTTTACAGGCCATACTCTTTCTGTTAACAACTACTCAACTTCGCTATTGTACTATGAAGGCAAGCATATCTAACCAATGGGCATGGTTATGATCCAATAAAACTTATTAACAGAAATAAGCAATGGACTGAATGAGCCATAGTTAACTGACTTGCCAACATTCTATCCTTCAGCTTTGTAAAATGTCACTTAGTATGTGCTGGGTATTCTGTTTTACTTCATTTAATCCTTCAAAACAAATCTCCAAGAAGGATATTATTTATCCACTTTCTAGGATGAGAAAATTAGGGTTTAGCAAGGTGGCTTGACCAGCTTCACCTAGCTATTGAGTCAAGTAGCCAGGTCTGACTGTGTGAGAATCCCTCCTTGTTCAAAGGCCATCCCTCATCTGGAATATTGCTATCTCATCCTAATTGATCTTGCTTTCCTCCCCCACCCCCCATAATTCCCTCTGCTCATAGCATCAATAATGTCCTTTTTAAAATGTAAATTAGATCACAGGACTTTCCTGCTCAAAACTCTTAGTGGCTTCTATTGCCTTTGGAGTAAAAACCAAACTTTTTATCCTGCCTGCAAAGCCTGGTGTGGCCTGGTGTCTCTCTGACCTCATCCTCTGCCCAATTACTCTTCTGCAGGTTCTAGCCACACCAACCCAGGTTCTGTTTCTGTGCCTACCCAGACCCTTCTGGCCTTATAGTCTCTTCACTGATGCTCCTTCTGCCTGGAGTATCTTCCCTGCTCTTCCTCCATGTACTTCTCAGCCACCTCCTCCTTGTCAGTTAGTTCTCAGCCCAAGGTCATTTTTCCCCAGAAAACTTCTCAGATCCTTTAATCTATTCGTTATCATCAACCTTTTTTTTCTCTGCATAGCTCTCATTACTACACACATTTTCTAGTCTACTATTCATTGCCTGTCTGCCCCACTAGAATGTAAGCTCTATAGAAGCATACATCTCTATCCCTCTTATTCACAGCTATATCATCAGAGTATTCGGTAGTGCTTGGCATACATTAAGGATTCAAGAAATATTTATAAATATCTGCTGAACAAATGTTTTGTAACAAAATTCCCATGCTCTTCATCACACTTTACTGCTTCCCAGGACTGGCTGAGATGATTTCTCATGAGACATATCATAGCAATTGGTTGGGGAAGCTTTTGGTTTGTGTTGTTCCATCCTCATCCCTTAACTTATAACCACAAAGACATAAGTAGATGAAAAGCAAATACACCAACTATGTGTGGCCAGTTAGTTCAATGACCAAAGATGATGCTACACTCCATTTAAAGATCATTACCCTTGAAAGTGACAGCTCCAACTTGATGTGGCTAAAATTCTATTGTTTAGATAAACACCCTTGCTGAAATGATTTAACTCTTAGAATGTCATTCTTCAAAGATTTCACTAAAATGAAAAAAATATAATTTAGAAGAGAAACAACTTTTTTCCACAGTGAGTTCAGGGGAAATCAACAGGATTTTCTCCATAATGATGCCCTGCTGTGGAAAAAGCGTGTTTCTTCTCTTAGTAGATTACAAATTCTTTAAGAGTAGAGACCATGTTTCTTTGCATTCCCATGATGTTAAACACACAGACATTTAATAAATGCTCAATGTCTTAAATGAAAAATAAAGGATGAGAGAAAACTGTGGAAGTGATTGATTTTAAGGCAGAAGAAAGGATTCTGAATTCTGAGCCTGTTAAAAGGAAGCAAGAAGCATTTTTTTCAATAGTAAAGAGTATGGTTGTAGTAAGAGGTTGGGATCTGATTTTTGAAGAGCTACTCTGAGGCTCTAGAAAATTACTTCAGCTTTTTTTTAGCGTCAGCTTCCTTATCCATTAAAAATGAAAAAAGGTTGAACTATTTGATCTTTAGGATCTCATGAAAAATGAAAAAAGGTCAAACCATGTGATCTTTAGGATGTCTTCCAATGCTAACATTCTATGATTTCACCAAGAATTAATCTAAGTAGCCGAAAAGATAAGCCTGAAATTCAGTTAAGTAAGCCACACTGATATATCCCATTAGTACAAGAAATATGGAAAATAAGAATAGCCAGAACTTTTGGAGATGCTGGGACCTGTATTCTTTCACTCACTTGTACATTGATTTATTCATTTGTTAAAAATGTGTATTTTTGAATTCTCACAGTTATTTTACCAGATGTAGTAAAATGATTGAATCCTAGACTATTTTTTAAATACCCAGAGTGGTGAGATCTCTAAACAGACAGGAGAGAGAGCAAGAGGCTTGAAGTATATACACCTGGTTCTAGTCCAGGCTCTGCCTCTGACTCTCTGGGTAAAAGCTGATTCTAGGCATGCATTTGAATAGAAGGCCTGGCTTCTCCTTCAGCAGGAACATGGCTTCTCTCACAGTGAGGGGATCCTGACCACAGTGCTCAGGAGGGAACATTCCAACCTTTGTGCTCCAAGGGATCTACCAAGTTCCCTTTGCCAGGATGCGATGGGTCAGCTGCAACCCTTAGCATCCTTCCTAGAAAGCAAACTTGGTGATATGCGGACATTGAGAACAGTCTGGTCAATGAGTGTCATCAATCACAAGACCATTTCTGATTAGACACTGTGCAGAAAACTTGAAATTCTCTAAAGTTTTAGAACTCACATATGAAAGAAAAGTGATTGTGGTTTTCCCAAAGTAGAGAACACCTTGAAATTTTACATAGAATAGTTAATAATTAGTATGAAGCCAAAATAAACTTTCTAAACAAATTTGAATCAACCTAGAAGAAAAACCAAATGACTTTCCATTTTTGATATAGAAAATATTACAAAGATGTTGTCAAGTTTCCGTTCCCATGAAGTCTGGATCTTGCCCAGGAGCTACAAATATCAAAGGAGAGGAATAGAAACAAATGTCAGTGTGGTCATGGAGGGCTTCCCAGAGTAAATAGGATGGGTAGAATTCAGAAATTGCTTAGTGGACTGACAATTTAGAAAGAGTTCACAAAGCATCCCATATTCAAAGGCACACCATATTTCAGACACGCCAAATGATTGTCTTGAAGAGTGTCATATTCAATTGATTGGTCCAGGTTCAATGGAGAAGAGTGCCATGATCAATTGGCAATGCCTGCCACAGGTCAGAGATAAGGGAAGGGACCATATGTGTCACATGCTTGCCTCACCTGCTTGAAGCTTTCAGAGACTTGTTTTTCAACATTATAATGAGAATATTTTGCCCCAATTCAAATTTTATGTATCCTCACATCAAAACGCATTCTTAAGTTATGCTAGTGCTGAGGTGTTCTAGTACCAAGATGGGAGAAGAGAATGAGAAGAGATATTTGTTTTCAGGAGAAGGTTCTCTCACTTTCTCCCCAAATCTCACTATCTTCAGCTCCTCTGCTTCTCAGACAGCAGAATGTGAGTGCATGAAAATGAGGATGTGGAGGTTTCTGGGATAGTATCAATGCCGGCATAGAAGCCTATATAGGAGCTACAAAGAGAGGAAGAGAGGAAGTCAATTTGGCAGGATGCCAGGTGAAGAGGGGCTACATCTAAGAGGGTCTCTCTATATTTACATTTTGTTCATCTTTTGGCTGTGGTTCCTTTTTCTCATTTATAGAAACAATGAGATATGTGGGAAAATGGAGATGAAGAAGCAGAAGAGCATCTACGTGGTTTTGAAGCTCTCTGGGGACATGGGCTGTGCAGAAGCCAAGGAGCTATGTCCATTTCCTGAGCCCTAGGCCACCATGCCTGTGGGGTTGCTATGCTCCATGCACACCAAAGGTGGCAGCTATATTCATAAACATAGACATATAATAAAAATAAAAAATGTTAACATGTATTAAGACCTTACTATATGCCAAACACTGTGCTAATTACTTGGGGTACATTTTCTTGTGGTCAGAAACAATGTAACAAAAGGGAAAGACTTCTGCATCAGGCAGACCTTGGTTTGAATCTGGGCACAATCACTGATAACCTGTATGATTTGGGTTAAAATAGTTAATCTCTTTGAACCTCAGTTAACTTATGTATAAGAAGATATTATAATAATACCTACTTTACATTGTTGCAGCAGTAACTAGAGATACTGTGTGTAAAGCACCTGCCATAGAGTAGGCCCTCTGTAAACAGTTATTAGTGCTCTCATGATTATTGTTATCACCGTGAACTCCTGGTGAAAGCCTGAGGGAAATGATTGCCAGCTGCCAGGGACAACTGGGCCAAAGAAGGTGAAGAAGATTATAGACAGGCTGCAGTGGGTTTCTGTGGCTAATAGGACTAAAGGTGGAGTCAAGAATGAAAGATCGTAGAGCTTCTCCTGCAATAGCAATGAAAAGTCCTTCCAGACCAACGAGATGATGTGTACCTAGTCCAAACCTGAACTTGGAGGAACACAGGGAATGGAGGAAGTGGGCTTGGACAGACACTCTACATACTTGCAGTCAACTCCCTTCCACCTGCCCCCAACTCTAGATCCTGTTCTCATGGTTCCCTGTGCACAGCTGGCAGTCAACCAGTGACATTTAGGAAGTATCCACAATATGCTGAGCCTTGAGCTAAACCCATTAGCTACTAAGACAGAGGGCTTGTCAGGGAGTTGCAATTTGAATAGATAATTATTTAAGATCTAAAGAAATGCAGCTCTAATGTCAAAGGGTAGGCAATATGATTCGTTGGAACAAGCGGCCCCATTTGATAGATTCCCAATTTACTGCTTGGACTCAGCGCTGTCAAAAGCTTCCGCTTTGAGAACTAAGGGAGTGTCATGCTGATCCAAGCTTGGTGTATTAGTCCTCTACAGCTGCTGTAACAAATTACTACAAACTCAATGGCTCTAAGCAGCACAAATTTCTTCTCTTATGGTTCTGCAAGTCACACATTTGAAATGAGTCATATGTGGCTAAAATCAAGGTGTCAGCAGGGCTAGTTCATTCTGAAGGCTCTAGGGGAGAATCTGTTCCTTGTTTTTTCAGCTTCCAGAGGCTGTCCTCATTTCGTGGCTCATGGCCTCACATCACATTGCCTCTCTCCCGCTGCTTCTGTCAGCACATTACCTTCTCCTACTATCATCAAATCTCTCTGCCTACCTCTTATAAGAACCCTAGTAATTACATTTAGGGCCCACCTGGAAAATCCAGACTAATCTCTCCGTATCAAAATCCTTTAACTTAATCACATCTGCTAAATTTTCATGATCATATAAGGTAACATTCACAGGTTCTAGGAATTAGGATCTGGATATCTTCGGGGGCAATTATTCAGTCTACTACAATTGTAATGTTAAAAAGTGGCATGAGGTGCCTCATTTTTCAGAGTGATACAGCAGACACATTTGAGCCTAACAAGGGAGACCAGACACATGAAGTTAGGCAGGTTCCAGTCCTAGAGCCAGGACTCTATTAAGTTTCTTCTTAAGGAAATGTTTCTAGAATCATAGCACCGAAGTGCCCCCTGAGAAGAAAACTAGGTGCTTCATCTTACAGATGTGAAGACTGAGTATTTGCAAAATGCCATGAATTGACTTCCCCAGGTTATTCAACCAAACTAGAGCCCACGTATTCAAGCTTTAAGCTTTGTGCTCTCTCTCCCATTTCTTTAGAGAACTCTAAGTGTAACAGTTAAGAAACATTTTTTAAGTTCCTAAGTTAGCAAATGTCATCTCTTTTATGGAAGGAGTAAGGCAAAACACACCCCTGAAAACCAGTGCAAAAAATTCACCTGTCTGGGGGTGGAGTAAATGAAGTGTGTATGAGTTGTAATGCTGTCTATTTTTGCTGAGCCCAACTCCTTTGTTCCTTGAGGTCTGGAAGCTTTCCCATAGCCCTTTTCAAGCTCGGCTGGCATTGCCGGTGGAATGGAACTTGTTAAGAAACATTGATCTTTTGGAGAATAAAAGGGAAATAAATGGGTGATTCTTCGCTAAGTATGCACCCTACCCCAATCAGATTCACTTGGAGGGTTTTTTCCTCTGCCATCTTACCTTATGGCAGTCGTTCTCAAATTTCAGTGTCTGGAGCAGAAGCATCAGCATCACTTGGAACTTATTAGAAATGCAAATTATTGAACACCCCAGATCCAATCAGAAGTCTGAGGTTGGGGCCCAGCAATCTGTGTTGCAATAGACTGTCCAGATTCTGATGTAAGCTAAAATGTGAGAACTATTTCCTTAAGATAATGCTGGACTTCTTTGGGTGAAGGAGGTGGAAGGGCGGGAGAAAGAGTGAGAGCAGGGCTTGCTTCCCAAATTGAGAATGACGATGCCAATGATTATAGCTAAGAATGTGTTTTCTTCTCAGGTGTGTTGGGATGGAGAACTCTGACCTTCACTATGAATGACAGGACAAAAGTAATTGACAAAGGATTAAATAGTGTGAGTAATACAATGGAAACTATTCAGTAAGTTTCAGGAGTGTGATTTTGGATGACAGCAAGGAGAACAATTTCAACCAGTATGAAGAGAGAGACTTGAAATACATAGGGGGAAAAAATGCCTTCTTTCTCAATAACCCAGAGACCTGAAAACTTTTTTTAAAGTTCTGTCTTTGAACAAAAGAGTGAGGAAAGGAAGATGGATTCCTAGCTACAAAATTATTACAAGAGAAACTGACAGCTTACTGGGTGACATCAACAGAAATTCATTAAACTGATGATAAAAAACAATTTAGAAGCCCCCTATGGGAGGCTTCAGTTTCCCTTTAGTCATGTGGGGCATTCCTTTCTCCACTTAGGTCAGGTGTAAAATATGAAGAGAGACAAGACATCACACCCTTCAAACTGGCAGAAATTCCTCCTTACACCTGATGGGATATGGATCTAGGGCAGTGTTTCTCAATGGGGGCTATTTGTTCCCCATGGCACAATTTAGCAATGTCTGGAGACATTTTTAATTGTCACAACCTGGAAGGTTGTTACTGGCATTTAATGAGTAGAGACCAGGGGTGCTGCTAAACATCCTACTATGCACAGGACAGCCCTTCACAAGAACTACCTGGCTCCAAATGCCAATAGTGCCAAGGTTAGGAAACATTGTTTTTGGGTAAGGTGTCCTGACAGCCCCCATCTCAGTCATCTGCTAGGTATTAGTCTTCCTCATGAAAACCTCATGTTTGCAGCAGCAAAAGTTGTACCTTTTAGTCAGAGCAATTGAGAACAATTATAACTGGTTCGGAGGCCTGGTGGGGGTGGGGACAGAGACAGAGGTAAAGACTGATGACTGGACTCACAGAAGAGAAAATCAAGTAAACAGGTCGGATAGATAACCCTCAATCTTCTCCCTCTATCTAGAGGACCTTGGTGACTTAAAATCCAGTTACCTTCCCCCAGCTTTTTCCTGGTGTGTGAGGTATGGCTGTTTTCACATCAGCAATTCCAGCCTTGCAAGGAGGCGGTACCAGAGGATACATATAGCTTTGGGGTGGAAAATGTACTGTTCAACCAACTACTCTGAATGTCAAACACAAATTACACCCATCCTGAATCATCACCATCATTTTATTGTTTAGTGAAAGTGAAACCTATTCATTCTAAAAGAAGCTCTGTAATGAACTTCTTCATGACCTTGTATGATGAGAGATCCAAGAGGCTGGTATTTTCTGCTTAATATATGCCAAGAATGCACTATGTCTTAAAGATAAAGATCTATTTACTTCTGTCCAGAATTGCCCAACACTACCAGATATTCAATTAAGAGAGTTTTGAATTCAATTCACTAAAGGTACAGAAGAAATAAAAATCTGAATTTACCCATCTCTGGTATCTTTTCCCCAAATTGCTCATACTTAAATATAATACCTCCCTCCTTTCTTGGCTCATTTAATTAATAGTGATGATGTAAAGATTTTTCAGATAAAATATAAGATAATTGAATTACTCTGTTGACTTTTACTGCTCTTCTAATTAGAGTCAGATAACATTTCTAAGTTTGTATTAATTTTTAAACCTCTTAATTAAAATTATCTGGAATGTAATTAACTTAATTAATTCCTCTACTTATTCCTTCACTTCACAAGCAAAGTGGTTGAGATTTAAAAAAAATTTGAGGGTATGATTTTCATAAATTTCCTAAATTGAAATTAATGCAGTTGTAGGGTTTTTTGGGTTTTTTTGTTTGTTTGTTTGTTTAAATTGGGTGATTTAACTCAGTCTTTTTACAGGACATTTTTTTTTTCCTGGATCCCCACCTGGTAACTTCTTAAAGCACTTAGAGAAATTTTGCTTTGGCCTCTGGGCCTCTGAAGACCATGATGAGCCCACATACCTCCCTGTTTTTAAAGAAGTTTTCAATATTAGAAAGAAGAAATGCGATGAATATACTTGGTCATGTATTTATTTGGTCTGATAAAATCACAAGGGCTAAAATTCTCTCTGGATGAAAAGTAGACATACTTTTAAGCCTGTTAATTTGTTTCTGCTCCACTGAGTAATGAGTGAGTAATAATGAGGAAATTACTCTGCACAAGGCTACTGGAGTCGGTAAAAGGAATTCATGTGCCTAAAACAATGCAAAGGAGACTGGCCTAGTCACAATTACTGCAATTACTGTTAAAAATGTCAGAAAACAAAGATATGACCTGAAAAAAGATTTAGCTTTCTACTAAACATAACTGTTCCTTTTTCTCTGATCTTGCACACTCATGCAGGCTCACCTGTGCACACACACACACATACACTTCTCTTGGCACACAATTTCTAAATTCCCAGTCTCCTGGCTACTTTAATCAACCGATCCACATATAAACTACTAGGATTCTTATCAGAGATGGCTTTTCTCAAAATTGTAAATGAGCTTGCCCTGACATCAAGCTCCTGTTGTTAAAAGTATTTCCTGGTTTACCTTCCTTCTACATACCCCTGACTGCCAGCCTCATTCTTACTCATCCTTTAAAACTCAACTCAGCCAGAGCCAATCTTCTCACTTAGTAATGGCAAGGACGGGAAAAACAAGTTAATGAGCAACCTGCCTAAATTGTTCTAAACCCGTGGTAGACAGTAACTGTCCACCATTTCCCCAGTTTAGGTTCTTGATTTCTGGGGTTTCCTTCCAAACAGAAACATGTGAATAGACTTTGAGAAACATTTATAACCACATGTTTTATTAGCTTACAATGACTGACCAAAACACAGGTGTATGGCACTAGAAAGCTTTTCTAAGCATATATATATATGTAATATAAACAATATTCTCCTCTTCTCTGACTTCATTACTTGTTTACAGCAAGACCCCTCGCCAAATCATCCCTTGACTTTCTTCCAAGGAATGCTAACTAGTCCAAGATCCTTATTGCTGTTCATTTTATTTGCATATAGTTTTTCTCATTGAGGTAATTACCATAAAATGGTGATCCGCTTCCCAGGTCAGCCAGAACTGGATAATGGACAATGAAATTTAACTGAGAATTCTATTTCTTCTCCTTCTTTTGCCTCTCCTTCTATAACTGTGCTCTCTCTCATGTTTTGGCTGACCTTCACTTTCTCTTGAAATTACTGAATATATTGCTTCCATTTCTACCAGCTAAACTTGAAATCTTTCTCCTCTTCTTAACCAGATCATTGCTGACCCTTCTCACTCAACGAAGTGTAGATAAAGCAGGTAGATGTTGCACATAGAGAAAATGCAATATGATGTGTTTAAGGAATCACAAGTTGTTTAAATATACTGGAGCACAGTGTAAAACATTGGGCATATATCAGGAGATGTGATAGATCAGACAGACTGGGGCTGTATAGTGAAGAAAGTGGAATAGTATACTAATAGGTTTAGGTTTTATAACCTCTGTGATGGAAAGCTACGGAATAAGTTTAAGGAAAGTAATAACATGGCTGTGAAGATTGAGGAGATACTGGGGAGAGAACAACCAGTTAGGTAGTTATTGAAAGCCTTAAGAATCGTTGAGAGCCTATAAACTAAGGGAGTAGCAGTGAGAATGGAAATAAAGGAAAAGGTAGAATATACATGTTAAATTAGCTGTGGCTGGGGAGGAAAATGGTCAGTCAAGATCAGCATTGCAACTTTTGGAGTGAGTGGAAATGGAGAGACTGTATTTGATGGAGGAAGATACTAAGATTAGATGCCTATGGGAATTCCAGGTGGAGATGTCTAGTAGGCAGTAAGCTTGGAGCTCAGAAGAGAGGTGAAGATTTCAAATATACTTTTAGTCATCAGCATTATATAAGTTGTAGCTGTAACTTTGAGGTTCAATAAAACCATGCAAAGAAAGAGAATAGAATGAGAAGAGGGTGTCCAGGATGAAACCCTGAGAACCATGATGGAGAGAAAAAAATCAGCCAGTGGAGAAGACTAGGAAGCAGAAACCAGTGCTAAGAGGAAAACCACTTACCACAGAGAGGCTGGTATTGGGAAGGATACATCTCTTAAAATAGAGTTTCAAAAGGAAAAGTTTTGTCAAAAATATCAAATTCCTCATAAAGATCACATAAAATTATGTATGTATAGCAAATAAATACTTCTTGTCTGACTTTTCCATGTGCATGAATAATGAACTAAATAATTTTTATTTCTGTAATCTAACTTAATAAACTTAAAGGTTTTTTCCCAAACCTATATAGCCTTACCTTCTATCTTTAATCTTTATTAAATGGCCCATATGTGTTTGTAATCAGTATATACATACCATCCTTGTACCGCTGTCATCTAATTTATCACTCTTTTACTACAAAATTATTTAATGGCCCCTTACCATGTGCTAGACCCTGTACTGTCCCTGTGGATTCAGAGATAAACAGTCTGTTTCCAGGCCCACATAGTTTGCATTCTTGTCATCTTAAACTAAACAACTAGAAGTCTCAAGGAGACTGGGGGGAAATGCTGGACTGGAGGGCCACCCAAAAGAGCTGTGCAGGTAAAGAATAAACATCTGGGGTCTGACATGTCCTGACCAGTGCTTCTTTCCCCCTCCCCCTCGACACTCTCTTGGCTCTGTTACACCGTCTAAGGAATTCTTTCCTTGAAAGCAGCTTCATCCTGCAGTTCATAAAGGGAGAAATAATCAATTGTGATTTTTTGGTCCCTGGGGTTATCTACCCCAGGACCTATTCCACTTACCCAACACCCAGTTAGAGATGGATTTGGGCTTTTCCCAACATGAAAAGCAGGCAGTACTTCCAGGAGGACTGGAGCTCACAGTCTAAACGAACAGACACCTATGTAGAAAGAGAAATAACATGTGATTACAGATTTCCTTAGAAGCAGTGTTAGAACAACAAAGTATTTAAAATAAGCCTAAAACGTATACTAAAAGGTAAAAACTATTAACAGTATTTTAAAAAGATAAAAAAGTGGAAAAAATGTTACGGGAAATACAATAGATAGGATAAATAACACACAATAGATGAAATAAATAGTAAAGGAATCCAGCTGGGGAAATTAGCATATTGGAAGATCAGATCGAAGAATGCCCAATAAAGAGAGGAGAGAAAAAAAGCAAAACTAAATAAATAAATAAATTTTAAAAACTGGGTAATATGAAAGACGTATAATTGCAAACATCTGGGTAAAAGAGTCATCAAAATAGAGAAAAATAGAAATAGGGAGAAGTAAATATTTGAAGAAATAATGGAGATAAAATCTTTGAATTAAGGAAATCTAGAATCAAAAAACCTATATAGCCTCAAAAATAAAAAATAAGAAAAACATACTTCACCTGGATCTATTAAGGAAAATTTTAAAATATCAGATCAAAAGGAAATTCTAAAATCTTGCAGAAAGAATAAATATGTTTTAAAAAATGGAAAAGATTCAAGACCTACAACGTTTCATAAAGCTGAAATATAAGGGCATGGTAAAAAAATATTCTCAGGTGTTTAAGGCCTCAGAAAATTTACTGCACAAAGACCCACTCTGGGAACAGTTTAAAGTATAAATAAAAGAGAACAATTCTAAAAAGTATGCAAGATATATAGATCTTCAAATACTTTTATACATTTTGTGTTTACCTTAAATATCTGTATTGGTTTTCTATTGCTGCTATAACAAATTAGCACAAATAGTGGATTAAAACAACACAAATTTATTACCTTACAGTTCTGTAGGTTAAAAATTCAACACAAGTCTCATTGTGGTGAAATCAAGGTGTCAGCGGGGCTGGATGCCTCTAGTAGAAGCATCCACTTCCTTGCCTTTTCCAGTTTCTAAAGGTTGCTGCTGCATTCCTTAGTTCATGGCCCTTTCCTCCATTTTCAAAGCCAGCAATCTTGCATCTAAATATTCTTCCAGATGCTCATACAGATAATCATATTTTCCTCCAAGTCTGACTCTCTGACTCTTTCACTTTTAAGGAATCTTGTTAAGGATAGTTAATTAGATTGGACACACCTGGATAATCCAGGCTACTCTCCCTATCTCAAGGTCCATAAACCTTAATCACACTTGCAAAGTCGTTTTTGACATATAAGGGAATATATTCACAGTTTCCAGGAATCAGGATGTGGACATTATTGGGAGATCATTATTCTGCCCACCATAATGTCTGTATAGGTGGGGAGGGGGAGAGAAAGAGAGAGAGAGAGAGAGAGAGAGAGAGAGAGAATGAATATCCATTTTAAGGGGTGTGAAAGCATGCCAAAATGATAATATATATAATAAAAGAGTGTTAAAATAAACATTGAAAATGTGGTACATATTGTAATAATAAACTATAGAAATAAAGCCATATATATTAATCATCACAGTAAATATAAATGGACAAAAATTTGCCAGTTGAAGAGATCTTGTATTATATAAAAGCAAAACAAATCTAAAAGACTTATTTAATCAAATCTAACATGTCATTGAATCTAAGATATATATTATGTAAATGTAAGGAAAAAACAAATACTATCGGTTAAATTATGACAATAGCTTTCTGATCACTTAAACTTTATGGTAGTTTAAAGAGCTCTTTTGGATTTATGTAGATATACATTTTATTGTGTATAATGTGCACATATAAAAAATAAAATAGAAGCAAAATTAATTAATTAAAGTGTTTCTAAACTTTCACCACATTCACCCAACTCTCAAAAATCACTTTTTTATTTGTCAATATCCAGGCATTTTTCTTTGTGGCATTAAAGAGCATTGATGATTCAGCATTTCCTAAAATAACCCATTAAAAAAACTAAAAGCCCCTGGCTCTGGGCCCTAAGACAGTTTTGCAAATATGTAGAAGCAGTCTATTTTGTTTACTCTGGTTTTGTGAATGTTGCAAATCTTGTTTGATTAACACTTTCCCCACTCCCTTCTCACAACCATTTGGTTCTTAGGGGCTGAAAAAGAGTCCCAGTATGCTCTCTCTTAGGGTTTGATTCCAAGCCACTGAAATCCATTTTTCGAGTTTTGATACTAGTACTTTTAACGTTTGGGCATGTGCAGGCAATGACAACTATGGTACAAATGCTACCTGGATGACAGAAATTGTAACACTCCATTGATTATAAGGTGAATCCTGATTTTAAAATTATTCAAATGCCAAATTTTATATAGCTTAGACTCCTTAAAATAATGCATGTGCCTTTTACAAGGACATAGCACTTAAAAATAGAGTTTCAAAGTAAAAGAATGGAAAAATCAAGCAACAGACATATGCTAACCAAATGCAAGCTGATAGAACTATATGGAACTATAGCTGATAGGCACTAGCTATTGAGCATTTGAAATGGGGCTAGTCTGAATTGAGATGTTCTATAAGTGTAAAATGCATACCAAATTTCAAAGATTTAGCACAAAAAATAGTGTATATACCTCATCGATAATTATTATATCAATTACATATTCAATTTACCATATCTAAATATGTTAGGTTAAATAAGTGTATTATTAAAATTGATTTCATCTGTTTCTTTTTACCTTTTTAATGCAGCCACTAGGAAATTTGAAAGTACACATGTGTCTCACATCAGGCATTCTGATATAGACTTTAAGAGCAAAAGCATCCTTAAGAAAAAAGTATGCTTACTATGTAATGAGCAAAGGTGCAATTCACCAAGAAGATATAGTATAACTAAATATGTAGTGCATAATAAAATGCCTCAAGAAAGATGAAGCAAAATCTGATAGAAGTACATGTAGAAATTGATAAATCCAACTATTGTGATGAGAAATTTCAACACATTTCTCTCAATTATTAATAGATGGAGCATTGAAAATTCAACAGCGATAAAAAGTCTAAATCACAAAATTAATGAGCCTGAATTTAATAACTGTATTTATAATTCTATGTAAAAGATTAGAGAATACCTAGTTTTTTCTAATTTATATGGAATGTTTATAAATATTGATCCTATATCAAGCCATAAAGCAAAAATCAACAGATTTCGATGATTAAGTGCTATAAAAAATAGGTTTTCTGTTTTAAATTAAAAAATTAATTTTAAAAAATGATAAATGAAATTCTTTGCATATTTACAAACTTTAAAAACACACTTTCAAATAACTCTGGGTTAAAGAAAAAATCATACTGGAAATTTAAAAATAAAATCTAGAACACTTCAGGGGCTTCTGCTTGGAAGATTGGAATTACAGATACCTAATTTATCCTCTCACCTAAAACAACCATAAAAATAATAAAATAGATAAAATACACAAAACAACACTTTTCAAAACACTGGACATCAGGCAACTTAAAACAGTGATCCATGAGAGATGGAAATCCAATGGGAATCCATTGCTTGTCCCAGTTTGCTGCCTTGAGAGAGTTTCTAGTCTAGTCATGGTGCAGGGAGAGAAAACCCAGGCAAGTAGAGTTCAGTGGACTCCTGAGACACAGCTGAAAGTCCAGGGAGACAGACCAATGTGGCTAGCATTCACAGAATCAAATTCTGGGGATGAGAGAGATACACAGAGAACCCTAAAAATCTGCAGAAGGCCTCCATCAAGCATTCACCAGAGTATAGACCAGCATGTGCATGTGAAGAAACTATAGAAGGGCAGGAAAAGAACCATTGTGATGGTTAATTCTGTGTATCAACTTGGCTGGGCCACTGGGGTGCCCAGTTATTTGGTCAAACATTATTCTGGATATGTCGATGAGGGTGTTTCTGGGTGCGATTAACATTTGAATGGTAGACTTTGCAAAGCAGATGGCCTTCCCTAATGTCCATGACATCACACAATCACTTGAAGGGCTAAATAGAAAAAAGGCTGACTTCCCTGAATAGGGGAGAATTACCCTTTTTTGACTGCCTTTCAAGCTGGGACATCAGTCTTCTGCCTTTGGCCTTAAACTGAAACACTGGCTCTCCTTGGGTCTCAAGCCTGCCTGCTTTCACATTGGAACTTACACCATCAGATCTTCTGGGTGTCCAGCTTGCTGACTGCAGATCTTGAGGCTTCTCAGCCTCCATAATCATGTGAGCCAATTCTTTATTATAATAATGTAATTAAGTAATATAATAATATAATTAAATAATATAATGATAGTGCTATAATTACACTTTCTTATAATAATATTATTTACATAATATGATATGTATATATCCTATTGGCTCTGTTACTATTATATTACTTTGTATATTATATTATTATTACATATAATAATACAAAAATACATTCTATCTGTTCTATTTCTCTTAGGAACCCTGACTAACACAATCACCCAGAAAAGAATAAAGGCCAAGTGCTCACATAGGGCCTGAATAGTGTCTGCTTCCACCTTCCAGATTAGAAAACTTTCTAATGTCTGAGCCGACAGGAAGGGTACTCAGAAGTGTCTTGCCTCAGAAGTGGAAAATAATTAGCCTAACATAGCTCTGGATCTGCCTAACAAATCATAAAAGCAGGACTAGGAAGGATCAAACTGTTTCCAAGGAAGTTACATGCAGCTCAGAACAAAGCTCAGAAATTTTTATAGGAATACAAAAGTATCCAGCCCACACAAGGTAACATTCATAACATCTGACATAGTAAAAAATTACCAGTCATGCAAAGAAGCAGGAAAATATAACCAATATTGAAGAAAAAACTCAACTGAAGATGAAATAGAACTGACACAGATGTTAGAATTAGCAGAAAATCACATTTAAACAGTTACTTTTACTGTACTCAGTATGTTCAAAAATTAAAGCATTATATAAACAAAGCATATAGGATAGAGCAATAATGATGTTATGAGTCATTTTAGATATTAATACTTGTATTAGGAAAGATCAGATGCTAAAAATTAATAAATAGGAAGAAAAAGATAATACAAATAAGAGAACCAATAAAATATGAAACAAAGATATAATAGAGAATGTTAAAAAACCAAATATCAGTTCTTGAAAACCCAACAAATGAAATAGGTAACCCTATGACAATATTATACCAGAAAAAAGAGAAAAATCACAAGGAGTATTATTAATTAAAACAATCACTAGAAATACTGGAGATGTAACATGTCATGAGAACACTATTATCATCAATATGCCAACAATTTGGAAAATTGGACCCAAGGAACAAATTCCTTGACAAGTATAACTTAATAACCAAATCCTGGCAGAGGATTCGCTTCCAAGCTCACTCAGTAAAAGAACTTGCTCAATAGTGATCCTTGACAGAAGACGTAGCCCCTCACCCAATATACCTCTCCATCCATGCCTATGTGTTCTCATGGCACTGCATGTAGGACAGGGGAATTATGATCCATCTCAGAGCAGAAGAGTATCAAAGAATTTGTGGACATATCTTTAAAATGGAAAGAGCTGAAAGTTCTTTAAATGAAGTGGGCAATCCTCATCATATCTCTCTTGACAGAATGCAATGTGAACAGAACCATATTATGAAGTATTCTTGCCAAACATGTTTAAGCTGAATTTCACCAATACTCTAGATCTAATCTCCAGTTACAGAAGATATTATATATAATACAGAGGATATTGAAACAAAGTAAATGACACCATAAAGAAACAATTAGATATATCATGTGGGAATTGTCTCGAGATAACTAGCTTAAAAATGATATCATGAAAAACAAAATAAAAGGCAAAGGACTGTTATAATAGACATAAATATAATTCGTGTATCTTGATTATATCTCAGACTTTATTTTAAAAATCTAGATAAGATATTTTGGGAGGAAACTGGATACTTAAATGTGAATAGGATGTTAGGGAATATTATGGAATTAGTATTACTTTCGTTAGGCGTTGTAATGGTGTTTTAATTATGTTGGAAAATGTCATTCTTAAGAGATGCATGGTGGAGCATTTAGGGTGGAGTCATTATGTTTACACTTGAGAATGGTTCAGGAGGGTAAGAGAGAGCTAGGAAGGGAGGGAGGAATGAAGGGAAGGAGAAGATAAAGATAAAGCAAATTTGACAAAATGATAACGATTGGTGAATCTAGGTGAAGCATATATGAATTTTATTGTTACTACTGTCAATTTTTTTTAGGTTTAAAATTTTTAAATAAAAAGTTGAGGGAAAATACACACACATGCATACTCTTTAAGTCTGTACAGATAAGACAAAACTAAAAATGCAAGCAAAAGAAGGATGATTCAGGATGGTAGTTATCTAGGGCTGGGTGGTGGCAGAATGAGATGGTGCAAAGAGGATCACACACATGTAAGCTATTGTTAAAATTAAAATTGTCCCAGTTTTAATGTTAGGTGTGGTTTTATAGGTACTTACTACATTATTACTATAGATTAATACTTATATGAATAAAATGGCCATAAATGCACCAAAGATGAGAGTGTGTCACGAACCAAAGATTATGTTAATCCACTTCTGTGTCCTTAAGGCATCATGAGCCTAATCCCACAAAAATACTGAGAATAACCATATAGCTTGAGTGGAAAATTCTAGTGAGAGGAGGAAAGCTGGACCCAGCTATTTGAGAATGAGCTCCCAATTTTTTTCATCTCTTTCATCTGAAGCTAATAATTGTAGTGTTGCAAAAATAATGAACAACTACTTTAAATACTCTACTATTAACCAATGATTCAACCCTGTTTAATCACATTCTTATTTAAAGCAAATGATACATTACTACTGTTCTTTAAGGAGAGAGTAGTGAGAATGAAATTATCATTAAGATACAAAGTATAAGAGGAATAAATACATAATTCCTATTTACCAAAATTGGTGTTAATAATAATTATTAGTTAATAATTAATAGTTAAATTATTTATAATAATTTATTATCTTAATAGATACTTATTGCACATAAGTGGAACATTACATGGTAGTAGAGAAGCTGGACTTTGGAGTGAGAAAATCCTGTATTCAAGTCTCCATTCTGCCTCACTACCTGTCTGACACTGGCAAACTATTTAGCCTCTCTAGGTCTCAGTTTCCTCATGTGAAGTTGGATCTGCATCAATAGGATTGTTGCATCTTTAACGACAGTCCATTTAAAATGTTAGCACACTTCATGGCATAAATCTGAAAGTTACAAAAGGGAGTAGCTATTATTACCATACTGAAACATTTGAACAGATTTACTTTACACACACACACACACACACACACACACACGTGTGTGAATATATATATATATATATATATATAATTTTCTACATACTGACAAAGTCATACTGTTTATTACAAAAAGCTTAAATAACAAAACAAATATGTACACAAATCTCAGGAAATAGAGGAAATGTAAACAATCTCCTTAACCTCTCTTCATTCTTCATCATATGCTCTATAAAGCTCTATTGGCTTTAATATTTTATTATTCTGTAAATTCTATGATTATTTCCTTTGCAATTATTTAGAAGCGATTAAGATAAAGTTTAATTTTAGTTTTGGAGTTTTGTTATGTTTTTAAAGGTGGAAGAGAGTGTCCAAATTAAATGGCCATTTTCAAGACTTTAACAAGTTTACGAAGCTTCTACTTCTACACTAATATATACCTATTTGGTATTTAGTAACACATAGTACTGCTGGAATATGGAAAATTCCACTTGAGACCTGTTTGCTTTGCTGCTCTCTTTGTGTTCTTTTTCTTAAGCTATTGGTAAAGGTATTTATAAATTTTTTAAAAATACTATTTTTTATTCCAGTGATATTTTGCTTATAGATACAATAACAGATGCTCAATTTAGATCCTTCTTGCCTTTCTCCATCCTTCATTTTTACTTTTTTTTTTTAACAAGTTAAGGTAATTGAAGAGAGTTATTCTGATTAAAGATTGAATACACAGTGATCTCAGCACTCTGAAGGCTTGAAAAGTGTTAGTTGAATGGCAATATTTTGAAATTGTAAGTAAAATGTTAGCTGCAGTATATTTCCCCTTTGGTGTGTAGTCATTGTTAAGAACAAAAGAAAAACAATTGAATGAAATGTTTTTAAATGACCACACATCCCAACACACCAAGGGAACAATTCTGCATCCATTTCCTTCTAGTATAAGTTCTTGCTTTTCTAACCTTGTAATCACAGTATATATGTTTGGGTGTGTGGTATTTGATTAAGGGAGATACCACAATTACTTATTTAACCATGTCTCTACTAGATGTCTAGGTTGATACTAAATTTTTATTATAGAAACTGTTATAATAATTTTTTCAAGTGTGTGATTTTTTTTCATATAGAATTATTCCCTTGTGATAAAATAATGTTGGAGGGTATACTAAATTAAAGAAAAGAACAGTATTATGAGCATTATAGCTCTTTATTACTGTACTACTTTCCAAAAGGATGTGTGTATGTGTATAAATATAGTAATATATATATAACATAGTAATATATCTTTTAGGATATTAACTGTAAATAAGTATACTAAAGATGTTTTTTTCAACTTAAACGATCTACCCAAGAGTATACACCAGATTTAACGTCTGCCAATATTTCCTCCCTCTCCCCCTCCTCCTCCTCCTCCTCCTTCTCCTCCTCTTTTCTTCTTTCTTCTTCTACTATAACCAATTAGACTTGGATGTAACATTCAATTTAAAAGAAGAGTTTGCATTCAAGGCCATAATAAGATATTGGGTATTGTAAAAAGGCTAAATGCCAACTAGTTTTCTATTTTGACAATCCAGCTTTCTTGCCTTCTAAAAATACATAACTTGAAATTAGAGCTACAGCCCACTAAATGTACTTGTCATATTTTTCTTGGCCATGGAGTAATTGGATTAAGCTTGCAAACATTACAAAATATAAACAAGAAGAAAAATATTTAGCTTGATACTTGAGATAATAGCAGCTTCATCAATTTTACCAATTTGTCTCTACTACCCTCTAGTGGATTCATCATCATAATATCCTTACAGCACTGCCTCTAGAGTAAATACACGCATGCACGCGCACGCAAGCACGCGCGCATGCATATGTAGACATAAATTTCAGCTTTATTGGGTTGGTCTCAGTGTTAGATATTATGAACTCCTGGAGGAAATCACCTTTTAACTAGCATTCTTGCTCCTCTCTGGAAAGTGTGGGCAGATTAATCTGTTAAAGGGAAAATATAATCTTATTACTCCCCTGCTCAATAAAAAAAAAAACTTTAGTCGTATCATTAGACTGTTTGAAGTGCTGCTGGTAACTTTCCCCACAGCGACTTTCAAAACTCTTCACAATATGACTCCAACTCTCCTTTCCACCCTCCTACCCCTTTAGTCCCCATATCCACTCTACCCTCCAGCCAAATCTAACTGCTGGATATTCTCCAAATCTGCCCGGTTGTTTTTCCTCCTTCTGCCCAGCATGCCACCCACCTAGTCATCTCCACCCCACCAACTTCCTTCTTCCTTTCTTTTTGCCAAAGTCGTGCTCATATTCCAAGAATTATTTCAAATGCACCCTTTGTTCAGCTTTACCAAACTCCCTTTATAAATCCTACACAAGCCTTGTACTTCTCTGATACCACATGCACTCTTCCCTTTGCCTGGATGTTATACCCAGGATCCTCTCCTTCACTTCCCATTTAAACTAACATCAGCTTTTCTTCCCAGCCTAACTCAAGGATCACATCATTAATAAAGCCTTACCTAATTTTTCCGGAGTTTCCCCTGCTCCTCTTCTATGACCCCATAGTAATTCATTCAAGTCCCTGTTTCAGTACCTACCAATAGAACTTTGGGTGAGAGATAGTGATCAATATGATTAGGAAAGATCGTATGTATGAAATGCTTACTGTAGACTCAGCATTGATCTAAGTAAGTGTTACATGGATTACCTCATTAAATGCTCAAAATGACACAACTATGTTCTATTATTATCATCATTTGAGTAAATGAAACACGAAAAAATGAAGTGACTTGCCCAAAGCCACAGGCAGTCTCTGGATTTGAGGCCAGGCAGTCTCTGGATCTTGAGCTTTTAACTACCTTAATGGCATAGCCACTTGAGAAAGGCTCTTTGTCAAGATAGCACTGCTTGAATGTCTTTACTCTTATATCTGAATTTTGAGTCTGCACTTTGGGATTGGCTGTGGAAAGAATCAAATACAATTTCTGGGGTCGGAAGAAGTTTTTGTTTTGTCTTGTTGAATGAAAATGTCTACTTTTCTCTTTGAACTTCTTTTATTTTTACATGTTTCTCCATCTGGACTTTGAAGCTTTTGAAGACTGGTGCTTGGGCTTCGTAATGTTATCAAATGTTGAAACAGCAGATGAAGTCTTTCTTTTTTTTATTTTATCTGAATATGACATCACTTCACTTTGTATTCCCATATGCTTCGTTCAAAACACCAGCTGAAGGAAGGTATTTAATTAATTAAATCATTAACATAAAAGAAGTATAATTGTTTGGTGCATTTTTCTTATCTCGCCCCTCCTCTTAAGCTCAATGAGGACAGGTAGTCTAATTCACCTTTGTATCTTTAGTAGCCCCCAAATAATACCAGGCAAACAGAAGACATTCAAATATTTGGTGAGTGAAACTAATACAGTTTAATTTTCCGTTGTACTTCGGCATCACATCACTGGTATAAAATGATGCACAACCAAGAGTCAGATAATTGGGTTCAGAAGGAAGCCTGTGGACACTACAAGACACTGAAGTGCCTATCTCATTTTTGAGAGAAAAATAAATTCTGTTCCATATTATTTTAGCATTAAGAGGATATTATTATAGTTTTTATCTTTGGACTTTGTCAATTACAGTTAACATTTAAACTGAAGCAGAATATTTTATAACATGAGCCCCCAGGCCTATATCATTCCAGATAACAGTTATTAGAAAACAAACATTTATATTAATTCCTCAATTTACCAATTAGAGATCTAGTCATGATCCATTGCCTTAGTTCCTTAGGCTGACTCTACAAAGACAAAGATTTAAAGAATTAATTATCACAGTAAATTTTTAATTTTGACAGAAGGGCTTATCTTGGGCATAAGCAGTATTGTGATAAACTTTAAGAGGCATTAAGAATCCATAAAAAATATTGAAAATATTTCAGAGATTCAACTAAAATGACGACCCTGATCATTTCTCCTGGTTCCAGATATGTATTAAATTGTCTATCAGTTTCAGAGTTAAATTCACCATGACTCCAATGAACAGATACTATATGTTAACAGTGAGCCCTCTCTCACTCTCCTTTGTTGGGAGAATGAGGAGAGGGGCATGGAGGTCTTATATGAAAAGCTTTTATTATGCAATTGTTCGAAAAATTTACCAAAAAAAAAAAAAAAAGACCTATTACTTTTGTTAGAAAAATGCCTAACTCAGGAATAGCCATGAGAGTTCATTATTTACAATTGTGATAAAAAGATCTTCAAATTATGATGTCTTGCTTTTTCTATCATTTTATTTTCTGAATTAATGTAAAGGAAGATCAGTATTCCCTTTTTAGATAAATTTTTCAGCAACTTCTATGAATTTATCCAGTAGCAAAAAAAGCCTTGGCAAGATTCATACATTTGTTCATTCATTCATTTTTGATCTAGGTAATACACTCACATGTTTCAAAATTCCAAAGAAACAAAAATCTCCCTCCCACCTTTGTGCCCCAGTCACTCTCTTACCTCACAGAGGCATGTCATTAGTTTTTTGCACTCCTTCCAGAATATTTAATGTTTAGTTGTCCTCTCTTATCTGCGGGGGATATCTTTGGATGCCTGAAGCCTCGTATGGTACCAAACCATATATGTGTATATATACATATATATGTGTGTATATACATATATGTGTGTGTGTATGTGTGTGTGTGTGTGTGTATATATGTATATATACATTATGTTTTTACACATACATATACCTATGATAAAGTTTGATGCTTTTTCCATCTTAGCTAAGCACTGACCATGCACTGTGGCCGTAACTTTTGCAGTTTGAAGTGCGGCAGCAAAACTAGCACAAATTTCTTTCTCCTTCCTCACAAATTCATGAGTAGAAGATTTGTTCTTACAGCAGACCTTAGCGACCTCAGCATGTAATTTTTTTTTTCTTTCCTTACAATGTTGAGAACTTTCATTTTCACCTAAAGAAATCATTTTGCAGTTTCTCTTTGTCATGTCTGAATTGCCAGCATCACTACTCTTGAGCTGTGGGGCCATTATTAAGTAAAATGTGAAATACTTGAACATGAGCACTACGATACCATGACAGTAGATTTGATAACTTAGATGGCTATTAAGTGACTAATGAGCACAAAAAACATCTACAGCACGGATACGCTGGACTAAGGGATGATTCATGTCCAGTGAGGGACCACGCGAGATTTTATCACACTGCTCAGAATGGTGCAAATTTAAAACTTATAAATTGTTTCTTTCTGAAATTTTTCATTTAATATTTTCAAACCATCGCAGAGTGGGTAACTGAAACTGTGGAAAGCGAAACTGCTAATTAGAGGGAACTACTGTAGTTATAAGTAACTGTTTCTCCAATCTTTATCTGAGAAAATATTTGTATTAGTCCACTCGGGCTGCCATAACAAAATACCACAAACTGTGTGGCTTAAACAACAGACATTAATTTCCTCACAGTTCTGGAGGCTGGAAGTCAGATCAAGATGCTGGCACAGTCAGGTTCTGGTGAGAACTCTCTTCCTGGCTTATAGATGGAGCTGTCTTTCTATGTGCTCACATGGAGGAGACAGAATGATGGAGCTCTCTGATGTATCTTCTTATAAAAAGACTAATGCCATAGTGAGAGCTTCAACCTTGTTTGATCTCATTTAAACCTAATTACTTCTCAAAGTTTCCATCTCTAAATACCATCACATTAGGAGGTGGAGCTTTGATATATGCATTTGGTGGGGAGGGGCCATAATTCAGTCCATAGCAATACTTATATCTAAAAATAAAACAACAACAAAAAAAAACCTATGTGCAGTGCCAACTGATCTTTTCCTTTTAAGTGGAGTTTACCAAAATATAAATATAAAAATCTGGGGGGCACATGCCTTTCCATCCTCTCCTCTTCAGTTCTCTTTTCATACCAACTCTATAATAGTTCTAAAATATGGCTCCAAAGCTATCCCTCTCCCGAGCAGCCCCTTCCAAGAGTATTTAGGGTTCTTAGGGATTCTGACTCCAAACTCTCTTCCCTGATTGACCCCAACAGACCTCCTGAATCCTATGATGGAGGCATCATGAATTACTTGGGCAGACTTTTAGGGCTTTACTCATGCCACTTTCTCTGCTTAGAAGACCCACTCCACAATTTTTCTCCAGTGTTTGTTCAAATGTCATTTCCCTTGTTTGAATTAGTAATTTCCTCTGTGCTCTCACATTACCTTATAGCATAAATTACAACATAAGTACCAGAAGAGAATTCTAAGTAATCATTGTGTTCTCCCACTCCAACACCTGGAACAGAAATTGTATCTCATGAATTTTTGTGTTTATAAAGCATAACATTGCACTTTAAAGACATTGAATACAAGTGGGCGCAAAGTATAATAAACTATGGCATGAATTTATAATAACTCCTGAAACTTCAAAAACAAAGATAATTAACTTAAATTTTTTTAAAAAAATCTAGCATCACAGCTGCGGAGGCTTGTAGTCTTATGTTGAATGTAAAGTGGATATAATGAATTACTGCCTGTTTTTAGATAATATGAATTAAATTTCTTGCTTAGGCCTCCCAGAGAGAAAAATATATATATATATTTATTCATTCATTCATTCATTCAAATCAGTACCCTAAACTAGGAGAGAAACATCTTCCCTAGAGCACTTCACTGGAGCAGTCAGTTTTCATTGAAATGTGAATTTGGAATTTTAAAAGTTAATAGCTTCAGTGGAGAGTTTTCAAACCCCTACCTCCACTATGAATGCTCTGCTTCTTTCACCTAGGAGCATAAAATTGTCAAGGCAGAGCATTTGTGCCACATATAGGGCCAGATGACAGATGCCTCTTTTTCTGTAAAACAGTATTAAACACTTCAGTGCATGTGATATACTAGTTCTTTTCATTATCTTAATTTGGGTCATCTAATATGTACTCATAGAGGTCATGGTAGTCAGTCTTTGTTCTGTGTCCCTTTAGGGTCAATATAAAGGAAAATTTTTACTAGGTGACTCTTGCTATCTGCATTTCTATTTTACCCTTATTTTATGAAGATTTAAGAATGATGTTCAAAAGCAGAAATCTCTCTTAAGGACATGGTAGAGAGCAATGAAAGAGAGAGATTTTGATGCTGGGTTATTTAAAATATAATTTAGATCTTTTTCTTCCCTGATAGAATTGTGAATTTTTTGTTTTGAAGAACATTTAAAATACTGATGTGAAAATATTGAAAAATTTTTAAAAAGTAAAATTTTGTTTTTAATTTTTAAATAATTAAAATTTAAAATAAATAAAAAATTTTAAATAAAAAGGTGAGGTAAAAACAGCACAGATATATGTTTGTTTGTTTTTTACTTTGTTCTTGAGATTGTATAGGGTGTATTTAGAATTTTATTTGTGCAGTTGCACCTTTTCTTTTAGGGTGCTAAGTGATTGAAATTTTCTTTACATTGTTAAGGACATCTGAGATTTCCATTATCTTCTTAAGGTAACTGAAATGTGCTCCTTCCGCCCAGCCCCAAAGTCATACATTTAGGAAAATATAAGCATACACTAGCTGTAAGTATTAGAAGTGATTAATAATGGAATCTGGATGCAATATAGTAGCACTTTGTACTACTGTACACTGTGTACAATAAATTTTAATTGTGCTAATATTGGGGGGGGGGACCAATACAGAGCCAACAGTAGATTTCTGATGACTAGAAACAGTAGGACGACGCTCTCCTGGGATGAAAGACGGCGCTTGCGTACAGTTGGCGCCCGCCCTCCTGCTTTTTCTCCAGCCGCCGTTTTCTTTTTCTTTCGCGCTCTAGCTACCCGGGAAGCCCTGCCCAAGAGTGGCTTGGCTCTAATTGGCTCCTTTGAAAGTCTACGGGCCACCTGATTGGTGGAGCCTGGATCCTTTAGCGCGGTGAGTTTGAAACTGCTCGCACTTAACTTCAAAGCTGGCTCTGGAAGGTTGAGGGAATCGTGTCGCCGACGTGTTAGCCGCCGCCGCCCCCTTCGCCACGGGGTAAGCAGCCGGGTAGAGTTGCTGGGGTCAGGGTCATGCCTATGGAGTCGACAGGGCTCGGCTCGGGGCCCTTCCAGGGGGAGTATTGAGGAACTGGTTGGTAATTGGGCAGCCGGGCTGGGCAGCTCAGATCTGTGTTGGGCCACGCCGGGCCTCTGAAGACGGGGCCCGGCCTTCAGCTGGGGCGGCGGGCCTGGGCGTGAGCGACTCCGGATCCCAGCTTTAGAGGGAGGCGTGGGGGAGCCCAGAGCTGGCGGGGTTATTCCGGGGAGAACTGGGGCTACCCTGGCCTTGGAGTTGCCGTCTGGGGTCACGTTTGGCTGTGCTCTGGAAGAGGCCGCGCTCAGCTAGCTAAGAAGGCTTTCGGGTCACGGTTGAAACCAAATCTGTGCCTTGGCTCCACGACGCCTAGCTCTTGCGGAGTGCCAGGCTCGTTCCTAGGTCCCTTGTGCATTCTGCCCTTGCTTCCGGGGGTAGAAAGCAAGACCGCACTTGGGCCTGATAACCACGCCAGTCCTTAAATCCAGGCCTCCCGGAAAACCAATCCAATGAACTAACTTTTGTGGACCTTCTCGGACTTGCCTCTGAGTATAAGGCCTTACCCACCCAGAGCTTTTAAGAACACTTAGCCAAGTCATAGAGCCAGAGGGAACTTCGGTTTTTCATTTTTATTTTATGCTTGATGTTTGTCATGTACTATGGAATTGGCAAAAAGTAGAGAGCTATACTAAAGTTACTAATGTGAACGACTTGCTTCCTCTGAAGACCTGGAGGTGTTTGAGGTAGGACATTGAGCCACTGGTATTTTACATCTTGCAACTAGTAAAACAGAGCCCTAGGAGGCATTCAAAAGGCCTCAAGCTGCATCCTTTATTTAATATTGTTACAACAGGAAAATGGAGGGAGGGTACTTGGATCCAGTTTTGAAACTGAGTTTTTGACTATTTGTTCAAAGCGAGCTCAACAATTTTATTGTGCATTAGGCATATTAAATCTGAAAATTGAAAAAAAGATAATTCTCAATCTTCCATTGCTATTTTGTAAAATAAAAAATTTTTAAGATTGGCACTCACAACTGTTGTGCAATTTTGTTCATTTAAAAAGATCAATATCTACTTATTTCTGGAATGATTTTGAATGAGAAAAGAACTTAAGGGTCAATTACTCAGAGTGACCTTAATATATGATTTTATCAGTGATGAGTGTGTTGGAAGATCAAGGTAATTATGCTTTGGGCTTCTAAAGTTAATGTTTCATTGGCAAACTTAACAGCCAAGGAAGTCTTGAGTGTCTGGTTGTCAGCATTTCAGCTTTTTTTTTTTTTTTTTTTTAACCATTTGTGATTCAAGTGTATATATTTTTTTACTTTTTTCTTAAGATTGTATGAGGCATAATTGGAATTTTATCTGGAAATGCACTTTTTAGGATGCTAAGTGATATTTCCTATTCTTTCAAAAAGTCTTGATCATGTTTGTGTGACTGCTAAAAACAAAGATGAAAACTGTCACTTCAGCAAGTTTAAACACTTACGCTGTAAGTGTTTCTGATGGATTGGATTAGTAGTGTGACCACATTTTGGCTTCCTATTCATGTCTTTAAATTACCTTCATAAAATCATAAAGCAGTAATAATTCAGCCAAATAACATTATTTGTTGAAATATCTGGGTATAACTGGCACACACTGGTCCTCCATAGAAGTGTTGCATATGAAAACACTTCTGGTTTTTGTTTGGGAAGGATGGGTAAGTTGATGTCTGAATCTGAGGGTTTATTTGATTGGAAGAAGCAAAATATTATACTGGTATAAGATATACAAGTATTTTCAGTGTTTTAGGAGCTAAGAAATGTGGGGAAGTCTTATCGCAGGAGTCCCTTTCCTTGTAAATGTTGTTTTAATATAATAAAAAATATTTACAGAAAATTAATACTGCAGGCGCTGTAGAAAATGTTTTACATAGTATCTCACTAAAACTTAAAACTACCCTTTGAATTAACGGCATATAATCAAATAATTTTTTCTTTTAATTTTAGCATCTATCATACCTATTGATTAACTATGGAAGACTATACCAAAATAGAGAAAATTGGAGAAGGTGAGTGCTTTTTACTAATATAAAAGTTTTAAATGATTTAATGCTACTATAACACCTGGACATGAAGACATGTAAATATTTATTAAAATCCAACCTTTAAAGTATCTTACTCTGCTAATGTTCATTTATATATATGTCTTATACATAATAACTTAAACACAAAAATTACAAAAATGTTCACATTTCAAGAGAATTGCAATTATTCTGATATGGCTCCCTGACAACTCCTATAATCTTATATTCTTCTAATACTAAATACTTAAAGCAATTTTGCACTTTGAAAAGACTTGATATCTTATATATGTGTTGAGGGGAGAAGTTAGGGCAGTAGAATTCTGTTATGTTTCATACTGCACTTTTAGTCTCTTGCAATACAATTATTTTTAAGATGAAAAATATTTTTACCTAAATTTTCTGAACTGGTGTCAATAATTGCCTATTAAACTAATTTAAATAAATTTTCTATTTAGTTACTCTAGGTTTAAATGATCTGTTATATGTACATGATTAAGTTATCCTAAAACCAATGATTTATAATCATTTGTTCCCTTTCTGCAGTAATTTCATCAAAGTTTTTAAAGAATGTTTAAATGGTATGAGGCATAAAAATATCCCTTTGCCTGTCCCCCCAACAGAATATCTTAAGTTTTATATAGGAGTTTTGATATTAACATTCCAAATGCTCCAGAAACAAATGAGATAACTTATACAAAAATAATTTTCTACTCGAGTACATTTTATGTGGGTTGTTTGAGGAACATTTCCAACTATATTTTTAGCATGCTCCAAAACCCTACTTGTATAAGGAATACCACTAAAAAGCCAGGAGAGGAATACTGGAAGGATTTAGTAAGATAGTATTGATAGATTTGGGTGGTAGTTGGGTTGGAGATAATATTCTTTTGACTTAATTTTATATGATTTCTTTATTATACCCATTCAACTACACTAATTTTGTTTGCTACAGAGTTAAAAATAAATTAGTATGTGTAAGGCAGATAATTAGAGTTTCTTAACTTTTTGAAATACCTTTTCTTACCTTTGGAGAAACTGATAAAAGCTATAGAATAGAACTTCTCCCTAAATAATGCACTCCGAACACTTTGAAATTATACCAGTTTCACAGAAAATAGCAAAAGCTATTTAATAAAACATTACATATAGTTAAGGGATTCAAGACTTCCTTAAATTGTCCAACCCAATTTAAAAAGAACTTATATAGGGGATTAGGTATATCATGTATATGTGTTCTCATCAATTTCTGAATGAGTGTGAGGCTTTTCTACTATGCAGTAAATAATATGACCTTTATTAGATTTAATAAATATTTAAGAGAATATTTTATCCTCATTCTTTTCTGGATGAGGATTATTGACTATATTTGAAATGCATAAAGCACTGTTTTCTGAAAGTGTCACAGTGACTCCTGTTAGTAATATTTCCTGAGCCCACATTCTTACACTGTATTTTATGCCTCTCATTGTCAGGGTATTTGACAGGAGATAAATTCTGATTTGAAAAGGATCTGTTCTCTAATATGTTCTGAAAAATTACTGGTAATTTAAATGTATGGAAAATCTATGATGACTACCTGAATTTTATTTCTCAACTACAGACTCACTAGGTTGTTAGCCTCATTTTCTTTTTGGAATTGCTTAAGGTATAATTATTAGTAAGATGCTTCCTATCTGGCCACAGCAGACATTTCTATCATGTGACACCTTATGGGATTCAATCATTTTTTCAAATATTTTTTAGTTTGTGGAGGGTGTCACATAGCAGATATTTACTTTGTGTATTTCAGGTACCTATGGAGTTGTGTATAAGGGTAGACACAAAACTACAGGTCAAGTGGTAGCCATGAAAAAAATCAGATTAGAAAGTGAAGAAGAAGGCGTTCCTAGTACTGCAATTCGGGAAATTTCTCTCTTAAAAGAACTTCGTCATCCAAATATAGTCAGGTATGGTATACTATCTGGATTCAAACCGTTTTCCATATACTATTTAAAATGTGAATTTCGCTGTAGAAAGTTTTACATTTGCTTAATTTTTGATGTAAACTAGCTGAGTGGAATAGAACCCTACTATTTTTGTTAATTGAAAATGCTGGGCATAGAAAAAATAGGCTGCTAAAGCAGGAACAGAGTTAGAGGAGCTTGGTCGAAGTTTTGCCTTTTTTTTTTTTTAATATTTGGTCTGGTGTTTTGGGGGGTTGTCTTTCTAAAGGTCCAAGTTAGGATTGAAATTTAGGGTGTTGGAGATAGTGAGTAATTGTTAAGGTCAGATACTATATTAAAATGTATAATTTACCTCAATGGAAAGACAAGCTCTGAACAGCAAGCAGTCAATCTGGAAATGTTCTTTTGGAATATAGGTGGTTTGATAGTAAGCAACTCATGTATAATACAACTTAATTTTCCATTGCTGCTCTGAGATCCCTTTCTCAAATTCTTCTTTAGTGCTGTTACAGAAAGTTTTCACCATTAGGGAAGCTGCCTTCTCTTCTTTTCCCAAAACAGTATATATTTGTTATTATAGACAATTTCTTATAGCCCCACTTTTTGTAATAGCCACTGTGGAATATAGTGAAGTTGTATTTTGAGAAGTCAAAAATGTTTGTTAAATTTTTCCCCCATCTACTTGTTTTATTCTTCAGTCTTCAAGATGTGCTCATGCAGGATTCCAGGTTATACCTCATCTTTGAATTCCTTTCCATGGATCTAAAGAAGTACTTGGATTCTATTCCTCCTGGTCAGTTCATGGATTCTTCACTTGTTAAGGTAAGATGCTGACCTAATTTTATTAGTATTTACCCCCTGTAAATGTAAAAGGTCTACTTATAGAAGTGCCTATGTTTTGTGGGAATATACTTAGAAAAAGTGTTAGAAAGTAGAATGAAGAAGAAAAATATTTCACTTTCCTCCCACAGTCTAGAGATTAGATTAACAGTTGCTATTTTATTACTGGATAGTACTGGATAGAAAAGTAGTGCCAGAGGTAACATAAAACTAATAAGTAAGTATATTGTTAGAAACTAGGATATTCTGGTCTTTATTTGACTGTCAAATGTGTGTAAAATAAAGGTAACAAAAGCCTGGGGCAAGGTGATATTGGCAGGTAGTTTTATTCTGGTTTTGAATGTTTTGATTAATTATTGTAGGCATTATGTTCTGTTTAATTGTAAATGTATATATAATATTTTAAAAAGTATTGAAGTGTATGAAAGTGTCCTATACTTATACCAGCTTTAGCAAACCACTCTAAGTGTCTTATAAAACACTTGCTTCTGAACTACAAAATAACCTTTTTTGATCATTCTCTATTTAAAAATATAATATCCTCTTTGTCATTTCTTTTGGATTCTGTGACCAGTATCTCCAAAGAGGAAATGAATATGTGAAGATAAAAGATAGAAATGAAAAAGACCAATTTTATTCAAGATAGATATAGAGTTGCTATATAGAGCAAAATTTAAGAAACTTTCTGTGCAACAAACTAACTTGTGACTTAAGAATCAGGAACCAAAAATAAGTAAAAGAAGACCAAGTTCATATGGTATAGATGTGTTCATAAAGTGAATATCTTTTTCTTAGGTGTACAAACATATTATGATATTGCATATAAATGGGCTTTTCAATCTTCAAATGCTTCTTGTTAATCAAATGGCCTGAAACCTTTTTTGGTAGTTAAATTATTTTCTTGCATCATAATTTTGTATATTTTTGAAACAAACTCACCAAAATTATTTAAAAAATCAAGTGCTTAAATTTCTAACATTTTCTTCCAGAGTTATTTGTACCAAATCCTACAAGGGATTGTGTTTTGCCACTCTAGAAGAGTTCTACACAGAGACTTAAAACCTCAAAATCTATTGATTGATGACAAAGGAACAATTAAACTGGCTGACTTTGGCCTTGCCAGAGCTTTTGGAATACCTATTAGAGTATATACACATGAGGTATGTAGAATAGTGTTTTTGTTTGTTTGTTTTGAATATGTGTTATTGCTACATTGTCTTCTATATTTGTTCTTTAAGTGAAGAAAAAAGATTTCCTCTCTGCCAGTATCAATTTATTGCTTCTCAACTCTGGATTCACCCTTCATTACATGCTATGTAAAAGTGGGATTGGAACCTTTAAACATGTTCCTCTGCCAGCTTGTGGGATAAGTATTGTCAGTAGAGGGAACTGGAAAGGCATTGCAGGAGAAAGGGGTTTTCCTTGCTATAGTTTTATAGTTCTCATTATGTCTTACTAGTCAGTCTCTCATTTTAATCCCATTATAGTTAATAATCCTTTATATTAAACTTTTCCCATTTAATCACTGTTGTTTCTGCCTGTCTCCCTATTGGATCCTTTCTTATATGCAATCAAATTGGTCTAAAAGGTGGGTTTTGTTGCTTACACAGTATTGTTTCTGATACATTTAGAAGCTGCTAAATATAATCGTGTTTTGTTGGTGTTATATTGATGATTTGGCATTTCATTTGTTATTTCTGGAGGGAAGGAGAATGTTGAAATGTACAGTAAAGGATAATAGTTATGCGTCACTTAACACCCGAGTTATGTTCTGAGAAATGTGTCTGTAGGTCATTTCCTCATTGTGAAAACAGTGCATTTATACAAACGTAGATGGTATAGCCTACTATATATTTAGGCTATATAGTGTAATCTATTACTCCTAGGCTGCAAACCATTTCTATATCTAAACATAGAAAAGGTACAGTAAAAATGTGTAAAAAATGAAAAATAGTTCACTTGTATAAAAAACTTAGCATAATGGAGCTCACAGGACTGAAATTTGCTTTGGGTGAGTCAGTGAGTGACTGGTGAATGAATATGAAAGCCTAGGACATTACTGTAGACTTTATAAACAAAAATAACCATAGTGTTGCTCTATGACATTAGAATGGCTATGATGTCATTAGGCAATAGGAAGTTTTCAGCTCCATTTTAATCTTATGGGACCACCATTGTATATGTCAGGGGTCCCTAACCGATCTGTGGCCTGTTAAGTACTGGGCTACACAGCAGGAGGTGAGCAACAGGTCAGCAGGTAAAGCTTCATCTGTATTTGCAGCTGCTCCCCGGTGCTAGCATCACTGCCTCAGCTCCACCTCAGATCATTAGGCATTAGATTCTCATAGGAGCGCTGGTCCTTGGTGACAGAAAGGTTGGGGACTGCAGGTACATGCCATGCGCTGTTGACTGAAACATTATTATGCGGCGCATGACTATATTGGAAAACTCTCTTCTGTGGAGTTGTCTACCCTTGAGCCCAAAGACTGTCCCCAGATCAAGATTTCTAAAAGTGCTCATCTAGTTAGATGTCTTGGCTTTTTAAAAATAATTATATCATTTTCCCATGGTTATATAAAGATTATTTGGTTCCCATTGGCTTTAACAGATGCCATTGAACTCCTTAACTTTAAGTTATAGGTGATATTGTTATCATTGTGACAAATTATACATACTAAAGTAATAGATTAGCTTTGAACTACTAATAAACTGTTACATGACTTATTCATGTTTATAGCATGTACGCACTTCATGCAGATTGTACAGTATCAACCCCAAATTCATTATCCATGATCAAATAGGTTTTTTTCTTTAAAATGGTAAAGCTGTCTTTACTTTTCTGATCCCTACTTTAATGATTTGAAAAGCAAGAAAAGACTTCGTATGCTTTTATCTTTTTTCCCTAATGAATAAAACTTAGAGATGGAATAGTTATCTTTCATTTAGTATTTTGCGTATAGTAATTGACTTTTAAATACTATTATTAGAGGCAATCATACAATCTTCTAAAGGACAGTTCGAATGAAATATAAATGTTTACGTTTAGGTAATTTAAAGCACCACATTTACTCAGTGTGAAAACTTTGCTTTGTAATAGGTAGTAACACTTTGGTATAGATCTCCAGAAGTATTGCTGGGGTCAGCTCGCTATTCAACTCCAGTTGACATTTGGAGTATAGGCACCATATTTGCGGAATTAGCAACTAAGAAACCACTTTTCCACGGGGATTCAGAAATTGATCAACTCTTCAGAATTTTCAGGTACTTTTGTTTTATTCTTAAGCTGTTAAGAACTTTAAAGGCAACGTGAATATAACAAGATATATTTATACTTTAATAATTTTTTTTGGTTTTGCTATGGCTTTTAGAGCTTTGGGTACCCCTAACAATGAAGTGTGGCCAGAAGTGGAATCTTTACAGGACTATAAGAATACCTTTCCCAAGTGGAAACCAGGAAGCCTAGCATCTCATGTCAAAAACTTGGATGAAAATGGATTGGACCTGCTCTCAGTAAGGAGTGCCCTTTGTACTGACTACAATTGATGATTCTGAATGTTCTCAGTCCTTTCTTTTACCTGGGAAATAGGAAGAAAACAAACATTTATTGAGTTAGGCAGATAACTGTTTTGTCTTTATTGTATTGCCAGCTCCATTTTAGATACTTAGGAACCCTACTGATTTTGAGAGGAAGATTTAGCATTAATCTGATAGGTAGCTACAGATATTCTGTGAAGGAGAGGTGAGGGTTAATATACCTTTGTTGTTTTTAAGTTGCTGACTTGCAGTAGCCATCTTTTCCGGCTTTTTTTTTGTCTCAGTATTTACTGCTTTTTAGTTTATCCTAGTCATAGTGTTTTCTTTATTGCTTAATATTTTTAGTTATGAAAGACTTTTACTGCATGAACTCCTGTTTCTTGCTTTGTGCCTTGTTCTATGTCAGAAACATTAGGAGGAGGAGGACTGATAAAGTTCTTGAAAATCTCTCTTTTATTACATTGCCATTCCCAACTACCAGTTGTTTTCTTTAGAAACAAGATGAAGATTCTGTTAGGATAAAATATAAATTGTCCTAGGTCTGCTTTAGGATGTTTGTTTTAGAATAGTATTTAAATATTGAGCTTTAGAAGAAACTAATTTTTATAAATCTCAAGTTACTTGATTCTAGAAAAAATGTTTTGGTAGGTTACTAAACAAAGAAAAAAATCTATTGCTATTCATCATATGCATCTAATTGGTCTTTGGGCACCTTTTACACTTTATAAATCATTGTGCCACTAGATTGACCTCAGATTTATTTCCCAGTTGCTTACAGTCCAAAATTCTTTACCCTGCTATTCAATATTTTGTATATCAATGCTGTTGATTTGATATAAAAGGCTTCTATATTCTGGGCCCACTCTTTTTAACATTTGTAATTCTTGAATACAAAGAATTTTGCTTCAGTTAACAAAACAAAATTCAACCACTATAAATCATGGTTCTTAGTCTAGCCACTGTTGACATTTTGGACTGGATCATTCTTTGTTGCTGGGGGCTGTCCCATACATTGCTATAAGATATTTAACAGCATCCCAGTCCTCTGCCCTATAGATGCTAGTAGCACATTACACCCAGTGTTACAACCCAAAATATCTCCAGACATTGCCAAATGTCCCTTGAGGGGAAAAGTCTCACCCAGTTGAGAACCATTGCTGTAAATCATAAATCAGACTTGGTTTCAAATTTTGAGTTTATCACTTCTCAGCTCTGTGAACTTGGGCAAATTACTTAACTTCTTTGGGCTTCAGTATCTTAATTTGTAAAATGGAACCTAATACCTTTTGCTATATTAAGTGACATGACATGTGCAGAGCACTTAACATAGTGCTAGATACATAATAAGAGCTTGAATAGTAGATAGTAAAAGTCCCTCTTGCCTCCTTGTTGATTTGATTTTCTTTAAGATTAATATTTCTTTAAGATGAAATTTAAGATTAATATTCAGCTTTTTCTGGTGATGTGTAAACCAATTTTAATAATAGATTGTAAGACTCATTTAGTGACTCATTTTAACTATGTTTATAACACATTGTGCTCTGGTTTTGTTTTTATTTGGAATTTGCTGGAAGTTACTACACCAGAAACCACTATAGTTAATTGCCATCATTTCAAGAATGTTGTAAATAACTCAGATGGCCATTTAATTCTCAAAGTAAACATAATTAACTACTTATCTTTTTTAAATGTATGTCTTGGTTTTAAAGCTATCTCTGAATGCTTATATCTTAAACCATAATTTATAGCAAAAAGTGGTTATTGAGATATCTATGATTTAAGGAATAGGTTATTCTAGAGCTAGAGGGTGAAGTGTAGAGGATGAGACGTGGTTTGGCTTTGAACAAAAGGAAATGTTCATTTAGTAGATTTTCATTAAAATTAGCTTATGGCTTATTGATAGAGAAGTTCAGGCTTTATGGAGTTTTTAAAAAAATGGTTGATTTCTTAAATAAATAAAAATCTTTTTTCTTTTTATTTGTCCCCCTCCCCTAGAAAATGTTAGTCTACGATCCTGCCAAACGAATTTCTGGCAAAATGGCGCTGAATCATCCATATTTTAATGATTTGGACAATCAGATTAAGAAGATATAGCTTTCTGAGAAAGTTTCCACGTGTTGTATCAAGAACAGATAGTTAAATTTTTACTATCAGCTCTATTTTTGTCTTGTGTATTTTCCTTATCTTTGTTGTAAACTTAAGCTGTACTTCATCTAGTTTCAAAAGTTGTAACTTAATGTAAATATTGTTCTATATGAATTTAAATATAATCTGTATATGTGTGTAGATCTCACTGTAACAACTGTTTGTTACTATAATAAAACTCTAAATCTAATATTGATGTCAGGAATCAGGAAAAATTGAGTTAGCTTAAATCATCTCAAACCTGATAGCAGTTTGGTTTTCCTATAGTTGGAAATACTGAAATTTAGGAAAGTGTGCCAAGTTCAAAGTTCAAAATGCTTTGAAGTATTTGTATGCTCTGAATGTTTAAATTTTCTTGTCAGTTTTGTGCCATGTAACTATACAATATGCCTAAAGATGGATGTTTGTCTACTGATTTTTCAATTTGTGACCTAAATGTTTAAGCATTCAGAATGAGAAAACTTTCCAGATTTAAGAAATAATGCTAATTTATAGAGGTTTTCAGTAACTCAATAAAACTAACATTAGAGCATGCCAAAGTTTGCTAGTTTTACAGTCAAAGATCAAGGGCCGTCCATAGCAGGGAAGAACAGTTTAGAGAATTTATGAACTATCCTATTTTTAGGTACATTGTGAAAGCTATTTGGTGAATTCCTAGGCCTTGGTTAGAGGTAATAACTATGCAAAGGAGTTGTTTATGGCTTTCAATTCTGACTTAAAAACTTTGCAAATTTTGTTTATTAGCAGCCTTCTTAGATGGTTCTAATATATAAGTATTGAGCTAAAATCACTAACTTCAGGAATTAAATTTTTAATAATGCTGCTCATTGTGATTCTTGTAAACAGCCTAATTTAAATTATAACCAAAAGAAATTTCTGTTAAAATAGTTTTATCATTTTTAGTGTACATCTGTCCTTTGACCACATATATTCTGTATTTCTTCCTGGTTACCCATGGCTAGAACAATCACTTCTGTGTTATTAACCTAACACCCAAATGGATATATAATTGGTGATCTACCTAATCTATGTTGTCTTGGAATTTTTCCACTCTGTAGAAGAAAGTGTGGGTCATTTTGGCAGTGGGACTTGTAAGATGAGAGGTTTGATGGCTGTGTTCTAGGTTCTTTGGTGGAAGACAGCCTTTAGTAAGAGAATGCAGAGCATAGACATAGGAGTCATTTGGTATCATGTTGTGGAGTTACTAAGAGTTTATCATGGAAGTTTGGCAAATGAAATGTCACACAAAAGATTTAATTGAGATGGTGAAATGGCATATCCACATATGTGTTTTAACCTACGGAGTAAAGTAAATGATCTGTTTTTTGTGTTGTGGATTGCAGCTCTTTAGTGGTTCAGGACCAGCATTAATCAACAGCCCTCAGCCCGATCCCATGTAGAAAAGAAACTATGTGCCTATCTTCTAAAATTATTTCTTGATACTTTAGTTTTAGTAATATTTAGATACATGGGTGTTCAATTGTTTGAGGCCTCTGAATTTTGTAGAAGCAGCATGGAACCTCGCTGCTATTGCTCCATGGAGTCTGAAAAACCAATTCATCAGTTTAGAACCTACTTGGTGGACCAGGGCAATGAGATGATGAACATTGTCATCAAATGGTATAATGAGTGACCTACTTTTCCTGTTCTACATATTTGTCTAGTCCTGTGTAAAATATTTATGTCAGCTTCAGTGATGGGATGAAAAGCTACTGAACTGGATCCTCATGCTTAAATTTTAGTTGGCTTGTTCTGTGATGCTTCTGATTCATTTCAAAATGGAGCTTGTCTGGGCCAGTAGTTCTTAAATCTGTTATGCACTAGAAACACCTGCAAACTAACTGGTTCTACCCTGAATGATTCTGAAATTGAAAACTGGGAAATATATTCCAGGAAATTAGTTTTTCAGAAGTTTCCCAACCTGATTCTGATGCAGCCAGTAATCACCCTTTGGTGGTGAGTTTAACAACTTTGGACATACATCTGGTTTTAGTTATCTTAAAACTTCATGGCATCAGACAATATCTTCAACTTATATTTCTGTTTCAGCCTGTACTCTAGTGAGGGGAGAGGGCTCTGTATTTAATCACCAATATAACACTTTCATATACTTGTGCATGCACTGACAATTGCTCTGTCTTAGGATTGTCCCTAGGCTCTAGAGGATGGTTTTTAAATCTTTAAGTTTAAATATATAAGCAGTAATGGTAAGGAAAAGTTAAAAGTGCTTAAGACTCAAAAGCTCTATTAGGTGGAAGAAACTTATATTCTTTTAGCAAACTAGTTCATAATAGGTCAACTCATCCCCGTTTGACATTCAAATATGTCATTGATCTTTCATAGGACCATAGACTCATTTTGCTTTGAGGACACAGCAAAGACGTTCCTGATGTTTGTGGAATGTGGAGAGAAGAGAGTAGTGGTCATTGTTTAAATAAGTTTGTGACAAGATAAGAGTATTGAATAACTAAAGGGAAAACGAAAGGAGGGATAAAGCATGAAAGATATTAAAGAGGGAGAGTCCTTTCTGACTTAAAACTAGCATTTAGGAAAAGAAAGGAGGGATGGGAATGGTATTGAAAAGGATTGTAACTGCAGTCCTTTGGAGAAGGGTGAAGTTTAATGAAGTATTTGAAAGCAACAGATGTTTTCAAGTCCCATGCCATAGTGTAAATATCAAATTTTTAAGCCACCTTAAAATCTTAAGAAATGTATTGAGAAAGTCAAAAGACTTCGTTGTTGAGGAGGGAAAAAGGTATAACAATAGTAACATTCCTTTAAAATGCCGAAGGTCTGTGGTTTTCAAGCTTGCATTAGGATCTGGAGAACTTTTTAAAACATTCAGGTCCATTTCCAGAGTCTGGTTCAGTATGTGCTGTGTGGCCATGAATATGCTTTCTTAAGTTTCCAGGTGATGATGCTGCTTGTCCAGGGACCACATTATGAGAGTCACTACATGGGTAGTTCTCAGAATTCTAGAGAACTGAACTTGCTCAGCCACCTTGTCAGGTTTGTAGAAGCACAGGGGTGCAGCAGGGGAAATTGACCCAAAGTCAGGCATAACGTTTAGAGACTGAACTGGAATTTGAATCTAAATATTACATTGTCATTATTAGGAAAAATGAATGATGTAAAGATTCCAGGCTTTAGAGCTGGACAGATTAAGGCTTTTCTTCTCAGTTCTGCCATTTCTCTCTGTATCCTTGTGAAGAAGTCACTTGGCTCTGAGTCTATTTCCTCACTTGTACAAAGGAGATAATAAACAGAGTTATTGTGAGGGATGGAGATAGGATTGCCAGGCATTCCACATATATAGGATGTAACCTATCAGAATGCCCTAAATGTCCTTTTTTTCAATACAAAAAATGGGCAATTAGAGCTGTTTTTCTGCCACAGTAATTGGTGCTTAAATCTGTTAAATGGTAACACTTGTTAAAGAGTATAGGTAAAGTTCCTGGCACGTGGTAATTTTCTTTGAATTTTCAGCAGTTCTTTCTCATACTACCTCTTATAGCCCTTTTATTTTCTGCCTTACTAAATTATAAGTCCAGTGAGGGTAGGGGCCATGTTTTGTTCTTTAATTTTCATAGTCCTTCATCTAATATCTCAAGCATTTGACACAACTCTAGTTTTTTAAGGTTGCCCAAGGATAGTGGCACCTAACCTACAAAAATAGAACATCTGTTGTGAGCAGCCACTCTAAATATATTTCCTCTCTTTTTCATAGCAACTCAATAAGGGAGTGGGTGTTTTTGTTTTACAGATGATGAAACATTCACAGAGCTTAAGTAACTTGCCAGTGGTCATAAGGCTAGTAAATGCCAGAGCAGGGACCTGGGGCTTTTTTACTTCAAACTTATCTTTCCATGGCATCACATTGATTTCCAAGATATACCCTGTAAAGAAAAAGTATTTAGTTTCAAAAGCTTAAGAAGAAAACTGAAGAAGACAGGGCAATACAGCCAATGCAGCCCAGATGCCAATCGGCACCAAGCCTGGGGTTGTCAAAACCAACACCATTGGCCTGCGGAGCCCTTACTAGCACTGCAGCTCCTGACTGATAATCAGAAACCTCTGCCTCAAGACCAAGTGACCCAAGTAGGACACTTCAGTCCATTTTCCTATCCCATTTTAGGTAGCAGTAGCCCCTTTTATTTGGGAAACCACTACTGCATGTGGCCCTTGATTTTAAGAACCCCTGTAGTTATAAATCCTTACGTGATATTTTCCTTCTTTAAAAGTTCTTTATTGTTCATAATCATTGTTTTCACTGTGGCTTCTAGTATTGTGTAAAATGGTCCTGATATATAAATGTTTTGTATGCCTATTGACCTTTCAAAGAACTTACAAACTTTTGAGGAACGTTTATGTATGGGTGCCTGCTCTTTACCAGTCAGGAGTAGAAATCTGTAGAACATGCTTTCTATAGGCAGTCATTCCCTTGAGAGAGAATTTCAAAACCATGCTATTCTCTGTTAAGGAAATAATGCAATAACAAAAGCATAAGGTATTTGGGGGAGTTTATTTGCTAGTAAGTATTAGCAATTCTTTATATTTGTAAAGAGCTTGATAGTAATTAAGTAGCATATGCTATTTCAATAGACAGAAGCTTCCTACACCATGAAAATGCTCCTAACTATAAAACAAGAATAATTATTCCACAATGCATTCTTTATAATACAGAAAGAAAAGATACATTTCCCAACTGAGCATAGCCATTTGTCTCAATGGTTCTGATAGCATCACAAATGGATTTATGTGCAAGAAAATATAAATGTATTCTTCATGAAGTGTGTTCACCGCTTCTATGATCTAAATGGGAAGCAGAGCATTTGCTTCATCTTAAATCCTGCTAGAATTTGAGCATAGTTTTAGAATTGCTTTTTTGGCTTGTTTGAAATACTTCTCATGTACAAGTACTAATGGAAAATGGCTCAAAACGTAAAAAGGTTTCAATTTCCCAGGTGAGCACAAAACAGTTTTGACCAGTCAACATCAATCTGAAGTCCCAAGAACTGGATGACAAATGTAATGGTATTTATATGTTGGGAGCTCTTAATTACCTGTGCTAACAGAAGGTCATAGCAACCTTAAAGAGCAAAAATCTCACCTCCCTCGCCTCAAATTTTGGCATTCACTGTGTGACCCACCCACTTTGGGCAGTAAATCTTATTTCCTAGTTAGTGAAGTCATAAAATCTTAGAATTGAATGGAATTTGGACATCATGCAATTCAGTCCCCATTTTCCCAAGGAGGGGCCTGTGAATTTCAGCAACAGAGAAATAGAAGTTAGTTTTTTTGACATCTACTTTAAAGAGATTTCTACTTTGTTTCAGTTTGGCTCTGATAATGAAGTTGGTATCAATAATGGAGTCAAGAAAGAAATTATGCATTTAAGGATAAAACATTCAGTCAGGAGACAACCCAAGTAATCGGTAAGTAGGAAATAAAATTCAGATCAGAGAAAGTTGCATACATTTTCAGATCCTAGAAATTAAAAGTGAAATAGCCAAAAATGCAAGTAACAAATGCAAGCCAAGTACATTGTGATAAGTATTGAGTGTGTTCTTTGCACAAGCAAGAGTGGTTTTTACTCTCTACTTCCCTTTAGAGCAGGGGTCCCCAAACCCCAGGCTGAGGACTGGTATCGGTCTGTGGCCTGTTAGGCCACACAACAGGAGGTGAGCAGCAGGCCAGTGAAGAAGCTTCATCTGTATTTGCAGCCGCTCCCCAGCACTACCATCGCTGCCTCAGCTCTACCTCAGATCATTAGGCATTATATTCTCATACGAGCACTGGTCCCTAGTGCCAAAAAGGTTGGGAACTGCTGCAGTTTAGAGGGTAACCTTGGATTTAACTCAGATTCTACAGGTATTTTTAAATAGCCACATTCTTTAAAACAAACAAAAAAAACCCAACTCTCCAACTGCAATTTAATTATGTATCAGATAATAAACATTGTGATAGTACTACATATTCATAAGGTCTGGGCACTGGAATAGCTAATATATGTATAATAAAGGAAAAAGCCAAAGAGCTCAACTTCATCTCTTATCCCTTTTCAAAAGAACTATCTCATATGTTACCATGTTTGGAATATTTCCTAGCATGGCCAAAAAGCGAGGAATAAACACAATAATTCAGTGTGCCTAATGGCTAAAAATAAAGGAATTATTCACAAACAGAAAACTGGACTTTTGAGCAGATGTTTATTTAAATACAAACAGCAGCTCCTCCTTTTCCTGTTATCTTCAATTACGTGAGCAACATTTTTACCAGAAGAAGCTCTTTTTAAAAAACAGCCTTCCAGGGAGAAAATAAACAATACTATATTTGGCTAACAGCTGCTTTTGGAAAATGAGATGTCAGCAAAGCTGAATGTTGTTTAAAGAAAACTAATTATCCAGCTACCTTTGACTTGGCACTTCCCAGTTTGCAGTGAAATGTTTTGTCTAGGACTTAAATATTAGGTTTAGTCAGATATTTCACTTCCTCTATCATTTGCCATGCGGAGCAAATAGATTTAAAGAAGTATTCCTTGTGTTTGATTTTGCTGCCAAAACCGCTTTAGGTCATCTGGTGCTACACCCAGCTATTGGTTCTTTGCATATTCACCATCCACTATTTATTGTGTTCAGTTTAAAGCAGTGTGTTTATGAACGCATGAAAACCAAGATAACCTAGTGACATAGAGTGTGGTTGCATTTGTGTGAATTTAATTATGCAATGCCAAATAATATAAAGTTTATGAGTAGTGTCTCATTTAGAATTTGAAATAATGCAAATACTTCCAAGTTTTGAAAATTCATTTTAAGATTGGCAAGCTGAGTGAACTGTAGAACTGGTTTTTGCTATTGCCCCACGGCTCTTTGGCTGATGAGACAGAAATACCTGTGGCCTTTTGTCAGTGTTGTGTGAGCCGGGCTGTGGTTTCCCTGAATTAGAACTCCTGCCAGTGCCTGTGGTAATGACTCTACTTATTTTAACATTTTTTGCTTTATAATTTGAAATATTTTTACGTTCTGAAGCAATCTTATCTGAGCATTCATTCAACGGAGGTAACAATGCTAGTGCTGAAAAATAGGCCTGAAAATTAGGCATTTTAGAATGAACTTTGAATGTGCTTTCATGTCACAAAGAAGACCAAACAACTCCCCTGGTACAATTTAGTGTGAGTACTCCATAAAATGTTAGTGATAATCTTGAGGAAATAAAAAGCAGTGTTAAAGCAAAAAATTTAGTAGGTATGGATTTTGAGGAAGCATCCCCCTACTTTACATTGTTTCTGTGGAAAAAATTGTGCAAGTTCTTCAAGAATACATCCTCTGTTTGAAATCCAGTATATGATTTTCATATAAACAGTTTTTGGAAAATCATTCTGAGACAAGCACAAGTTTAATGATTCTGTAAATGTTTGTTCATCCAACAAGTATTTATTGAGCTCACGTTATGAGCCAGATACTATGGTAGGATATGAGGACACAGTGAACAACTAAATAGTTATTGCCTTGTTGGACTTTACATTCCCTAATAGAAAAGACAGATTATAAGTAAGTAAATAAATGTAATGAGATGTTAGAATGGGACTCTTCCTGCATGTTTTCACTAAGGCCAGTCTGATAGTTATAAATGATCAGAATTCCATATCCGATATGCAGGTTTACAAGAAAATGGCTCTAAGAACTTGTCCCACAACTTTAGGCCCAGGCTAAGCTACGCGATTACCAGGGTCCAGTGAAAAATAGAAATGCGGGGCCTCTTGTTCAAAAATCTTTAAAAATCCCGGACAGCAATAGCAGAAATATTAAGTTAACTAAGTGCAGAGCCCTTCAAAGTGGGGGGTTCTGTGTGGCTGCATGGGTCACATGCCCATGGATGGCCCTGCTCAGGTCCTTCAGCTAAAGAAAGAAAAGTGAAAATAGAGGGGAGAGGAGAGATTTTTGGACTGGTGATCTTTGTAGAGTTGTGCTGTGCTTTGAGAATGCACCCATCTAACCCAAGTCTAAGGAGGAAGTCGTTGAAAGGCACCCCTTAAAGAGCTCTGAAACAAATTTCATGCCATTGTGAGACACAGAACCAATGCCTGCTTGTGGCCTGAAAAAACTGAAGCGAACTGACCAGAAGCCTAACTCCTACCCACCATATCTACGAGACAGGAGAATGTCACTGGGATGGGGCCCACATGCATGTCTAGAGACTTTGGGACAAAGAGGTGATTGTTTGCCCAACTAGATTGAGACGAAGAGGGAGAGAGCTGGAGAGGGGGTCTCGGGTCAGTTTGCACTTGCCAAATGTCATTAAGCCTGCTTCCAGAACTTGGATAATGGAATCTGTTCCTGTCTTTTAGAATAACCAGGCCTATATCACTCATCCTCTGAGCTCCTATATAAAATGAAAATTTAATATACTATGAAATATTTCAATATAAATGATAAATAATAATATGCACTGCCCTGATGTAGTCATACCCTGTGTCATTATTGTATTTGAAACCCCCAATGTATCTCTCCCTGATCACATCTTCCTTTCTCCCCACAAGATTTATTTCTTTATACTTTTTCAACTTTATAATTTTACATGACTATCATTTCTATCTATCTAGTTTCATTATCATCATATTGCATGCTTTTTATGTTTTATATGAAGAATATTAAAGATTCTGAAATTTATTTAGTTTGGCTTTGTGAGATTTATTCATGTCGATAAATGTAGCTGTAGTTCACTTGCCTTTACTGCTGGAGAGCATTCCATTGTCTGACTCTACTGCAACTTACTCTATTATGGACACTTGTTTCTCATGTTTTCCTTTTGCAAACCATGCTGCTATAAATTTTATTCTATTTCCATTTGCTTCTGTGTAAGATTGTTTTTTTCTTTTTTGGTGGGGGGCAGATCCATCTCTTGTCCATCTCCCGTTCTGCTTTGTACAATGGAGACCTGACCACCCACATAGCTTGCATTTCCCAGACTCCTATGTCACCTGGCTTGCTTCTGGGTTTAGCCAACGGGAGGCACTGGCAGGAGAGTGGGGAGAGAGGAGAGAGAGAAGTCAGAGTGCTTATCTCTCTCAGGTGGTGTCTCTTCTGCAGCTCCAACTCCCAATAAAATATGAGCTTCTTGGAACATTGTTGATGGGCCTGGATACACCAGTTATGAGCTAAATTGTATGACCAAATTACCAGCATTGACAAATTTCTGCAACCCAGATCCCCTGCTTAGGACATATGTAGAGAAGTGGTTTGCAACTGGCTGATCAAGGAACCATACATCAACATTTCTCATTAGAATAGATGAATGAACTCAAGGAATGAGGTATGAGGGGAGCATGGCTTCACTGGGGGCACCTCCCAGGCTTTTCTAGCTCAACAATACTTCAGATTCAGCCAAACACAAGCCTATAGGGGGAACATGTTCTTTCAGTTTAAACTGAGCTTAGCTTAGAAAGTTTATTGGACTGGGTAAGTTTCTAAAATGTAACCAGTTCTGTGCAATGTAGCCAACTGGCAACCAAGAGCCATGCTTGGGTGGAGCAGAGAAAACTCAAGCAGTGTTCAGCCAGAGCCTCACACTGCCACAAGAAGCAGGTAAATCCAAGCACGACTACTTAGCAGGCTGACGAAAATCAGCTCAGGACCAGCCTGGCAATTCCCTGGCTTCACAGGCCAGCACATTTATCTCTCCACTGGCCATGGCAGCCTCTAGCACAAACCCGCCATGACAACTGACTCCCCAGAACAAAAGTTGGGAGCTTTTGTAATACTTGTATTTTGGAATAGTTATTACTTGCATATAGTACTTCAAAATTCAAACAATATGATAAAAAGTACACAATCTTGCTTCTTTCTTGTCCTCATCATCTGAGTTCCTACCTTTTACTCCCCTCTTCTTTCCTCCCAAGCACTTCTGTCTAAGAGAAAGCTGCCCCTCCAGCCCTCTCCCTGAACCCAGATAATTTAGTTCCTCTCTTTATGTCCTTGGAATTTCTCTAGCTACTGCCCCAGTGCTGGAGCTCTGAGTGAGTGAGTCCATCAGTGAATAAGTCCATGAGCAGGCCCCTTAAAAGGAACACCTGAGACTCCAGCAACCCTCCACTTCACTCAGCCATAATCTTATAGTGCTGGGACTTATCTTCTCAGCACTATAACCCTGGGCTGGGGAGCCTGGTGTGGGTCTGAGACCGCTTGCTTCTCAAGGGGGACCTCTGCAGCCATGATATCCCTTCTGAATTTTAACCATCACACATGGGTGTGGGAACAGCTCATTTCGTGTCCCTACCCCTCCTACCAGTCTCAACATGAGTTCTTATGTATGCCGTTAATTATAGGACTTCTGTTCAGCTGGACTTCAGGTGATAGGCAATGATGGCTGTTCTGTGGCTTAGTTGTAATTTTGATATGGTCATGGAGGAGATGAGCACAGTGTTTACCTACTTCTCCATCTTGACCAGAAGATCTCTACCACAATCACTCTTGTGAAGATAAGGTTTTTGTTCTAGGATCAAGATTGAAGACAGTGGTATCCAACTTGGGATATACAAGACAACCCATATGGGATGCAGGAAGAAAATATTTTTACATATTTTTATAACATTTCTTTTATTGAGAATATGTTTTAGATGTTATTATTATATATATTAGTGCACATACATTATGAAACAATAAGTACACATATGTTATGTGCTCAATAGTGTTTTATTTATGAGGTAGGTAATCAAAAATTTGGGCTTCGCTGTTCTAAAGACACAGCTACACTGCTTCTCTTCTCTCAACAGTATAGAAAACTCTGCTGAAAGTCTAATTTGGGAAGCTTTCCAAAGTCATTGGGTTCAGATTTGGCCTGATGGCTGAGGAGAGGTTTCTAGAGTAGTAAAGTGTAAGTCAGGTCCTACAGACTGCCAAATCTTCTTTAACACAGAGGAATGATAGATTTCTTAGCTGAATAAGTTCTTCCTTCCTGTCAGGATCTTGAGTTTTAAGAGCTCATTGTTTTCCCTTATATTTGGGGAATCCATTTTATGTTTATTTGTTTTTGGCACTCTTCCCCAGAGTTACTTTTCACTATTTCCCCAAATAAGCACCATATACGTTAGCAGCCCCCGTCACTCCTTGCACCTCATTCTAGCTGGAGTTGGGGGAGCATCATTTGGGGTCCTGAGTTCCTATCTCTTCTATTGCCAGACATGGTTGGTAATAGGTGTCTAACAGGATCTCCCATTTGCCGATCACAGAGCAGTCTACGAAAAGTGTAAGCTCTTCTCATTAACTTGTTTGGTGTCTGTGCATTAAACGCTCTTTGCCTACATTCTTGCCCAGAAATCCTTTCTGCTGTACCACAGTAGATTTCTGGATTGAAAGCTATTTTTCAGTTTGATCTAAGTGTTTTTTTCCCCTCTTTCTCCATTCTGCCTCTACTTGCATGTTGGTGATATCATTGAAATCATTGATAGTTTCTGCAAAATATAGATTGTGTTTCACTGAAAGAATTACTAGGCTATGATAATTGAAAAAGTCATTAGGTAGAGAATGTGGATTGTGATTATTTGAATTGCAAAAAGATCTTTAAAGACCTATTCTTTTTTATGTTCTTGACATATGTTCAGTTTGATAAAAGTTTCAATGTTGTCCAACAGTTTCAGAAAACCGTCTGTAGTATAATGTGAATTTTACTTAAGGTATCCTTTTCCTCCAGTTCAGGATTTTACTAAAGTCTTTTCATGGCATATCTGTGTTTTGAGATGGAATTTGGAAAAAATTGCTCATCTATGTTAGAGATAAACCAGGTGATCCTGACAAACATTCAAACCTGGCTTCAGATAAGATTTCTGAGCTTGTCAACTCCCCGAGCCTCCTAGGGGCAAAGGCAGGCTGAAAAAATAGTTTTTGGGTTGGCCATTCTGGGAGACCTCTTTTTCCAGAGCAAATAAATGAAGGATTCCTGTCCTTGATGTTAAAGTGTAGTGACATGCGAATAGCATCTAAAATTAGATAGGGAAGGCTAACTGCTATAAGAGACAGACTCTATAATGTGTAATGGCTTAAATACAATAGAAATTTATTTCTTACTCTGATGATAGTACTGTGTAATGAAAAGGATGGCAAGATGGCTCACCTGAATGCAATCACTCAGGGACTTAGACTGGCGTCTTCCAGAACTGCCCTAGGAGGGACCTCCATTCCAGCCATTTGCAGGCAGATAGAAACATGGAGGAATGTGCATGCCGAGGTCTGGGTGTGGCACACCTCACTTCTCTTCACATTCTGTTGGCTAGAACAGTCATGCCTAGCTGAAAGCAAGGTAGAGAAATAAGGGCTAGTTGTTCCTTAGAAAAAGGATATGGGTACTAATCCTGCCACTGTGTCCTTACTGTTTGGCTCATGGAAAAATATATCCCAGAGTCTCCCTTTGCCAACCAGCGAAAACTCTGTATTCAGAAGTAGCTCTGGGATCTCGTTCCTAGGTGATGTGGGCACCCGTCATTTTATAGACAGTGACAACCTCTTCTAATAGAGTTAAATGTCACAGAATGGATTTGGGTATTTCATAAAATGTTTTCAGATGATTGGCAAATCTCTACTGGAGGAACAGATGGGGTGACCATTCTGGAACCACACACACACACACACACACACATACACACACACAAGTGCAGCATATCTCTTTCCTCGCTGGAGCCTGTTGTACAGTGATCTCAAGTGTCCGAAAAGCTGACAAACACTGCCTTTTCACTTGATCAGGGAAAACTCTGGTCTTATCTTTACGAATAAAAAGAATTCTTCTGCTGAAATCACCTACTTGTTATTTGGAAAGACAGCAGGGATTCCTTAGCAAGAAAGGCCCGGCAACCTGTCTCAAACAGGGGCCAATAGACGGTCTGGGCGAATGCCGGAAGGCTTTCATCTTTTGGAGAAACTAATACATAGGGCATCAGCTGAGTTTCCATTTCAGTGCAACTTAAGCCTGAGTGATAAAGGCAGCCGTGTTCTGTGAATCCTACGTTACATAACCCTCATGTGATTCATGGTGCCTATTTATAGTTTTTCATTGTGTGGGCTCTGGACTCGGTTACAGGGATGCAGCTTTCTTCTCCAGCGTCCCAGAAGAAGAGCAAAATGACTCTGCATTTATCTCGAGCTTCTACTGAGCCTAGGTCTTTCAAAACTACTCATTTTATTGTCAAAAATAATTTTGGCTTCTACCTTATTCTAAAGTTTGTTCATTCATTTATTCCTTCAACAAATATTTAGTGAATGCTTGCCAGGCACTGGGGATACATAGTGGAATAAAACACACCTGAAGTGGAGGTAAGGGGTTGAAAATACTGATTCTGAGATCCAATCCCAGACCAATTAAAACAAAGTCTCTGGGGGTGAGTTCTGATCAGAGGTACATCTAGGACTAGTACTAAGAACCACTGGATTTTGTAGACACTGAAGCTAGAGGAATGTAGAAGGCTCAATACTCTTAGGAGGAGGACTAGAAAGAGAAACAAATAAAGAGGAAGTTCTAAATGGGTGTTAAAGAACAGTGTAGAGAGGACTGGAAGTTGCTTGATATGGAGAAAGAAAAATAACTTTGGTGTTGGGTCAATCTGTAGTGGGATTCCAGCCTTTCTACTTTTTAGCTTGTGTGATCCTGGACAAACATTTAACCACTCTGAGCCTCTGTTTCCTCATTTTAAAAATAAGGATAATAATAATCTTCATATCTAGGATTGCTGTGAACGTTTAAAGTGTCTGATGTACAGCAAATCTCAGTTATTTTTATTATTATTTGGAACTCAGGAGGAAAGATCTAGCTTAAAAAAGTGAATAGTTAAAGATATGATTTTGGATCCTAAACAGTTCTCTCTTGCCGCCCAAACTGGGAGAAGGCCACCATATATCTGTGAATATCTGAGACCTCAGCTCCATGTGGTACATGGAATTTGAGGGGCACCTGCTAGGAATTTTTCTAAAGATAGATATATTTTAATGGTTCTTCAAGGAATTTGGCCTTATGATTTCTGTAGATCTGGGACACTAAAGGTGTGTGTGTGTGTATGTGTGTGGACTATTTTATCTGCTGAAAAGGCAGTGAGAAGCAGGTATAGTACCAGGAGTATGAGCCCTATAGAACCAGGTTTAAATCCCAGCCCTGTCAGTTATGTAATATGGAGCACTTGATTTCTCCAACTCTCACTTTCCTCACCTTTAGTAATATCTTGCAGAATTGTCAATATTAGAATGAATATATGTCAAGATTCTAGCAGAGCACCTGGCATACAAACTGAAACTACTTGACAGTTTCTCTGGAGGACTTGACAAACCTCTCTTGCAGAGAATGGCTCCATACACCAAAGAGAGATCCCATTTCCTCAGATTCACAGAGAAGCCATTTAAGAGATATGACAAGCCTTTATGTTTCTGGAATTCCAAGCATTTCAGCTCTTCCTGAGTGACTTTGCTCTTGGTCTGTGGTTCACTCAGATTCCCTCATCTCAATGCATTGCTATGCATCTCACTTTGCAAAATTTTTTTTCATGTTTTCCTGTCATCCTGAAATGAAGCTATTTTACATATAAACAAATAGACTCTTGATCCTTAAAAAAAAGTGCTGAGTAATTTTCTTGATTATGATTTTAATATATGCTCATTTAAGAAAAAAATAGAAAATTGAGGAAAACATAATAAATAGTTGTAATGCCACAAAACAGAAAATTTTCCTTCTGGGCTTATTTCTTTGCCCATCCCCTCCTCAACATGGACCTCAATATGAATATTTACACCCACACTTGTGTAGACATCTACACCCATACAAATACTCACAATGATAGGTACAGAGCATCATACTTTATGTATGATTTGGTGTCTTGCTCTTTTAACACTACATTACATCTTCTATGTTTTCCAAAAGCTCTGGTAAGACTAATTTTGTATTGCTGCATAATATTTGGTACATTTTCCTTTTAAAAGTTAAGGATTATGCAAACAGGTTTTATCTCCACTCACAGTAGTTAGGGAGAGGAAACAAAGGTTGGGGAGTTATTATTTATACATTTTCATTTAAATACTAAACAAGTGAAGTAAATGAACCATCAGTTAGTTTCTGAAATTAGAATAATGAATGCAAGCTGTTTAGAATAATTGTTTATTATTCCTTTTTCAGAGAAAAAAAATAGAATATTTTTTAGAGTTATTGCTGAGTAACTTGCGCAACTCTGTTTTTAGGAGGGATCTAACAAAAAGCCAAAAGCAAGTTATTTCCTTCCTTCTGTTTCCAGAACATAGCATGTTTATCCTTTCTCTGGGGGCAAAGTTAAATATTTTCTGTAAGGAAAAACAACCTAGAAATGTAAAGTGATTTGAGCCAAATGATAAATAAAAAGCAAATAAAGTAAATCAAGAAATACTTGTGGGAGAATGAACTGGATCACTCCCGTCGTCCTACCATGACCACTTTTTGCTGTGTATCTCGTGGTTGACCACAAGATGTCACTATGGCATCTTTAATCCTAATAATCGTGTAGCTGGCGGGGGGTGGGGATGGGGGTGGGGAAAGAACAGGGAAAGAAAATCTTACAATTTTATGTAAAAATGCATAGTTTTGTTGTTGTTATGGCAGGCAGCCAGGCTAATAAAAAATAATTTTTAAAAAACCAACACAATTGAAAAGGCTTTCAAGAAACATCTGTACAGCGAAACTGTTAACTCCAAAGAAGTCCAACATTGTATTTATACTGTATAAATTAAAATGGAAAATAAAAACCCATTTGGGCCAGTGTGCAAAATCTCCAAAGCAAGAGAAAAATACATCTGAAGTAAATCCATTTTCAAAATGATGGCATTAAATATGGAGGATGTAATAGCTGAAAACAACGGAAACCCTGCTCAGTGAAGCTTCAAACAACCAGTTTCCACAAACAAATATTGTTAATTAACTAAATTTCCCTTCAGACTCAAATTTTAGGGGAAAGAAACAAATCATTTTTTAAAACTGCAAGTTCCTCTCATGTTACTTGGGTAAAATGATTTTCAGATCTGGCTAGCACAGTAGACAGTGTCCCCTCTATATGACACATCTACAGGCTGGGAGATGAAAGCTGGTGTTCTGGATCATGATTTTGAAAAATTGAAAGTTCCTGAATCATCAAATAAAAAATTATATTTCTTTATTTACACAGAAGGCAAGAAGATGCTTTAAAAAGCAGCTCTACACACAATGAATCCTTGGACTTGAACAGCTGTCTATTAGATGGTCTGTCTAGCTCCCCTCCCATATGCAGGTGTTTATATACATCCCGCCATCCACATGGTCATAGTGTGACTGACATACTGTGTGAACCAACAGTGACTGGTAGCCTGACCAAAATTCTTTCACAGAAATTTGGGATCGAGTCAGTTGAGACTCTCTCCAGAAGACTGGACAATGACGTGCAAACTCAGGAACTGTTGGTTGCCATATTTTTCATCTTGCTAAGAACCAAAATGTAGGTCTGCAGGGAGATGTAATAACGGAGGGACCACCGAGGAGCACTGGTGGAGAGGGAGTCCAGTCCCAACTTGTCCTTGAGGCCTAGAGTCACCCACTCTTGGGTTCCAGGAGAAACCCCTATATCCTCACAGTAAATTATCATTTTGTTCAACCAAAGCATTCTGATGGTGGGAATTTATTTGGTCTTTTGAACCAATTCTTCTTGCTTGTTGAGAGACAGTGAGAGTAACCTAGAGAGGCCTCAGAGAATGCTCCATGATTTTTGAGTGAACTGGATCTGTACTTTAGGATTCTAAAACATCATCACAAAATTTATTCCTTAGAACAGTAATTATGAAAATGTTAAGAAAGAAAAAACTATTCCATAGTAAAATAAGTTTGGGAAAAATGCAAAATATATCTCCCTCTTACTGACTTAGAGTTCACATTAATATATTAAAGGCTCTGACAAGTCCTGCAGTAAAGAAAGGGATTTAAATTTGTTTAGCCCTGCAGTAAAGAAAGGGATTTAAATTTGTTTAGCCCAGGATTTCCTAAATTTATATGATAATAGATTTCCTTTTTGGAGGGGTTAACTCTTATTGGCAATGTGGTAGAATATCACTTAAAATGTTTGTTTAACTTTGCTTTAAAGCCAAACTGAGTTTGAAATGGGCTCATCTTGGGAATTTTGATATGAAAGGCCCTAGAAAAATCTCAGTTCCTCACTCTCCTACTTCATAGCCCTTAACTAGTAAGGCAGTTAATCAGAAGGCAAGGGAATGGCCCAGACATCCAGTGCTGTGGAGAGAGTGCCTTGTGACTTCTCTTGCAGCCCTTACATTTCCGAGTCCTGACTTTATGCCTTTTTTAAAATATAATACACACAAAGTGCAGAAATCACACTCCTGTAACAAGCACCAGATTTAAAAAAAAAAAAAAAAAAAAAAAGGCATCTCAAGCTCCCAGAAGCCCCTTCGTGCTCTTTTTCAATCACTTCTCCACATCAGGGTAACCACTATCACGTGCCTTTTCTTTCCAAATAAATAGATATATCCTGGAGGACAGAAACAGATTATAGATATCCTTGGATCACTTCAGTGTCCAGAATAGGATTTAGTGAAAGATAGTTCACTGGGTAACTCTGTAAAGCACAATGCCCATCAGACTCCGGGTAGTGAGAGGGCCCTGGAGTCAGACTGCCTGGTTCAAACCCTGCCCCTGGTCTCCTCCTGTCTGACCATGGGCAGTCAATTGTTAGGGACCTTATTTTCGTAATTTGCAAGATTAGCCTGGATAATTGAAACAGGCCCTGAATAGCATCACAAGTACTGTCTTTATAAAAGAGAGCCAGAGCAAGATTTGATGCCCACACACAGAGGAGAAGGTGATGTGAAGATGGTGCAGAGAGAGATTTGAAGATATTGGCCTTGAAGACTGGAATGATATAGCCACAAACTAAGGAATGCTGGCAGCCACCCAAAACTGCAATAGGCAACAAACTGATTCTCCCCACAACCCCCGGAGGAAGTGTGGCTCTGCCAGTGTGGGGAAACTGATTTCCGACGCAGACTCTCAGAACTGTTGTTTTAAGCCACCAAGTTTGTGGCAGTTTGTTACAGCAGCAGCCGTGGGAATCTTATACACTTAACCATGTGAGAGGTAAGAGACCAATTAAGAAAAAACATCCTTCATGGAGCTTATATTCTAATGTGGAAGAGACAATGCAGATACACAGATGTGCAATCTGATGTCAGATATGATCCTGGCTGTATACTAAAAATAAAACCGGTGATGGAAGCCTATGGAGCCTGGGAGAATGGTAGGAAGTGAGTCGGACAGAGTGTGCAGGGTTCTGCAGGGAGTGCAAAATAAGGGGGTAAGGGCTTTGTATGTTCTTCTAAGTGTGGCTTGGAAATTTTCAGTGTGTTTAGGAAGCCAGTGGTTTCCTTCTCAAGCTGTCCTTTGAGGGGCTCTGGACTGGGCTCAGTTGACCGATGGATGTTCCCACTGATTTAGCCCTTAATTTGCTGTGCTCTCAGGAGATTTCTTTAACCTTTTTAAATTTTAATACCCTTAGCCTAGGTCTGATTAACTAATTTATAAGGCTTTTGCTCTTAAAAGAAGAAACCAATGCTCACAACCCCTTCCTGAACTGAGAGGCCACCGGTCAGAAACACAACGGCTTCTCTGACCACGGCTATCCTTCTCAGGACCGCTAGAGGGAGGCGGGCGAGGCTATCTTTACCGAATTTAAATGTTAAGAATAAGAATGAGGCGTGTTGTTTTAAAATAAGCAAGCAAGCAAGCAAGCAAGCAAGTAAACAAACAAAAACGACCATCGCTCACTCCCAGGATCTGATTCTAATTACACATAGGGCCGGACTCTTAACCACACACATTTCAGCGAGTCCTAGATGGCCTGGGCTCCTTTTTCACCCACAAGGCAGTCAAGCCACAAGCGAGGCATTTTCAGACCAGAGAAGTGGAACGAAGAATCACTGATACAGTGTACTCCCACCCGCTTCTCCTTGCATTAAGAGCCTCTAGGAACTGAGGAGCAGCTTATGTTAACCATTCCCTACCAACTGCCCTAACTCCTGATGGCTAAGCAAAGATAGGACACAAGTGCCTTTCCAGATTCTTCCAAGAGTAGTTTTATAATTGCTCTTGTTCTCTTCTTGTTCAGTGTTAGAAGCTGGCAAACAATCCTCTTTCCCCCGCATCAAAATAGGAACAAAATAATTTGAAGTTAATGTAATGACAACCTCAATTTCAGGGGTCTAAAGGCCCTTTTATGAAAAATTAAGAGGGGAGGTAAATTTCAGAGGCACTTAGCACATATTGTTAATGAAATATAAGGATATAATAACCATTAAGAGACTTCTTTTTCCTCTATTTAATCCTTCTAACGTCTAAACCCAGAAGCTGAAGAGGGTAAAATATCTAGAAAAAGATTCACTCGTGTTCATTTAGTAAATCTTTTTTTTT
>CM053506.1:33835172-33881740 GCA_028627145.1 Eidolon dupreanum
TTATTTAAACAGTGTGGTAAAGGTTATTTAAATCATTTGATAAAGATTCAAGTTGGTAAGGCAGCACAGAGGAGGCGCAACTAACCCCATCTTGAGATGATCACAGAAAGATCTTTTCCTAGAGAAAGGGATGTCTCAGTTGTAACTAAAGGAAAATAAAACATTTTTCAGATGAATTAGGAGCAAGTAGGAAGGAAGAGGGTACTCTAAGCAGAAGGAACAGAATTTGCAAAGACTCAGAGCCTGTGCTCAGAGACCACATGGAGGACTTCAAAATTTATAGAGGCTATTATAATACTGTTACATCACTGTCTGCAGCTATTTACATAAAACTGTTTTCCTTGAGACACATGTGTATAAAAGAGAAGATTTATTTTACTTTCCTACATTTCTCAAAAGAATCATGAATTTAAAATTATACATTTTAAAATCTGGGAAACATCCTGGGCTCATACTAAGAGATACTTTGGAATTACTATTTAGTTTTATAGACACACATGGGGTTTTGCTTATCCACATCTTGCCAAAAATGTGACCTTTCACATCCAGGGTACTAAAAACCTGACTCCATAATACGTAGAGCTGCACATGGCTCTCAGCAAGAGAGAAAGTAAAAAAATAAAAGTCTGCAAAGACATAAAAATGATATTATGGTTAATTCTGCAATGTCATCACATCGATATCATGGTTAATGCCAATTTGAGCAGTGGGATTCCAGAGTGTCGGGACCTTGATAATTCGCAATCTTCCAGCACAACTGCTACCATGTCAATTGAGAGAACAGGCCCCAGTGAACAGTGGAGACAGGGCTTAAACTAGTGTTTGGATCTCTCACTTGAACTCTCCCTCCCTCCTCGTTAGATGAAAATGTGTCTGAAGTCCTCAATCTTTCAAAAGACTGGAAACTAGAATACCTTCAGTATGAATATAACATATTCAAACCCTAAACCAACTACCTGAGCTCCCCAGTTTACCTTCATATCCATCTCACTTAGGCAGCATCCCACAAACATGGTTTTTATTCTCTATGCTTATTTGTTTACAGTCCACTGGAGTATGGGTGCTATGAGAACTGGGGCCTCATCTGCCTTGTTTGTGCCTGGAGCCTCAGTGCCGAGGACAATATCTGGCACACACAGGGTGCTCAAAAAGTGGGGTTGCTATTGCACTTGTTGTTTAGCTCAGTCAATTTTTCTTGACTGATGACCTACCCCAAAATTGTTTTATTGAGCATCGTTGGGAATAATAGTGTGATAATTATAATGAGCATCTTAATCCAGATGCTTTCTGTTTCATAGGAGGCTAAAAGAGGACAAGACTTAGCCACTGGCATTCAGTAGCTAAGCTACCCACTACACTGGAAGAGCAGGAGCTGGGAATAAGAGCCACTACACATCTCTACCAGCCACTCCTGTCCTCCACCTCAAAATAACGTCCATGGGCTCAGTGTCTCTTCTGTGATGTGCTGGGTACTTCACAAATATCATTTCTAATCCTTGCAACAACCTACAATATGGTGGTTATTAATATTGTCATTGTTTCCATTTACAAATGAGGAAACTGAAACCACTTGCCCAAGTCCATGCTGTCAGTAAAAATGGACTTCGTTGGGATTTGAACCCTGCTCTGAATCCACCCCATCCATTCCCAGGTAATCAGGTCTCAGGTTCTGGAATGCCAGCAGCTACAGGAGGAGACCAGTGTCTTTGGGACACCTGAAAGAAAGTGAAAGTGAAGAGCAAATAGTACCAACTGCCTTTAACACTTCCTGAGCACATGCCATGGGCCTAGCCTACACTGAACAGGTTACTAGTGTATCTCAATTATCAATGGATTTGATTTTTATGAAGCAGTGATCTCAGCCTTGGAGAAGTCACAAATTTAGTAATTTTGTGCCAGGCCTTGAAGCTAGTGAGTTGCAGAGCCAGAGTTCAGACTGAAGGCTATATGCCTCTGTAATTTTGATAGTGCCCAATTGCCTTCCAAGGGACTTGTATCCTTTTCATTCCTACCAGCCATGGACCAAAGTGCCTGTTTCACCATGGCCACACTCACATAGTACAATGTCAAGAGGCCTGTACCTTTAACCACTGTACCATACTATCTCCCAAAGACAAAGTAGTTTGAAAGCTGTGTGAATCTGAGGAAAATTAAGTTGCATAAGAAAAGGTCAGAAACTTGACCTGAGTCAAATGTCTGGCCAGAAGTCTTATAAACTGGAAGAAAAACAGAAGGTACTTGAAATTATACTCAATGGGAACAATATAAAGACATTATGGCAATAATTAAATTCCCATTCTGGAGGGCCTCTGTAGAGAGAGGAAGGCAATTGAATTCCAGGAAACGCCACAGGATTCTGAACACAGAGAGTACAGAAACATGTTGTCTTCTCAGTGATGAGGGGGAAGAACTGTTGGTCTGGGCTTTCAAAAAGCCCTCTAAGCTTACACGGGATAAAAATCGCCTTTCCTGGTTCCAACTCTGGCAACTCGGTTGAGTACAAATTTCTGGGAGCCAGTCAAAAGGAACAGGTAGGACTTGACTTCTCCAAGGGGCCTCAGATTCCACAAGAGCTCAAGGTGAGGGTAGAGAGTGTTCAGAGGCTTCCAAATATATGCACTGAGCTGGTGATGCAATCCTGGGTGTTTTATTTTAATTCTTTTGGAGATAATATTTTCCAGATTTTTAATAGGGAGCATACATTACTTTTACAATTAGGAAAAATAAAAAAGTTTATTAAAATAATTTTTTTCTTCCTTCTTTTCTTTTTTTCTTTCTTTCTTTTTTTTTCCTCAAAATAATTTTTTTCAAAACAGACCAGCAGCCTTCTATGCGGTAAGTTGCAAGGGCCCCAGGAAGTTCTTGGCTATTCAAGGCTTTTTGTCAGTCTTGAAGCTCCTGGGGATACTGCAGATGCGAATTCTGTCTAAGATGAGCACACCTCCATTTTTATCTATTCCCTGCTAAATCTGGCTGCAGCAATTAGCTCTTTAGTGGGGCATGCAGGTTCAGTAGGAGTTTGGGTGGAGAAGGCAGAGGCACTATAGGCCTGAAGGGAAAGGTGGCACGAGGAAGCAGGATAGAGGTGGATGGGGGTGACAACATGAACGGGAGCAAAAAGCAAGTGATGTGGCACCAAGGACATTCTTCTCTGACTTCTCCAGATTGTCTGCAGCTAGCCCTGCACATCACAATTGAAAAGAATCTAGGAGAGAAAATCTCGATTAAAACTGGATTGGTGAACTCTCACTGCTGATAGGAGTGAAAATCAGTTCAACCCGGATGGAAGTTTGGAAATACAGATGAAGATTCTAACCATGTAATTTTATTGATGCAAATTTACCCTGAGGACATAACTTGAAATATGAAAAAAGTTGTTTACCAAAAGATAATTGCAGCATTATTAATTAACCTGAAAAATAAGACATAACTTAAATGTCCAATTATAGGAAACTAGTTGTATAAATTAGGTACATACACGCAACACACAATGCAATATAATGCAGCCATTAAAAAATTCAAGTTATAATTTTAAATGGGAAGCAGTGTACAAAAGTGATTTACCTTATGATTAAAATTATGCAAAAATATGCATAGAAAGACTATAAGGGAAAATACTAAAATGTTAAATGTTCATCTTTGAGTGATTGGGATTATGAGAAATTTAATATTTTTCTTCTAATTTTCTATGCATATGACTATTTTAAAATTGAAAAGATATACTTATCTAAAACATTATTAATAGATTAAGGATTTAGGTTACATGTATGTACAGTATGTACATGATTAATTGTATTTCAATGTATTATATAATTAATACAATTCTGTGTAAAAGTGAGCTAATTTTCTGCACTACCAGTAAACAAATGAAAGTTAGAGTTCATATATAGTCACTGAAGTCAGTAGCAGATGCCAATAAAATGCTTCAAAGGGTCTTATGGGAAGTATTTTAGGTAATTGAAAATTCATTTTTATCAATTCGCATATAAGCAATAATAGATTCGATGAAGTCCTTTAATTTTTTCTTTCTGGCCAAGTTGGTTAAACAGACTTCTACAAATTTTCTTTACGCTGTTACTTTGCTTGGCAAAATATACCCTCATAGAAAACTCTTGGTTAGTTTCAGATTGGACCAGACTGGCCCTAAATAGATATCATATTAGTAAAGTTTTAGTGTTTATATACCTATACTTTGTCTAAGTCTTACTAAACTTAAATATTTTGGCAGAGATAGTGACAGGGGATCCTGTATAATCTGTACATCTTGCTTACATTTCATTAATTATATTTGGTACCATTTGCTAATTGTTTTGTGAGTGAGACCTCTCTTTGTTTCCCTGGAAGGCCAGGATTTGAACTTGGTTGAACTGATTTCAACTAAGAGCCCACTGCAAGGCTGTACTCTGGGGATTTATTAGCTGGTAAAATGGGGGGGGGGAGAAAGGAAAAATAAAAAATAAAAAAAGAGGGCAGGGAACATGCTCTAGAACACAGCTCATTTACGTCAGAGAGGTATCAGTTCAGGGTTATTTATTGTTCCCATACTGACCAGGTGCTGGCCAGGTGCTGCAGGAAATGCAAAGATGAATAGGACATGGACCTTCTCTAGGGGCAGTTGTAGCTTCCAAACTCTATTATGCTACCTTATGCAGGTAGCACCAGTTAGTAAAGTGAGCTAAAGTGAGTTAGGAAAATGAGACAACAGGGAGGAGTAAGGAGGATTGTGGCAAGCTGGAGAGGGCTTCCCAGATTTACAAGCTTTGATTAAATGTTATCATTAGGCCCCCTGAGTTTTGAGATAGGTTTATCTGAATGAGCTTTTACATAAAATCTCCAGATTTTAAAAATGTCAACTAATTTTAAAGCATTGTGTTTTTAAAAACATCATGCCTTTGGAGCACATAAAAAAAAATCCCAGTAGACCACATTAGGCCTAATGGCCACATGTGTGCAACTTCTGTCTTTGAGAAACAGTCCTGTTGAATGACAAAGCACTTAAAAATGTATCTAATTGCAAAGTGACATGATAATAATACTTATCTCACAGGTTTATTGAAAACATTAAACAAGATAATTTGGGATAAAGTACTTGGCAAAATGGCCACACTTAATTGTTCTAAATTGGTGATAAATTTCATGTGCCAAGGATAGAGGTAATCAGAGGATGAAGCTACAGACTGCAGGAAAAAGTCAGAGTTTCCAGAGGTGGTGATGCCTGAGCATTGTTTTTTGTAACAGTTTTCTTGAGAAATAATTCATATACCATACAATTCATTCATTTAACACACAATTCAATGGTTTTTATATTCATAGAGTTGTACAATCATCACCACAATCAATTTTAAAACATTTTCATTATTCCCCAAAAGTAATTCTGTACTCATTAGCAGTCACTTCCCATTTCCCTCAACCCTTCCAGACATTGGTAACCACTAATGTACTTTCTGTCTCTATAGATTTGCCTATCCTGGCCATTTAAGTAAATGGGATCTCAAAATATGTGGTCCTTTGTGACTGGCTTTTTTCACTTAGCATAGTGTTTTCAAGAGTCATGCATGTTGTAGCATGTATCAGGGATTCATGCCTTTTTAGTGCCAAATAACATTCCATTGCATGGATATACCATATTTTATTTACTTATCAGTTGATAGACAAATGGGTTGTTTCCATTTTTTTGGCTATTATGAATAAAGTGTCTATGAACATTTGTGTCCAGATTTTTGTGTGACACGTTTTCATTTCTCTTGGGTATATATCTAGGAGTGGAGTTGCTTGGCTAAGCATTATTTTAAATGATAAATAGGGTTTTAGGCTGACAAGGCAGGGAAAGTCAGAGGAGGGAAAACAGATGAGTGAGAATTGGGAGGATTTTTTATTTTGAGCAAATTCATAGAGATATAAAGTAAAAAGGAATATATAGGAAACTTAAAGTGGTTCTAAATGGAGAAAGTGGTGAGAAATAAGGCTAAAGAAGAAAGAAGAGTTCAGGCTACGGAGGGTCTTCTTGGTCTGTGCTTTCTTCTGAGGGTAAGAGAGAGCCACTGAATGACTGAAAGCAAGGCAGAGGCAAGATCACTCCAGAGGCCATGTGGAGAATGAATCTGGTTTCACAGCTGGAATTCTACCTTGTAGCAGCTCTGTCAACATCTTGCTACCTGTAGAGTATTTTGCTCTGCAGAGCTATTCACATTAAATATTTGGACTGGCTTTTTGCATCAAAATAATGTAATATGGATTTGTGATATGCGATACACTTATAATGACTAAGGGATTTTTAAGATAAGCCATTTTGTTGTCTAAAAGACATTGCAAAATTGGGTGAGGCGTATTTATGTTGGTACCAAAATGTGTTTGGATTAAGTTTGAAAGTGAGTGCGCCAATTTTCGTACATTTTTTTTTCCTGCAGTAAGAAATATTTATTTTAACCAATAAAAAGTATGCCAGAATTGTGATGGAAATGGATAAGATGACTCATGATTTGAACTTGAATCTTCTAAAATTAAAATTCCTTCTGTACTGGTAGTTCTTAACAATAGGACATTCAGAGTGCTCTTTGTTTATTCCAGGTTGAAGGACAAGAACCTGAATTGAGATGTTGTCATTCTGAATGAATATTTTTGTGTCCTTATGCTATGGGAATTATTAGACATTATTTAAGAATGCTGTCGTGTATTTTCTCTTTCAAAGCTGCAAATATCAGGCTATGATTGATTCTCTTCTGAGTTTTATTTAATATATTTTCCAGCCCTTTTCAGTTAAGGGCCTTCAGAAATAATAATTGTCTGTGCTGATTCCAAATTGAATTTAAGTCTGACTATTAAAACAGTTTGTAGCTTCTTTTTAATTTCCTTATTTACTTGGTAAACAGTGAAAGTGGAGCAATATGAAAGGATTTGGAAAACTTGTATAAAGCCTTCTAGTTTCCATTTGTTACTATGTAATGTGTTGGATTTGCCTCCTCCCTTTTGAAGTTAAATACAAGTTGAGAAACTTTAAAATGCTATAAATATGTATTCACTCCACTATGGGAGATTTGGAGGGTTAAGATGACTAAGGCAAAGGTCCCTTTAAAGGTGTTTATGACCTACTGGAAGAAGTGAGAAACATATACAAATGACTCAGCCAGGAGACAGAAGGGGATAGGGCCCAGGAATTACATAATTAAAGAGCATGGGGTGTAACCTATTTTTATGGATGATTTAATAAAGGTTATTCAGAAAGGGGGCCTATGCCCGAATATGTTAGGATGCCCTGGTTTAAACAAAATTAAATGGGCAGTATAGTGCAATGGCTGAGTGCATCTTTGTTCAAAACCTGGATCTTTCACTTACCTATTGTGTGATTTTGGTCTAATTATTTAACCCTAGAGTTTCTTCATCTGTAAAATCAATGTATTTTGTAGAATTAGTGGTGAGAATTAAATGAGATCAGACAGGTAAAGCATTTAGAACAGCCTGATATAGAGTACACTCTCAGTAATTATTGTTCTTTTAGTGCAGGACTTCTCAGAACCCAGAGTGTTAATATGTATTCTGAATGAGTGTGTGTGTGTGTGTGTGTGTGTGTGTGTGTGAGAGAGAGAGAGAGAGAGAGAGAGAGAGAGAGAGAGAGAGAGAGAGATTGGAGAGAAATGATGCAACTTTCTCCAAAATCTGTTTGACCACAGAACATTTCTCCTTTTTTAAATAGAGCATCTCAAGGAGCTAGTATTTTAACTAATGGATTTTGAAAGCCCTGATACAGGGAGTTCAGAGGTAAAAAAAGATAGCAGGATAGCAGTTGGGCTGGGCCTTGTAAGGTGGGAGTTACTTGGTTGAATGAAGATGGGGTACAGGATATTTTAGACAGAGCAGAGCAAAAGCAAAAAACAAGATGTTATAACTGAGGGCAGCAAATATCTTTTGTAGAAGACATATTTATTCATAGGAGAAGAACTCGACTTACTGATGGAAAGGACAAAAGCCAAAATAATTGTTGTGGACAGCTACAGCTTTAGCCTGCAGAATCCATTCCCGCTTCTTCAGGAAACAGTATTGGACTTTTCCTTAGGGAATCACCAGAGGTGGATATATTATAAAGCTACTGAAGCTTAAGCACCAACCCTGTCATTTGCACAGTCCCCTTCCAAGGCCCTGTGAGGGGCCTTAGCAATGTGTCTCAAAGTCATACATGTTATAAAATGTGTGAAAATGAGATATTTTAACTTCAGTTGGGTAAGACCACTGTCTCTTTCCACTCTGACGTTTCTCATTCATACCCTCCCCTGTGTTTGAGGTATTGGAAGGGCTGTAGGCATATTTTTAAAATTCAATTAGGGAGAAGTTGAGTTGGGAATACATTTAGTTTGTGTTTCTGTGGATATATTTACGTGGTTCATAGTTACTAAGTTATATATAGTTCAGTGCTTGCTAGCATACTAATGTGATTCCTGACTTCCAGGATTACTCCTACTGCCCACTGTGGTGGCTGATGCCATGACAAGGACACTGATAGCAAACTGGTTGATGAGTGTCATTAATTCAGAGTACTTAAGGTGACTCAAATTTGGACAAACAACTTGAAATGTCTTGAACTCATTCAGCTCATATGTAGAAGAAATTTGAGAGAAGGCCCAAATTTGGCAATAATCATAAAAATATATAGAAAATCACCAATAATACATTGTGAAGGTGAAAGAATATTTTAAATCTCCTACTACTATTAATAAAAAAATATACAAATACTGATCACCACAGTAGAAGGACTGAATTATCTTTCTACTCTTATTACATAATGATATTTTAAAGTCATTGTATGAAGTGATTGAAGAGTCACTTCAATCAGCCAATAAGGGTAGGAAAAAAAATTATAGAGCTATGTCAGAAGGATTTTGTGATGATTACAGTATTTCTTAGCTTTTTGGGATTTGTGATATGTTATCTATTTTCCTGTTTGAAATATTTTCTTTTGATGTCTAATTTCAAATTTGTAATTTTGTCTTTTTCTTAAAAAGCTCCCTCCCTCACCAACTGAAAAAGTGTTAGAACTCACAAACTTGATTTCCTCTAGGAATTATCCTTCTTACCACATTCACTTTATGACATTCAAGTGGAGACGAGTCCACCCCAGACGCTAGACGTGCAGGTCTTCCCAGGCTGACAAATAGAGCATTGCATTCATCCGGTCACAGAGAACGGTTCAGGGGTTCAGGGTCGCATGACCCAACTAGAGCCAAAGAGACTCTGTCCTTGGACTGTGTAGAAAAGCCAGTTGGTTAGGAAGCAGATCCTGCTGCAGAGATGCTGTTGCAAGGGCACAGATAGACGCTTCATACTAAAAGTCTAAAAATGGCGAAGCTATAAATTAAGGTAGTAAGTTGCCTAATAAGATATATTCTGTTCTTCCATCATGATAAATATATCCTGATAATGACAAAATCAAAACATACTTACGGCTATGATCTTTACATGAATAAAAATGATCAAATACCCAAAGACAAATGAATTAAATTTTTATTGAGCATTTTTGGGCATTGCGTTAGTGGGCTGGTGATGATCAGTGATAAAATAAACACACGAATACATATACACACACATACGCTATAAATTGTTATGTATGTATTCTATACACATTATTTTCCTTTCATTTATGTCAGCAAAAATCACTCATAATCAAGGTTTTCACATAATTTATGTTCTCTTGACAGTAATGATACAATAAATTAAACAATAAAATTTAAATATATTTTTATCAAAAAATATAGAATTAAGGTAAATGTAAATTAAAAAACAACAATATTTGTATGTTTTTAAGTTAATTTGCTTTTAAGATTTTAAACATTATCTATTAAAATAAAATAAAAATACATATTGTAATTAATATCAAAAATTATAATTCAAAGATATATGTATGTAGCTTAAATTTTGAGTTAATTTTGAAATTTTAATTTAATCTTATTAATTAAAAAAAACAATTCATAACTCTGGTGTTTACAATATTCTAGTTGCACTATATTAAATTAGGATCACATTTTGTGCATATAACAACCTAGACTCATATATAAAATTTTTGAGTAATATAAATTTTTTAATATTGTAAAATATCCTCAGCTACCACACGCAAATATTGCAAATATCTATCTAATTGGTGGCTTTCTCTGTAACTATAATTGGGACATGAAGAAATGCAAGAAAAAGAATGCTCGGCACTACTGTTAATTAATATTTCATTTTCAAGACTTATTTCATTCATGATAAATGAAAGAAAGGATTTGACAAATAAATTAATTTGTCCTTTCCCTTACCTAAATTTTTCCTCCTCTCAAATCCTCCTCACTGTCCCGAGCAGTGCCCATCTCTGACATGGTCAAGAGGACAATCCACATAATTTCATTGCATTCAGATGCAGTTAATTTGAGGAAATAGAAAAGGAAGTGGGAAGATGTATTTCCTTGGGTCATAAAAGTTGTTTTGCACAGAGAGGACGTTTAGAACGTTTTTCAATAAACATAAATATAGTCACGTGTGTGTTTGTGATAAGTTGAATCCTCTAAACTATGGGCTCCAGGAGATGGGAGCCTCTTTGCCCTGGGAAGAAAGCACTGCCTATGTGGCCACCTTTCTGTAGCTACCCAGAATTCCTGGGGCTTAGTCTCCTGGGGGATGGGGAGGTTGAAGTGGGGAGAGGACTGAGTGAGAGGAGGTGATCTTTCTTCTCACCTTCACTGCTCTCAAAGCTTTTTTCTCTTCTCTCTCTCAAGGACTACTTGGATCTCTTTAAGGACTTAGGTGTTTAAAAGGACTGATTTCAATTTCTTCAGATTTCTAGGTAGGGGTTGAGGAGGCAATCTCGGAGGCAATAAATAGTGGAGGGTTTGGCTAGCTGCTTTAAATAGGTAGACGGAAGGTTATAGGAAAAACTAACAGAAATCAATATTTCAATAAATTATCCTGCTACAGTGGCATGGCTACTTGTTTCTCAAGTGGTGGGAAGATAAGTTTCAGTTGTTACCTTCATTTCCTGCATTACAATAAGGGCCCTTCTGGAAATCAAGTTTGAAAAATGGAAACACATATTAGAGATGAAACCTGCAAGTCTTTCCACCTGAGTAAAAAGGCACGGGGGTAGGGTCCAAGATTAGGTTGGAGAGCCTTTCCCACAAACATGGAGTGACAGTTTGTCTTCAGGACCTGGTATTGTTAAATAGGACAGTGGGTGACTACTAATTAGCCAAGCCTAGCATGAAAAAAGGGGAAGTTTTTGCATCGGTTTGAGCAGGCATAATTACAATACAGATTAGAAGAGTGGTAAAAAAAAAATTAGACACAGAGGAAAAAAATATCAAAAGTAAATTGTGATTTTATGTTGTGAACTAATTGGAAGCTTTAAATGGCAATTGAAATTCTTTCTGGGCCTCAGGGAGATGAGGTGGCCTTCTTCTGGATGTTTGAACTTAATTACCAGGTGTAGCAAGAGCAGAATGGATTTTATAAAATTGCTTAAAATAATCATGTTGGGCAGCAGAAATGGTTATATTTATCTAAGAGCCTTAGCACAGCTTTCAAGTTGAAAGATAATTTGTATCATTGAAAATTTGGTAGAATTTTAATGGATCTACAGATGAATGGGAGAATGTTTGAATGTGCTCTGTACCTTGTCAGAAATTCACTTGGGTTTAAAATATATGTGGATACTTCTTTAGTGGAATACTGGTATATTGGCATCAAACTTTTTATGTTCTTAAAATTATTTTAAAAAGAAAAAGGAATATAATAACATTACAAAGTTTCAAAAGAAAATCATCTACAATATTACCAGCCTACTACAAGAACTCATCTTTTTATAATCTTTTGTGAGCATATGGTTTTCATATTGTTACACAATTTTATATCATGCTTTTCCCCCCTAATTATAAAATAAGCTTTTTTTTTAATGTTGTTACATAGCCCACGTTTTAATTTAAAATTTTAATGGTTGCATGGTATTCCTTCAAGATGTGCCAAAATTTACTTAACTGTTGTCTGTAGGATAAAACATTTAAATTTTTTGCATTTTTTGCCATTAAAAATAAAAATGTAATGAATATATATTCACGTGTACAGTGCCCCTCCTTCATCTTTTTTTTTTTCTGGTTCCAGGCTTTCAATTATTTCTAAGAAGTAGAATTAATGGGTAAAAGAGCCAAGACATTTTCTTGGCTCTGAATGTATATTGTTAAATTACTTTACAAAAGCGTTGTTCCAATGAAACAAAAAGCTGCAACGTATTAGAGCAACATTTATTGTACTCACCAGCATTTTGTCTTTCTCTTTTCTCTCTTGCTAATTTAATAAGAGTTGTCTTTAATTTGTGTTTCTTGTGAGCAGAGCTAAATATTTTTGCTTATGTTTGCTATTTCTTATGTTCATTATGTATTTAGGATTTAAAGATTAACCCTTCTTATGTGAACCTAAATTCAACTGATGAATTAATTACATTTCTAAAATTTTGTAAGATGAAAGTAATTATATTTCCAACCTAAGTGAACAAAGTGTTTAGTTATATTTGAATTAGAAACGTAATATTTCTAATGAAGGTTATTTAAAATAACTGTTTTCTTTGGTTAACTCAATCTCAAACTAATTTTCCTCAAAATGTTAATAAGGATTCACTGAAAAGAGTTCCATAATCAAATAAGTTGGTGGCAGGGCCGGGGGGGGGGGGGTGAGGGGAGTGGGGGTGGGGGGGGAGGGAAGACTTTCTCTGATCAACGCTAAAAGAGCCTAGATGAATTGAATCGTGTAATCCCTTATTCCCAGTCTGTAGGATTCCCAAACCGTTTCAAGGGAACCAGAACCTTGCTCCTCCTGGGGCTTTCAGAAGCATATTAGCATATTAACAGCTCTGTGAGGTCCTATGCGAAAGAAATCTGTTTAATAAACCACATGGTCATACCTACCAAAGCCAAATGAGTAGCAAAGGGGGTTTGGGAGCAGGGGTCGCTTATCTGGGTTTTACAAAGAAACCTTCATTGCCTTGGGTCCATGTTTTCTTGCCCTCCTTGTCATTAAACAGTAAACTCTATAGTGGTGGCAGTGGCTGAGGAAGCTCAAAAGTGTGCAAGAATATCCCCTAGAGTTGTAGAAGAATGTAATGGATCCTCTAATTATGTTTACTTTTCACCTTATCTTTTGGATAGTTCTATTTCTCTGCATGTTTTATAATGTAGAGTAGCATATGTTTATAATAAATAAATAAATAAATAAATAAATAAATAAATGCGTATTAGGGGTACATAGTCAAGGCTATCGGTGATCTAAAATGGCTAAGATTAGGTTGTGAGCTAAAAAAGAAAGTAAAGGGTCTGTTCATTTTTTTATTTAGTCAAAAAAGTTCCTTTTGACCAGATACTGGGGTCAAACCTACTAGGCACTGAGGATATTCTAAAAGAAAAGGGTCCCAACCTTCAGGCTAGAGGGACAAAATGTTCTAGTACCTCACATGTAGTTAATTCAGCTCATCAGATAAGATCACTGGGGTTTAGAGCGTACTTTTACCTGGAGTGTTCTCCCTGCTTATGTCCATCTCCAAACTGTGGTGGTAGTGAATGACTTGTTAAGAATTTGGGACTGTATTTTCAGTCCATCTCCTTCTTTCTATGTCTTTCTTTATTAAAGATGTGATGCATAATATGCTCGATTCTAAAATCTATGATTCTCAAAACTGAGTGCTAGAATGAGTCTAGCTAAGAGAGAGGTTCATTATTATATGAAATGTCCAGTCAATTGATAACTTGGGGTCATGTGATGTGTATTTTGCTACAGTTGCTGTAACAAAGTACCACATATGGAGTGTCTTAAACAACAAAAATTTATCTTACAGTTCTGGAGACTAGAAGTCTGAGAAGGTATTGGCAGGTTCTGTTTCCTCTGAAGGCTCTGAGGGACAATGTGTACCATCCCTCTCTACTAGCTCTTGATGGTTTGTTGGCAGTCTTTGGCATTACTTGGCTTGTAGATGCATCATGCTGACTTCTGCCTTCATCTTCACATGACATTCTGTCTGTTTGTGTCTGTCTCTGTATCCAAATTTCTCCTTTTTATAAGGACACCAGTCATGTTGGATTAAAGCTCACCCTAATGACCTCACCTTAACCTGACCATCAGCAAATACTCTATTTCCAAATAAGATCATATTCATAGGTACTGGGAGTTATGATTTTAATATCTTTTGTAGGAACACAATTCAACCCATAACAGATATCCAGAATGTGCTGGCAGATGGAAGAATGATATTGTGATATTGACAAACATCACAATGATGTCCAATGATTTTATACTGCAATAGTTTATATGTTAGGTTTTTATCAAGCTGTCTTTTTTATAGGGACCATTTTGTTAAATATATATATATATATATATATATATATATATATATATATATATTCCAATCTACCGAGATAAAGACTGGATTTTAATGTGATTCCAATTAAGACTATTCAGTACCCGAACTATATCTGTTTGGTGCTTGTGGTAAGGCAATAGCCGATTAATGGCTGAGCTCACTGCTCCTACATAACATCCATGGAAAATGGAGTCTGTTCACTGTGGGGACACATTCCTGATCTGATGCTATCAGTCCAGAATATTCCAGCCCTTTCCAGGTCTAAACAACTAATCTGATAGCCTTAAATTTTATTCCTTGAGATTTATCTACCCCTTGGGGAAATTCACACTAATTGCTCTGCTTCCTCTGTCTGGCATCTCATTGTCCCCAAATTTTCTGAGATTTTATGATGTGCTTGAAAACATAAGGGAAACAGATACACAGAATAGCATATAGTCTGATAATATGGTTTCTGCATGCTGCTCATAGGTTGGGGGCAACAGAATCACTGGAGGGAATGAAAATACCAATTCTTAGGTCTACCAATGGAGATTCTCATGCAGAATGCCTGGGGGTTGGGCACAGAAATATGTGGTTCAAGAACCAGTAATTTAGGACAGTGGTCCCCAACCTTTTTGGCATTAGGGACTGTTGTTTCTTTGAGAATCTAATGCCTCATGATCTAAGGTGAAGCTGAGGCAATGATGCTGGTGCTGGGAAGTGGCTGCAAATACAAATGAAGTTTCACTCGCTTGTCGACCACTCATCTCCTGCTGTGCAGCCTGGTACCTAACAGTCTACTGACTGGTATCAGTCTGTGGCCTGGGGGTTGGGGAATCCTGATTTAGGAGATACAGCTCACATATCTTCTACTTGCTGCTTATCTCCTCCTACTAATAGAAGCCATCCATCCCACTCCATGGCAGGGGTGTGGATTCTTTCATGCATGACAGGTTGAGAATCCCCAGGGTGGCAGTACGGTGTAATGGTTCAGAGCCTGAGCAATGGATTCTGCCACTGACTAGCTGGGTCCCCTTGGGCCTCAGTTTCTTCATCTATAAAGGTAATGAGAGCTACCTCATATATTTATGAGCTTTAAATGAGTTCCTACATGTAAAGTACATATGATAATGTTTGGTACATAACAATCTCTCCATCAATTTCGCTAGTACTATCATGATCACTATTTTACTTTCCAACTAAGGTTTAACATCTAAATTCCAGTTCATAATTTTAAGAGCTACCTCTTTTGGGGAGACTGACAATAAGAACGATTCAAGTGTGTCATTTGAACTTGAGTTCAGATATCAGCCCTTGCCACTGGACACGTTAAACTATCTCTCTACTCCCTATCCAGGAATGTGTACTTATCTCAAAGTAGCCACAAGAAAACCATATCAGAACATATAAGACCATATGTTTATAATCAGCACAGGCAGTACAGTTGTAGGGGTTGCTTTCTCATAGCTTCAGTGCTGTGCAGACTTGCACTGAGACCCAGGAGACTTAAAGCTCCTGGGTGAGCAACAGCCTTTTCCCCCTTATACCTCATTTGCCCAGTTAATAGCATAGGGTTACTGGCTTTTGACTTGTAGGCCTATCTTTTGCTAGGTCTGGAGTCCTACTCTGAACCCTGCCTGTGCGTGTGGAACTGCATCACTCACCTAGTCAGTGTGGATCCTGCCCTTCAGGGTGATGGATTCTACCTTTGTCATCCTAGCACTGGTTGCAAACCAATTGAAAAAAATGTGGTGAGAATGGGTAACTATGGTAATGGGGTGGAACTTCAGAGGATGGTGCCTCAAGAGATTTGGGAAGCTATGTATTAATATTGAAAATGTGATGAATATGGAAAATGTCAAAGAAATGTATTGTCACCATAAGCATAGAGGTGGCATGAGGCAAGACATTTATGTGAATGACAATGATTTTTATCTCAGGGGGGACATGTTACTCAGTACTTTCTGAAATGATCATCCACACTAAAGACTCTGGGAATCCTGCTTTTCATGCCTGAGGGTTCTCTTTTCATACCCTGTACATCCCTTTATTGCAGGCCTTACTGAACTCTGTGCACTGATTTACTTGCCTGTCTCTTTGCAAGACCATGAGGCCCTCGATGATTTGTCATTACGTCCTTACCATCTGTCTGAGTTCCTGGCATTTAGTAGGTGTTCAATAAATATTTGCTAAATAAATGAAAAGTTTAAGTAACTTTTTATTAAACTACTATTTATTAAATGATAAAGATATCAGCAATTAAAAAATAGCAAAAAAATAAAAACGAAAGAAATAGTTAACATTAGGGGAGTGGCTAAATAAATTATAAACTGAACCATATGACAGAATTCCATGTGAATAATTGTGTTTAAAGAATATTTAATGACATGAAATAGCACTCATACTAAGTTAAAAAAGCAGTGTATGAAATTCTATGGTATAATCTCTATTTTATAAAGGATGTATATATCTCAGTGCATACATGTGTAAGGGCATAAAACATAGTTGTGTGAGTAAATCAGACATTCAGGACTAAGAAAGAAAACAGGCTCACATATGATTGGGATTATCTCTGTTTATGAACTATTTTTTATTTTCTTTGATGAAAGCATATGTATTTATATTACATATTTTCTGCACATATTTTTATGTTCTGAGAGAAATTGATAGACTGGATTAAAAACTAAAATACATATTAAGAAGCCTTCATCAAGAATTGTAAAGTCTGTTCTCATGAGGAGTGAATAGGGGATCAGGATCATTCATGACTCCAAGATTAAGTTCAAAATTCATCCTCAGGCCCTCAGGGCCTTGAAGGAACTCTCTGCTGGCTAATTTCTAAAACTGACTCCTTGGAATAACCCCACCTGACCCAGGGTGACCTGGGTCAGCCTGGCTGGTGACCCGTGTGGAATAGCAGCTGCTTGCAATTTTGCTATGTTTTCTCTGTTACAATCTAAGGTGCTGCAAGGACAAGAACTCTAAGCAGACCTGTCCCTGAGTGGTGGCCTCCCTCTTTGTCCCAGCAAGGAAGACTCCTTTTCCTGGTGGGTGAGCAATCTCTGGGGCCAGAGTGGAAAACATAACACAGTTGTGTCGCTGTGCAGAGCAGCTTGTCTGGTTACAGTTTTAAAACTTCAGGCAAACTATTTCTTATTTAGAAAGAAAAAAATTATTGCGAAGATTCTTAAATAAGGGCTACTGGCGTGTTCTGGGGCTAACTTAAGGTGGGGTTGCAGAATTGGCCCTGATAGATGAAGATGAGGCATTGGAAAGGAGAGGTAACCAAGGAGAATGAGAGGAAAAGCTAAATTTATACTTGGTATCTAGGTCAAGCTGACCTGCTTGGGAGAGGGAAGTTGAGACGGGGGCTGGGTGTGAAGGTTGAGGCAAACAGAAATAGAATGGCTTAAGACAGTGCTTCTCAGACTTTAAGGAGCACACAAATTGCCAGGGGTCTTGTTAAATTTCGGCTTCTGATTCAACCAGTCTCGGTGGGGCCTGAGAGTCTGCATTTCTAACAAGCTCCCTGGTAATACCAATACTGCTAGTCCATGGACCACACTTGAAGAAATGTCAACTTAGAGGACAGTGGGGGGAACACAAAAGCGACTGTGAGGCTGAGAAGAGCGAGATTTACCTCGTCTGAGCACACAGGCCAGCTGGGACTTCCTAGTGATAGAAATTGTTTGATCAAATAAGAGGCCATCTGTCTACAGCCAGTGGTATTTCGGAAGCCATGTAGTGTGGTGGAAAGGAGATCAGGATTTTGAGTCGTGTCGACATGGGTGTGAATCCCAAGGAGGCTGGTGTTTCTTTTGTAGGAGATGGGGAGGCTTTGAAGGGTTTAGGCTTCTCCTGGTCAACTTGTTCCTTGGCCTCCTGCTAAGTGCCTCATTCGTGCCTGAGACACGGCCAGCCTTCAGTGGAAATGGCCCATTGCCACCATCGTGGCCAGACTGAGGGATGCCTCCTGCCCAAAGCCACTTGCCCAGAAAGGAAGACAGGTTTGAAAGTTTCCAGACCTCTAGCTTCAGTCAGGGACACACTGGACCCTCATGACCCCTTTCCACAATGACGATGGCTTTCTGGTCTATGTTATCTATGCCTTACACCCTCCCTCCACAGACCAGCAGTATTTGTATCAACTTGTTAGAAACACAGAATCTTTGACTCCTCATCTCAGACCTTTGAAATCAAAGTCTGCATTTTAACAAGATTCCCAGGTGATATGTGTACACATTAAAGTTTGAAAAGATCTGCCTTATATAACTCTTCTACCAGCACCCTTCAGCCTAGGGAAAGGAATTCACTTCATAAATTAAACAAATGCTACACAGTCTTACTATGAGCCAGGCAACGTTCTGAGAATCTTTCAAACATTAACTCTTATAATAACCCTTCAGCCACATCACTGCACTCTTCTCTTGCCTCATGCCTGTGCCAGGGCCACCCTGCAGTGTCCAGGAGGGTGGCAAGTGCCCTGTTACATGGAGCACCTGGCCAGCTGGGAGATGACTGAAACCTCTTTCTGGGACTCAGCAAAAAGCAGAGCCTAAGGTGGGAGGAGAGCACTCTATCTCAAATACTCCTTTCTAAGTGTCTTAGAAGCTTTCTGGGCTCTGACAGTGATTGCATTCCAGAAATGGGGCTGGTAGGTTAGCTTCCACTTCTCTCCAGTCACTCCTCAATCTCCAGAGGGAAGGAAAAAAATTGCTTTTTAAAATCTCAGGTCACATCTGTGGGGTAAGTCTCTGGAGGGGAGAATCCGAGAGGGCCATTCTAGCACCTCACTCTCAGGGTGTGGGACTTTTTGCTGTTAGAGCAGTGGTTTAGAGCTTGGACTCCGAAGAAAGACTTCCTCAGTTCAAATCTAAAACCTGTAATTTGCTAGTGGTAGGGACTTTGGATTAACATCTCTGCCTCAGTTTCCCATCTATAAAAAAGGGATATAAAGTACCTACCTTACAGATGTGGAATGAGAAATAAATTAATATCTGTAATGTACTTTGAAGTACTCAATTAACGTTACTTGTTGCGGAGGTTCTGTCCCAAGTCAGACTTAACTTCCTCTCTCCATCTCCCAGATAGGCTTGGGTGGCTCACTATTCAGTAGCTCCAGAACAAAGCTGGGGTTTCCAGGGATTCCCCCAAAATTTGAAGAGGAAATTGGTGGGTTTTCTAGGTGAAGAGAGCTATGTTAGTTTCCTGTTGTTAGTGTAACAAAGGACCACAATGTAGTAGTTTAAAACAACTAAAACGAATGGACTCTGTTATAATTCTGGAGGTCAGAAGTCTGAAATGGGGTTCAGCAGGCTAAAATCAAGGTGTTGGAATGTCTGAGTTCCTTCTAGAGGCTCTAGAGGAGAATTGACTTTTTTGCCTTTTCCATTTTCTGAAAGATATGTATTCCTCGGTTCATGAGCCATTCCTCAAGCCTCAAACCAGCAGTATACCATATGTCAATCTACCTTGCATCACTCCAAATTCTGCTTTGGTCTTAACCTCTCTCTCACTTCCTTGCCTCTCGCATTCACCTGTAAGGATTCCGGTGATTACAGTGGGCTCACCTGGATAATCCAGGCTAACCTCATCTCACAAACCTTAACTAAATAACAATCGAAAAATTTCTTGCCATGCGACATAACATTCATAGGTTCCAAGAATTAGGATGGGAATATTTTTGTGAGAGAGGCATTATTCTACCTATCACAAAGGGCCAAAGAGATTCAGCAGCAGTTTACTTTGCCAAATAAAGGAAGAAAACCCTCGTTAATTCTCAGAAGAGGTTGGTAGGAAATGCTTGGTAACCAGAAGGCACTACCATTGAGGGCATTCACATGTGCCAAACCCTGCTGTAGGTGCTCCCATGGTTTTTACCATTTAGTTTGCATATAAGTCCATTTTATAAGTGAGAAAATGGAACGTGGGAGAGATGGGGTCACTTCTTTAGCAGCAAGGCTGGTGTTTGAACTCAAGTGTGTCTGGTTAGAAAGCCCATCTTTTTACCACCACACCATGGATTTTATTCAGAGGAAAGCCAGCCCAGTGAGGCTTGCCCATTCGGAAGGCGAAATGTCCTCAGTGAAATCCATTTTTACAAATATTGCTTGACTATTTCTACAGCTGGGAGCTGGCCAGAGCAGAACTTGGCAGTCGGCTTTGGAGTCTCATTACTCAGTGCAGGACATTGGGAGCCCCTTGTGGAGGAAACCTTAGGTTGCTATGGCCTTATCTCAGAGCTCCATGGTTTCCAAGACAATGTGGCCCAGAAACCCAATGCATTATACTTCCTGGCCCAGCCTTACACCCAGCCCAGGGTAGGATACTTGCAGATAAATAAATGAGAGCTTCTTATAGTGTGTAAACCACTCCACAGAATCAATGCTGCACCTCTGGCAGCAGAGCTTTTGGCATTAAGAAAATTGGAATCATTCAAGAAAAATGGAGATCACATTAAATGGCAGGGGAGAGGGAAACAAGGTTTGGGAAAGCGATATTTTGTCATCACAGCCTTTGGAAATGGAACATTCAAGAGTACAAACAGAGTTGGGTAAAGACCCTCCCTGAGGGGATTACAGGCAGGGGGAAAGCCAGGGATTACAGGGGGTGACTGTGGCAAAGCACTCTTGTTCAGCGGGGGGCAGTGCTCACTCCATAGGAACCCTTGACCTTCCCTGCCTGGCTTCTCCTGGAAGCAGCTCTGGGAGAGCCCACTGAGCAAATGGGATTGTGGGTAAATAATAGAGAAGGAAACTTCTGCTTAATGTGAGAAAGAGCTTTCCAGCAACTAGAGCTGTCCAAGAATGGAATGGGCCAACATGGAGGGCGGTGAGCTCCCTGTCTTCAGCATTATTTAACGAAAGGTCACACACAGACCTATTAGGAAGCCTAGAGTAGGAGTGTCTACTGCAACCTCGAAGTCCCTTACTTGTGGCTTCAAAGAAGGCCCCATTAGCCTTTGGGTCCACTTTTGATTGGCTTGTGTCACCTATAGAAGTCTCTCAGGTTATTGCTGAGAGTCCCCAGGTGTTTTGTGTATATTCAAATCAGTCTTCCTTTGTTCTTTTCAAGCGCCCTGCTTGATGTCACCTTCCTCCCAGTTGCTGGAGGAAGGCATCTGATGCCTAACACTGTCTCTGGTAGACTCCGTGATGATTCAGCTAATTGCCAAATGCTTTAGGTACCAGATGCACTGTATTCCTAAAGGATAGGAAGAAGGCAGTAAGGTGCTGGTACATTTTTAATAACTGACTCTGGAAAAAACGGAAGGCTCTGATTTGTAGTGTTTTCCAATTTCTGTGATCTAAATACTCCCACCATGGCTGATTGCAAACTACCAACTCATGGTCAACTGATTGCAAAATTTCTGAACATTTAACAATTGTTTTTCCTAAACTGGTGTGGGTCAGCTTCAGCACACTACTGCAAAAAAGTTTCCATTTCTGTCTGTCTTTCAGAGACCACGCTTCTTGTGACCAGAGTACATTCTGAAAGCGGCCGCTTGGTATCTGTTTGTAACACCCTTTTCCATAGCAGACCGGACCAAAGTTCTTAGAACAGGTTGGGGGACTAGATTATGTGCTCTCTGTACTTCTTTCTCACTCCCTCAGCCTGCTGTTTTCCTGACTTTAGGCATTTGAACACGAAATCACCATTTCGAGAAGAACCTTCCCATGGACACCTCTTGTGCAAACAGTACCTCAAATAGAGCCTCTAGATCCTCCTTCAATTTCAGTTTAAGTTAAGCTGGTTCCCCAAAGTGGCTGATCATCAGAATTTCATGGAGAGCCTTATAAAAATATAGAATCCTGGGCTGCCCCTTTCTTCAGAGATTCTAATTTGGTAGGTAAGGTGCAGGGCCTGGAAATCTGTAATTTTCAAAAGTTTCCTTGGTGATTCTAATGATGAGACGTGTTGCAGAGTCACCGCACATCAGTGTTTTGAAAAGGAGATTATTTAGAGAGCATAGCCTTTAATAGCCCTTCCAGAAGAGTCAAAGCTATTAAATCTACTTCTCTGTGGCGTGATATTCCAATGAGGGGAGCAGTGAATCCAGGGAATATGACGGTCCTTTCTTTCTGCCTGCAGCAGAGCAGGCTTAAAGAGCCAAAGGTCTACACACACCACAATCCCAAGAGAGTGGCTAAGCAGGAGAGTGATAGCTGCCTAACTAGCTCTGAACCATATGTTTTAATGATCGTCACCCAGTGCCAATGGGCTGTGGTTGGACTATTCCTTGAACTCTGCTAACTCTGCCCTCCCTCATCCTTTCTCCCCAAGTCTTCCTCTCCACTGTGGGCCCCTGTTGCAAAGCTAGCTGCTCAGAGATGGCCCTCATATGCCAGGATTTGCCAGAAGCCAGAGAACTTTCTTCCCAGCCTGGCCTAAGAGAGAATGATCTCAGAGAGAGGCAAAAGAAGATAGAGAGGGTGAAAGAACTAAGGTAGCTGAGGTGGGATTTGAGAAGGAGAGGTCCAGAAAATCTCAGGACATCTACAGAGCACTTTTGATAGAAGTGGACACACCTTTTTTTTGTTTCTTTCCTCGATTCCCATTATTTACATAGAATGCTTTCTAATGGAAATGAAATTGATTGTTCTCCTGGCACTGGTGGCTGGAACTGGTAACAGTCATATGAACCAAAATGCAAATGGCCTCAGGGTGAAGGAGGTTAGCTCTGCTCCAGAGAGGTGTTCTGTGCCTGGTGGCATCAAACTGTTACCGGAGAGTGGGGTCCTCTCCCGGAGCGTTGTCCAGGTTCTTGATGACTCCAACAAAGAATTGAGCAAGACACCGAAATACAGCAGAAAAGAAAAACTTTATTAGAAGGGAAAGTACACTTCCAGACGTGGAAGCTGGCCTAAGCAAGAGAAGTGTGGCTCAAAAGGCCTCATGGCAAAGCCTTTGGGTTTTTATCCCTATTTGCCATGGCTGGTTACTTTTCTTAGAGGGGTGGGCTTCCTTGATTGACAATTAAGATTGACAGGACTCAATGATTCATCATTTGCTTTCTGGGTATGTTTGTTCCCAGAATTCAGTCTCTTATATTAATGAACTTCTGGGCAGATGCATCGTGTTTTAATGATGGTATAATGAGGCTCAGGTGAGTTGAATGTTGTTGAGGGCTTCACTACGCAGGTGCAAGTGACTGGCTTAAACTGGTACGTAATTCTCTGCTTACTTGTTTGTTTGTGTGAGTTAAAAAATGCCTCTGGCTTACTTAATTGTGGGCGGATTAGGGCGAACCCCTTCTAGGATAGGATGACCTCAGTAGCTTTGCAGGCAGACCCTAAGAGCCATGAACTCCTTTATTATTAGTATGGATGTTGAGGGGTGGGAGGTCTCCTGCATCTGCTTCCTGCTGAAAAGGGTCATAGTCTCTGCCTACTGGGGTTTCATGGAGCTCTTTCTGCCTTAGTCAGGGCGGGGTCTTGGGTTTTTTGCTGAAGTGCCTCCTCAGTCCCTAGACAAGGAAAAGAAGATACAAACTTGTTTAAATCATGTATCTGTTAATTTTTATTATTGATTTACCAATTAAGTGAGTAAAGGAAAACAGGCTTGGTTATTATATATAAAAGACTTTTGACCTAAAGTCCCCTCTCCTCTCAGACTCTAAGGGCCCTGTCCAGCCTAACACTATTTCTGCTAACAATGGGCTGATGACCCTTATCAATAGCCAGAAGATCTGAGGAGTCACCAGTTTTGAGGCAATTATCTGGATTTGAGGGAGAGGGACTTTCTTTTTTCTTTTCTTCCCAAAGAAAGGAGAGAAGAAAACTCAACTAGGTTTGCTAAAAAGAACTCTGCAAGAGATGTCCTGTATCATTTCTTGCTAAAAGATTAAGAATTTTACAAGTGATGTCCCTTATTAAAACCAACCTCACTCTCTGAGGATAAATGTAGAGTGGACAAGAGATTGGGCCTCTCCGCTTGAGAACCCCAGGTGTTTCCGTGTCCCTTCCTAGTGGCTCTGAACCCACCTCGCCCCTAGAGCTGGGAGAATTGAGACTTCAGGTGACTGTGGTAATTTCCCTCCTACACAGTATGCCTAAGGACCCTTACAACAAATCCTCATTGCTGTTATCTGCAGACTCTGTATTTCTGCCATGTGATCCCAAGGAACTTGACAGAATGATTGGAGCTTCACCTACAGTTTTAAGTCATCAATTAAGTATCAGAATGCCAAACACTATACTCCCAGGTTCCCCAATATCACAGAGCCAGAGAGTATGTTTGCCTGTACCAGGGTGAAGGGGGGAGTCTGAAACATTTCAATCTTCATCCAAAGTGACAACCCAGACTACAGGGCCTGCTATGAGCAGTGAGGGTTAGAGCAGCAACGCTGTATACAATTGTACGCAGGAAGTACTGCATGCAAGAAGGCTTAGGGCTGGGAATGGGGATAAATAGGGAATGGAACTTGAGTTAGACTCTCACTAGCCATCTGTCTGTGTAACATAGAGGCTCGATCACTCTGCTCCTGATCCCACCTTTCTCTGAGCCTCAGCTTGTTCTGTGCTTACACACTGGCGTTGATTACCTTAGATCTCCTATTAGGTTCACGTTGATGCCTCCTAAAAGACTAGTGGCTGGTTTATATGATCTCTAAAGTTCCTTCCATCTTCCTAATTTCCAAGTTTGCTGCCAAGACACTTGAGGGCAAGGAGTAGGTTTTTTATGTTGTTGTTATCTCTCCCAGTGAGATGTCTTCCAAACTGGGGCTACTAGAGAAATACTATGTCCAGCTGGCCTCCTGCCTCTGCAGAAAATGACGATGCAGCAGCAGAGGCCATGTCTGCCAGACGTGGGGCTCATCTATTAACTATACCTGCAGATTACGACATGGGTGAACTTTGGATGACTTCACAATCCCATCACAGGTTAAATTTAAGCCAACTAATGATGTGGAAATGAGATGCACATTTCATTCAAAGGACCCTGGAACCTAACACTGTGGCTCTGTGCAAGTAGAGATAAGAGGCTTTATGGGTGTAAGACAGTTTGCAGATAAGGACTCAAGTAGAGAACAGAAGGGTTATTAGTGGTAAGAGAGAATTACAGTGGGCAGCATGTGGAAATACCTTGAGAGTAAGGCCAAAGAAATTGGCCCTAGACTCAGTAACTTCCACCAACTCTGTGTGGCTTGGGGTAAGCACTTACATTCTCTGGTCCTCAGGATTCTCATAAATAAAATTTCGATTTTATGTAGTTGAAATTATCAGCTGTTTCTTTTATTTCCTGAAGATTCAAATCAGTCTTGTTGTCCTACTTAAAGAAATTCATCCATAGTTTTGTGTTAGTTCAATGATTATTTTATTTTACATTGAGATCTCTAAAGTTAAAAATGATGTGGAAGTATGGATGTATTTTATATATTTTTTTCAAGTGGCTATCTAGTTGTCCGAATACCATTTATCAAAAATTTCACCTCTTTCCCAGTCATTTGAAGTACAGCTTTAATCATAGGACAAATGTACTTGACCATATGTTTATTATTTCTATGCTTTTTATTCTATTTCATTTTTTTCTCTCTATTCTTATGCTGACATTAACTGTGTTAATTATAAATTCTCCTTACATATTTTAATATCCAGTGGGCTATCCTATTTTTTCTCCTTGTTTTTAGAGATTTCATAGGATCTTAGTCTGTTCAGGCTGCTTTAACAAAATACCGCAGAATGGGTGGCTTATAAACAACAGTTTTGTAGGATAGCGCTGAAAGTCTGAGATCAAGGTGCCAGCAGATTCTGTTTGGTGAGGGCCCACTTCTTGGTTCATAGACTTCAGTCTTTTCTCTGTGTCCTCACATGGTAGAAGAGGCAAGGGTTCTTTCTGGGGTCTCTTTTATAAAGGCACTAATCCCATTCATGAGGGCTCTACCCTCATGACATAATCAGTTCCCAAATACCCCACCTCCTAATACGATCACATGCGGGGTAGATTTCAACACAGGTTTCAACACAGGTTTCAAGACATGTATGTGAGGAGGAACATGAACATTAGGTCCATAGCACATGGCTAATGTTATCTCTCTCTATGAACTTTAGAATAAATTTGCCTAACTCTGATCAGCAAACAAACAAACAAACAAATGTAGCATGCAAATGAAATAAAGCAACAAGTACTGCAGTGAGTTCAAATCCCTGTTCTGGCACCAAGTGTGTAAACCTCGTAAATTCTTTAGCCTGTCTAGGTCGTTTTCTCATTTGTAAAACAAATGGAAGCTGTATAGCAGAGTGCTGCAGAGTGGAATTAGAATCAGACAGAGTGGGGTCCTACACTACCTTTACCACATCCTCCTTGAGCCTCTGCCTCCTCACTGCAATTCAGGGTTTACATTAGGGCAGATGTGGATGTATTAGAATTGTTGTGAGGACAGGGCCAGGCTCATAGTGAGTGGAAAGAAAAATAGTTAGTAGTTGTGTGCTTGGGGGTCTTTTAGTTATCTTTTCCTGGTTCCAGGTTCTACCTGGTGGAGAAAAGATATGAGTATCCTAAGGCGATCAAAGTCTCAGCTACATTCATGGTGTCAAGCACCAAAAATCCTGAATGTCAGGGTTTCCTGTTGAAGGTGGATTGGAGACCTTGGCTGAGGCCTTGGGCCAAGTGAGGGCCGCCTGCTGCTTCTCATAGACAGATCTTAGTCCCTGTCTGTGGGGAGCTATTAGGTGGCTTAGTGGGCTCAAGAAGCCCAGCTGACTTCAGGAAGGGACATAACCTGCTCCCATCTCCATTGCTAGCAGAGAAAGAAAGGCCCCCAAGAGAATGGTGACCTCCAGGTTGCCTCTGGAAGTGCTGACCAGAGGTTCTCTCTGTCAGGTAAGATATATCAAGAAGTCCTGGCCCTTCCTCCACTTCCTCGAGGTAAGGATGAGAGAAACTGCACAACCCTGTCCAGTGAGTTGTCATACTCATGCCGACCAGGTCAGCCTCTGCTCTGCAGGGGCGGAACCAACAGGGGTAGAGAGAAAGTCTAGAAGTGTTGCCCAGGACCCCACCATCATAGAGAGGGGTGAGAAAACTGCTGAAACGTGGGTGGGGGGCTTAGAGTGCCTTCTAGAACGATTGTGCTTGTGGCATTGAATGCAATAATTATACTGTTGTGAAGAGCTTGAGCTCCAAGTATTTGTAAATCTGGTGATTGGATGGCTCCAGGAAACCTCCTAGATGAATACTTTTTCTGACACCTGTCTCAGACATCATCTGCCATGTTTCCATTTACCTTGAATGATCTGAATATAAGTTCCTGTTGAAGTTTGTGAAAGCCAAGAGCAGAACATCTGGAACTTTGTAATACCAGATGCCCAAGAATACGTAAGAGTTAGTGGTTTTGATGCAAAGAGACAGGATGCTTGTTTTTGGAAATGTTACCCTGGGGGAAGGGATGCATTTCTCCCCCTTAACACCCCTCCTCTGGCTCTCATCACTGCACTGGAACCTCCTGATGGACATTCCTGCTGGCCATTTCTTCCCACTCCCCGTCTTCTGTGCGCGCGCGCGCACACACACGCACACAGCCTCCTTAGAGTCAGAGAGAATGAGCAGCCAGAAAGTGGTTGGGGTTACAGCCAAGGCGGGGGCTGGGCAGAAGGTAGAACAATGAGTTTACCTAGAAATGACCAAGAGACTATTTTCAGAGAAGGAGCTATATGAGAGGCCGAGTCACTGTTTGTTTGTTCTGATGGTAAAACAGACAAGTGAGCGGTGATGTGTATAATGACAGAACTTCAAGGCTGAATTCTTTTCCAATTCTAAGCCAAGATGGCTACTTCTAGTTATCTCATGAATCCTTTGGGCCTCCTTGAAGATAGTTGTACAAACGGATAGAAACTCAAAGAGGCTTGTGTAGTGGAATGTCCAAGGGGAAAGAGAGCTGCTTCTTGAAGCTTTATGGTCCTGATGCCGGTCCCTGAATTGAGTGAGTCAAGCACATAACCTGGGAAAGAGTGGCTAGTGGCTGAGGGGACAGAATGTACAAAGACCACAGGAAAAGAACACATTTAGTCTATTAAAGGCTTGTCAAGAAGACCAGTGGGGCTGGAGCTCAATAAGCAAGGGGAGGAGTAGCAGGGGAAGCAGCCAGGAAGGAATCAGGACAAATCAGATAAGGCAGTAGTTCTCAACCTCCATACACATTAGAATCACCCATATGCTTTAAAACACAGATATCCAGGCATCATCCCTTCAGTGTTTTGTATTGACTTTTAGGCTCTCTGTTTCCTCCATGGAAAAGGAATATTGTTGCTGTTGCTAATGCTATTTATGAAGAAATATTTGGTTTTTGAACTTTTACTGAATAGAAGGCCATTAGTTCAAGGTCGGACCCTCTCTGGAGAGTTTGTGTGATGGTAATGAGAGGACATGACTTTAAAAAAGATTGTTTCTTACCTGGGAGATCCAATAGGCAAACAGCTGAAATTCTTTGGGGTCAATAATCTTCAAACAGTTAAAGTTACCCAAACATGGTGGCTGCCCACTGGTAGAGGCCAAAAGCTTGGGTAAAGCGGACAGAGTTCCTGTCTAAGTGAGCATGGGTTAATGCAGGAATAAGGCAAGAAAAATTAGAGAGCAGTCTTGGCAGTAAATTTGCTTATGAAACCAATGTAAGTGGTGCCAGACCTTTTCCTCCTGTTCTGGGCCATGACTCCACCTGTTCTCTTATGGGCACAGAGTATCCATCATGGCCTTTCCATCTTCTTTTCCTCGCTTCACCGATCAAAAGCCAGCTCTGGAAAACCATTCAACTCTTTCGTGCTAAAGTATTATGGCAGATGGCAGCAACGATATCTCTCATTCCATATGCGCTTCTTACAAACTGACCTTGACAGTCCTCCCATTGAGTGGTGGAGTCTGTGTCCTCTCCCCCTGAACTTGGATAGTCCTTTTTGACTGCCTCAACCAATAGGGAAGTGACACCACATGATCCTGAGGTTAAATAAAAAATATGCCATGTACTTCTACCATCTTCTTTGGGGATACTTACTCTTGGAACCCATTCTTTAAGAAAGCCCAAGCATGCCCAGGCAGGGAGACCTCCATGGAGAAAAATCAATGAAGGCATTCTAGTAAACAGCCCTGCTGAAGTCTCAGCCAAGAGCTGGAGTCAAACAAATGTGTGAGTGCAGGCACCTTCAGATGATTCCAGCCCCTAGCCATTTAGCTGCCCCTGGCCTTCAAGTCTTAGCTGAGGCCCCAAACATTGTGAAGTAGAGATAAGCTGGCCCTGCTGTGTCCTCTCTAAATTTCTGACTCAATTCAGGTCTTTACTCAAATAATACCTGCTTGGAGAGGACCTCTCTGATCACCATTGCCTAAATTAGTATTTTTAAAATTGAGATATAATTGACATATAACATTATATTAGTTTCAGATATACAACATAATGATTCAATATTTGTATATACTATTAAATGATCTCCACAGTAAGTCTAATTAACATTTGTCTCCACACATAGCTATAAATATTTTTTTTTCCTGTGGTGAGATCTTTTAAGATTTGGTTTCTTAGCAACCTTCAAATATACAATCCAGTATTATTAACTATAGTCACCATGCTCTATATTATATCCCCAGACTTATTTTATAATTGGACGTTTGTTCTTTTGACAACCCTCACCGATTTTGCCCTAAAATGATATTCTTGATTATTTTCTATCTTCTTCCTTTTTTTCTTCATAGCACTTATCTGTTAAAAACACATATTTGTTTGTTGGTTTTCGTTGCCTGCTTCCCACACTGGAATATAAACTCCATAATAATAGGGACATTGGTACTTAGAAAAATGCCTGCACGTATTAGATAGGTATCTGTGCAATCAATATCTGTGGAACAAATAAAACTTGACAATTATGCTATTAGTTCATTCTCCCAGAATCACGTCACACACTGTTAAGCAACCCCAGTTCTCTTTGCCCTGGAGCTTAGATTATGGCTCAGAACAACCCAAAACACAGTCATGCATTACTGATTTGAGTTAGCAGATGAAATGAAACCTGTTTTCCATACCTCATCTATAGTATTAATTTTGGCATGTTTATTTATTGTCTTGTTTGAGTATGTCCAACTAGATATTTAGATGCTCTCTGAAGCCATAAATTGGGTCTCATATTATTTTTGATGCATAGTAGAAGTTCAGAGATTCCTAGATGAATTGAAATGATTTGCGATAATCTTCAGATCAACCCCTTGGCAAGGTAGAAGAAGAACTAAATCAACACATGATCACAAAGCTTCTAGAGATAAGACAACATATAGCAGATGGGAAAGTTAGTTGTTGATGTCAGAAATTTGGGGTTTAAGATGTTCATTAAGAACCTCTGTAGGATTTGAAAAGTGGAACCTTCTCACCACACAGCATCCAAGACTTTCATTTGCATCATCTACTTGCATATGGCATGATGTTGTTCAAATGGAATTTCTACAGAGCTAGGACTAGAAGCAGGACTCAGGCTTAGGGTGAGGGAGAGGGTTGGATAGAAAAGTGACAGCTGTAATGCATCTTCCAGACTTGAAGATCAAAGTGAATCTGTTATCAGAGTTTGCTGGGAATGGGTGGTCTGTTTTAGGAGAAATGAAATCTTGAATTATCTTCAAACTGGAAGGCCCTGACTTCCTGGGTGGGTTTTTGGTCAAGACACTCTCAATAGAAGCATTGAGAAGCATTTCAGTCTGATATTTTGAGGACCTCCCTCATATCAAATGTTTTTAAGAAAAGAGACATATCCTAATTGGTTATGAATGCAATCATTTCTGCTTTAGGACATGCGTAGTTGAGAAGAACATCCCCATTGAAACTGAGATGAATGCCAGTTTTGGAAAGAGCTAGTTTCAAGATTATCACCATAGAGACATCATTCACCCCTATTACCCATAGATCCACCACTCAGAAACAACCCAAACTATGAAAAGAAAATAAAAAGATACTGGGATGAGCTTATTTACTTCCTCGCCCACCCTCAGCAAGTTGTAAGAAGATATATGGATCAATGAAACCATCCTCTTCTCCACAGAATTATTTGAATAAGACCAGAAAAATTATTCAAGGGGAGATGCTGCCCTATAGCTGCAGCTGGCAGAATCGCTTAGCCTTTGGGCAGTTGGAGGAATGCTCTATTAATTTATTAACACTAGGAGTTAGGTCTAGATTCCATCTCTTAGGCTCTGAGCAACAACTTTAAGTCCTATAGTAGGCTTATCAAAATTAGGCCATGAACAGCATGAAAATCAAGCAGTTGGTATTAAAATAAAAATTTTAAAGTTCGCCTTAAATCTTTAGACTTCAATCATTTCTCCAGGATTGATTTTCTGTGTGTGTAGGGAGATAGTGGGATACTCTAGAGAGAATCAGATTGTCATCTTGGGCCTTTTTCAGAAATTACTTAAGTCTATCAAATTTTGTGTGATGGCAATTTGTTTAGGTTCAAATAAATCATTATTAAATTTATTTTGCACAATCTGGAGAGAATTCAATGATGCTTTTACAAATAATGTCTTGTATACATTTTTAGAACGATGATTATGTTTGAGATTCTATAATTCTAAAAAAGTTAATCAAGGAGTATTTATCATTTGATGTTCTTCAAATTAATTTCAGAAGCTTTTTGATACAGAAGTGAAAGAGGATGCAATGTTTTTCATTCACATTTACTCATCAGCGCACAAAACTTCTATCAGTGAGCCCCATCAAATAGTCCAGGTTGTTTTACAAAACTTCAAAATAGAGGTTAGTGGGCAGATCAGTCCTAGATGTGTTTGGGTCCTTTTTGCTTTCCGGCTTCTATATTCTTCTGCTTACCTTTAAGAGCCCACACCTGTGATTCTCAATGGTGGATTTCCTGCATGCTATTGGGGCTACTTCACCCAACTCTCCAAAGCCAGAGAGCCTAAAATATCCACAAGTTTACACATATTCTCTACTCCTCCTCTGCCTGGAGCACTTAGCTTTGACCACCGGTGGGTGTAAGAATACGAAAGCCAAATCTGAGGCGTAGTTTACAGTCTAGATCATGCCTTGAGACCAGGCTCAGTGGGATTGTCTGACACCATATCTCTGCATGGCTTCTTACCTTCCAGCTTTCTTCCGCTTCCCTTGTTGGTCTTACCTAAGGGCACTTACTAAATAAACCACTCACATGTGACTCTTTTTCTCAGGGGCTGCTTCTGGGGAAACCACTACCTTCCCCATAAGGTAATGTTGTGGGATTAAATTAGGTAAATGCAAGAAATCATTTATTATTGTGTTTGGCCACGATATATACTAAAAAAATGTTAAGTGTTATTATTATGATTCCCGCATCAGTTTTTTGATAATTTGGTGCTAAGACTGGAAACATCAATCTATCCAGTTAGGCATGGTGAAGAAACATTTGAATAAGACTGAAGGAGCACGTGAAAATGCATCTTAACATACCAAGGCCTCATCACCTTGGCTATTTATGCGATTGTAAGCAAAATGGCAGTAAGGATAGCCAGCAGTACAGAAAGAATCTGCTGGGGAGAGAGTCTGCCTCAATGCTTTTTTTTTTTTTTCTTTAAAGATTGGTAAGCCCATTTCTCTAAGAGTTGGATATTTCAGATGTTTAGTCACTTACTATGACTACCTATTTTAAAAGAAATCTCTTAGATATATAAAGGAAAGGCTATCCTGGCCATGGCGGAAATGAGGTTCGAATATCTCAGTGGGGGTGGGGCTGGGAGAGAAGTCACAGTGGTCTGAACACACTCCATCTAATGAATTTGGTGTTGCTGCTCTGTGCTTTAACACCTAGAGCAGGAAACTAGGGGAAAGGGAAGTTTTATATTACCCTATCGATATGATTCTATAGAATTCAAGAGTCATAAAGAATCTGAAAGGCTCTGGGATAGTTTGAACAATATATAGAATTTGTATTGGCGGGTTACTTTTTCTTTATACTTGATGGGCAAAATAATAGAATTAGAAAGCAATATTTGATGGCAGTGTACAAACTTACTAGATACTTTTTCAAGGCAGACAGGAATCTTAATATTCAAGGTGCTCTTGAGAAACGATCTTGTCCTCTCAGATGACACAGAATACAGAGGCCAGATGGCATTATCTAACTCATTCCAATATCTAACAACTTTCATCATCAGGAAAGTCTCTTTCTCTCAGGTAGCAGGATGTTAAGCCCAGTTTCTCTACTTTTTCTTTTTCTTTTTCTTTTTCTTTTATTTTTTGGCTAGAGGACAGCCAGTCTCCAGGCTGGGCCAGAATCTTTCAGATTCTTTATGACCCTTAAATTCTGTAGACTCAGATCAACTTAGTGCTAAGGAGCAGGGAAGAGTTTTCACTGCTGAGTCCAACCAGCAGTGGGTTCCCATGCACATTCATCACCTCAGGAGACTTCGATTCTGTATGTCTGGAGCGGGATCTGAAATCGATTTTAGATCTTGACCTCAAGGCGTGTACAAAGTTCACTGTAGTGCCAGGAAGTAGAAATTGACTAGTGGTTTTTATCAACAGTGGAAGGAGAGTAAAATGTGGAAGCAGACTAAGAACACTATGAAGCCTCAGGAAAGAAGGCTGGATGCACATATTGTAACATGCTGGGTTTCCAAAGTCAGTGTGGAGTATGAAAAGCAGATAGGATGACATTTATGATGTAACACCATTTGTGTAATGATCACATACATGAAACACTGTATAGAAGGATATCCACATATTTAAAGACATACATTAAAAATCTTATGGGGGTTAGATATTATGGAAGGAGAAAATAAAAAAGAAAAGCCCTTATACTAACTGAAAATGACAGTGCTCAGCAGTGAGGAGCATTGAGGAGTCTGGTAAACTAGACTCTCTGCATCTGATTTTTAAGAAAAATAAGAGAAAAATGACTGGGAGCAATAAAAAAAGTGCTCCAAGTAAATCGGAGACTAAGCCAAGTTTGGCTTTGGGGTGGCCTAGCCCCAGAAACAACGGAGGTCCAGGGGGTGGAGGTCACTCTTGGAAAGTTCCATACTCTCCTCTACCCACAACCTGACTTTTCTCTCCAGCCTATTTTTTTTTCTTTTACTTTTCCACAGTTCTTATTTTCTAGTTTTTAATCACTGTCATGAAACACTAACCAGCAAGGTTGGCACTTGGTTTAAGAGAAAGGCAGGAAAAGATCACATTTTTCTATCTTGCAACATGCGGCATTGTACTCTCTCTTGGATTTCTTGCCTTGGTAGTCAACACGTCCTTAGTATACAGGTTCATTTACTGAATGCTTACCACGTGCCAGGCACTGTGCCGGGTGCTTTACCTAAATCATGTCATTTAGTCTGCACCAAAAACTCAGTGAAGTCTGTTCTTATTTTTTAGGTGACTAAAGCTTAGAGAGTTTGTATATCTTTTCACACAATGGTTCAACTTAACATTCCATGGGTATTATCACTCCATTTGAGACTGTCATGAATTCTCAAACTAAAAGTATGTTTCTTTTATTAGACTGGGAGAAAATAAGAAAAATGCCCAAACTTTGGTTTGCATTCACACAGAGAAGTGAATCAAATTCTTTTCTCATTGAACACCTGTGAAATATAACCATTTTTGTCTTTGGGGTTGAGAATGTATTCAGACCCCAATACTTTACCATAGGGCCACATTTGGGTATCATTTATTTCATCTACATTCTACTGGAAATTCATATCACTAAAATGTTCTGTTTCTATAGAAATGGTAAATAACAGGAGGGAGTTGCTGGCAAGTCACTTCATGTCTCCTACTGTTCTTTCTAGCTAGCATTTTCATGTCTATGAATTTGTGACTATATATATGATTGATTGACTCCTACCCAAGAGTTACCTGCTCCTAAATGATTTCCATATTTTGTAGACTATAGTCTGTAAATATCTTACTGATGAGGCACCTGCCCATGAACTCAGTGAAAAATCATGCATCTAAATGTCTTAAGTAAAAATACCCAATTTAGAGGTACCATCAGTACAGGGTGGAATTTTTCAAATGCAGCCAAAGGAAACAGTATTGCTTCTCCAGAAGCATTGCTTTTATAGGAGGTCACCAGTGTTGTCACACCAGTGCCTTTTCATGTTGCATATAGCACCTGCCTAATTGGAAATTCAAAAGAACAAAGTCTTCATCTGAAAATAAATTAAGTCATGAGATACAGAGTAATGTCATAAATTAGCATTTTAAAAGAAAGAGAGTATATCTATAGCTCAGAGTGCTTAACGCAGCTTCCATGGCTTTGGTCAGTGGCCCTTCTTCTTTTTTAGATTTTAATTGCTCTTAGCCTTTTTTTTTTTCTTCATTATGCTGCTTCTTGATTACTTACACACATGCACACACGACACAAACATTCTCCCTGGCTACCTCTAACATATCTTTTATGTAATAGTCACATTCTTTTAGAAAAAAGGATTTATTGCTACTCATCTGCTAGCATCCTATTAGGGCATTCAATTAAAGAAATACCCTATGGGTATGTATATACATGTATATGTATATGCATATGCATATGTATATGTATATGTGTGTGTGTACGTATAAAACCCAATTCAAGAAAAAGCCTGATCAATCTTCAGCTTGCAGAAAAGAATTCATTTCAGAAATGCTGCAGTCAGAAAATAGTCTCCAAACTTGGGATTCACTTTGTTTTCCTCTGATTAATAGAATTCATTCTACTTGGCTGATGTCACAGTGATAAGAAACTGAAATTTGACAACTGATGTACCATACAACTGGAGCAAGTGTGAAAAAAAATTCTTAGAAATACTGGATTTGGGCTCTTGAATGTCCATAATGAAAATACTTGAGTTACCTCCAAAGTAGGATTTGTGGTTCCTATAATGACAATATAGGGTTGTTGAGAGACTTGACAACTTGCCAGGCATTGCCCTAAGAAAAAGTTAGACCAAGACTTTCTCTAGGCAAGACTCCACTGGTGTGCATTATGTAAAAGGTGCCATGATCTGGACCACCCACTTTAAAAAGGTATGGGAATCATTGGGAACCTCGCTGTCTTCTTTCTGCAGTTATTTTTATAGTTGTCAACTCCTTTCCATGGAGTTACGGGAAATTTGCCACTCAGAAAATTCCTTTATAAGATCTCATTGGAGACTCTTCTTCCATCTGGGCTTGGGTAAACATTACACCACTTAGAAGTCCAGAAATTGTTTACACGTTTTCCCAAAGTCTTTCTCAGATGTGCTTCTGAAGAAAAGACTGATTTCCATAAGCCCACCAATGCAATCTTTCACTTGATTGCTGGCAGATTGCCCAAACCCATATTATAATAAGTCCATTAGGGTAGAGACATTCCTGTTGTTTTCCCAAAGCTGTACTATGTCTAGTGACATAATAGTATTAGCCAAGAGCAAAGAACCAGACCCCTCATGTACATCCTAGTGCTGGAATCTCAGCTGGCAACACTGAAAACAAAGATGACAGTCATTTAAGCTGCCTTGTTGCTGGAGTACACACAAGCACCTTTAAAGTTTTGAAAGTTTTTAAAAAAGCTATTAACGTTACGAATATGATAATGATGGTAGTCCTTAAAAAAAAAATCGAGGAATTTTATAGCTAAACAATTTTATTGGCTTTTTTTGTGTGTGAAATAAAAAACACAAACCACCATGGTTAAAGGCCATAATCAGCATCAACCAAATGAACCAGCCACTTGGTTACAGTAGCTGATAACAAACACTAGTGGATATTATTGCTTATACCCCAGGTTCATTTATACATCCATTACATTTTGGCAAGATTACAATCAAATGGGAGCTTTGGTTGTGTAAATTCAACTCTGACTACACATCAAAAACTCAACCTTTACCATTTTATGATGGGATATATGCCTATTCTTCCTGGGTCTTGGTCTTGACATTTACCCTCTCATTCTGTGTCCTTTCTCCTTCCATAATGATTTACAATCCTATTGACAAAAAATTAAAGTAGATGCACTTACAACCATCTATCCCTACTCTGCTTTCTCCCTCCCTTGTCATGAGAGGGTGATGCATTTCTGAGACTCTCCAAATTCTTATCTGGTATGTTTCCACTACCACTATAAAATACCCATCTATAATCTGGATAGATTTTCAAATATATATGATGGTCAACAATGGAGTTTGGACTCAGCTGTCTCTTTTCCAACTTCTGAAAGCTAGAAGAAAAAAAAAAACCAACAACACAAAAATCCATAGCTTTTAGCATCAGTAAATTCACCTCCCAACAGAATAAGCCCAAGCCCCCACCATACAACCCATGGTAGATGTGGAGCTGTGGCCTTAAAATGCTGTGTATGAATGCTGTAACATTTTAATTTATAGAGAAGCAATGACTGACTGCCTCTTGAGAGCTCCCCTGCTCAATACTTTCTATTTTAACACTGAAAACTCAGCATGACAAAGGGTCAGATTGAACTCACAATAGCACCATTTCCTAGACTCTTGGAATAAGATTCTTGTCTGTGCTGGAAAATGCAAGGACCCCAGAAGACCCAGCCTCCAGCTTTGTGCCTTCACAGGCCCCACTGAATTTCAGCAGGGGTGGGTGGTCTGCCGTGGCCTACTTTTGCAGCGACATGGATTTTCCCTGGGAAGAGTTAAAAATATGTGTCTCACAAAGTGAAGTTGGCTGCAGGTGAGAGACCTGAGGAAGCTTGTTTCTGGCGGGGAGATGTGACAAGCCTGCAGACAGTGAGACAGAGTTCGGGGACCCTTGTCCTGACCCAACTCCATTCAAGTCAGTAGAGAATCCACATGCAGAAGCATGGCAAGATCACAGAATACTGAGAGACATAAACCCTAATACAGCAATCCAAACACCAACACTCTTACGGTATCTTTTGTATTCAGGTCCACCAGTGAGTTTGCCCTGAATAATGCTGGGATTTAATAAGCCCTTCTAATGATTATAAAGATTATCCTCTTGAATCTAGACATTTTAAACAACAGAAGATTGGATATCACTATATTTTACATGGCACATATAACCATATAATTACTAGCACTTACACGGCAAATATTGTAAATACACTTTCTTGGAGTTGACTTGGTAATTATACCAGTGTTATTCAGCAGAACAAAGATTAAACACTCTCTAACTTGCACTTTGGGGAATTTCATTCCAACCCTTTAGTTCACAACAAAAGGATAACTCTCTAATTATGTAATAATGCTCTGTGGTCATGTGGGCAGAGAATCACAGGGCGTCTTCATGGTTAATTTGTGGCCTGTAAAATAAAGTAATACATAGTATTTTCATTTCAACAAAATACAAGAGACCATATAAAAATATTTTCCAATTTGGAATTTGAAACATGAAAGCTGGATTTTTTCCTTTGTATAAAAAACCCCGAAATAATGGACTAAGGTTTATTAAGCCTCCTAACAAAAAATATACATATAAGTTTAAGGAATGCAATGAGCGTCAGCTTCCCTTTTTATCCAGGCTCATTGATCGTGAGCTTGTGCTTTGATCCCAACAAAGATAAATGCACAAACGTGGAGGAAGATCAGCGCCTGAAACCTGAACTACATCTTATCTCTAATAATAAGACTAATTTTATAGTAGTGCTTTTAAAAGTGGTGTGTTGGATTACTGATTTTTTTTTTTTCTTCCTCCTCAGGCGACTGCTGGAGATGAATTCCAGAAGCACCACTTTCGTCTTGAGTGATGTTTATTTAGTGCAATATCTTCCTTCTCTCGTTCCCGTTTCACGCGCTGGTAGTGGTCTTCTTCCTTCAGGTACCACACAGGGGGCCAGCGGTGGCGCTCAAAGTATTCCTGGTTGTCTGGTGAAGAAAAAGCCTGACTGATCTTGTTGTTCATTGATTGCTTCTATGTGCTAGGTTCTGTGTTTAAAGCTTTACGTATATGATTACCATATATACCCTCTCAACAATCACATACACAGGGACTATGATTAGGACCATTTACTGACTGTGACGCTGAAGTCAGGAGAGGTAGAAGCACTTGCCCTAAAGTCATATATCTGGGCACAGAGAACCTGAACCCAGGGCCACTTGATTTAGAGTATGAGCTTGCCCTGAAGCCTGTCTCCCTAGACAAGGTTGTGCTAACAACTTCAGCATGCTCTGCAGCATGTTCCCCTGACCCCCACTCTACCTAAACACCCAAGCATGAAGTTCTCCAAAGATAATTCCCAATCTATAATCCTTGTGTCATGTCACGTAAACGTGAGCAGCAGGTAGTCATCGGGACCTCTTGATGAGCTGCTTGCTGCCCTTTCCTTCTCAAGGGAGAAGAGAGTAAACACTTCAGAGGTGATAAGATTTGGATGAATGGGGACCCCGCAGTCTCACCTGCAGATTTTGATTTGATTTCCTTGCGGAACTTGGAACAAACACTGTTGTAGTTGGTGCAGATGTGGTGCAAACACCAGGCGGCCAACTGGTGGGCATTGTGAAACTGCAGAGAAGTGACCAAAAGTGGGTCAGACTCTATTTTCTAAAGTCGGATGGTTCTTATTCCAGCCAAGTATAGCATTTGGCACACCCCTCCCTTATTCCCTGTGATAGGTGCACCAAAAATAATCGCTGTATCAGATCAGGAGTTCAAAGTATGCCTTGCCCTTTCCCTCTCCCCTGCCACCTGGCCCTCTAGTGATAAGTGACCGTGGCCTCTGGAAGGCATCAGCCAACAGCAAGCAGAAAGTAGCGATGTCATCTCTGTTTAAGGAAACCTGGGCAACGCAATACTCCGTGTCGCATGTCAGAGCTCAGCTTGCTGGGGCCAAAGATCTGAAAGAGGAGACTGCAGAATGTGTGACTGTCCTATACCTGTCCTTTGGTTACATAAGAAGAGCAGGCAGTGTGGGCAGGGTGGAAAGGATCTGAATACCCCACCCCTCCTTTCCAAGCAGGTGCTCAGGGAGGTGGCACTGAGGTAGCTGTGACTGAAAAAGACCTGACGCTTAAAATCAGCCAACCCTCGTTCTCCCCCATCCCTCACTCTTTTTGTCTATACCCTTTCTCAGACATTCATTCTTGTGCTTAGTGTTCTTGAAGTTTCTTGGATCAAGAGAAACTCTGAAACCTAAAGGCTGGTTTCTTCTGGGGCCCACACTGCCCTAGATGGAGGCCAAGAGAAAAGCCAGAGTCCTTAGAAACTAACTCAAGAAACTCTCTGAAAATCATAACCCCAACACTATAAATGATTTTGGCTGGTGCTTCCAATTTTTCTTGATATTAGATTTCTTTATGAAAGTAGGATTAGGGTAGTAGTGTACTAGATTTGGCTTGTACTTACTCAAGAAAGTCAATTGTGCATATTTCTTCCCTACTCTGAGTTCAGAGACTTCATGTTAAAATTGGCCAGGTGGGAAACTTATACCATGGACATTATAGAATGCAACAGATCAGGGGCCCACCTGTTCCCAAACTCGTTGTTAAATACTTACCAGTACACTACTGTGTTAGGGTCTAATGAATGAGCTAAGATATACGGGAGACTCTAGCCTAAACTCTTTCTCCCAAGGCTTGTCAGCACTTAGCAGTAATATTATTTCCTTGCAGATGTATGTGTGGGCAGGGTGGGGGAGGGATAGGGCTGGAACACAGAGCAAACAGACAGACACAACTGCAAATGGTTGCTTCAAGAAGACTGGCCCTATATAAAATTCTGGGTCATTTCATTTTTTCTAGTAGGAATACTTACTGGAGAGAGCACAAGTCACAAACTATCCCCCAGGCTTCTTTCAAAAGACCCCAAATTCCAAGTGTGGACAACCGATTTTGATGGGGGCTTGCTGATCCTACGCAATTGATGTCTGCTCATAGTTTTATTGTAACATCTCAGGTTGTTTTCACACTGGATTTTACTAATTGGCGCCTGTGTCTATTTCTCTCACTTGCCTATAATTGCCCCAAGGGCAGAGAATCTACTGTTTGAATCTGCATGCCCTTTTGTCTAGGGCGGTGCCTGGTACATGGAGAGAAAATAACAAATACTGATTGAATGTTAAATCAGACTGAACAGGTTATTGTCAAGTCCTAGTGCACCTTTTCCCTTTTTAATCTGAGCCATCTCCTATGGCCACAGTTGGAATGGCCTGAGTTAGTTACATCTGCTGTGTGCCTCACCCTCCCTGAAAGCACCTCCTCTCCCTTGATTGAGCAATACCGATTTAAATTGCCTAATGTAAGACTTAGTAAACCATTGCCCTGAGAGAGGGAACAAAGAAAGCCAAAACCAACAGGTCAAAGACTGAAGAATTTATTCTTAGTTTCTTCAGAGTGTAATCTCATTGTCAATAAGTCTATGCCAGTGACTGGATAATCCCACATATGTGCCTTACATTATGAGAGGGCTTCCACTCTTCAGTGCTCTTTCTTCAATATTCTCTCTCGCTTGATTCTCAAAATAATCTATAAGGTATGAACTACCATTCCTATTTTTTATGGATTAGAAAACTGAGGCAGAGTTTAGCTTTGCACCTCGAATAAATTGTTCAGTTACAAAGCCGAAGCTGGATTTCGGACCCTCTGTAGGAGAGTGCAAGTGTGTATTGGGATTAGAGAATCACAATATCAATATTAACTAATACTGATTTTAGAGAACCCCAGGAGAGCTTCAGTGAGATGTGAGACCTAATGGGACTTCATGGAATTCTAGAAACTGTCTGATATTGGCCAATACATGTTCAAGAATTTAAAAAAGGAGAGTCAAAAGCTTTCCCTATCAAGCCCAGAGTTGTTCTTCCACATGTGAAGCTGGTGCCTTGGGGGACAATGGGGCTGGTGTGGGAGTGAGGTCCTTGTTGTTTTTTCAAATGAAGCCCAGCAGGGTGAATGGTGCATGAAATGTAAAACTCTCAGATCTTCTCAGTGTACACGGGGGGGCCTCTGTGACTCAGTGGTGACATCTTTATTTAGACAGATGCAACAGTGGAATGTTTTATCAGCATTAAATGAACTGGTTGAACACACTTAAAAGGTAAAAAGCAAATTGTTACAAACCTGGGCCAATTCCAAATATGAGAGCACTTCCCCATCAATGCCCACACCACTCATAGCAGCCTTGGTCAGCTCCTGAACAGCATGCTGCTCTGGGGAAGAGAGGGAACAGGAGCAAGTTAAACCATTTTCTGTAAGCCAGACATCTTGCCTGGAGGGTCTAGGTTGGGGCCACCTAAGAGGGGAGATAGTATGGGACACAGCTCTGGCAGCCATCTGAATTGAATCCAAAGCCTTTCAGTACATAAGAGTTTTGGTCTCCAGTCATTGCAACGATGACTCTGGGGATACTTGTTAGCACTTCTGAAATAGCCAGCATCCTCCAGACCTTTACTGTCCAGCATGGTAACTACTGGCCATGTGACATTACTTAAACTTAAAATAATTTAAGCTAAAATAAAATAAAATAAAATAAAAATTCAGGTCCTTACCCACACTGGCAACTTTTAAATACTCAATAGCCACATGTGTATTGGATGAGGCAGATACAGGATGTTTCCATCATTGCAGAAAGTTCTATTGGACAGTGCAGCTCTAGACAGACCAGCACCTTCTTAGAATCCTCTAACCTCTCTAGTACCTTCCTATTTGACAATTTCCCCCCGCACCTCACTGCAAATCTCAATACTCTCATAGTGGAGAGACTGAGTAACAGGAATATATCCATATGGGGAATTAAAAATGTGAATGCATGTGTCTGTCTCAACAGCTGCAGATGGGCAACGTATTGTTCAACCTCTTAAATTCTGATAAGCGGGGAGACTGTTAGCCAGAAGGAACAAAATTCCAGTTGGGAGAGCCATTTCTGCTAGGGGTCTGTGACCAAGGCTTCTAAGCTGAATTTAAATTGTGGTTCTGAGACTGAGCTGTCTTGCCTCCGTTTGAGCCATCACCTGCCTCTAAGATTCACATGCATGGGTAGGCTAGGCCCTGCATTTCTAGCTCCTCAATATAGCTGTATTTTATTTTATTTTATTTTATTTTATTTTATTTTATTTTATTTTATTTTATTTTATTTTATTTTATTATTTTATTTTATCTATTATCTCTATCATTGAATCTGTTTTTCTAATCTAATATATTGTCCAAGTCATGCTTACTTCCTGCTCTGGCTCTACCTACTTGTTAGTAGACATGTCTCTATCTGGTCAATAAGGTATCTAGATTCGAATAGTTTCTTTGGCACACTTTTCTTCAGTTGGATTGACAAAGAGCTATTTAGGATTAAATTTCCCAAGAAGTCATTGGGCTTTTTAATTTTAGGGAATTGCAGTATTTCTCGATATTCATTCAATACTTTGGCTTGCAAATCGTTTTCACCCCAGAAACCTGATTCTTAAACATGCAGTACTTAGACTGCACAGTATACACCAAACACTATCAATAACTAAAGGACTTGTCTTAGGAAACCATATTTTAAATATTTATAACAGTTACGGCAGCATTTAATAACAAAAGTGAACATACAAAGAAGTCTGTAGTCTATGCAAAGTTTTGTTGGTCAATTTCTTTGGTGGAGAAATCAGTCCTGTTGTCATCACCATACTTACTATTTAAGCAAAAATTAAACAGTCAAATGGTTTGGAACTGATAATTCTGAAAAAAGGAATTGCCCATCGCGGCCTCCTGGAGTTACTATTTAAAAAGCAGTATATACCCATTTGGATCTATGTCCTCAGATGTATTGGTTAAAAACAGTTAAAAAAAAATCACATAGCTTCAGCTATGTCTTGTTATCTAATTGGGGAAGGAGAAGGTTAGGGGAGGATTTTGATCTCCTGTTGGTGGAATGTAGTAGAAACCTGGAGAAATAAATCTTTTTTTTTCCTAAAGACATTGCCAGAGTCAAGCACAGATATGACTAGTTGGTTTGTTTATACATTCATTTTCATTTATTTAATGATTCAACAAATATTTGTTGAGAACCTGATATGTATGCTCAGGCACTTTTCTGTGTGCAGAGGATAGGCCAGTGAACAAAACAGGCACTATCTCCGCTTTTGTGGTTACCAGGAATCAACTAAATGTAGCAATAAACAACCAGATAGCTAACTGACACCAACGGTGAACGAAGCTGAAGGTTTAAATTTAATAAAAAGGTATTAGAATGCATATATCCTATTTAGACCTGCTTCAGCTTACCAACTGAACAAATCTAGAAATAAGATTTTGTGAAGCTAAGCCGTCTCCCTTTTTTTCTTTCTCTTAAAATGATCTTGACAATGTCAGAACATTTTCTAAAATAGCTTAAAGAAAACCACTTATGTAATGCTGACTAGGTGCCAGACACTGTTCTAGGACTATATATATATATATATATACATATATATATATATATATATATATATATATATATAGACTCTATATCTATCTCTCATACACACATATATATACATATATTTTACATATATAATATATACCTTAACTCTTTAATCTTCATATGGTAGAATAATATTATCCCCATTTTAAAGAGAGTGAAAGCTGAGACACAGAGCAGTTAAGTCAAGTATGAAGTCATCATCAGTAAATGATGGAGTCAAAATCTCAACCAGAGCAATCTGTGTAGGCCATGTTCTTAACCACTGCCTCCTGCTACCTCTTTCTTAAAGACTGTGTCCGAACACACGTAATGGGGACAACACAGACACAATACTTTTACTTCAAATTCCATGGTCCACAAATGAGGCAGAGTGCAGAGAGCACGGGCATGGAGGGCAGGAGCCATGCATTACCCATCTTTATATTTCTATCACTGAACAGGGCCTACCACAAAGAAGGTGCTTAAGAAATATCTGTTGAATTGAATTGGGCCATCTGATACATTTGACCAGTTCACATCATCCTGTACAAAACAGTCCTACAGTGGGTGGTAAAACATTGATTTTTAGTCCCTGGAAATCTTATTTTTGTTTAAATTTAATTTTGCTAAACATGACAGTCGGACACTGCATGGCCCCGAGTCATCAGTCTTACCTGCAAGTGCAACCAAGTGTGGCAGGCAAAATCTGTTTGCCAAGGCAATTAATTCCAGTGGGTCCAGGTCCAAATTAGGTGACAACTGCTTGGTATAGAGATAATCCAAAACCGCCTGCATTGACATCTTGTTTATGTTTGGGAGGTACACCTGAAATGTTATTTGAAAAGCTAAGTTCTGATGAAGAAAGCAGTGGGCACATTTTCAGGCTATACTGCTTATGAATATCCCAATTTATGATTCGATATTGGCAAGTCTGGAACACCTGCTTTGACGTGGTGTATGGAAGTCATTCACTATTTACAGCTTTAAACACAACAGTTTGATTTGTAGATGACAAAAGAGTGGGGCTGCCTGACAAAGCCTGATTTGGAATTTTTAAATGACTATTTGGATTTATAAATCAGACAAATGGGCTGTAAATGTACGACGACATTATGGGCCCTCCTTGCCAACTACCTTATAATACTCTATTGTGGGGAAAGAAATTTCCTATCAACATGACAGGTGTTGTGGGGAGAGGCAAACCACACTGTTGCTGACACACGATAGAGCCCAGCTTTCTAAGATGTCAAAACAGAGGATATGCAACCACCCCAGTTGCCACAGTGACTGGCTTGATCCCAACATTCTATCAATGTATGCTAATATGATATACACACTTAATTATTTTTCCTGTGGCACAAAACGACATAGATTCAGAACTACTGGAACATTATCAGGTATCGGTAGATAGAGAGAATCCAGAGAAATCCTTGCCTGGAACTTCTGGGAGAATAGTTGGTTGGGTATGGTGAACTCTCCCTATCGGATTCCCCTAATCTTCCCCCTTGAGTTATCCTTATAAATACATGCTGGAGTTTTCTAGAGAACCCGGAAGTTCTGGATGGCTGGGCGTGGATCAATGGGGGTGTATACCGCACAGCAGCTACTCTTCATTGTAAGTCTCTAACTCCACGAAGTGGGCCCTGGTGTAGTATAGAAAGATGCCACTGGTGTTTACTATTGGAATGATAATTACAAAAATTAACCTTAGTTGAAGACCTCCTATGCACAAGATACAGTACTAAGCTTTCCCCATGCATTATCTAATTTGATCCTAGGAAGAAAAGACAAGTATTTTTACCATTTCACAGATAAGGAAATTGCATTTCAGGGAGGTTAAGTTTCATATCCAAGGTCACAGAGCTAGTAAGTGACTGGGATTGGAGCCCAGGGAGTATAATTCTAAAGTCCATGTTCAGAACATCTGTGTAGCATTAAAAATTCTTTGTGGCAATGTTTAGGTTACAGTACAATAAA
>CM053506.1:33881840-34000803 GCA_028627145.1 Eidolon dupreanum
CCCCCCGTCCCCTCCCCCCTCCCCCCTCCCCCTCCCCCCCACCTACAGCACCTGGTCTTCCTAGGTGGTCTCCCATCCAAGTACTAACCAAGCCCGACCCTGCTTAGCTTCTGAGATCAGACAAGATCAGGTATTTTTCAGGGTGGCATGGCTGTAGACTTAAACTTCTTAATACTGATACTTAGTAAATAGCTATATAGCATATAAAGATATGCGTCTATAGTTACATATAATTACATCTATATTATATGACTAATCTCTCTCTCTCGATATGTATAGACACACACACACATACATACATACATTACATACAGAGCTCATGGCCAATGCATTCTAATGGTGTGGTTCCAGAATTGTTTAAGTTGTAGGAACCTTCTATATTATTCTCCTGCACAGCCATCAGCCACTGTCTGAAAGGTAGGACATATCCTTTCAGAAAGGGCTTTGCCTTGATATATCAAAGGAAAGGCCCAGAAAAATTCCTAGAAATATTAAGAAAATTACCCCCCTCCTTCAATTAGAGTCAGTAAAAACAATTATAATTCTGTAAATAGGGTGCATGGATTATCATCATCAATGATTTGACAAGTGTGACCATTTCAAGTTTCTAGCACAAACTCTGCAATAGAATTTTGCAAGTAGAAATTACTACTAATGTTATTTTAAAATAATAAAGCCACTGTATTGTAGTTAATTGCTATTGCGATGAATCTAATACTGATTGTACTTGTGTGTGTGCTTACCTAAATCTATGTTTATGTACACATGCATTTATCTTATACAGACATGCACGTGAACTTGATTCTGTGTGTATAAGCACATGGCAAAATTCCATTTCTCTAGAATGGTGTTTGAATTAGTACACTTTTCTAGATAATTGAAGGTTAATTAAGTTGTGAAACTTTAAAATTTGAATAAGTCTGATAGTGAAAGTATAGTGTACATTTTACAAAGTGCTAAGTGCTATGAAGTGTTAGTGATTGCAAATATGAAAAGTCCCAGAGCTTCTTGTGAACACCTGCTCTCTTAGAAATGAGAATGTCTGCTGTTTCTGAAAATAAGTGCTTATAGGACAAGGCAAGAGGCTGGGACAGGCCTAAGGATGTCACTAAAATGTTGTGTGACATTTGAAAAATCATTCACCCTCTATGACTCTCAGTTTCCTCATCTGTTTCATGGGAGAAATTTGGAATGGATGGTATCTAAAGCTTTTTCTTCTTTACTGAGATCATGGATTTTGACAATATTCAGATTACCTTAGCAGTTTTTGGTTAGAGTGTGTTCTAAGTCATGGCAAAATGAACATCCTAAATTAAAAAGAAATTATTTCTTGCAGCAGGAGATGATAGATTCCAGCAAGCAGCCCTGCCCCTATACTCTCAATGTCTTTGGACTGTTTTGACATTTGTAATCATTTGTGACCTGCTGCTTCCTTCTTGCTAATGATGCCAATATATATTTTGAAGCAACGGCTTTTTGGCAAATAATGTAGGCACCTATAGAAGTAACTAAAAAATAAGAATAAACTAAAAACACTTTCAGAGCACACATTTTTTTTTCTCATGGTTGATTTTTTTTTAAAAAGCCTATTTCTGTGATTTCAACATTTATAATTAATTGTGTAACTATGGAGAGACAATTTTAAAAACATTATAAAATAAAGCTATATAAGAAACAGAATTAAGAATTTTGTATCATATTTGCTGGATGTAACTAAAAAAAAAAAAAGTAATAAAAGAGGATATAATGCTACCCTAAACAACATCCCATATTCCAGTTTACTTGGTTTAAAATTTAATTGCGAAAATCAGCTCAGACTATTAGGCTTATAATTAGAGATGGTTTCCCAGAGAATCAGAAAATATTCTAGATCCAGAGCATTGCTTACTACAACCCGGGCATGCATTTTTAATGAACCACTTGCTGAGTACCTCTGGGGAGAGAATTATGCTTACTGCTATATTAAAAGTAATGAGAAACACATAAGTAAAACAGTGTCTTCTTAAATATTAAATGACAAAAAAAAAGTTAAAGTAATGTCAATGGGCATATTTTATTCTTTTCTGGATATGCATGTGAATTCTATTAATGCAAAAATAAAATGGGCTGAATTTTGTGAGGGAAGTCAGATTTTCACAAGACAAAACAGTTAAAAAGTGGCCTAGAAAGGACAAATCCCAAATGCAAATATAGCCTAAATCAACCCTGGAGCATTTATTGAGCTGTTCAGTGCTCTTTCCTAGCTCATAACCACCTCTACCATACTCTGCAAGTTTGAGAAGGGAACTGGGGGCTTTAAATTAGAGATTTCAGGGGAAAAAAAGTCTTTAACTCCTCATTGGAAAGAATTTAACAAGAATCCTCTAGGAGAATAGTTGCTAACACCTTAAGCATTTGTATGTTCTAGGCACCAAATGTGATGCTTTATACACGTACTCTCATGCCTTACCTGCCCTTTGAAGAAGGTTCTCTTGTTATCCCTACTTTATAGATGAGGACACAGGTTTAGAGAAAGCCAGTTGCTTGCCCAAGCTCAAGATAAGACTAGAGTTCAAAACTACATAACTATTATAAGCTATACTGGAAATAAAGAGAAGGAAAGGGCAGGAATGTCAACCATTCATGGCATTCTTCATATATTGGCTAGAGCAATTTTGGCACAGACCTTTGGTTGCTTGCTTCTATAGTCTTTCTTTTTCGAGCTGGGTTGAATCTATACTTACCTATTATTAGCTATTATTAGCCTTAGCCACAGCTCTAAGTGGTGAGTGATCTTGTCTTTTTAGCGGGGAATGCTCAACAGGTGGCCACCTCCAGGAGAGGCTACTAATCAACTGTATATGTGTGCATTCACATCGCTGCCAAGTTTTTGTTTTGGTCCTGTCTCCTGCACATTTTAATCTGGAGACAATTACAGTCCATTCTGGGAAGGGATAAAGGAGATTAGCATTTGTGAGGTCAGCTCTGACAGTATCCCTTTGTGCTTGGGTTCCTGACCTTGATCAACTTTGCTCTGCTGGGTTAATCGCAGGCTCTCTGCTGCACTATCAGCACACCTTTCAGTGAGCTAGAAAAATAAGGGAAGCAAGCCTTTGGGCTCTTTATCTCTGGAGATTATTGAAGTCCCGGAAATGCCATTTGAATGAAGTTTCATTCATCCATGGTTTTCTCACATTATTTTGGAAGTAAGAGGCAAAGAATATCATCAACACTGCTGACATCAAAATAAGGCTAGTGACAGCTATCATTTATGTTTATGAGGTACTTTGCAAGTATTGACTCTTACACTTCACAACCACACAATGGGCTATTATCATGTTTTCCAGATGGGGAGACGGAATCTCAGAAAAGTTGTCACTCGCCCAAGGCCACACAGCTTGTACATGGAGGAGCTGGGATTTGAGTCCCACAGTCCTTTCATTGGGTGGCCTTAATGAGCTGTAGAAAACGACTTAGTAAGGACTCTCCAAAACACCTCTGATAGCACAGGAAAGACTTTATTTAGTTAGAAGTGAGAACCTCCTGATTTATAAAGGCTGGTATACACACCAGAAGAGGTCGTCAGGATAATTCCAACATCTTTGTCCCAAACAACAAACAGCCTTTTGCTGGGAGTTGGTTTAGGAGCAGCTGCAGTTTGTTCTGGAAGCAAGAGGGTGGCCTAGTGACCTCTTCAGCCGCGGCCATCCCTGGCTTGTGATTCTAAAATTCTGTTTCTCTACTTGGGGATGCAAATGCAGGCTTCTGGGTCACAATGGGAATGCTCAGATTTCTGGTATGAGTGCCCCTTTCGAAAAGTTAGCCATTGTTTTCTGTATTTCTTTTAAAAGTTTGGAGAGGTGCTGAGATGAGCAAAACAAGCCTCTTAGGACAATAAACTTGATGGGGTGTCCCCATGTTTCTTTTTTGTTTTTAAAGGTGGTCAAAAAATACTTGCAAAACTCAACAAAAATGCTTACTTACCTCTATACTAAAGTTATAAGTGCTTGAGTGGAATTTTTCTTACTTTTCCAACAGAGTTTGTAAAAAGATGAAGCTAGGAGGTGTCCAAGATACAGCTTGCTCTACTTTAAGAATATTCCTTTTTTTTGGACACAAGTAACCCAGAGGCTTCCACGAGACTTAAGCTCTTTGAGGGGCATGTTCAGAGGAGTAGCCGTTTAACCATTTGCTCCATTATTGTTTCTCTACTGTTAACAAATCCTCAGAGAAGGCAAATCAGGGCAGAGCCTCAGGGAGTGTTTGTATCTCAGGGAGACCTCAAAGGAAATCTAGTGCATCCCTAATCTTGCAGATGAGGAGACCAAGGTATAAGGAGGTGACTCATCTGATTAGGGCCAGAGCTGAGTCTAGGATGTAAATGAATAAAGAAACATTTCACTGTCTTGAACTTCTAGAAGACAGGCTCTGCCCTCTTGTATATGCTTTTGATAGTATTTTGTCTGGTGATATCTGTTAAAAAGTATAGCTGATCATGCTTTTAGTTAATAGGAGAGCTGTGAGGATGGAAGTATACACTACATGTAAAGCGCTTAGGTGTTCACACATAACAAGTGAATAATAAACAATGGTTCCTTATAATTGCAGAATTAAGAAGAGGATGACCTGACACTCAAGCACTGCCTAAGGAACTATTTCACGGAAGTAGTTAAAGCGTTGAAGTCATCTGGCTAGTAAAATGCTTTATACAAATACACACGGACATTCATAAAGATACCGCTTAGGCTTTTTAGAAAGCACATACCTCACTGTTGGTGCTTTCCACAAATGACCCCCCGAACATGGCAGCCATCCACTTGCAGCTACAGATCAGCAGCGGTTTGTGGGCACTGATGGCTCCATCATCCAATTTAAATGTCACATCTGCCCAAGTATTGAGAAAACACCACCATGAGCCAACCTTGCTGAGATTTCACCCATATTCATCAATTTACATCTCTTGTACTTTTTCTACTATACCTTTACTTATTGATTTTGGGTCCGCTCTCACCTGTGGCACATCCAGTTCTCTCTATGTTCTCCAAGGATTAAGGAATAAGCATTTGAAATTACACACGGGGTCACAACACCAATTCTCTGAACCGTAAAGTAACATAAAGGAAAGGAATAATTTTCTCCCTTCCTATTATAAACAATTTCAAATTTACAGAACAGTAGAAAGAATACTACAATGATAACTCATTTATCACATTGTTAATATGGTACCATGTTTGCTTTAGCTATATGTGTATATATACATTTTTATATATGTGTAGACATTTTTAACAGAAAACATTATACTTCATTCCTAACTACTTTATTAAAAATTTTCTAAAAATAAGAACCATACCATTATTGCTCCTAAGAATATTAACAATAATTCCCTAATATCATTTACTATCTAGTTCATATTTTAAAATTTCTAATTATCCCTAAACTGTATTTTATAGCCATTTTTTTCCTTAAACATAATTCAATTGAGGCTTCTGCACTGTATTTGGTCATTATGCTTCTGTAGTAAGGAGAGGGTGATTTCATCAACTTAAGGTCCACTGTTTAATTTGCTTTAGGTTTGTAACTTTTTTCATTAACTTTCAAAGCTGCTTCTATATCATTATGGTCAATGTTTAGAGTAAATATTATTTATAAGCTTTATAATTTATAAACAGACTCAGTAACCACTTACTAAATGTATATTACCATGAGAAGCATTTTGAAAGATAAAGATAAAAATAGAAGTATCCATATAAACAGAAGTCAGGAAGCCAAATTTTTATAATCACACACATCTACACCCAAAGGACAACTTTAGAATGAAAATAGTGTAACTGTGTAAAGTACAAGCATGGGTCTGTAACCTATCTTGGGTACAGCCCACCAGTGTGTTCAAGCAATTATGTAAAGATGCTGTGGGAAACTTCTGGCATAGTTATCAAAGACAAAGAATAAACAAGAAAAATATAGAAAGGAGTATGAGAACAAAAAAGGAGAGAGGGTAGAAAGAGATAAAGCACCCCTGATGGGAAAGTAGAGTGTCACCAAAATTGCCTCAAGGATTTTAGCAGTATCAGGACCTGAGGTCACTGATTTTTGTCATGGGTAAGTGCTGAAAGGTCAGCGGAGTACAGACTGGGTCAGGGAAGGGATCCTGAAGAGGAATTGTAAGCATCTAGCTGACTGGCTCAGGCTCAGAGGTAACCCGACCTACCCTTGGAAGCATTGTGATACCATGGCACTTTAGGGGACAGCATGGGTTCAAATCCTGGCTCTACCATTTACTACTTGTGTAACCATGGACAAATTACCTAACCTCTCTGTCCTTCAGTTTCCCCATCTCTAAAACAGAGATAATATTTAGCCCTTAAATCTGATGGGAATTAAATAATTACATGTAACTTAGGTACATGGGAAAAATAAGTACTTATACATATTAGCGGCAGTAACCCTTTCCCTTGCTCATGCCTGGCTAATGTTTGATAAAACACAACCAAAGGTATCCAGGACTTGGCCATTGGACCCGCTCACCTGAGAATGTCCCCTTGCTGAGGCACTCTTTTATCCGATTGGCCTTTCTGACATGAAATGCTTTCGTGATCTCCTGGTTCATGAAGGCTTCTTTGTTCATGATGTTTTCCACCATCATCCTCAAATCGAACATCTCCAGGATCTCTGCGATCTGAGCCAGGCCCACTAAATCCTTTTCCTTTTCATCCAGTTGCCCCGTATAAAGAAACTGCAGCAGGGTCCGGAAAGGGCCTGGCTGGACCGATGCATCCATTCTGACCACAGTCATGGGGCCCACACGCTTTGAGACGGGATTGACCTGCATTTCCTTGTGCATGTCAACGAAGCCCTTACTCCAGCCTGACAAAATCTGAATCCCTGGATCCAAGCCCTCAGCTTCCAGCTCCAGAGTCTCCCGTTGGAACAGATTCTGGCTCGAGGACTCCAACACATCGGCCTGAGCCGTCCTTGGGGTGGCCCCCTCCCTTTCCTCTTCTGAGTCAACACTCAGTGCTCGACCCTGGAAATCCCTGCTCTGCCTCTCCTTCTCACAAGCTCCTTCGTTCCAATTTGGGGTTTCTTCACATTCCATTAAAAAAAGATCATAAAATTTAGAAGAGGAGGTAGCGAGGTAAATTCGGTGTGCAAAGATGTGCTCCTGGTCCTGAAGGACAAACAGGACATCGGCGCACAGAGGACTGTCCAGTAAACAGGCAGCTTCATTCGTCCCCGAGGAAGGACATTCTGGAACTTTGATGACCGGCGGAGGGGCTTTTGGAGGTAGGAATGGTGCCTGAAGCAAAGGTTTCTGAACTTTCTTTAAGTGGGATTTCCAGAACTGCAGGTGCCGGCGGGAAATTAATGCTGCTCGGATCGCATTGTCAAACACATCCTTGATACCAAACTGGTCGAATACGCTCGTTTCATAGTATGGTATGCCAAGTTCCTTTGCAACCTCTCGGCCTTTTTCAGGGGGCAGAATATCCCCTCTCTTTATGGGCCTGAAATGAATATTTAAAAAGTTATTATTGGCCTTATTTTAGGAAAAAAGTGGTAATCAGGGTCTACCTAAGCACCCAATTAAATTATACATTTAAAATCCTATTCAGGCTTTTAATAAGGCTCTTGAAAAATCTACCAACCTCAAATCTTTCAAATATAAAGGACTTACGACTGCAGGGAAAAAATGCCTTCAATAGTAACCACAGGTATCAGCCATTTACTAGCTATTTGATCCTGGGCAAGTTACTTAACCTCTTTAAGCCCCGGTTCTCCCATCTATTAAAGAGGAATAGCAATAATGAGTTCCTACATCTTAACCATTGAGAGGTTTAAATGAAATAATATGCTTAGCATAGTACCTAGCCCATTATGCTTCATAAATGTTAGCTGTTATCGTTAACGACACCCTCATCTTCATCATCATCTTATACTTAAATTTTGCTTTATAGCTTTAAAATGAATCCATATTCAGTTTCTCATTTGAACCTCACAGTAATCCTATTGGTATTATTTTCATTCTACATTCTGAAGACACTGAGGAAGAGTTTAAAGCAGGGGTCCTCAACCTTTTTGGCACCAGGGATCAGTGTTCCTATGAGAGTCTAAATGCCTGATAATCTGAGGTGGAGCTGAGGCGGTGATGCTAGCGCTGGGGAGTGGCTGCAAATACAGGTGAAGCTTCACTTGCTTGCTGGCCACTCGCCTCCTGCTGGGTGGTCTGGTTCTTAACAGGCCACAGACTGGTACCAATCTGCGGCCCAGGGGTTGGGGTCCCCTGGTTTAAAGAGTTTGCCTAAGGTCACAATTGCAAGTTGCTGAGAAGCCTCTACTAAGCAATTAGACTCTAAAACTCCCTAGTTTTGGACTAAACGATACACATCCAACAGCTTGTTAAATACCCTCTATTAGATTTGTGAATCTTCTTTCATATCATTTCCCTTCTCTTTCACTTTCTTCAGTTAAGACCTTATCTTTTGCTTGGACTATTGCATTAGCCTCTTAACTGGTCTTTCTTTAGGCTTTCCGCATTATAGCCTACAGTTCTCACTGCTACATGAAAAATCCTTACATAATACAAGTGTGACTTAGCTGCTGTTCCTAAAAAACAAAAATGTCTTCTGGTTCCACAAAACTCATGGAATAAAGTCTACATCCTTTAGGCTGGCACACAAGGCCGATTTACAATCTAATTAAACCCAGGGAGGCCAAACGTTTGGAAGCAATATAAGCAGAATCGTGCTGTGATTACAGAACAACCATGGTAAAGACATAGACGAATTCTGGAACATAGGCAACATGTGATCTGTTGTTCACTCTCTTCACAAACATGTCACTTGATTCTGAGACATATTCTCAGGAACTGATCTTCCTAAATGAATATTTGGTTTTCATGACCAAAGATAATGTGTATGGCACGTACTGGTTTTATGAGAAATAAGATAATATTGGGTAGAATTTGGATTTGAAGACCTGGACTGAAAACAGGAAAATCTAGGGTTTTACAAAGGCAGAAGGGAAATATAGAGAAGGTTTAACTTCAAGGTTTGCTCCTGTGGGCATTTTGTGCTCCTTGTTTCTGAGACTGGCTTGAAAAATACCACCTCCTTTATGAAACAAAGTACCATTTACTTGTGCTGTAAGAGCATAAAAGTTGTTTCCATATGAAATTTTGTAACAAGCCCATAGCTAACAATGAAGGAAAGTATTAAGATTAGTATTTTTGAAAAAGTTATGCTCTTCAGTAAAAAAAAGTACTTAAACATGAAACATATATAAAATTATTTTTATAAAGGGAATATTGAGGGAGCATAGGTTTTTAAAACAGTCTAATTTGTCCCCTCGCCCCACTTTGGTATCTGCAAATTATATAGGGTGAAAAAAAATCATCCTTTGAGTTGATTTTTAAACTTGTGACACTTTAAAAATATAATCACTAGAGACGTTTAAAAACAGCAGAGTAGTCGTTTTGAACTATAAGTCCACATGATTTTAAAAATCTGGACACCGTAATCTTAGGAATGAAATACTCTCAGACGTTGAATTAAGGAAAATGAGAAGATTAAAAACAGTTAGATATGTGTATTTGTATGAACCTGATGTTCCTGAGGCCAAATATTGTGATAGATTGCACTAAATACTAACTTTATTATAATAATCATAACTTCAAGACTGACATTAGGAGTAGCTAACATTTTATCTAATACTTTACACATTTCAAAGCAGTTTTCCACACACCATGTCATAATTAGAAAATTCACTTCAACACTAGGTGACCATTTAGAAAAATGGGTTTCTACCTAAGAGGTGACGGTGACCATGAGAAGGGTTCAGGACATACCCTCTTATGATGAATAAGCTAACTGAAAGCATATTGCTGGTTGACGGGGTCCCAGGACCACTATGGAACAGAACTCTAGGCTCTAGAGACATCAGCTACCTCTAAATTTTAATCTGGCCAGCATAGAAAAAAACACTGAGTCCCTTGGTTTACCTTGCTAAAGGGCGTCTGGCTCGATTAACAGCTTCAAGATCAGCATAACGGAGATCTAGCTGGCAGCCGACCAGGACAACAGGCGTGCGAGGGCAAAAGTGCTTTATTTCCTGATACCACATGGTTTTCACGTGATTTAGGGAATTGGGATTGGCGATCGAAAAACAGAGGACCACAACATCAGACCTAAAAGGAAATCACACAAAAAGGCTATATCATCTTTTAACCTTTTTCCTTTTATTATTATAGTTCCTCCCCTCTCCCATCCATCTAATACTAATTATCATGTCACAATTAGAAAAAAAAAGACCAAATATTAAAATACATCTCAGAGTCATGCAAACAGCCTGATAAGCTCCCACATTTCAGCAGCGACACAGCTTGAGTTCATTTCCATACTGCACTGCAGAATGCCTATACGTTGAAAAGTTTCCAATGGAGTTATTTACAGTATTGATGGTTATGCAAACTTGACTCAGTCCTGGAACCACAACATGCTGAACTATTTCTGTTCATCACACAAGAAATAGTTTCAAGATAAAAGAAGAGAATACAAATTATCTTTTACCGGTTTAAACATAAAGGTGATGATGACTCAACTCAATGAGATAAAGCAAACATTTCAACATTACTGAAAATGTGACAGGTATTTGCCGTACAAGGTCGGCAAATACACAGAAGGATTTCTACCCTTCTTCTCATTTAAGCACACATGTAGAGAGCACAACCACTAATTTGTTTCTGAATTCGCAGGAATTTTGACTCTTTACTAGAAATAAGGCAAGAAAGTAGTATTTAACATAAAACTAGCAAGAGTTAGATGGATGGCTAATCAGATGAAAAAATGTTGGAAGCAGATTTCTCAAAGTTATTTATGACACATAATGGGTATATGGAGAAAAGAAAAATTGCTTTATAGTCAATTTTGACATAAAGAGCTTCCATTTTTATATAACTTACCATTCCAGAAGCCAAAGAACGGTTTTACAAAACCATTGTTCAATTATGATGTTTGACAGATAGCTGCTAAAAGGCATATTTAATAAGAATTATAAACCATCATTCTAGGTTAAAATATGCTGAATGAGTCTTTGAAAACGTTGAGGCAGAAGAGTGTAAAGAATAGAAAAAGTTTTATCCAAAGATTCAAGACTATCTTACAGCTAAATTCAGAAATAAACTCTTACAATTTTATTAGATGTTAATTTATTGCCTTTATTGTTTATGTAATGAGAAGAATCAAGTCAATGAATCAAAACACCTTTTTAAATCATTAATGAGCTTTTCCCCCTACATATCAATGAAGACAAACAAATATATCCAGGCAACGATAAAATTTCTAAAAATAATCATTTGCAATGCAGAAAACTGCAGTATGGTTACATTAAATGTAATTTACAAGTTGAGTCTTTAAATTTATAACTAAAAAAATTTTTTAAAGCACCAGACCACAGCAAACAAAGGGGAAAATCCTGAGATTGAAATATTTACAAATCATAAAAGAGGACCTAAGACTCAAAGTAGATGAATGTATTAATCTGCATGTTTAAAATGTCCTTGAAATAAAGATATTATCAAAGATTCTTGAATACCAGAAAATATGTGTAAAAATATGCATAAATATATAAATGAAAGGGAAGCCTGTCTTGTCTTGGTGAATATTCTGTGCAAAGTCTTACTTCTAATCAGCATAAATAAGAGTACCCAGTAAAGCCAAGAATGCTTTGAATTTTACATTTTTTAGGAGCTGAGTTTTCTATTATTCATAATCCTATTTATATAGGATATCTGATGAAGCTCTGCTGTAAGCTCTGTCCCGATCATAAAATAAAGCCACCAAGAATTTTGGCACAGTGAGAATAACATGGCACTATTTGAGGTTCAATATTATGAAGAAAGGATTGAGGAAATGTATTCAGCAGCTAAAAGTGGAATAGTATGTATTTGGATAAAACTGTTCTAATTGGTGCCTTCTATTTCCATATTAAGGCACAAGGCTATAAAGGAAATTATTCTCAGAGCTTAATTTACATGACAGACATGTAGCTAAATGTCAATTCCGTTATCTAATTTTATGATACAGCATGTGATGTTTTGAAATCAGAGCTAGCTCGGTTGCCAAGGTTACCATGATAACACTCATACCACTGAACACATACTAGTTACTCTCCAGATGACCTGTAAACAAGTACAGACAGGACCTTGGGGATTGGAAAAAAATGGAATCTCCTGATAGTAGTAGCACAATGCCAACACACAGTACAGTTCCGGAGGGCCCAACTTCTAACTATGTCACATCAATATCTCAATGTATGAAACGCTGTTGGAAAGCTAGAAAAATAATTCAGTGCTCTGTAAATATTTTGCCTCAAAAGAATGATAAAGAGAAGAGATGATACTGAAAGCAACACTACCTCTGAAGCTAAAATAACTTACTGAGTCAAAATTCTATTTGTATACTTGGAATGAAGTTATTACTTTTTTCTCTTTTAATGAACATTTAGGTGCTATGAGAATCTGTCTCCAAGGCCTGTCTTTAATTGAAAGCAGTCAAAAAATATTAAAGTTGCTCAAATATCTTTGGTTTAACCCTTGTTGATCTAAATATAAGTGCAAGTTAAGAAAACATTGTGATACAGAATCTTATTCTTTAGGACTGCCACATGAATGTAGTACCCCAAACCTGATTTTAACCGAAAAGCTGAGAGTCAGTGGACGTGGTGATAGGGCCCATAGAAAGGTGCCACTTTGACAGATTCCTCCTTATCTTAACATTCTTTTCTAATCCTTAATTCTCAAAACATCAGTATCCTCTGTGACATAAACACCTATATAATCAAGTAACATTTTTGAGAATGCCATTTATTCCTTCTAGATTTTGAGCCATTTTTCTATCTAGCAAAGAAGGCACAAAACCTACAGCTAAGAATATCTCCAGCTTTAGGCAGAATTCCAAGGAATTAGAGATATTAAATAACTTTTAATCAAAACATTCATTCCTGTGTGGAGACTGTTCAATGTCTGACACAAGTTCATGTTTAAAAATGCCATTCCTACAAAAGATAAAAAGAAAAAGGCAACTTCTAGCATTTTTACTTCTAGGCTCTGTTACGCTTTTTTTTTTTTTTTTTTTTAACTTTGAAGAGATGAATTTAAAAATAATTGGGAGGGGGAGGTGTGATGAGGATATTCTCAATTAGGGAGTAGGTTTAGCCTAGAAATGACCTCACAGTTCCTATTTCAGTTATAAAAAGAAGCTAATAGGATTTAAATAGAGTCCTACGTATATTTGGAGTAGAAAGCACAAGAACATGAGAATGCAGAGGCAAAGCGCAGAACAGACAAAACTCTAAGCTCCGCAACTTGAAGATTGAGAAGGGGTAGGAAAAGGTTTAGAAAAAGAATTTTTTTTTTGACTGGGCCAAGTGGCTGTATTAAAGAAAGTCAGGATTACAAAGGATTTAAGAGTGTATAGTCTCAGCTGTTTGCCTATAATTGTTTATTTTTTGGAGAAAATGTGACTTCTTGTTCCTAAGAGGAAATATCAGTATAAAAGTTCACTAGGGTACTAACATATTAAATAATGGTCACAAAATAATGTTTTGATTAGTTAAGTTAAAAACAATCCAAAGTAAAACTATGTGTTGAAACAACTGTGAATCTTCAGTTTTATGGAGTGGGTATGAGGTGGGGAGAGGATCAGAGAGAGACCTAGTAATGCAAAAATGCTTGAGCTGATAAAGCCAACTTTAGTTGTATCAGTTTTTCTTCAGATATTAAACAAACAAAAAAGCATATTTTTTCAGTTATCTTTCAAGAAGAACACTGGCCAAAGATAGCATGTGAAAAGTTTGGCAAAGATATTTGTATAACATAAGGAGTGCATGCAAAGTTGGGACCACATTTTTTTTTTTTTTGAGAATTAAAGGAAAAAAATCTGAAATAAGTGCATTTACCCACATATCTTGGCCAGGGCTTTAAACAGCAAATGTGACACATGTTCTCAAGGCCCATCTTTATAATATCTACAATCAAATATAGTAAACTTGGTAGGAAAAGATCAGGGAAGCAATCAGAAACTAAACTGCTTTTCTCATCTGAAATAACAAGTTCATCTTTTGAAGAAGTGGTTGAAACAGGGTAGAAAATCAGTATCAAAAACTGCTTGTTAAGAATGAATTTTCTAAGTTCTTTCTTATCATAAAAATGCTGACTTTTTAGTCTGTTTTCCCTTTTCTAGTCTATTTTGCCACCATTGTCCAGGTAATGAGTGGCAGGCCTTAGGTTTTCTTATCCGGTTAAGTGAAAAAAATTTTCTAAATTATTCTTTACCTTAGAGCCTAAGATCAGGCCAATTTGATGGGCAATATGAAGGGTAGTGGATTCCATCTAGTCTTCCAGATAGCTGTGAGTGGGACATCCAAATGCTCTTCTCTAATGTGCCAATTCTTGTTGGGTTTCTTGCCAATAAACACTTGGTGACTAAGAGTAAGCTAACAATTATGTTAACCTGGGTCTCACTTGGAAGATCTTTTAAACAAACTTTTAAGCCTTTTGTTCTATGATGGGATCCCACCTCTTTATATATCACTACTGCCTATTATTATTATTAATTTTTAGTAGAGACTCTCATCTTCTTTACATAGGTAGAGATCATGATCACATTTTAATTGGTTCACCTTCCTGTCAATGTACATAAGTTCCCTAATGGCAAACATTCAATTAGGAGTCCCTGACCTCCACCTTTGGGGCTTCAAGCTTCCTTCTCTCCCACAATAACCAAGGTAGGCTCTTTACAGAAACATTTTCAAAATCATTCATGTCAACAACACACCTTTCATGCATGTAGTCTGACAGCGCTATGCAAACAAACAGATCAAAACAGCATAAAACAGCTGGGAGCATGGCAGAGAAAAAAAATGTGTAATGTGTGGCTTTGGAAAATTTTAGTAGGGGAGCAGCCTGGAGTGTATGAGATGCAGAGGGAGTTGTCAGTGATGGTGAACACAACCACCTGCAGATGAATGGCTGTGTAAGCTCAAACTCATGGAAGATGGAGAGGCCTGCAGGGGAGCACCTGGCAGGGGGTCTGTGGAGAGCAGGGCAGAACCATGCAGTGCCCTGAATGTGAGCAGAGAAATCAAGTCAATACTTTACCAATAGCAGTGAGGCTTCTTAAGTACAGATGTTATGTGGGGAAAACTGTGAAAACACCCTGAAATATATTCAGATTTGGGACTGATTAGCATGCGTAACTATTTCTTCCAAGCCCATAACTGCATGTTTAGTAGGAAGAAACATTAAACCAGTCTTCCCCCACCCTCCCAAAATGAGAACAAAGCAATGAATGCTCTTAAGTGCAGGAAAGCCATAGCCACATCCCACCAATGCCACCAAACCCTAAGACAGATAACACTCAAGTCTTTAAAATGGTTGGTCCTACCATTACAGTACAAATATCATAGAGGGCAATGCCCCTACCCTAGAAGGTTGTTAATTACCATTTAATGGAAACCAGCTACTTTTCACTTGAAATTCTATTTTCTGGACGTAGCAATCTGCTTTCCCTTTAGTATATTCTTATACCCCCCACTGTCAGAAAAAGTTGAATGTATATGAAATTGGGTGAAGCACAAGTAATTTTTAGAAGAAATAGCATAAGCAATCTCATTTAACTCCTGGTCAATGAAAGCAGGAAGCGCTAACATAAAGAATGCTTGCTGAAAAGGAGGTGAAATTGTAGCAATAAATTCCTTCCTTACTCCACCTCTCATTCTCATTTCTCTTTGGCTTTCCCTGAAGCTAAATGACTGAGGAACTTCCTTCCTACACTGTTAATATTTTCCCCTGAGAGCAAGACAACTTGTAGATATAAAAAAGCCTCTATGTAAGCTAGAACATCAGAAAGGAGGTCTCTGGGATTAACCTCCCTGACTTCTGAAATAAAACTGTGTAAACCAGCAAGATCATTCTATCACAATGAGAAAGGGAGTTTAACCCAGGCCTCTCAACAATCCTTTTTGAATGGATAAAAGTACAAGGACTTGTTAAGTCACTTATCCAATATCATAAGCAATCATTCAATCATTTCTTCCAGAAATATTAACTGATAACCTGCTGTGTCTTAGATGCTCTTCTAGATGTTGGGGATACAGCAATGAGTTAGAGACACAAATCACTGTCCTCATTGTGCTTACCCTTATCAAGCTCATATTCTAGTGGAAAACAGAGACAATGAGCAAGAAAAATATGTAAAATGTGTAGTATGCTAGGTAGTGGTAAGTGCTAAACAGGAAATAAAGCAGAAAGGAGTACAGAAATATTAGGGAGAAATTGCTGTTGAAATGTGGCAGGGAGGACCTTACTGAGAGGGTAACATTTCAGTAAAGGCCTGAAGGAAGAGAGGGAGCTAACTTGCTGATATCCTGGGGAAGAATACAGTGAAAAAGGAAAGAGCTAGAGCAAAGGTCTGAGGCAGGAGCATGCCTGGGATGCTTCCCTGAGGGCGAGGAGGGAAAACAGCAGGAGCTGATCTCAGAGAGGCAGAGCTGGGCAGAGGTAGGAAGGACCTCCGGGGTGTCTGGCTCTTATTTCCAGAGAACTGATAGATCATAAGGGGTGTTTGAGCAGAATGACATAATATAATTAATGTTTTTAAGATGATCACCCACTGCTATAATGAGAAATGACTAAATGGTGGTGGGGGAGAGGACAGTTAGGAGGGATAAGGTAGGAGGGGACCAAAGAAAAGATAATAATCCAGAGGGAGATGATGGTGACTTTGGCCTGGGAGCAGATGGTAAGAAGTAGCAGCATTCTATAGATGGATAGATAGATGATAAATAGATAGATAGATAGAGAGATAGATAGATAGATAGATAAAGATAGATAGATGGAAGGTAGAGCCAACAGGATTTGCTGATGGACCAGGTGTGTGATATGACGGATGTTATATGATACAAGGAGTCAAGAATGATGCTAGAGTACTTGCCCTGAGCAATTCTTTCTTCCCTGTTCCTGGTACTTACATCTTTAGTTCAGCATTTCTAACACTGAATTCTAATTGTTTATGTTGCTGTCTTATCCACTATACTATAAGTTTCATTTTTAGGGATTTTGTTCTGTTCCTATCAGTTTCTCTCCCATTATATACAACATAGTGTTTGTAACAAAAGAGCCTTTCAATTACTGTTTATCAAATAAAAAAGCCTTATAGATATTAGAGGATAAAAAAATATAGATGCAAATATGTCTGTAGACTCTAGTCTACAAGTAATGAACTTAGTCCTAAAATAAGCCTGTTAGGGGATATGTTAGAGTTTTAATAATGAATGAAAATAGTACATGAGCTATTGTATTTCTTCAGACAATTATTGCTGAAAGACAGCCATATAAGATCTCTGGTATACAGCAAAGATTACCAGCTAATACATATTTTTTAAATATTTGAGTTTATCTAAAAAATCCATTTACCCAATCTAATGGGATACTTTCATAACCCCAGAATAATAATGAGTTAATAATCTCTTCCAGAAATTAGATTATCTCCAGAGGCAAAGGAAATGTAAAAATATAGGCAGGTTACTTTCAGGATTAATTCTGGCTTAGTTACACAGAATGAAGACTTAAGGGAACACCCTCTATTTCACAGACCATCTTATAAAGAAACAACAACAACAACAACAACAACAACAACAACAACACGAAAACCAAATTTTAAAAGATCACTAAAATAGAAAGATAGCCAATGTGATAAGTTTGAGAGAGAATTTGCTAATTTGCTTTATCTTTCTATAAATCAGAACTTTGTCCTTTTGACTATACTCTCTAGGTCGGGGCAGAGGAATTCTGGGGAGAGAATAAGATGGTGGAATATCATGTAATCTAATGAATGACTGATATTAAAAGTTACTGATAGAACTGTTTTTAAGATTCACTATGAAAAATATCTGTAGAAGTGTTCTGCAAATGGCAAAGTACTAATTATTATTGTCAGACAAATACGAATATGAGTTCAAAAGTCACTAAGGATGTATCTTGTATACTGCAGCTAATAAGAATGGCAGAACATTCTCATCAAGAGATCTTTTCCTTTTGGCTTACCAGCTCATGTCCTTTATGAATATGGAATTGCTAAAAGATGGTAATAGAATTATCCTCTGAAGACACTGCAGAATTACTCAACAGTCTATTTCTTCTTATCATCTAATTTGAAAGGGAAAACTGTATAGGCTGAACTATATTTCTTTGTCAGAAGATTCCAATATAGAAGCATCACAACTTGATGTTTTCTCTTTTTCCAGGATGAAAAGTCAACACACTTAACTAGATGTGGCCCAACTTGCCAAACTTGTAGTTATTATGTAATAACAGAAAAAAAGTAAAAATGAAGACAGGCCACAAGACATTAACGTACTGAACAATGTATGTTTCTTATTTTCTTTACCGTCTCAGTGGCCTCATTATCCATATTGCTGTGGCATCTTTTGGGTTCACCAATGCTTTTCTGAGTGGAGCCAAAAAGGACCCTCTCTCCCATACCAGTATTTGGGCAGCAGCCAGCATCCTGCCAGATTCTGGAACACGAGTGACCTCCGTCATCACATAAGCCCTGTTACCATCTCATTTGGCTCTGCTGCTTCCCTAAAATAATTTTGCTCTGGGGAAAAGCGGGGATCTGGCATGAAAATCCAGATCTTCTGATATTTTGTGTTCTGGTTATAATACAAGATATACCAGTACAGAGCAGGAAGGACAGTGTAGGCCAGCAGGGGGAGGGTGGCACAGACATATTTTCTGTGTTTTAGAAGATCTGGCATCATTGTAATGCTATGTTTGAATGCATTAGTATAGAATCCATAAATTTCCACCATCTTTAATTTTATGAATTATTTATATACATTTAGTTTAATGTATTTTTTTTTTTTTTTAAAAACAAGCTCTGGCCAGTTTTATTACAGAAAAAATTTGCGTGATTTACTTTCTACTAGTCTGCTCTGGCATGTTTTTAACGCTATCAGAATCACCTGGATCAATGATAGCCACTGTGCACACTGTGTAATATTTCCACATGCTGTGCCCAATTCTATGTTATGGCCACTGCCATGATGAACATCAGTTTTGGCCAGCATGGCGTAGTACTCTATTTCAGATCATCTCAAGGCCGGGCAGTTGCTGGCGAGGATGACCAGTTTTGCTTTGCCTTGTCTGATCATTTTCAGAGTCTGCTTGTATTCCAGCATGTACTTTCCACTCTTCATAACAAGTTGGAGCCTAGAGCTGATGGACTCCAGGGACTTTTTTGCCTTCTTTGTGGCTACCATCTTCTTGCCTTAGGTATGGAATGGCCCCCCACCAAGAGCAGCCACCAAGACGGTTGTAATGTATTTTTGTTTGTTTATTTGTTTTCGATGAGCACAAAGCACTAATAATCTACCTTTGATTATTCTACTTAACGCCCTCATCTTTGGGCAAATGGATTAAAATATATATTCATATATAAAATAATTTTAAAAATGATTCTTATAAAGACCTTGGAGATGATACCCAGAGGAGAAACAACTTATAGTTGGAAAAGTGTTACTATTAATACAAGTTATTCTCGGTTTAAGAATACTCACTCAAATGAAGGATTCCAAAAAAAATTTACAAATCCAAATATTTGGAGGAAAAAAGGGAGATTTTGGGGTTGTGTCTGACTGTGCCTCCCTCCTTTTTCTCCTGGCTTCGCAGCTTATCTTTTCCTTTGCTAATTCATTAAAGAGAGGCTAAGCACCATTGTTTTCCATCTTTGTCGCCTTTAGGTTAGTACATGATTTGTTATTCTTACTTTAAAATGGAAATAAAAATTCAACCTAGTGAAATAATTTGGAGTTAGGTATAAGATTATTTCCTTGAAAACACCTTGGAAGATCCAGGCTTTTATAAGATTGAGTGATAGATTCATGTACACCTTCCACTAACATTTATTAAGCTCCTACTATGTACTAGGCCTAGGCATTGGAAACATAGAGTATAAAGACAAAATTCCTGTTCCAAAGATACTAGGAATAATAGGATAAAGGGAATAGAAGAAACAGATTAAGGAACAATTTTTAAACAATGCGATCATGGTTGTAATAGAGATTTGCAGAGGTATTCTGTGGGAACATAAAGGAGAGACACTTCACCTAGATTCTGAAGGTGACAGGGAGGCTAAAAAGAGTATGAAAAGGACTTCTGGGAGTTTGTGATCCTTGTTCTAAATTCTTAGAATATTAGTGGTAATTAAGTAGGTAAAGAAAAGGTGAGCTAAGGACATAATTTCTATGTGGATGAAAAGCATATTTGTGGGCCTAGAAACTATAGGGGACAGGGAACTACAAGTATCTTGTTACGCCTGGAGCAAGAGATGAGGCTAGAAAGGCAGGCTGGGACCCATTCAGAGAAACTCACAATAGTGGAGCCTTACTCCTTCATGTAGCTGACTAACCCAGTGAGAGGACACTCCTGATTGCTACACCCAGTTCCTGGCCAGGGTGACTGAGTACCAAATGGAGAAGACCATTAGTATACTCCCAGAGGTTACCATTGCATTCTCCAGTTCCACAATGAACCAACTACAAAAGACAAAATTGTTACTATTTGGTGGAGAAATGGAAAACTTTCATGGAATGTGGTGTTCTCTATTATGGCTATCACAGGGTACCTGGTCAAATGTATCTTCTTAGAAAACTATATAAACATAACTACAGCCAAAGACATAGGCCATTTGGTTAGACTATGATCCCTATATCTGAGGACTCCTTCTCTGGGTAAAGGGAACCAGCATGATTTTGGGACAATTTGATAGTGTCCCATAATTAGCTTTGATATTCTAGAACCATCCCCACTTCCCATATTCTGCTTTTAAAAATCAGATCCCATTTTTCCCCCCCTAAGTTCACACAAATGATTTATGTTTTCAATGAGAACTGACTTTAAGTTTTATAAATAATTAAAACATATATCGTCTACCATACAAATTTTCTTACCTATCACAGACTACTTTTATTTCTTGTAAAAATATTTCTATTTAAAAAACACTTTATTGAGATACAATTAAAATACACTAAACTTTGCACACTTAATGTATGACTATGATTAGTTTTGATACAATTATGCGCCCCTGATACTATCATCCCAATCAAGAAAACAAACATTTCTGTCCCTTCAAAGTTTCTTTGTGTCCTGTTGTAATCCATTCATCCCTCCCCCTATTCTCTTTCCCAGGCAACCAGTGATCTACTTTCTGTCACTACAGATTAGATTGCACTTTTTAGAATTTTGTAGAAATGGAATCACACAGTATGTGTTCTGTTCCCCCAATTTCCTTCACTCAAAAGTTCTCTCTCTAATCTTCAAGAGATTCTTTTCTTTTGGCTGAGGTTCAGTAAAGAGCATCAGAATAATTCTATGGCATTGTTCAACAGAGCATGGCCTGAGAACCACCTGCTCTACAATCATCCAGGTACTGGCTAAATTTTGCCAATTCACCTCTCCCCAGGACTCTGACATCAGATTAACCAGTGAGATTAAGCCTACTCAAGTATGAGAACTAGCAGTTTTAGTCTACCATCTTAGGGAGACTTGTCCCTTGGCCAACCTGATTTCTGTCCCAAGGTGATTTTCTTATATCTTTCTACTGTTTTCTATAACCTGGGCAATTCTTAGTTCTTTATGCCATAGCAGTACACAGGACTAAATATCTTTAAGACATAAGTTACAAAAATTTTCCTAGATCGCTTGTGCCACACATTTAGAAATGGGGTTTGGATCACTTTTCCATAAAGTACATGCATTGCTAACTTTCCTCCCTTTGCTGTCTTGTTATCCATCTATAAAGTCCATCATTGGGGCCAGGTCTTGGATGATCAGAGCGAAGCACTTGCCTCAGGTGCTAAAGTTAAAGAAATGCTGAAAAACTCAGTAATCCAGATGAATATTAAAAAAAAAATGAAAATGAAAAAACCCATAATGAACAAAATATTAAAATTTTAAACAAAGTCAGGAATAGTAGCAGTGCCGTAACTAAGCCTGAGGCAGAAATAAAAAATCAGTAATAATGACCCTATCTTTTAAAAATTATTATTATTTCTATTTTATTCTCAAGGTGAATGCCTTATTTGTCTCACCTTAGTTCTGGTCCTGGTCTACCTCCTTTTGATGTGTTTCTCTGACCAACAGGCTTTTTGTCATCCTGAAATCATTAGAATGATATTTCTGGCTCAGTGTTTAGAATGTGCTAAACAATAAGAGCTACTTCAAAATACTATCTAGACACATTAATTGTTTTTGACTTTTTCTCTCACCATTAACCATAAGTACAGCCAATCCCAGACAAAGACATAAACACTATAGTCCTGAATTTTTTAAAGGGCCTTAACTGAGCATTCAAAATGGGATGTATACATGCTATATTGGATTATACGTGCCTTCAGTGTGAAACTAAACCCATCTTATCTAAATAGACACACAGAAACCATCACTCTGATTAATGTTGTCATTTAAAATGTACTGTACTTTTCATAGAAGGTAAAAGCATTTGAGCAAAATCAGGGTGTAAGAATAATTTATATAATAAGTGAATTCCAACTGGACTGAAAATATGCCCAGAAACTATTGGGTATCGGTAGGGGCAAGTACAGTGGTTCTAAATGCTTAAGTTAAATTTTGGGGAGAAAGAATATCACATAAAGTATGATTGTCCTTTGGTGTCTACAGAGGATTAGTTCCAGGATCCCCCTCAGATACCAAAATCTGAGGATGCCCAAGTCTCTTATGTAAAATGGTTTAGTATTGGCATATAACCTACACCCGTTCTCCTGTACACTTTAAACTATCTCTAGATTACTTATAATATCTAATATAATGTAAATACTTGTAAATAGTTGTTATACTGTATTGTTCAGGGAATAATGACAAGGAAAAAAATCTGTACATGCTCAGTGCAAATGCAACCATTTTAGGCTTAACTACATAGTACCTGTCAGAAACAATACAACTTCTAAAAAAATTTTTTTTGATCCATGGTTGGTTGAATCTGTGTATGTAGAACCTGTAGATACAATGGGCTGACTGTACCAAGTTTCCAACAAAGTCTTAGAAAGTTCACTTGAATATATCCTTTCTACTGAAAATGAAGGGATTCATGTTTAGCTACTTACGGATGCATGTAAAGAATTAAGTTATTTGCTATGTATTAAAAGCTTAAGAGAATGGAATATTAGAGCTGTCAATAGACAGTGAATGCTGGTCTTCAGTGTCCACAAAGAACAGCATAATAATTAGATTGTACCAGTAATAAATTTAAGGGAGTTTGTCATCAATCATCATTATCAGCCACAAAAGCATGATGGAAAGGGAAGATACAGGCTTTTGAGGCAGACAAAACTAACAGGAAAAGTTCATTTCTATTCTTTCCTTGCTGTCTGACCTTGGCCCCTTTCTGTGCCTGTTTGCTCAACTGTGAAATGAGCCTACTTTGCAGGGTCACCACAGGAATGAAGTGAGACAAGATTCATAGAGCACCTAGCACAGGCCTGGCTCATGGGAAGCCCTGATTAAATTGTAGCTTCTGTTATCATCACCACCTCCAGCACCATAGGCTTTATTAATTGTTTGAAGGTTATATGATCTTGAGACAGACCAATGATGGAGGTTTTCAAGGAAAAGAAACAATATAATTTGTAATTATTTATTTGTGATGTGACTATAGGAGAGGAACAGAGGGGCCCAGATGTCCTACTGAAGGCAGAGCCCATCCTACTTGTCCACAGGTACTGAAGCATGAACATTTTATTCTTAGTTCCAGGGAATAATACTTCTGGAGAAAAACTTTGAGTTGAGTGATATCCCTTTAAAAAAGAGGCTCTTTTCTTGCCAAAAAAGAGCAGCTGATCACAGTCATGGTTACTATGTACAGTTTTGTTCTTGACATTTTAAAAGATCCAGAAAAGAGCTTCAAAAGTTCATCCAAAAGTGGGTAGAAAGTAGGTGGTAGGAAGAAAGGCTACAAGAGAGTTGGAGTCATTCACGGCAGACAAGAGAGGATTTGACAGATTTCAAGTGTGTTAAGTGTTAGGATGCTGATGCTACTTGGCTACCTTTTATATCCATCCAATACAAGGACCTCTTAGCCATACCTTTTCTTAGAGGGATAATTTCCCTTCCTGAGGAAATGAAGTCAACCAGATGACCCTTTGAGATCTCATCTAGTTCTAGGCCTTTACACAAATATACAGCAAATAGACACCCAGCTCATTAATGTGGGATGGTTTTCAGTTGTATCCTATTTAAAATGAGGTTGAGGTAACCTGATATAGTAGAAAGAGTGGGAGAGCCAGGAGTCAGACAGAGCTGGATTTGAATTCACCTCTGAAACCCACTGTTGGGCAAGTTGTGGTAGTAAAAGAATGTGACTCTGCCTGACAATAGCATGGAAATAATCTCTGCCTCCTAGGGTTCCTAAAAAGATTAACTAAACGAACATTGGCAAAGCACCTAATATTGTGACTGGTACATTATAGACTTTTGATACATTGGAGCTATTATTCTAGTTGACTAAAAAAAAGCGTTGAATACTTGACTTTAAACCACGAAGAGAGCACTGATATCCTGGTTATGGTTCTACCATACTAGAGAAATTGCAAGTTAGCAAATTGATACCCCCCTTGACCTACAGGATCCACTCTGCAAACTAGAGCTTGTCTATACCAAAGACTGTTTGAGGGGGCAAATTTTTAACTAGCCTGGTGCTAAGAAGCAGAAGGAACTGAAGGCGAGGTCTTAGGCATCTCGCGGTATAAATATGCTTTCTCTCACTCTCATCACAAGAACCAAATGAATTATTTCAAAAAGGTTCCAAGTACATTTCCACATATAAGGAATATATCACATACTACTGACTTGTAATTCACACCAAGTATAGTAAAAACATCAGTCAAAAAGAGGTTTGTAAACCAACTGATTATCAGAAACTGTAATTAGGATTTTTCTCTTTTACAAATTATATGCAGCTAAAAATGGAAGTCATAAAGAAATTAAACAGCTTTCACATAGTAATGAAATGCAGAGGTCAGAGCCCTATACTGAATAAAAGAAACTCCTACTATTATCATACTTTTCCACAAAATGTAATTTTTTTGGTGCCACATCAATATAGTATTGCATATTTAACATTTACAGAAAGATGCTGGAGTCCCAAGACAGAACAGCTCTGGTTTTTGTTCTTTACCAGTGGTGGGGCCTGTGGCAGGACACCTCGAGGCTGTGGAGAATTGGAAAAGACAGAGGAAGTACAAGGTACAAACATGTGCATAAAGGGAGGCCCACGGGGAACTTGGCCAGAAACACAGAGTGTTTCCTGAAGCCCCTCCATGTTGCTCCGAGAATCAAACTTGGCTCAGAAAGCACGTCCTGTTTCCATCAAAGGGGGAATTGGTTACAGTTCATAGAAGCGAACACTACAGACAAGGGAGCAGAACAATGCACTTTGAACTGATGGAGTCACATGAAAGAGCAGTTTATTTTTGTTGGTGAACAAGTACAGGCATGACACATTGTAAAATGACTCCAGATACATCAGGGAGCTGGACAAGGCCCAATGTAGAAGCCTGTCAATATTAGATCTATGAAGGGCCATTGCACCATTAAATTAATCCTAACCAGGAGTCTCACATGATAATGAAGCAGCCCCTTCTATTACCACAATACAAGTTTACATATGGGCCCAAGATAAAATACATTATTTCAAATGCATAAATTTCAAGTAGCAACAAACCACTGAGCTGTTGAAACAGCCTACAGATGTTAAAACCAATATCTTAGTGAGCTCATATTTATTTAGGCCCATCGTTTCATGACACCTTTTAGGAAGTGGGGGTACACATAGTCCTTTGAAATCTATTGTGTCTATCCACACTTTGCTTAAAGTCATCATTTTATTATACTTCCTTGAAACCATAAATATTATCAATGTGCCTGCAGCCAGTTCTCATAAGCCAGTTCATCATTTTTTGTGTGTGTGGAATACTCGGACAAAAGAAAAAAACTAACATGGCAACTAAGATAAGAATCAAGAACATTATGGAAAGAAAAAATAGCAAAACGAGAAATTTGAGGAGAAGAAAAGTATCTACGATGCTGAATATTAAGTTCAAAAATCCTTGTTACCAAGAGTCCTTGCTACATTAAAACAAATATTTACTTTCATATGCTTCTTTCTGAGTCCCCTTGAACAAACTGGGCTAAATTCTTTCAGTGTATGCCCTACTCAGGAATAGGGCAAACCCTTTAAGCATTTTATTCAGTATTTGAGATTACTTGAATAAATGCCAATAAAAGTCTCCTCAGAGCCTTTAGAGAGCTACTGGACTGAAGGAATAAAGGTACTTTCAGAAATGTTTATCTCAATATCAAGGAGTAACTTATGTGTTGGATTATATAACTAATTGAATCCTGTGAGGCAACATGATGTCTGATGTTAATAAGGGACAACTGACCCATGAGACCTAAATTTTAAACTTAAAATGAATGTGTTAATTTACAATCAAAGGGTAGGAAAACCTTATCTGGATTTTGATAGCTATAACACATTTCCTGAGAGAGACTTTCAGAGAGTTAGAGTCACAGAGACTCCTCTGGAGTTTTGGTGACAAGGAGAAGTTGCTAAATATTTTGTCACCTTGACCATGTTCCTACTCATATTAATGTCCTTTTAGATTGATCCTCCCTTTATTGAACTTTCCCTTTTTCTTCCTCTTATTCTTTCTTCCTCCTTTTTTTTTTTTAAATAAAAAATAGATATTAGTGCTTCAGTTCACTTTGGAAATATGCCTTGTGAAGGACTTCAGAGATATTTTTCTTTCTTTTTAAAAATGACCTTCAAATAAAAGTAATAGACTTTTCAGATAACAAAACTCAAAACAAATAACATCAGACTCTGTGAAACGTGGTCATGAAAAGACCAAAGAGACCTGCAGAAGTAGGGTGGTCAAGCGCTAAAATAAAACATTTTAACAAAAGGCAAATAAAGCATTATTGAGGAAAACAGCAATCAGAGCAGCCTAAGGCTGAGAGCACAAAAGAATCCTCATCTAGCAAATGTCCCAGTTTAACTAGCACTGGTTGTTTTAAGTACTTCCTGGGAGGAACCTAGTGGCAAGGCAGACTGCTTTTCTTGATAACAGGAAACAATGCCGTTTTAGATTTTTTTTGTCTTTTCTTAGACACAGTGCAGAACCCAACACATTTCAAGTCCATATGATGTGGTTTTTGTTGATTTATGAAGCAGCTGTGAGTTTTGGAAAGGAAATTGTACTCAAGCTTAGCAGCACTGTACTAGTCTTGTTTTACCTGCCATATGCAAAACGCCTGTCTTTGTGATGATCGCCAAAAGTATCCCAAAGCCTGAGAGAAACACTCACTTCATCAACAACATCCCGGGAACGCTCCAAGACCTGCAGGAGAGAGAGAGAGCATCCATGCTCAGTGTCATTCAGAGCTCCCCGGGAGAAGAATGTGCAGGTCAGCACTCTTCAATGCCCACCTGACTCACTCACATTTAGCTTTCTCATTCCACCTAATGGAACTTAAGCTAAGTTCTAATTCTCTTCCTAGAATCATATGACTCAAAGCTTCTGCATTCAGATTACCATAGCCATACTTCCAAGTCTGAGTTTTGCTTTTATTTTCTCTGATGACACTAAAAGGATTTTATTTCGAATGCACAAATTAACCCTCTTCACCCTTTAAAAATCAGATGGGCACTTGCAATGATGTGCCCTGAGGACTCTAAAGAAACTGTACATCTTACCTCTTGGCAGACCCGGTACTGGTCAATTGCCCACACAGTTGGTACATGAGTGGCCAGCAGCTGATACTGTGTTAGTGTCGTATTACATGCTCTGGCACAGATCAAGCGTGTCTTTCCCACAGCGTTGTCTCCCACCACCACACACTTGATGGTTTCAACGTTGGGTCTTTCGTAGTCCATGTCAGTGTCCATTTATAAAACTCTATAACAAGAGAGTGGATACCACATTAAAGACACCGGGCTTTCCAGAGCAATCGAAGATGTGAACACGGCTTCGGGCAGATTTCTCTCTGTCCAGGCACTTCTTTGGAGGTACCCAAGCATAAGCAAGAAGTTTAGAAGTTTATACTAAGCCTAAGTGAAACTTGAGTTTTCTTTTTATATCTCACACAAGTACAAAAACACCGGATTGTTATTTTGACTCCAAACGGTTTATTCCGGTTAACGTGTTATTTTCTCCTTGGTTTTCTCTAAACACAACCTGCCTACTGGAGCTCTATCTAGACGAGTCAGGACTGCTGGCACACATTTATAGCTCACTAGCTACTCATGTTGACCTGCTAAAGGGACTCGTGACCTGCTAAAGGGACTTATCACCTGCAGGCTTAACCTGAGACATTGAAGCATAAGCCGCCTTGGCAATATCAGTGTCTCTACCATTAGAATCTTCTAGCGATCGAATATCTCTCATTGAAAAGCAGTTTTTTAAATAGATTCTGAGCTATCATGATACCTTAGAGGGGACTCAAAAGTGTAAGCAGGAAAGGCTACCTGACTTTAAAGAAGAGTAAACTGTAACACTAAATTTTGATACATTAAAAAAAATTAACTTGTATTATCTATTTATTTATTTATTTATTATTTATTTATATAAAATTCTTGAAAAAGATATTCTCAAGAGGGGCACTATAAAACAATATATTTTTCAATTTTCTTCCTTTCTCTGTTTTCATTAAGAAATCTAGAGCATTTGGTAAAATATAATTTTACCAGGATGAGAAACTACTTTAGAATCTTCCTGAAACCATTAAAAAAAGTTTAACGAGGGTTTCTGAGTGAGGGGTCAAGAGGAAGAGGAAAAGCTACAGCCAGCTCTGCTTCCGCAGACAGGAACCTCCACAAATTGCAGAGCAGACTTCTTCCTGGTAGAAGCTGGATGGGTGACCACCCATTTTAAGATTTTAAGATTTTAATGAACTGCAATTGCCCTGCTGAGTCAATTATTAAACTGAAAAAACTTATTAGATTGTCATTTTTAAAGAGTCAGTAATGGTTTTAATAGCTATAATGGTAAAGAATCTTCAGAGTAGGAAATGATATATAATGGAGACTCAATGAGTATTTGTTTAATTCAACTGATTTGAGAAAAATGATCATTTGGATAATATGAGATTAAGAATGTGTATATATATATGTGTGTGTGTGTGTGTGTGTGTGTGTGTATGTGTGTGTGTGTGTATATGTGTGTATATATATATATATATATATATATATATATATATATATAGAGAGAGAGAGAGAGAGAGAGAGAGAGAGAGAGAGAGAGAAGGAAGAACATTAAGAAGAATGTTTTTTCACAGTTAGGACCATCTGAGCATGGGATTGTCGCCTGTAACACCATTGTATGAAGTGATAAACCAGAGGCTGGAGAAGTATTTGGCAGGAATGGAGTGGAGTGATTTAAGGAACGGATGTGTGGTGAGGTTAGGATCTGCTCTGTGGTTCCCACATGTAGCATGGAGAAGCTCAAAAGAGAAAGATGCCTGCGCCCCTCCCTGTCTCCCCCTCCCCACCTGGCAAATGCTGATTCTGAAGTTCTTTCGTGGGGAAAGAATATTAAGCAAATCTCTAATTTTGATGATCAGCCAGATGTGGTGACTCCTAAAATTGATCTCTTTAAAATCTCACCTTAATATGCTATGGTTTTACTACTTACCTACTTAATAGTATAAATGGTAAAAGCATGACTTCGACATTAGATCAGTGGTTCTTAAGAACAAGTCAGAGAACATTTAGCAATGTCTGGAGGTATTTTTGGTTATCATAATGGGGTTGGAGGAATGCTACTAGCTTCTAGTGAGTAGAGGTCAGAAATTCTGCTAAACATACTAGAAAGCACAGGACAGCCACCACAACAAAATGTCATAGTGCCAAGGTTACAAAATCCCTGCCTTAGATGAAATGTGAGTTTGAATCCTAGTCTCTCCATTTTTCTGGTCATTTGACTTTGGGCAAGTTATTTGCACTTTGTGAGCCTCAGCTTCCTCATCTGTGAAGTGAGAATTACAGCACCAATCCCCTAAGGTTGTTGTGAGGATTAGGTAAACTGATGTTTTCAGTCCCTGGTGCCATAACTGACACATGAACCACTTCAAAAGTTATAATCATGATGGTGAAGATGAATGCCTTTAGATGACAACAAGATTAGAAAACCAGAATTAGATGCAAAATCATAAACTTAATAGGGAATCTGTAAAAGGGATAAATTTTGGTAGAGCAATTAAAAGGTAATTCATTGAAAAACGAAGAACATAAATACAAGATGGAGCATAGCTGGCTTTATGCAAAGAAGGCAGAAAAGTTTTGGGTAGAAAGGAAGATATAGTTAACTTAAACAATAATAGAGTTAGAAAGGTAGGTTAAAAATATTTTTAGAGAGTATTTCTAGATTCTAGAATGAAAATGATAATGCTTCTTAAGGGTCTTCAATAAGTTTCTGGTGATATTACCATGTGCCAGAAAAACAGGTTCGTTTGGAGCCTCACAACTCTGGAACTTGGTGTGTATTATTTTGAATGCCCTAAGTGGTGGAAAACCTTATTCTTTTGAGTGAATTTTATTTTTTTAGATAATTAAAAGACACAGAGACCCAACCCCTAAAATTTGGGAAATGCCTGAATTTAGTCAAACTTGAGATAGGACATGAAACTACAGAATTGGTTTTCTTGTTGGCTTGCAACTAGCTCTGATAGCAGCCTCCAAAAAGGAATTCCCGCAAAATAATTTGGGATTATTGGCAATATTGGTGGAATAGCTGTGTAGCTATTGCAGGAGATTATTTTAGAGGTATAAAGCCTCCTATTTTTATATTAAGGCTATGAATAGAAAAATATCATTACTTATTTATAGACACATCTCATGCTAAAAAGAATTTCTGTGTCAAAGGTGAGAATAACATCCGTGGATCTTCTAATCTCTAGCAATCTGCTCAGAACTAAAGTGACTGCCAAAGGTGGTGAACCTTTTGCTAAGGGGACAGCATGTAAGGGAAATTAAAAGCAGGGCAGAATTAAATACTCAGAGCCCAGATCACTCACTTTAGGCATGGAATTTTCAGGAAGGGTGTTCTGAATTTTCAAATACTAAAGATTTTTCTTTTAGGGTAGAAATTAATTTTATCATAATCAAAAAACATTTTAAGGGTATGAAGTCACAGCCAAGGATGTAAACGCATGCTACACGTGTATCATTGTAAACTGATTGTTCATTTGTTGCATATAAACAAATAAACCTTAAATTATGGTAGTAACTATAAAAATATGCAATTTTATCCTTCTTTACTTGTTATGGGCTCTAATTAATTCATATCTAGCACTCTTATAGTTGAATGAGCTCTTGGGACCATCTGGATAATGACTATCTGGTTTCTGATTTTTATTTATCTAGAATGCAAGTAATAAATACTATTCATTTAAGACTGTTAATAAATTTCACCACTGTAAATCCTGCAGATCTATGCAGATACCATTTTGCCTTTAGATACACATCTGAGGAGGCAAGGGAAACATAAAAAAAAAGCTAGAAAGAACTGATACCGGCAACCTGTTACTATGGCAGCTTTGTTATCTTCTTACTCACAACTGACTTGAACTTCATGTCATACTTTCACTGAATCCTCCGGATATAGATATTGATAGTTAAAATAGCTGAAAAAGCTACTTGCACGCTCTGGAAGTCAGAAGTAATAATTTTATTTAAAAACTGGCAAGTGAACAAGATAATGTGGAGGTTGGGAAGTGAAGGACTTGGTGAGGTGGTGCAGGGTGGCTGCAGCTCTGGGTGCTGGTGCCTACTGGTGCCTATTTACAAGGGTGACTTAGAACATGGTGGTCATGGCTATCAAATTATCTGGCTATCAAATTATCACATCTAGCTTGATTATCCCATATCTGCCTATGCCATTATTACTATCATCTCCTGGACTTCACGTCCCTCCTCCACATTTGCCAATGACTCAGCTCTCTTGTTGTGTATGCAGGATGATGCGCCCTATGCCATAGCTTCACAGTTTCTTCACCTCTTCAATGCCAGTGATCTTTGCCACACTCTACTTGAGCCATTCATAGTTTTGATAATATGCTGGATAGTGTTATCATCCAAGAGTATTCTACATCTGAAATTTAGATTTCAAAATTGTATTCTCAGAGCAAAAATACTTATCTTTACAGTTTATGCTAGATGAAACATGGTCCTTACAGCAACTCCCGTCAGGAGATGGACTCTATTTCCCTTCCTCTTGAATCTGAGCTAGCCTTGTGACTGCTTGGCTCAACCCAAAAGAATGTGGTGGCAATGCCGTGAGTCCAGAGGCCCTGCGGCTCTACCTTCATGCTGTTGGAAGACTGTTCTGAGGTCATCATCTAAGGAAGCTGGTCTAGCCTAGCAGAGGATGAGCATTCACAGTGAGAACAACTGAGGCAGCTCTGCCGGTGGCTTCACTGAATGCCGTATAGCATGAGGCCATCTTGGATCTTATAATCCAGCTAATTTTCCAGCTGAATGTAGCTTTATGATGGAGCCCAGTTGAAACCAGCTCAGGAATCACCTAGCAAAATCTCACAGGATCATGATAATGGATTGCGATTTTAAGCCACCAAGTTTTGGGGTAATTTGTTATGTAGCAATAGTTAACTGAAACATATCTGAGGAAAATCTCCAGCAGCCTGACTCCTCCATTTAAAAAAAATCAGATTATAGGCCCCCATATGGAGAGATTATCTCTTCTATCCAGGGTTGATGAATCGTGACAACTTTTCTCATTACCATCACCTTCAACACCTTGTACTGCATGTGTGGTAGGCAGAATAACAGTCCCTCAAATATATCCATGTCCTAATCTGTGGGAGCTATGAGTATGCTCTGTTACATGGCATGGGGGAATTAGGGTAACAGACAGAATTAAAGTTGCCAATCAGTTGACTTTACTATAAGGAAATTATCTTGAATCATCTGGGTTGGCCCAGTATAATCACAAGGCCCTTTACATAGGGAAGAAGTAGGCAGAAGGTCAGAGTCAGAGAAAAATATGAAGATGCTACACTGCTGGCTTTTAAGATGCCAAAAACCAAGGAATGCAAGTGACCTCTAGAAGCTGGAAAAGGTAAAAAAACAGATTTTCCTTCAAAGCCTCCAAAAGGAACACAGCCTGCTAACACCTTGATTTTAGCCCAGTGAGACCCATTTTAGACTTCTGACCTCTAGAATTATAAGATAATAACTCAGTGTTGTTTTAAGCCACTAAATTTTTGGTAATTTGTTAACAGCAGCAATAGGAAACTAATACAGCATGATGTAGCCACATAAAATGGCTTCCCGAATTCTAAATGTTGTTTGCTACCTCAGTGCTTTCACACACAGCATTCCCTCTGCCAACCTGCTAAACATTCCTTGTCTGCCTGGCAAATTCTATTAATTCCTTAAAAACTTATTCAGATATACCTCCTCTAAAAAGCTTTCCTAACTGCCCTGCCGCCACACAGATTGATTTACTTTCTCCTCTGTACCAAGACATTGTTTCAGGAGAAGGAATCATAAAGACAAACACACATACATTCATTTTTTCCCTATATTAGCAAACCATGAAATGGTGGTTTGTGAATCTTTTATTCTTCCTGGGGCTATACCTTCAAAGTGCCTGTTTCATGAACTTAATGATCATCAAGCATTTCTGGGGAGCTACTATTTGTTGACATGCTTGGAATATATGAGTATGCAATGCCCCTTTTCTGTAAACCTTTCTCCGACTAGCCGCTCTGGTGCATAGGTCCTCCAATTAGTGACTCTCTGCTAGGGCCAACCATGGGTAAAACAGTGACACAGCCAGATGTGACTTTAGCTGTCCTGGTCTCCTATTCAAATCATTTCCCTTCCTATTGTGGCACCCCGCCTGCAGTCCTTGAGAGAATGGCCTTCATGGTATCCTGTTTTTAAGAAATGGGCTCTCAGGAAGTATCAGGCACATTCACTCCCTCAATCACACTATGGCAAGATGACTATCAAAGAGTCCTGTCCCCATAATTCAATAATTCAGGGACACTGTGGCTGATGAAACTCAAGATATTCCTGCTTGCTCCAGAAAGGTGCACTTTAGTGTAGGGCCATTATTCAAATTTCTAACATTAGGAATTGAGATATTTAGGGAGGTGGGCAGATTAAGCCCCTCCTAATTGCTCCAAATCACCCCATCATTGGAATATGCCAGTCCTTACCATCACTTTTGCTGTTTCTTGTTCTATTTGCTATTTTAATCAAGGCATGGTGAGCAATCTGCTTAAAGATGAAAATCTAAGACCCATAGAGCAGCCTTTGTACTTTTAGCTCCATTCAGTTATTCATAGACAGTTTGAAGAATGCTATTGCACAGCCACTAAATCTTCTTGTCCTTTAGAAAAGCATATAATCTGAACATTAAGAAATAATTTAACTTGGTCATTAAAAATACTAGTGGAACAAATTTTAGTGTATTTGAAGAGTTAGCTCTGAAAGAAAAGTGGAGAGTTTTATATTATTGACAGAAATAAAAGGGAAATGTTAAGAGTTGCATAATAACTATAGCCAACAGCCAAGTTTCAACTGTGCAGATTTCATTATCCTGAGCTCTTAATCACCAGTTTTAGGCAAGCAGGAGCTGCTTTATGCCTAATATAAACATCTCAGCTGGAATAGAGGATGGGTCCAGAGCTGAGAAGGAGACAGGAAAGGGTTGGGCTGGGCTCCCTTAAATCAAAACTTCACAGAAATATAGCTCCAGGATAAAATTGCCTTTCCTCATTCAAATCAACACTTTTTTTTTTTTTTCAAACAGAAAAGATTAAATAACAGAAAGGACTCTGCATAGAAGCCCAGGAATACAAACAATACAGAGGGCACTTTTTCAAAACATCCACTCATTATCCTGCCAGAGCCCTGTGATAATGGAGACCTACACAAGATCATGCTTTCTACTTTTTTTTTAAGATTCAATGTCAGTGGAGGAGCTGAGCCAGGATTAGAAGTAAACTTTCTATCTATCTACTGCCCTTAATAAATGCTGCCATAATTGAGAAATAAAGAACAGATAAAAAATTAGCTTAAAAGATACAGAAAAATTCCAGGATAGGTTCAAAACCACCATTAGTAAATTGTGTGCTACATTCTAAACACATTGGTCTACTTCCATCTACAGATATGCCATGTAACCAACCTCTCCTTCAATGACTTTGCTTTTGCCATTACTTCTAAAATGCCCTTTCTCATGCCCCTGATTCAGCCACTAGAACTGTTCTCCACTTTTAGGACTCAGGCAGTCTTAGTTAAAGAAATCTAGGCTGAACACTTAGTGAGTGACAGGCCTACAGATGTACAGTAGTAAACAAGCCAGGTATGGTTCTTGCCTTCCTGGACCACGTAGTCAGGTGGGGAGAGACAACAAAATAGGTAGATGTAATCATAAATTTAATAAGTATTTGAAGAAAAATGAAAGGATGTTATAAGAGAAAATAATGGGTGAGAGACTTTTGGGGAAGACAAGGGAGGCCCCTATAAGTGGGCCCCGTTTTCCTGCTACCTGAAGAATGAGAAGAGCCCAGTCATGAGACGAGAAAGGAAGCGGGCCTGGAAGAGCCGGAGTGAGAGGAACTGTTGAGAGGAAAGGTTAGAAAGGCAGGCATGGGTCAGATCATGCATGGCCTTTTAGGTCACAGTCAGGAGTTTGGATTTTATTCTAAATGAGAATAATAAATGGATTTAAATAAATGGATTTATTCTCACTTCAGTGAGAAGCTACTGAAGTGCTGTAAGCAGAGGAGTAAGAGGCTCTGATTTGCTTTTCTAAAGTATCACTGATATCACTGAGACTGCTGTGTGGAGAACGTGCTATGGGAAATATGAGCAGTATAGAAGACCAGTTAGGAAGCTCCTAAATTCTCTAGGAGGGAAAGAATAGTGGCTCGGACTGGGGTAGAATCAGCAGAGATGGAGCAAAGTAGACATACACAAGTGACATTTTGGGAGAAGATACACTTCAAACATGCTTCCTTTATACCATCTCCTAGGATATTTATCAGATTCTGATTTGTAATATTGACAATTATGCATATATGTAACTCAATTTCACACCACCAGGATTATAAATTTTTGACAACAGAGACTTATTCATCTTTAAATCCTCAAATCTTTTCAGAGCCTTGGTCAAAAGTGATTTCAATAAATATTTGTTCAATAGAATATGAAAGTACAGCCACTCCATCCTCCTTAGGAAAACTTCCACCTGGGGCTGGCAGAGAACTTGCACTTGGCTATCTCTGATGACTGATCATTATGCCTATAGCCTCGAAAGCAGCAGCATGTGGCTAAGCCTGCAGTCGGTGAGAGGAACACCTTGAGGGACATCTGTGTGGCTCTTCATGAGAGTGGTGTTTGACAGATGGCATCACACCAGCATGGCTCCCTTTGGGAAGAGCATCAGTAACCATCAGAACCACAAGGGACCAAGGACCAGGCCTCTCCACCAAATAGGAAGGTGCATGGTGGGGAGGACATAGGGGAGTCCCAATATAGGCAGACAGGAGTGGTTTAGGGCCAGATCTGACTTAGGGAAAAAAAAGGAATGTGATCATTTATCGTTCTCTAGTGCTTAGAGCCAGTTTATGAATCTTAACATTATTTACATATAAGGATCTCATAAAGTGCTCATCCACTTAGACTTTAACATCCTAATTCAAGGGGTTCCAAACTCTTTATGGTGAGTCACTACTTGGCTGGAAAAGAAGGAGAGAAGAGAGGCACAAGTACCAACTACATATGGAGAACAACTTATAATTGCAATAAAAGTGAGTCTTGAACGAGGAAGTTCAATCTATACCTAAAAAAACCACATTATGGAAGGCAATTAGCTAGACTTCAAGGCAAGATAGCATTAAAAGAACAGATGTCTTGGATACCCTCTACTCACATCTTACTAGAATTAACCTTACTTTGTACAGATAGCAGACTCCAGGACAGTACCAGAAGCTAAGAATAAGGAGTAACCATACAATAGAAACTGGAAGAACTTCTGCCTAATTGACTTCTATGGAGCCAAGTGAGAAAGTCACCGAAGGCCAGCGACTGCTCATTTCTACCAGGAACAGAGTTTGCCTGGGATGTACGCAGGATGTTCCTCAGCACAGATGTCCGTGATGTGTAGTAATGAGAACTGGCCTGACTTGGGACAGGGTGGGAAGAACATGTTGTGGAGCCACTGGAAAGCCATTAGAAAACCAGCATACTGGCAGGGACAAGGTTTAGCCCCAGTGACTGTCCCTGGCTTAGGATGGACCAGATAGATAGCCCTGAGCACAGGAAAAGTTTTGTTTCTTTGCTTCCTCTAGCCTGCTCAACCAGGCCATTTCAGTTTTGACACCACAACAAGAGTCACTGACCGTGTAACATTAATGTGAGAGGGAGTGAGGGGAGAGGATGCAATTTCTAAGACCGAACACTGGTACATCTTCAGTGATGACATCCCTAACCAGTGCCCTTATCGCACCTTCAAAAGTTCTCTCAATCCATGCTATACTGAACAGCTTTGCTTGTCCACTCTGGAACTGCGTGGATTTCTGGGTCACTGTAGAACCCCACCGTGGTCCTCCACAGAGCCTAAGATTATCCAAGTATTTAGAATATACTTCAATCTTTGGCCAGCATGAATCCTTTTTTTGTATAAATCAAATAAACACAGACCATTGAACATACGGTCTATTAAAAACCTTAACACATAGAAAAGGACAAGCAATTAGCTAAAGAAATAGAGGAAGGGTCTATTGAAGTAGATATGCTATAAGAAACAGTAGAAGAAAAAAATCTGATCCATGTACTCGATCATGCAAAAGATGATAGTGAGAGTATATAAACTAACAGTGGATGAGGCTATAAGTAGGCAAATTATTTAATCTCTCTAAGCCTCTATATTCTTATTTGTAAACTAGGGACAATTACCTCCCATAATGGATTGTTGTGAAGATTAAATTAGATAATGCTTGTGAAATATTTTAATCACTGTGCCTGCCGTCAAGAGAGCACTCAATAAGTCCCATCTATTAAGATTGTTATTATTTAAAATCATGGTTATGTTGAGCTTGCAATAATATAAAGAAATACTAATGTTACACTATTAAGGGGAAAGTGCAGGATAGTAACCTGAAATATAGTCAATGAAAATTACATAAAATAAACAAATACGTGTAACTCGAATAAAACTAGGCCTTCATCCTCTTTCTCTCATTAGAAGTACCACCTTAGCACAGTGATACATCTAAAACACAAATGTGATTTTGAGAAAAACCATGAAAACAATATGGGTATTTAAGAATAGAGAGGTGGTTGACATAATATATTGGTGTCTTGCAGCAAAATAAAGAGTTGTACCTCTCATGGCAACTGCTCAAATGTTTTTCTGCCTCTCAGGACCCCAGATCTTTTCCCTTTAGGTGCTTCTTCTTCCCCTCTTACAGGGCTAGTCATTGCTCTCAGCTTCTCTTCATTGAATTTCCATCCATTGTTCCCTTCCACCAACTATATGGATCTACCTCGGGACCTACCCTGTTTTTTATGGGGGGGTGGTGAGTGAGCATTAATATGTCAATATTTATAATTTAATAATTGTGTCTTTGTCATCTCAAGACAATCAACATCATCCTCTTCCATCTGTTAACAACAACATATGGAGAAAGAAAATGGAAAGAAGACACTAAACAGAAAACAGTAATTGTCGCTGGATAATGGGGCTCTAACTTGTTGCCATTTTTCTACTTTCCTTTGGTTTCCAATTTTTTTACAGTGAAAATATGTTATCTTTTTTGATTAATTGAGATAAAGTTCACATGCCATAAAACTCACCTTTTAAAGCATATATTTCAGAGGGTTTCATTATATTCATAAAGTTGTAAAATCATTTCCACTATCTAAATCTAGAAACGTTTCATCATTCTCAAAAGAAACTTTGTGCCCATTAGCTGTCATTCCCAGTTTCCTCACCCCTTAGCTCTGAAAACCACTAATTTACTTTCTGTATCTATGGATTTGCCTATTCTGGACACTTCTTATAAATGGAATCATACATTATGTGGCCTTTTGTGTCTGACTTCTTCTACTTAGCATGCTTTCAAGTTCATTTATGTTGCAGCATGTATTAGTACTTCATTACTTTTCATTCTGAATAATAGTCTTAGATATATTGCTTCTATAATGAGAAAATATTTTAGTTTTTAAAAAGAGTAATGAGTACATAAGAATAACTCTCGCTTGTTAATTCTACTAGGAGTACACAGATACAATCCAATAATAATAAATGATTTTTGATGATGTAGAAATTTTTTTAAAAACCACATATTTATAAAGTATAGTAAGCCTGTTAAAGCTGTCTTCTTCTGACTCAAACTCTCAACTGAAAAAACAAAGGGAATCTAAATGATATCTTGCTGAGTATCAGACAGAAATTGAACCATGTAAAGAGACAGCTGTGTATACCCAGGATACATACACACAATTCTATCTCAAACAGAAAATGAAAAATTCTTGGCTTTTAAATTTTGAGTTCAAAAGGAATACTTATAATAACTGAAATGAGCAATTTAAAGAAATCGTTTAGAAACATAGCATGTGAACTATTCTATGGCAATCAATTATAGTTAAGATATTTTAAGCTTGGATCAATAGAGTATAATTCAGCTTTACATTCATTAAGAAGAAAGAAATTCCAAATTTGTTTGTGTGCATATTGAATATGTATGTGTGTACCTGCTAGCCACAAACACATAAATATTGATACACGCTCAGTATATAAATTTATGTTACAATCTTTACTTGGAAAGGCAGACTCTACATATTTTTAGTTACAAGGGTGATAGCTTGATCAAAGCTGACTTCAACTAGCTCATATAAAGTAAAGATTCAGTGAAAAATCAAATTCTATAATTGAATGACTCACTCAGGACATAAAATCTGAAGCATTTCAAACACATCCGAGGGTGCAGTGGGGTGGTGAACAGAAGCGGAGTGCTTGTGGTGTTCTTGATGTAGGTGCTAGTTACGTAGGTATGTTCAGTTTGTAAAAGCTCATCAAACTGTACACTTGTGATCTTTACACATTTCTCTGTGTATGATATACTTCAATAATTTTTTTTAAGTTAAAAAAAAATAAAGCAGCAGAAGACCTTATATATTGATTTTCGGACGGCCTGTCATCTTCATGTGGGTGAGCCTTAGCTAAGGGCTGGATCAGGAAGCTTTGTCAATAATTAATAATTAAAACATTGGTCAATCTTTAAAAGAGTCAAAGTTGTAAGTGCTTGTTTGAAAAAGCTAATATCAAGTCCGAGTCTGTAGAACAGACATGCTTAAAAATCCATCCTTATGAAGAAAAGTCTTTAGAGTGTTCTGTAGCAACTTGTTCATTGAAAATATTTTCTAAAGATGTCACTGGGTCAGCTTTTGTCATACCAGACAGACCACATCCTGTGAAACCTTCTAATATGATCGCAATCAAACAATTGCATTTAATCATTTATGAGATTATAATATGCCAAGTAGAATTAGGTTATGCTCTGATTGAAGTAAATGAAGAAAACTGTTCCTCCCCATCTCCAGGGTTTCTTAGCAAAGTTACACCATAAAGGCAAAGGCGCTGGGTAACGAAAACCAGACTCCTTAAAATCTCATATTTTATTTAAGCTTATTGGCTGACATCAACATATAGATTCTAGCTAATATTTTCAGGACATGTTCCTATACCCTTTAACTCTAGGTAGTTATTACACGAAAGATAGTACGTTTTTTAAAAGCAGGGTGAGGCACTGTTTGTGGGAGTAGAAAATGATACCATTAGTCTGGTGTGTAAATGGCACTCAAAAGACTTTAAAATATCCATAACTTTCATCCAACTGTAAGACTTTATTCCTAGAAAAATAATTAGGGTATACAAGTAGATTCCATTGAAGGAATATTCATCATATCACTATTTTTTGAAACAAAACACTGGAAACAACAAAAAAAAGTCCATATTATGGGAGATTATATAGCCATCAAAAATGTGTTATAGTAGTACTTTTATTGATAGGTGTTCATGGGAAATAGTTAAAGAAAAATATTACAAAAAATTTACTGACTAAAATCATTCCTTAAAAATTATGTGCCTAAATACACACAGAAACATTTGGGATAGCTATGCTAAAATGTTAATGCCAACTAGAATTATAATTGGTTTCAATTTTTTTCTTATCTACATATTCTATATTTTCTATAACAAGTGTGTTCTTTTATAATAAAGGAGTTTTACAAAAAAGTGAGAGTGGGGAAGTAAGAAAACCAGGGACTAGAATATTCATCTTTCATTATGTGGAATGCATGTCTACTCTTGATCTTCTCTCTGCATACCTAGAGAGCTTCATGGGAAGTGCCTTTCCTATGGTAGGAAACAGCTCTGCTGCTACTGGAAACTTTCAATTCTGAGCAGCCATCCCATTTATCAACAGTATCATCTTGGAGCTCAGGGTCATTCAGCTCCCTTGCCTTGCAGCAAAGAATCTAATATCTCAGTAGGCCCCAAAATCTACATAGTCACTGGCCCAGAACAATGCAGCAAGGATACACCTGCTGGACACTAGGTATAGGAATGAGCCAATGGGATAGCCTCCTACTTTAGATCAAGTTATCAGACTTTCAGAGATTTCAATTCTCTTTCAGAAGAGAGTCCCTAGTCTACTTCAAATAAATAGATTTTTTAAAATATTAGAATTTGAAATATTCTAAGAGTTCACTGTTGATTTTTGTTTGATATACACAAAGAGAAACAATTTCCCTTCCTTGAAGTCTATTTCCAGGAGCCTTAATGATCAGTTGTCAAATTCAGCCTTGGCTGCATCTCTACTATGTCTATTATTCCTCCATGCTGTTGATGGGAGGCCAAATCTCATCCCCATTTAGAGTGCACAAGAACAAGCATCTTGATGAAAGGGGAACTTGGTGAACCTACATTGAAAAGTGCCAGGAAAACATACTGTACTGAATGGAAGCACATATCTTCATGGTTTATGGTACTAAAAGTATATTCACACAAAAGAATCAATAGTGTTGGTCATATTATATGAGAAATAAAAAGAGGAGAGGGAAGTATAGAGAAGACAGTCAAGAGAACAGCTGTGTGTTAGAACCACTGGGGGAATTTGCTTTGTTTTGTGTTTTTCTGTCTGTATAAGAATGTTCTTGGCAGCATTATTCGTAAAAGCCAGCAACTAGAAACAACCCATCAATAGTGGAGATGATAAATAAATAATAAATTGAGGTTTATTTATACAGGAATATTACACAGCATTAAAAATGGACGAACTACTGCTACATATATTATGAATACATCTCAAAAACATAATATTAAGGGGGACAAGCTAGACACAAAAGAGATTTCATTTATATAACAGCTCAAAATCAGGCAAAACTAATCTATGGTAAGTCAAGATAGTAGTTATCTCAGTTGTATAGTGACTGGATAGGTGCTGGTAATGTTCTGTTTCTATATGTAGGCACTGGTTATATGAGAGTGCTCAGATTATGAAAATTCTTTAAGTCCTATACTTAAGATTTGTGTATTTCTTTTTACATGTTAAGAAAATATTTTAAATTCAGATTCCTGGGCCCTAAGCCAGATCTACTAAGGCTGTAGGTTAGACATTTCCTAGGGTATTCCAATGTATAGCAAAGGTTGAGGATCACTGAACCAGATGATTTGCACCTAGTGGTGTGCTGGAGCCCATCTCTATTATTATTAGCCCATGAGAAGCAGTTGTTAAATTTCTAAGATTTTTTGCAAGCCCATTAAAATATGGTCCATATTAAAAATTCAATTATATAAAGTTTTGATTAAATAAATTATACTAAAAGCAAAGGTACTAAATACTCAAAACTCAAAATTTTCTGTTTTACTACATTTTACTGTTATCTACAATTTTGAGGTTATTTATGCTAATTTTATCTATATGGTAGAAATATTATATGGTGGTGTGCTCCTTGTGCCATCTCTTCCCAGCTCTATACTTAGTCACAATGACAGCTTGAAACTGGCTATAGTGTGAGTATTTACTCCATACAAATTGGCAACTGTTATACAACAGCTTTACTGTTCTGTTAATTGTCTTGACTTACAAAAATGATTAAAAATGTTAATAATGTAGATTAAATTTAAAAGTGTGTTATATGTGTAGTTGTTACATTGTAAATAGTACGTTTAGGGAAATATCCTTACAGTATTTAAAAGCAACTATCTGGTTAAGCAAAAAGTCATTCACATATTTGATGAACAAATACAGTTCTGACATATGTCTTTGTTTTTTCACTTTTGTCTTATTCGTTAACATAAAGGAAAATATCAGCCAACATTTATATGGGAAATGCAGCCCTTCATCGACTATACCATAAGTAGGCTTTGGATTGAAGAATTCGGCAAAAATCAACAAGCTACATGGCATTTACAATAAAAAATATTATATATTTTATCGTTATTTTTAAACCGTATGCTATATACATTCTTTTTGTCAGTAAAATTTATAATCCACTTATGTATGCACATAAATGCATTCTTTTTTTTTTTTTTTTTTTTTTTTGCCAGAGAGCTAGTTGAGTCACCAGCATACCTCTGTCTACATTCCTTCCATGTTTAAGATTCCATGAGTATTATGATTTAAGAAACAAGCAAACAAAATAAGGTATGAGTCTCAGGGCCTATAAAGCATGAGTTTCAGCATAAGATATATTAACAACTATACTTTAGAACCTCACTACTCGAAATGTGGTCCTCAGACCAGCAGCACTGGTATCAATAGGGAGTTTGTGAGAAATGCATAATCTCGAGTTTTACCTAGAACTCCTGAATCAGAATCTGCATTTTATCAAGATGCCCAGGTAATCTGTATACACACTCAAATTTGAGAAGTACTGTTCTTAAAAATAAACTCCTTGGTACGAACTGAAACTTGAGATGAGTAATAAGGTTAGGGACAATTTAGCAATTAGTAACTTTTAAGCATCTAAAACCAGTTTAGCCACTTCATAGTACCAGAGAAAATACGTAATTACTAAGCCTAAACCTGAAGAAAAGGACATACATTTTGCAATATACATTTGTCAAATATTGAAAGGAAAACTGCAGTACTAGGAATATAAAGGCTATTCTATGCCACTTGGATTACAAGGGAAAAAATGTCCAAGAAAGAAAAAAATCACAACCGTAGCTTTCCTCCATGTATATGATGAATAGGATATGTTCCCAGAGACTTGGTTCCAAAAATTCAAAGCAGGGCAGTAAGTGCCCACATGACAAAGTGTAGCAGCTGGGGAGAAGAGTGTGATGAAACACTTCCCAGAGATGTAATTTAGGCCAAGGTAGTTATCAAGTGCTGTGGGTGAAAGGGGGAAATTGCAGTGCTTATGTTTTTCCTATCAATATATCAGTCATCAACACAGGACAAAAAGAAAAGACAGGGCCAGTGCACAGAAAATACCCAATGCTAGAGTTAATTGAAATAATGACAGGAAAGTGTAACGTATTTTGAAATTGAAAGCAAAAATGTTCTGTTAGCAAAAATAATCTCTGGAAATATTTTAGTTACTTGGTTGAAAATATTGTAGTTGTTTTGAGATGCAAAGGTCTTTGTGGGAAACACAGTAGATACTTAAACAGTATATGTAAGGAAATGATAGCCACTAATCTTCAACAGGAGCTTGGTATTAGTTTGTGGCAGAAACTGGAACGGTAAAGCAATTCAGGTAAACTTTGGCAACCCTAGAATGTGAGGAAAACAAATGTAATTGTGACTGGGCCATTGGTACCCAGAGAGACCATTGTGCCTGTTTTTAATCCAAGATAAAAGGTTACTATAATCATCCCTTGCAATATCAGAATTCAAATAACTCTAGTACATTTAGGCGCAAAATGGTAAGACTGCCATAATGTGTTACAGCATTTTCCCTGAAATAATCTAAGAGGAAAACTAACCCTTATTAAGCACCTACTGTGTGCTCGACATGTGTGATTTCTTAACCTCTTCATAATCCTCTGGGGGAGGTGATACTGCCCCCATTTTACAGGTTGGCAAAATGAGATATAAAGAACTATTTCATTCATGTTGTATAGTTAAGAAAAAGCAGGAGCTCCACAGACAAAATTGAAAAGATTTCTACTTGATTAAAAGAGATTGCTTAACAAAGACAGTTTGGAAGGGATTGGAGTGGGGCTGCTATGTTTTGAAAGGGAGGAGAGGACTGTTCTATATTTGTGTCAATGAAGATAAGTGAGGATTCTCCTAGTACCCAACATATCTTTACACTACTGGATTCTCTTATCACCCATTTCTGGATGTATTTTAGGTTTAGATTTATTTCATACTTGATAGTTGTAATTTTGGCTAAGTTAGAGGGTTTAGAAGACTTGGCACTTTTCAGGCAGTGTTATGTAATAGAATTGAGCTCTGTGCTGGGACTCAGAAACCTGAGTTCATTTCCAGATGTGTCACTTATTAACTATGAGAGTGGGTAAGTTATACAGCTTCTCTGGGTGGCAGTTGTTTTTTTCACCTATTGGTTTAAGTGTCCTTAAGAACCTTTCTAGATCTATGATTCAACACTCCATGGCCCAATGGTTTAAGATTGTGAGTTCCATCAAAATATATTAGAAATGACCTGAAGAGTTAACAAAAATTTATTGAGGCAAGCCTGCTATGTGGTTCAAGTTATATTTAAATTTTTTTTTTTAAACCAAGAAAATTTTTAACTCCTATACTCTACCATCTTTGAAAATAACCTGGAATGAAAAGGTTTAGTGTCCCCCAACCCCTGGCATTTCTTTAAAAAAAATCCAAGCTCTATCTTCTATTAGCTGTTTGACGTAATATATCTGAGTTCCATTTTTTGCTTCTGTAATTTTGGAATTGATAATGAATATTAGCTGTAATGCAGTAAAGTGTCTGGCATCTAATAGGAGCATAATAAGTGCTGGTCATATTTATTCCAGTGGTCATTAGAGGTTTGAACAGTGGTTGGGTAACAATTCGAAAGAAATTTCTCCAGAAGGATGGAGCCTGAAATGGTAAGTAACCTCATTAACACTGGGAACTGTCATTAACTGTATCTGTGCAATAAAATCAGGTGTAAAATGGAGACGTGCAAATGCTTCTTCTGAACCTATTGGTGTCTCTTTCTTTCTTTGTAAAACTTTCTAATTAACTCCTTAGTGGAGAGAGTATTTGAAGACCAGTGTGTCCTTGGACATTTGGAAAGAGTGGCTGTCATACCTACATTTCACTTCAGTGTCTTCATTTGCCCATTGCCCAATATCTGCCCTATGTGCACAGGAACATAAGGTTCTATGAAGAGGAGGAGGTGACTTCATTTTGTTTATAAACTAAAAAACCAAACAATTCTGATGCTGACATATAAAGAGCCAATTCATACATACCCAATTCATTTGAGTGACTGCCTCTTTCCCTCCCACCAAAGCTTTCCCTTTTCCCCCACCCCTCACCCACTCCTTACACACACTCCCACTTCCTGCCCCTTTCTACAAACACAACTTTTTGCATATATTTTTCCTTCCTTCTCCAAGTTTTGTTTTGGTGTTGTGAGGTTGGTGGGAAGCCTGGGTGGAGAAAAGAAGATGAACACAAGAATAAGATTCAAATCACCTCTACTCTTTCAACCCTATTATGTAGAGCCCAGGTGAGGCCTTCAAATAATGAGATTGAACTGCCTATTTTCTAAAAGGAAGACCAATAGAAATATTAAAAGAAGACTCTTGCTTTCTACAGGTAAATTTCTTGAGCAAAAAAACTGTTAAATTTCAAATGTTTCCAGCCGTGTTTTGAGATAAGTCAAGCATATTAACCAAAGCCTTCTGAAGTTCAAAAGGGCAAGGAAATAAATGCTAATTAAATTATTATTAGAGACACTATTTAAATTCTAAGATCCCTTTGTTGCTAACATTATATGATTCAGAGTATAATTATACTCTTTAAGTACTTATAGGCTTATAGTTGCTATACTGATATATTTATGACATACCATTGTCACAGCTAACCAAATATTGGTTGATGCTGAGGTGTTAACCTGTAATGGGATCTTCCCAGTATCATAGTGCTCATCTGATCTATTTTGTAACGATACACTATATAACAAATTTTATAGGACAAAGTTGTTATAAGGCAGCTTATATAACAACCCCTTAAATGCTTAAAAGTATCTCTTAACTAATTAAGCTTTTAGGGCTATTACCTTGAGTTGGTGGTATCAGTACATTACAAAAAAAAGATGATATATTAAAATTTTCTTTAATAATTTGTTCCTCATTTCATTTTTTAATTACCCCTTTATATAATACTCCCTAAGAGGGATTAACGATGGTTACAAATTATTCTACAAAAACTAGGGAAGAGGGGGTAGAAAAGGCTATCAACCTAAGCAAAAATTGAAAATGTCCTACTTAGACTTTAAAGATTGGCCATTTTCAGGACTTTGGTTAGGAATTATCCATTTATTATATATCGAAATCTATTACATAGCACATTTCAGACAAATTGAGGTTCCAAAAGGAATACAGTTATTTGTAAGCATCATGCCAAATTGTAATGCTTTCTCAAAGATGCTGTACAGATTCAAGCAGCTCACAATCTTGTTGAAATTGCTTTTGAAGCAATAACACCTTTGAGTTTGAGATACAGTAATTTAGTGGTTCTAGGTGACTGCATAATCTCTCCCTATTTTGTTGAAATTTTATATTCTGTCCTTTTTTAAACTCTCACCCATTTATCATCTATCCACACAAAATATGTACAGAAATTTTTTCCATGCATACATGGAATTACAAAATAATGCCACAGAGTGGAAGATGCTGAACTTCTTATAAATGTACGCTTGACCTCTCATCCAGCCTTTTGTTATGAATGATATTGATTTATTCTCTAATTTTTCATACATGGATTACTATTTTGCCTTTTAAATCTGTTTATAAGATCCTTAAGACCAGAGAGCCCATGACAAAAATTTTCTTAAATCTTTGACAGTTCTGTGCCAGAAAGTACACAAGAATACTATTATTTCACTGTTTTACTTAAGAGAATGAAACTTATTCTTTTGCAACAGCTAGGCAATTGAATGTTATTATATGAGTTGTAATTACCAAGTTAACTTAGGCAAGTCACTTAACCTTTCTTGGCCTTAGCTTCTCTGCTGGAGAAAAATTTTTCAGTTAGAGAGTTTAGGTTTTAGAATAAGATGGAACTTTTTTAAAAAGCCTATTTCTTCTGTTTATTAGAAGTAGGAACTGAATGAATTATCTAACCTCTCTGAACTTCCAATTCCTCACCTGTTGTTTGGGGATCAAGAGAGCAGTTTCATCTCACAGGGATTTTTATTTTAGGTGCAGAAAGAGAACATAAATGTAAAGAATGCAGCACACGCAGGAAAGAATGCAGCACATTACCTGAACTTTGGTTCATACTCAAAAATGTCAATTATATCAAGTTTCTTCTAGCTCTAGAGTGCTAAGATTAGGATAGAAGTAAACTTTAATTACTAAGCACCCAGATCTCTACTATCCTGAGCTATTCAGGCACCACTTTGATCCACGAAGTAAAAAAAAAAAAAGTCTTATAAAAGACAAACTTATTCAAGATCCATTTTAGTAATGTTTGCGATTCTATAAAAAACGACAAAGACAAATTGTTTTAAGACAAATGACTATGAAAACTTCTCAAATGCATGCTCAGAGACACAAGATGTAATCAATCTGTGGTCATGGGTTTGCACGAAAACACTAACCTGGCTTGCTGGAAGTGAAGAACAGAACACTCTGCTCACAGCTGGACTTACCTACATAAAAGAGAGAAATACTTTATAAATCCTACTGCTTGCCAGGAGCACATGGGGAGCCACTAAAATTCTCAACATACATTGTTTTTTTTTCCTCCTAAAATGGGCAGAACCCGCTTTACTTTGCTAAGTTACCAGTGTTAAAGTGGCATTTCTTTGGGTCAAATACATCCTGAAATAGCTAGTTTAACATTTTGTAGCATTTGTAAAAATATATTTCTGAGCATTTGGGGATGTTACAAAAAAAGCATTTGGCTACAAACCCAAGGATGGGAAGAAGTAAAATCTTTTTTTTGTGTGTATGTGTATGTCTCATTTTCTTTTCTTTTCTTCTTTTTTAAAACATTTTATTTATTTATTTGTTTAACATTTTATTTCTTTTCTCCCCTCCCTCCTCTCCCCTCTCTTCTGGTAACCACTAACAAGGAAAATCTTAAGGGCATTTTATAGTGCAGAAGCCATAGAAGTGAGCACATTATTCCTCCAAAATAACATTTTTAGACAATATTACCATAAGCAAAAGACAAAATGATTTTTTTGCTATTAAATTATATTCCAATAGTTAATAAGTTATGTTATTGAGCCAATGACATCAAACTATTTGTGTTTCTATTTCCACCTCTTGATCACACAAAGCCTTATGTAGTGACATATAAAATAACAACCAATGGGCAAGTTTAGTAGAATATCAACCATGATTTTATTGTCTTCCACAATTGGGATGAACTAGTTAAACCTCTTTCCCCCTAATATGTCCAAATATGATCCAGGAATCTCAGAGGAAACCTTGTTTAATATAATTTACTGCCCACTTCACCTGCAGAGTAGTATGCAGACATTATTTATACTGAAAAGAACCTGTGTTTATTTTCTAGCAACCGTTGACTCTCTTAGGCATCTACAAAGTTATTGGACATGAAATATAATTCCAAATTTCTAAAGAGTGTTTGTAAACAAACAGTGTATGTTTGGAAAAGCTTAGAGCTTGCCTGACATTAAACAAACAGCCTATTGGTTGTTTATATATGACGATAGTGAGAGAACAGTTACACAAAGATGAAAACTACTTATAACAGTATTTTTGCAGTTTAGAGAGGATACAAAGTACAGTGTAGATCATACAGCATGGCCGGGTTGGAGTTGGGGGAGACCTAAACTAGTGAAATCTCAAGTTGAGCAGCTGGCTGGAGTCCAAGAGAGTTGCGTGAACAGCATAGGCTGGGGGAAGTTCAAAGTCAAAGCTACTCTTCTGGTCTTCCCAGATCTTCCTAGGAAGGTCTGGGTGACTTTGTGTGCATATCAACCAACATGCACCGCCCCCGCCCCCGCCCCCCAAAGCAAATGTGTACAGTCAGCTCGAAAGGCACAGCTTGTGTGCTGACGTGCAAAGCCAAGTCAAAACCCTGGCTTGGCGCTCCCTTCTAACTTTCTAGCTTGTCCAAGTCTAAATATTGACATTGCTCCCCAGTTGAGATGTTTGATACTGCTGAGGATAGAAACGGCACAGTTAACAGTAGGATCTAATATAATTTTACACAGTTGTGCCTTCCTTCCACTTCTTTTTTTGGAGAAGAGGTTGGATTCCCTTGTCTGCACACTCCTACCACCCCTACCTCATTGTTCTCCCTGAAAGCTAAGCACAGCAAGACAAGGTAAGGTGTTTTGCAAGCCCCTCAAGGCAGCTCCCACTGTTGTCACAGCAACTCACAACAGACTCCATAGATACTGGGTTGGGGGTGGGGAGCGCCAAACTGTGGGCTGACCAGTCAACTCTCATGGGAGTGCAAGTGCCAAAGGGGCGAGCATATCCCGCGTTTCAAGACCTCTGGCTCCCCGCTACTGTCCTTTCAAGGAAAAGAACCCTCCTGTCTGCGCGACACCCCCCCCCCTCCCTGGCGCAGCCAGCCTGCTAACGGCGTCTGTTGTTCATTTTCTCAGTTCCAAGTTAGGGGTGCGGCTGTGCGGGCTCTCCTAGAAATCTCTAATTTGCCTCTGATGTGAGGGTTCCCGGCCTCGCAGAGAGGCGAGGGCGGCTTTTATGGCAGCTGGGTCCCACAACTCTCTCTTGGGACGCTGCTGGCCGCGTGGCGCGGTCGGGGCCCCCACATGCCACCCGCTGGCGCCGGGGCGGTGGGCGATCCGCGGCGGCTGCTCGGAGAAGTTTCATACCGTAGCGCACTCACGACACAGAACCTACCCTGAAGCCGAGCGAGACGCGAGCTCTCTCCGCCTCCAAGGGCTGGGGGGAGCGGGGGGGCCCCCGCCACTCAGCAGCAGCCACGACTGCGCGCGGTCGCGAGTGTGCGGGGCCCCTGCGCGCGGCGTGCTGCCCGCCGCCCAACTTTGCACAAAGGCAGCATGGCACTGCCTCGCCTGGCGGGCTCACCCAGCTTCGCGGCCGCTCTTCCCGGTCCGGGGCGAGAGGGTCTCGCCCCTTTCCACCCACTAGCCCTCCCCTTCTCCTCCTGCCCCCACCCCGCTCCCAGGCGGGCCAGCTGGGCGGAATAGAGAGCCCGGCACAGAGCTCCGCCGCGGTGGCGGCAGCCGCTCACACTGTGACGTTAGCAGCCTTCGCGGCTATTTATATCCACTCGATTGGATTTCATTCATGAAACCAGGGCCTGGTGTGTCTGTGCGCTGGGGCGCTGGTGGCAAAGGTGCCTCAGCTTTACGCAGACCCACAGGGCTCGGAGGCCGACTCCCCACGACAAATATGCGCAGAGCATGGGAGACCCTGGCCGTTCTCTGGAGAGGCTAGGAGGGGAGGGTCAGGGCGATCTCTGTCCCTTCTCCATCCCTCACATCCCACCCAATCCCGTACAACTGCTGGTCCTTTGTCCCAGGCTCTGGAAAAGTAAGTTGGGCCACTAACCGGCTGGGCAGCATGGCTTTCTTCACCCTAGGAGCTGACCGGTCTCGGACTCCGAGGGAGGACATTGGCTTTTGTTTCAAAACCGAGCCCTGCTGCTGACTAAGGGCTGCGTTAGCCCAGCCTCCTCCTCCCTGGGTAGCTGCACGTGCTGGCGGGCTCCCCCTCTGGGTTACCTTTCTCTGTGACTTGGCTCTTGGGATCCCCGCAGGGAGCGTTAAGGACACACCCACTGACCCCCACCCTAGTAAGGAGGTGATTTACAGTCTCCTAAAACCGGCTGCTAGAGGAAGTGAAATTGGCTTCTGGCCGTTCATGGGTTTTCAGAATCCTTGGAAGTCCACCCACTACAGTCCATCTTTCCTCCTGAACTCTTCTCACTCTTCCAGGCTGACTGTGACAGGACTGGGGTAGTTTTTATGATAAATACCTAGAGTGCCTACAGAATGTCAGGTACCATGTCAAGTGCTAAAGAGGTGATGATGAACACAAATAAACTGGTCCTGGCCCTCGAAGAGCTTTCAGACAGCCTGCTAAAATCAGTGTGCCTTAAACCTCATCATTCCCAGCCTATAAAGGGGCAATTGAGGAATAATGATATTGACGTGTTCAGCTACCTTAAGGGATTTATTCATTTAAAAAACTTTTATTTCGGAGGCTGTGTACCAAAGGCTGGGGATATGAAGAGGACACCAATGTGTCCTTGGTTCTCAAGAATTCTCGGGTAATATGTTCTTACATATTAACAGACTGGGAAAAAGGGAGCTATATTATATTGCAAGGGCTATCTCTTTGCCGTATCCCTCAAGAAAGAAACATTGGAAACAGTCCTAAAAGTAAACAAACCCCTCTGTCTCCCAGTTTCTTCCAGGAAATAATTTTTAATTTCCCAAATGGAATACATACTCTCCCTTCGAGGCTCCTCAGATGAGTTTTACTTAGTCCATTGGATATTTCTACTCTTCCTCACTAATTTATATTTTCTTCAGAGGCAAAGCTGCTTGGTGCTCTCTGAATCCCCCAGATATCCCCAGAACATAATAAAATTCAGCGTTTTTACAAGGAAAGGTATTGAGGGCAACTTGCTTTGCTTAAGCCCTCCTCATTGAACTGTCTTTGGAAATGGAGTTATCAGTCCCTAATCTCTCATATTCAGAAGAAAGGATAATAAAAAGTCAACTACAGGGTCCACTCTTAAGAATTTCAAGACAGCTATATGAGGGTGTGATCGTTTACTTGACACAAAACTGACTTCCCCTAGCCTATTTAAAAGTGACTTCATTTTGAAAGGTTTAATCAATATACATTCTTCTTAGGAACACATTTCTGAATTTATTAACCTTGTTTATTCCTAGCAATCAGTCTTCTTTATTGCAAGCCATTTCTTTTCAAATTACCCTGGGGGCTAAGAAATAGGGTAGAAACTCAAAGAAATGGGAAACAACATATATTTTAGCCGTCATATGTGGCAGGCAATGGGCTGAGGTTTAAAACATATTTTCTCAACTAATCCTCACAACACCTGATGAGGAAGATGCTATTATTATCATAACCATTTGATAGAGGAGGCAACTGAGGCATGTAGAAGTTTTCTGAGATTTTGACACTTGCATTTGCACCTGGGTCAGCCTGTGCTAAAGCCTTATTTTACCATTAACCTGCTTTTTTACATCCTGCCTTTCCTCAGTTTTTTTTTTTTTTCATTTCCTGAGTTATAAATTTAAATTTAAAAAAAATTAAAAAAAAAAGTTAAGTGGCATGCTTAAGCAAGGCAGGTAATAGGACTGGATAGACACCTATACAGAGACCCCAGATGTTGCCCTCCACCCCTAGGGGGCACTGAGGCTCAGTTATACTTTCCAGAGGATGCCTCTATAGGGGTAAAAGAACACACAGTCATCATGGAATTGTCCAGTTGGATGCCTAAATCTGAGGAAAACTGACCAGAAAAGCTTTTAAGAAAATAAATTGTTGTAAACAGTAATTCAGATATAGCAGTAGAAAAAGCTCTGTTCTAGGAGGTGATTCCAAACTAGGGCAGGGATCTGAGAAAGAAGTTGCCACAGTGGTGCTATGTAGCTCTCAAATTGTACACATGAAACCCCCAATTCTGGAAAAATTGGAGAAACTGCAGCAAGGAGTACAGATTCTATTTTGCCAAAAGAAAAGAAGAGAGAAAAAAATAGCAAATGGTCTCCAGAATTTCTGTCATGAATTTATCTCTGTTCTTATTACTACCACAAAATAATCAACATTTGTACACAAAATTGTTGCTTGTTAATAAATTTAATACTATTTACTTTTAATAAATATAAAAATTGGTATTTCAGCTTAATTAAACCAACAATTTAACCACTTTCAAGATTATACTGCACAAAAGTGAGCATAAAAACTTTTGACTAGCTTTTATGGTAAATATTTACCAGTCATAGGATTAAAAAAAAATTCCCAAAATCAAGATAGAGAAGTGTTCTATTATCACAAAAGCACTTCATCATGGTACTTTTTTGTATTTGTATCACCTCCCACCCCGACCATTCATTTGGACTCCATTTTTAGACTTTTGTCATTTTGAGACTGTTATATTAATGAGAGCATACTATATTATGTTTTGAGATAGATTTTTTTTTCCCTTTTTTACTAAGCATAATGCCCTTGAGTTTCATCCAGGGTGTTGCATGTATCAGTAGTTCATTCCTTTTTATTGCTAAGTAAATTTCTATTGTATTAGAGTACGGTCATTCATTTACCCACTGAGAGATGTTTGAGTAGTTTCCAGTATTTTGCTGTTAGGGATAACACATCTGTAAACATTTATACATAAGTATTTGTGTGAGCATAAGTTTTTCTTTCTTTGGGATGAATGTCCAAGAATGCGATTGCTGGGTCATATGCTAAGAAAATGTCAAACTATGTTCCAGAGTGGCTGTGAAATTTTACATTCGCAGCCAGCAATTATGTAGGAGAGATTTAGTTTCTTCACATTCTCACTGGCATTTGGTATTATCGCTATTTACTTTCAAACTTCAGGTTTTTAATAGTTTTGTAGAGATGCCATTGTGGTTTTAATTTGCATTTCTCTAATGGTTAATGATGTTGGACATCTTTTCATGTTCTTATTTGTTATCCACATCTCTGTTAAAACATTTGTACATGTCTTTGGCCTACGTTATAATTTTTTTTACTACTGTTTTTGAGAGTTTTTTAAAAAATAAATTCTATAGAATTTTCAAATTGCGGATTGAACACCACCTCAAGATACTTCCATTTTTCAATTCAATCACAACAGTTCAATATTTCTATCACCATCAGTTTCATAGAGAACATTCTCAGGGACTTAGGTAAAGCATACTCAAGTACTTACATAAAACTCCTACAGATAGGGTCTTTTCGGTATTATTTTATAAACCTGTGTTTCAGCAGCCGGTAACTGACACACAGACCCCAGCCAACATGAGGTAGCAGCCGCAGGAGTAGAGGCCCCACCACTGCGCAAGTGCAAACGCAGGAGCAGGCGCAGACGCCTCCAGCCCCAAGCGCTCTCGCTGGCGACGTAGCCATGGCGCAATACCTGCCGGAGAGGAAGACTACTTTGTGCATTCCATCTCTCCCTCCTTGGGTTCTGTCATTGGCTATTCAGAGGATGTTATCCTAGGTGGCGAGTTTCAGGTTTTACAGAGAATTTCATGGACAAGTACAACCAGGATTTGAAGACTTGAAAGAGAAAAAGCACACCCTTGCACTCATTTTTAAGGGTATGTGTCTGGTAGCAAGATATTGACAAACAGCTGTTGGAGTGGTTTTTTGGAGTTAACATGGCAGCTTTCACAACAGCCAACTTTGCGGTACTCTAAAAATGAAGTCACTGGTGACGTAATCCACATACTGGCTCACCTTTTCACATTTTCTGGCTTTTCAAGAAACACTTCTGTACTACAGAGCAGCATAAGGCCTCTGGGCACTGGACTTAAGCAGTGTTTAATGGCGACTTCCTTGCACAGATAATTTTGCATTCCAGCTTCTCAGAAGAACTGGGGCTCTACCTCCCACCTCTAGGCAGTGGGGTCAATCTGGACAGTGCAGGCCCAGCTAATTGTGACGGAAAGGTAAGACTGACCCCGTTCTGGGGCTCTTCATTAATGCTAAGTATTGAAGGATCAGAAAGAAACTGACCTGTCCCTCCTGGGACCTCCATTTCTCCTGAAATACTTTCTTGTTTTCAGGAACTCCAGTCCTTCTGCCAGGGTAGATGCTTCTCTCATCTGTCAAGACTATTCTGGGGTCAGCTCATGTCCAGTGTTCCATCTGGGGCCCCTTCCCCAGCTTTTATGTGGTTGATATAGCAACAACATAAGAATAACCTACCATCATGAACCCTTTATGTTCTAAATTCCACAGGCAGGTTTTGCATGAATGTGTGTTAATAGATCATTCACTTGGGTAAGAGTGAGAACTCTGCAGCCCAAATGGTTCAGCTGTGTGGGGTAAATACTTGGGAATTTATTTCAGGTGTTACTCAAACCAGCTCTTGAGATCTCTGAGGCTCCTATTTTTCTGTCCACTGTTTCCAGGTTATCTGAGTTATTCTTGGCTGTGGATTCATCTGAAAGAAATGTTTTTTGCCCAAAAACTGAAAGTGGAAATTAACTCCTAGTCTTGGGATTATAGTTCAGTTGTCACTGTCAGTCCTGTTGTAGTTTCTAGGAGAAACTTTTTTAAAAGCTTAAAAAAAATATTTAAAAGAATTTATCTTAAAAAATATATATATTTCGATGGTGCTTATATGTATTTATAGATGAATACAAGAATACTCAAGCTAATCTAGTGGATTCAATCTGGAATTTCCATGATTATCCATTTATAGATAGAAGCATAATATACTGTGTGTTTTTTAGTTGTCTCTTTTATGGATACAAAAATTCTTTTTACATTGAATTTCCTATTTACTGGGCACCAGTAGATATAGGCTCTGAGCTGGAAATAGACAATAAGATAACCTTTTCTAATAGCATATTAAATGTATTTGTGCAGGTTTGCATTAAATCCTTTCTGTATGGATTCATTCATTAGGTTTTCTGTTGGGTTGGAGAGAGTTTGGTAAAAATGTGATTTTGTAAGCGTCACAATTCTAACTACATTCTTCTTCCTGTCAAAATCTCTTACCAAGATGGTGTTCCACTGGTCTAGCTTAGCATGTGTAAGAGGGTAGCAAGTAACTTTTATGGTCATCTGTCTTGCTTTGTTTAGTGTAGCATTACTAATTTGAAAACATGTATGTCACACCTCTAGAAAGAAGAAAAACACAACAGCCTAATGCACAATGTGTATCTTTGATTTTTTTTAAAGGAAAAATATGGTTCTATACTAGAAAAAATCTGCATGTGAAAGTGACATTTGTTTCAGGAATAAGCTATGTTTCTAATATTTACTAAAAGTGTTAATGCTAGACTTCAGTTTCACCTAATTAAAAATAAATGACAAGATTTATGTGTCATAGGATGTTTAAGGCTGTCTTGCCTGACCAACTGTTTCATACAAAAAATACAAAATGGTGTTTCTCTTTATGAAACAAGTGAAAAAAGAAACCCAAACACACATTAAGGGAGCATAGGGTAGTGGAAAGCAAGGAAAATGGGATTGAATTTTGGCGGTCCCACTAACAAGCCATGTAATTCTGTGCTAGTTCTGTAATCCATAGCATCTCAAAGCTCCATATAGAAAATGTGAACAAGAATAATAACTTTCTAAAAAGTTAAGAGGACTAAATGAAATAATGTTTGTGGAAAATGTCTTATAAAATGTGAAGCTTTATACACACTGGTAAAATGGGACTCATTATGAGGCCATTTAAAAATACTGTGCAGCACTAGGTATCATTTGATTTGGGAGTACCAAAGATCAATCATATAGGAACTATATCATTCCCACAAGTCATCCCCCAATTGCTGACTGTAGCATTATACATAATAGCCTCCATCAAATTCTCTCTATAAAGACAAAGTTTAGTGTTTGAGATTTGAGTTTTTTTGCTCTGCCAGTGACCTTCAATTGCTGTGCTTTCTCCCATCTGTAGAGTTGAGCTAAAGTACATATAGAAATTAGAAAAATAAATGGACTGCACACACACACAGCTTATTTCAAAAAAATAATTCTATGTTCATATCACATTTTTCTGTTTACTGAACATATTTAATATACATGTCACTTAATCTTCATGACAACCTTAAGAATTATTATCTCAAATATGAGATGAGGAAATGAAGTTTCCTAGATGGTAAGTGACTTGCTCTCTGTTAGCAGAGGGGAAACCAGAATTCTATTTAACCCAGAATTCTAACCCTGATCATCTGATCATGTGGAAGTAAATATTTTATTGTAATTTAGTGCATAGTACACTAACTTAGGTATAGGTACCACTTTAAAAGGAATATGACTTTTTTTGGAAACCTCAGTGACCTGGAGGGAGAACTACCAATCAGTCCCCAGAAATAAACTGAATTTTAAGGCTTTTCTTTCCTTAATTGGCATCACTCCTCCTTTCATAATGATTCCTTATCTGGAAGTACAGACGACCTGACTCAAGAACATCTGACACAGTGCACACAACTGTAGTCTCTCCTTAGCTCTGTAAATATTTATATTTATCTCAGTATTTCACATGACCTCTAGTTTACCACGTGGTAAACTCCCCTTTATGGGCAAGTAGTTAACTGCATCACAAGTGAGTGATATAAGCAGTTAAACACGTCAGATCAATATTGAAGGAGCATAATCCCTTAGCTTGTAAACATAAGTTGATGACTCCGGAGGTCAGGGACAAAATCTCATTTCCCATCACTGCACCAGTCTTAGAGGAAACTGAAATTTGGCAAAAGACATGGAGGTGTCATTGTGTTTCATCCTCACAGTACCTTGAACAGCAGTAAGGGAAGAAAGCCTGGGTTTTTAGTAATGGCAAATGATAAAAATTTTTACAAGACACCTTAATTATAACTTCTAGTTACTCATATATACAGATACATATAGGCCATTGATGTGATTTATGACAAAGCTGCAATTTTAAGGGAAAACTATCCTTCATGGTTTTATTTGTTCCCCTATAATCACTGCCAGCATTCCAATGACCACCCATAAAAAGGCACTTTGAGATCATGAAAATGTTTTGCAAAAATTAAAGTGTAATAAACAGGTTAAGTACCTAGTTTGCATGAATAATAGTAATAAACACCTAGATCTCCACCTAACTTTTTAATCTGTAATTATACTAGTTAATATTTAGTAAGCACCCACAATGTGTTGAGCAGGGTGCTAAAAGCTTTTACACTCACATTAATGCATCACAATGACTTTATGAGGAAGGTACCACTATCATTCCCATTTTACAGATGAGGAAACTGAGGACCAGAAGTTCAAATCACTTGCCAGAACTCAAATACCTATTTCAGTATTAACTCATCTTAAAGTAGGAACTCCTCTGTAGGGAAGGAGCCTGCTCTAATTAGCACTTCATATTTACCATTCCTTATTCATTCAGTTAAAGTAGTACTGATTATAGTGCATGATATTATGTCGTGTAATTAGAAGACTAATGGGATATAGCTACTCTTAAATTCTGATATTAAACTCGGTTAAACTACCTTAATAACATTTTAGAAACCTCAGGTAGGTTAAAGATCAGGTAGAGTTGAAGAGAGCTCACCTTTATGAAATGACAACTTTAGGACTCAGGATCCTTGATAAGCTTGCTAACACCTGTGGATCATTTGTGAGTGATATCACCTCACCACCACAATGTCACAGAATAGTATTAATTTATGGAAAAATATACAATGCAATCTCTAATTCATTCTTCAGTATTTCCTTAAGAAATTAAATTATTGTTCCATTTCCTTATAAAATGACTGGAACACTACCTTGATTTTACCTTGTGCCAGCAATTTCAGGTTGATGAGTTAAGAGAAGGTAAAAAATGCAGAAAAAATAGTCCATTTTAACAGATGATGTGATTATGAAGTTTGATTTAAATATATGGGCAATATGGGTAAGGCAGAGACTTAGGCTCCTAGTGTATGTATCATTTCCAATGATTCAAGTAAAGAATATTCCTAAATGTTTAAATGTCCATGTCTATCTAAAGGGAGAATAAGCTGGACACACAAGAACCCATTAAGTTCAAAAGGATGTTTCTTAATTATTGGCCAATGCAGAATCCTTGTTGAAGACCTGGGATCCCTCACTCCTTTCTCTAAGTTACATGGCACCTGAAGGGACAGTGGTATTTGTGTGAGATGGGTGCTGAAGATGACACTCAACAAAAAGGCAGTACTTAAGTGACTTTTTTAAAAGCAGTGTTCACTACTCCAAATAATACCTATTATTAATAGTAAAGGTGATATAACATCTACTGTGAATATAAATATTTCTTCCACTTTCCATAAAAAGGAACATGTCACAACTGTTGATCTTATGAGCATTACTATTTGTATTGTGTGATTGTTGCTAGGCTTGCTCTTTCCTCTTAATAACACATTTGAGATGGCTAATGGATGAAAAAAAGCATGTATATTCTAAACAATAATTTATAAATAGAAACAAAATAGATACACAAAAGACAGTCTGGAATTCTCCTTAAATTTGTACTCTTGCATAGTACACAGTAATTGAGACACTAGGAGATACTGGAGTTCCTTCTGAAGGATAAAGGAAATATTAACTTATTTCCAGTATAATTTAAGCTCTGAATTTATTTTAATATATTTACTTTTATTGTGATTTTAGTAATTGAAATAGTAAACTTATATAACTCTGTAATTTAGAACACCAGTTCATCACTCTTTTGGGAGAGGGGGTGATATTTTTTGGCCCTACCAAGTACAGTGATCAACAATAAAGATAGACTGGTTCTGAGTCTAGACTATTGGCTTGAGAGTTAGGTAATGGGAACTCAAGACTGACTGTTATCAACTCCTTGTGGGAGAATTGCCTTGGGCAAATCAAGTCACTTCTCTTAGGGCTCAGTTTCCTTATGTGTAAAATGAAAGCACTCAGACTGGAATAAAAGAGTTTATTTCAGTCTAGAGTTGTGGAGTGATGACACTATTCATGTTGAAATTATTATAAAAAGACCAAAGATACAGTGGTTTCAAAAAGTACTTCACACTTTTGTTATTGTGAGAGTAAAAAAACATATTAAACAAGCATTGAATGAATTCCTTCTATGTACTTATTACTAAATTAAGCTGAGTTTCATTAATTACTACTGGCTCCCATTTGGCTTGGGGTTAGGGTTGCCAGATAAAATACAGGACACCCAATTACATTCAAATGTCCCATGTAAAATTTGAGACATACTTATATTAAAAATATTCATTATTTGTCTGAAATTCAAATGTAACTGGGCATCTTGATTTCTATTTGCTAAATCTGGCAACCTGGTCAGAAAGGGTGAGGAGAGGGAAGAAAAATTATATGTAAAGAAAGTAAACAAAAGCATTTTTGGAATTATCAAATAGTGAATTTTATAGTAAATAGAAAAAGATAAAATAAATTAGTCAAATAGCATTTCCCAAAATATATTCTGTTGGAGCAGCCCTAAATGAAACTCTAAATAAAGGGGAATCATCCTTTATTTATTTATAAATGGTCAAGTAAGTTTGGGAAATACTTTGTATTTTATCCTCTTAAAGTTATTTCTTATAGGAAGACTTCTCAGGGCATTTATATGTGAAAGGAAATTATGCGTTTATAAGGAAGAAATAGTCTTATTTTTGAGCTATTGTATTTATTTAACTAAGTAACCCTTTGTGATCTTAGAATGCCTATCAACAATCGACAGTGTTCTACTGAACACACTTTGTGAACACCAGAGTAAATGTTAGAGAAATAGTACACTTATGAGATCAGTTATTCCAAACAACTTAACATGGAAGCTTCCTTCTGATTGGGCAGACATGTGGGTCATTGTGGTCAATTATTCAAGGAGTGGCTGCTGGCTTTCTCAAGCCACATATAATTGCTAACTATCATTACATAGCACAAATATATTCATTTAAATTGCCAGTCCAGTATACACCAGCAATACTGTTTATAAAACACTGTAATTAGGGTAGCATAGAAGCAATGACTCAGTTTAGAAAGCATTCTCTTAGTTTAAATTTGTGGTCTATAACTTGTCAGCAATACATCATCAAAAGGGTCCAGTGTTTGATGCAGAGGAAACAAGGACCCATATGTGCACCAAGCTTGTTTGTTGTTTGAAAAAGAATGTCACTATTTTGAAAATTAAGTGTATGCTAGCATGGTTGATGAGGCATTTTTTATTTAAACATAACAATTTTTAGCCAGCCACTAATTTTTTCCGTGAACAATAATGAATTGTCATATGGATTCTACAAAAGTTTTACAGTTGGTCCACTTTTTATTAAGCTAGTAGTAATACGCTTCTGAATGATTTTAGCTGTTCCCAGTTTGGTGCAGTGGCATAACCACCACTAAGCCTTAGGAGTCAACTCAAGTTCTTTCTTTCTCCTATCTTCAAAAGCAACCTAAATCAAATACTAATTAATGCAGTTCCCAAGTAAGTAAGTGTGAGTGTGGGGCGGGGACTGGGGAGGACCCACGGTTTTGGGATAATTGCAAATTAGTGATCCACTTCTGAAAAACTGAAATTGTATTTTTTTAAAGAGGAGCCTTTAATTCTTTGTTTCACAAGTAAAGCTGGGTTTATTGGTGAGCATTCTTAATAATTTGTTTAGCGTTAATAACAATAACAATACTTACTGAATATTTACTCTATGGCTGACACTTTGGTGCTTTGCATTCTTTATCTGGTTTGATCTTCATAGCAATTCCATGAGGTACTATTACCCTCTCCATTGTACAGATGAGGAAGCTAAGTTATAGAGAGGTTAAGTCACTTGTGCAATATTATATTCTTAGAAAGAGGAGTTTAAGGATTAACATTCTAAGTCTAAATTCAAATCCAAGTTTATATTCATGCTACAATACTGCTGCAAAGTGCAAGGACTCCCTATGAGCAGACATCAATTGTGAGTGTACTTTCTGCGCTTTGCCAAAATAGACACAGACAGGACTGTTAATTGGATTAAAAAGTTAGTAATTAGGTCCTCAGAACATGTGATTAAAAGACTCAGTATAGGGAACAAAAAGGCTAATGCTAAACTAGAGGGAGTAGAAGAGCCAAGCACCTTCCTTCTAAAGCAAGAAGTCACAGGAACTTGACTCAATTCATTTTTATATGCATAAGGTTAAACCTGAAAACATTTAGTTTTGAGCAGTTTGTTGTAAAGAATGCTAATGCAGTTCTAAGTTTTATGAAAAATTGTCAAGTATAAAAATGTTAAACTCTAATTTCTACAAACCAAAGTTTCTGAGCTGGCCTGGCCCTCTGCATAAGAAACCCAGCAGGTTTTAGTTTTCAAAGGGCTTGAGACCTTGATATTACATAGGTCAGAGAAGCTAATTGTTTTCTTATTACTTGATGAGTAATCATACCTGGATCTATAAGGCAAAACTTGGAATTAAAACGTGTAGAAGTAAATTTCCAAATTTTTTTGCTTCAGGAAAATCTCACAAAATATCAATCATAAACCACATCTTCAACAGAGAGGACAGAGTAGGAGTTAAAAAAAGACTTCATTTTTACAATTAATATGGTAACATCATCGCTATGGTAGAATGTTATATTGGTGGCTGCCAATGAACTAGGCCTCCCAGTGTCCCTGCCCATGGGTGGTCCTTCCTTGGAGAGGCTGGCCTATGTGATCTGCTTTAGTCAGTAGAATGTGGTTGAAGAGAAGCTGCACCAGTTCTGGCCCAAGCCTAAGAAGGTCTGGTAGCATTTGCTGTGCACTTTGGAGGAAGCCACTACGATGTAAGAAGTTGGACTACACTGGGACTGCCATTCTTAAGAATCCTAATCCTGTCACATTGGGAAGCCTTAGTATAGGAAGCCAAGCCCCAGAAAACAGCCTCAGCTGAGCTCCCAGCTGGTAGCCAGCACCAACTTACCAGCAAATTGGGTGAAGTCAGGTTGGAAGCTGATGGTGTGGTTCAAATGGGCTGTCCCCACAGAGTTCTGCCTAAGTTGCAGAATTTGGAGCAAATAAGTGAAATGCTGATTGTTTTAAGTCTCAGAGTTTTGGGTTAATTTGTTGTACAGCAATACATAAATGTAATTATACCAGATGATTTTACCTCCCCAAAATTTGTTTTGGAAAAGGCGTTTATTCACTTATTGATTTTATAAAATGGTGACAATGTTGTCATGCTATAGTCTTTCCCTTCCTCTAATGTTGTATTGGAATAAGCATTCATTCTTTCAATAAGTACCAAGCACACCCGTTGGGTGCTGTTGGATCCTAAATATTGCAAAATGAGAAAGAGACTCAGAAGAGCTCTCAGCCTAATAGGGGAGAAAGAAATATTCATGTATAAAATATGTTTTGTGTGCTAGAATGTCATGTGACCAGTGCAGTGAAAGCACAGAGAAGGGATCAACTCATTCTGGCAGTGTCTGGGGAGGGTGTCAGAATTTTCCAGGAAATGTGCTAGAAGGAGCATTGTGTTAAGCTTTAAGGGATGAAAATAATTCTTCCAGGTGGAGAAAGAGGGGTATGGAAAAAAGTCATTCTGTGCTGAAGGAAGAGCATTAGCAAAGTTCTGACAGAATGAAAGAATACAATAGTTTTAAGTAACTAAAAGTGGTCTTGGGTGCTGTATAATGAGAGGTAACAGATTATCCAGCTGCCCAAGCAGACAGAAGCTTTGAATGCCATTCTGATAAATTTGGCTTGAGAGCAATGTAAAGCCTTCCGAATGATTTTTAAAAATTGTACTTAAATGAAGTATAATTTACATATAGTAAAATGTCTAACATCTTAAGTTCAGTTATATTTAATATATGTAAATATTTTTGCTACCACCACCTGGACCAAGATGAAGCCAGTATAACACTCAGGACAAAACCTGACAAGAATGAGCATACACCCACATATCCTGAACAAAATATTAGCAAATAAAAGTACTATTAGCAATCCAGCAATTTAACAAAGAATACTATACCAGGGTCAAGTGGTCAGGAATTCAAGGTTGGTTTAACATTAAAAATTAATAATGTAAAGCACCATGTTAGTAGAAGTAGAAAAGCATATGATTACCTCAAAGGGTACAGATAAAGCAATTGATAAAATTCAATATCCATTTATGATTAAAAAAAACCAAACCTTTTTATCTGAGTATTTAAAGCAAGGGAAAGGCATGACCAGATCAATGTTGTTTAGAATAGAAGACTCCATATGAAGCAATAAAAGTTCTTGATCTTGGAATAGGGAGCTACATATAGTATGACATTTTCTGAGAAAAGTTTCCAGAGATATGGAAAGCAAAATCCACAGAAATCCAGCTCTACCAGTTGAGAAAGTATGCCACATGCTGACTGCTAAGTGAGCAACAGATTCACTTTAGACCTTTTAAGAGCTATGCAGGCAAGCAAGGACTCAGACAAGGTAGGTTAAAAATGTGATTGCTCTACACATCACAGGCAGCAGTGGTAATAGATATTGTTTCCATGTCTCTGGCAGCTTTATGCTGAAACAGAAATGAAACAAGATAAAAAGCTGAATAGCTTAGGCCTAGAGTAATGGCTAATGGCAATAAAGATAACAGGTAGAAACCTGAGCCTTAGTTTTGTCTGCTACTATCCAGCTATGTGCCCTTTGGAAAAACAGGTTATTGCTCTGGGCCTGTTTCTGTGTTTGTGAAATAAGTAGATTAGACTAGATGGGCCTTGGAATGAGTCAGATCTGGGTTTCAATCCTGGCTCTGTCCTTTTCCATCTAATGAGACCTGTGCTTCACTTTCTACATCTGTATAATGGGAGGAAACCTCAAAGTGTTAGCTCTGAGATTAAATAAGATCACATAAGTGGAATGCTTAACACAGTTACTGCACATATTGAACACTCAGTAAAGGTAGATGTCACTAAGTTTTTAAAAATTATCTGTAAGACTCTAACATGCCATAAAGATAAACTATAGACTAGAAATACTAATTCGTTCTGACATTGAGATTGGTAGGCGTTGTGGAAAGCTTTGGAACTCTTCATAGCTTGTCATCACAGGTGGTACTGTAAGAAGCTTGATAATTTTAGCAGGAAGGAAAACAGAAGGGGAGATATTCTTTCATGATTTAATCTTGGTAATATACCAATGATTTCATTACCATGTGCAAAAAAACTGTGATAACATTTCTTACACTCTCATAAGTACTAAGTGAAAATTTTAATTAAACGATGCATCAATAGAATTTCCATAGAATATAATTAATGTGACAACCAGACACTGGCAAATGTGACAACACTGGTAAATGTAATCAAATAGTGTGTTTATCTAAGTAATCCAACAGAGTCTGACGTCCACAGTCAGATATGTGATTTTTGCCAGTTGTAAATGAGCTGCTCACATGAACAAAGTACCTCTTTAGGGAACTGGAAATTTAATCATCTGCATTTGCAATATAACATTGTATGAATAAATGAATGTTTTTTCCAATGTCATATTTATAGTATAGACTTTGGATGTTTGGTTTGACCAAATATTTAAACTGGAAATACTAGAGAGGTTTAAATGATATTACTTTTTGTGTCATGCCCCCACCATCTGACACTTTCTTATTTATGGGCAATCAATCATAGCTCAAGTCACAAAGCTATAATGACTACAGTTGGATTGCATTTGCTGTGGCCTTTTGGGCAGTGCTGGCAGCTTGGCTACTTCCGCTGGCTTGTATCTTTTGTTGCCTTTGGCTGCTACTCTTTTGCTTACCACCTCTAATACCTATGAACTTGTCTTTAGCAATTTAGGAAGACGTCCTGTCACTATCATGTCCACATGGCTGAGAACAGGATTGTAGAGTCTTTTTAAAACTTTTTTCCATAGCTCTTCCTTATCTATTTATTGACTTGGGTTTGGGTTTGAGGGTAGGGGAGTCATAACTTCATCCTATATTCGAAGAGTCAAGTGTGCTTTACTCAGGCCTTCTTTTTCTTCCACCCTTCAATCAACCAAAAGAATCATTTTTAGAGGGCATTTAGGCTCCCTGGGTTACTTCAGTTGGTCTTCCACTGATGTTCAAAAAAGACTGTGCCATGCTATGCAAAGTATACTCAGAAAGGAGAGCCCACATCAACATCATTTGGAGCAGGTAGAAAACTTTGTATCCAATGAAAACATAAAACAGAGAGGCAAAAGCCAGCATAGAACTGGTCAGCAGTTTTAAAATAGAACAATTAGGGGAATGAAAGCCCACTCTAGAATAAAAGCCCAGTCTAGAAATGCAGGCAGTTTGGAGCTGGACACATCTGGACTAGAATGCTGGCTCTACCACTCACTCATTGTGTGATTCTAGATACATTGTATAGCCATGCTAGGGCTATGCTTTCTCTTCTCTGAAAAGGAGACCTGTGCATTGAGTACATTGCCTGGCACATAATACTAGCACCATTGTGTATATGTTCCATCAGTGTATAAGTAGGCTGTCTTGTATAATAAAATGAATGCACTGATGTGGTAAATATAGCCTCACTAGAATGTCGGGTAGATCTGGACTCAGAGTGAGGAGACCCTGTCTGAGAACGATTTTGGCAATTTTCAAGCTCCATGACTTTGGGAAACTCCCCTAGGTTCTCTAATTCTTAGAAATGTCTGGAATAGGCTTAACTATACCCACCTAGGATCAGCATTGCTGTGCGTGGAAGTGCTTTTACTAGCTATACATTCTAAGCAAGATAAGTTATTATTCTATTAATATGTTATTTCAGTGCCAGTAAATATAGTGATTGCTTGTAATTTTTTTTATTTTTTTAAAGAAACTGGCCATCTTTTTCCCTGACCCTTCAGATTCATTGGTAGAATTGTCCTGAGTTCAAAATGAGCCACATAGTAGAAAATGCCTGCTGATTATAAAGCTTATATGCTATTAGTGGTCTGTAGCTTTTGTTGGAAGCAACATTAAAATCATCTGATTATCTATAACCTTCAATATAACTTTTCCCAACAGAAAAAGAGAAACTTTCCTACAAAAGATAACATATCAAAATATACACAATAGTTATGTTTTCCTTTTAAATATAAGCACATAGAAATAGCAGAGGAGAGAAGAATGATTAATGTTTAACAGTAGCCATTTTATAGGCTCATCTCAAATTGTTAATGCAAAATAAAGTCAGGAGTCCAAATTGGCTCTTATATTTACTCTTTCTACAAACAATTTGTTTTTCCCTTTTGGAGAAAATGTCCACACCTTCAGGAAGAAGCACATTATATAGTGTTTTTTCTTTTCATAAAATGTCTCGTGTAAATGTCTAGGTCTTTTTCAGTCATAATTTTCTGTTGTCTTCTAAAGAAGTTTTCCACTTGGCAAGTACTTAGAAGCTTATCTGTCCTTTGATAAAGTCTTAAGGTGATTTATTACAGCCCTAGAAATAACAGTGGGCTTTAGTCCTATCTGGGCAAATAGAAATAAATACTAGTTTAAAAAAATCCAATTGTAACAGTTTTGTCTCCTTCCTGGATTTGTCTTGGCTTCATAAACATTAACTTGTACAGTGACAATACTGATTCTGCTATTTTAACTCTTTAAAGCAATCACTTAAAATACTCACCAGTTTCAATATACTTAAATATGTCATTCCTAATCTAGAGTTAGACCATCATTAAATGATTGCCAGCCTTATTGTTAGGACTGGAGGTCCATTTTCTAATATCTTAATAAAGTCTTAATTGTAATGCAGATCACGGCTATAGATGTGATGGCAGAACTCCCCCAGAGAGTACTTAAATATGTATAATTTCCAGCCAAAGCCATCTGCATAAACAAGCAATCACATAAGCAAACCACACCATTTGGTTTGACCAAAAGTTATAGCATCAGTGTTTTCAGAGCCACTCATTGCTATACAGGTAAACAGATACCATTACCCTCTGCTCCAAACAGAAAACCCAAATGGCTCAGCAAATAGTGACTGAATTATAATTCCGACATCATTAATCTCTTTCTTCACGTACTTGAGGTTTGTATCTTGCTCCCAATTTTACAAGATGAAAATGGATAAAATTTAATCAGCAAATAATCTGAATACTGTAAAAGAGATCCCAGAAGACAAATTCACAGATATTATAAAAGGCTTTTAGGGCAGCCTTACAAAAAAGCTCTTTTGAAAATTGCACCCTTTGCATAAAAATGCCTGTAAGCAGAGTAAAATATTTAAATAGCAACATTAACTAAAAAAGAAAACCTCAGCATTAGAAGAGCGCACACTCAGGCTCTTCTTTCCTATTTAGGAAGATCCCTGTGGTTCGTCATCACTTTTGAAATATAAAGTATGTGTTCTGTTGGAGCAGGACAAGTATTTTGTACCTGTGGGCCTCCAAAAGAAATCCAGAACATTTGTAAAAGGAGAAAGGTTTTTATGTTACATTGCTACCAACGTTTACAACTAGTTGGAAACATTCTTGTATCGTGCAATTTAGTCCCATTTTCTTAATTATAAGCTTGCAGTAGTTTTCTTTGTTACTCATATTAGCAAATGTAGTTTTCAATATAATGGTTCTTACATGTTAGATAACTCTTGAATGAATAAATGAACGAATTAGTAGGCATTTAGTAATACTGTGGATTGTTTCAAACCAACTAAAGGAAAAAATTGATTTCTTTGCCTTGACACATCTTTTCCCAACTTTCTCACATCATTTTCTACTTTAAAATGTATGAAAAATGAATGAAAAGAACCAACTAGGGTGTGTATTATTGTGATGCACATAAACATAAAATATAATCTTTATGTAATGTTTTTTTCTTTCCATCTCTGTAAAAATATACTTCATGAAATGTTCTTTTCTAACATTTAGTAATTTTGTTAGGTACTCAAATAAACATACCACTGCCAACTTGCTTATAGAAGGTAGATCTATGAGAAATGGTAAAGGGACTGGAGTAAAGTTTGATGCCAGAGAGGACACAAGACTGACAGAAAATCCTTTCTTTTGTTTTGGGCCACCACTGCCCTCTGGGGGACATATGAAAAATAAGCAAAGTCTCTCAAGCTTCTGCTAGAAATTTGAGAAGACTGGACAGTTATCTATCTGGTCTATCTCAATTTTATTAAGGAAGATAAAAATTGATTAAAATTGATTGCTTTAAGGATAGCCGTGTATTCCTAAAAAATCTTTACATTGCATGCTTTTCTAGGACCACCTAATTTATAGTCACTCTCAGTGGATAAAAAGTTCATTATTTTGTCTACCTTGATATTCTTGCATTTTTAGCATGTTATTTCTTGTTTTAGTAAGGAACAGTTGCTTACTATGACTAATATGTTAGTCACTCTTTATACTTTTAGCTTTAAATGCTCCAGAAACCAGAAACACCAGCTTCTTCAGTCTTTCTTTATAAAGTCAATTTGTACAGAGGAAAATATGCAAACATTTCTAAAGTTGCCAAATTGTTATTGACTTCTGGACAAAGAAGCTTCACTAATTCAAAGTGAAGAGGAAAGATCAACTTGTGATTTTTACACGGTAGATCCAACTTAAAATACCCTTAGGTCTTACATCCTTTTCTTATATAAAACTTGAAAAATTAGCGATAATGTCTATTGTACTCCTATTGGGAGAAGTTAATTTGCTTTTTCATTTTTAAAATCTTAAAGGAGAATGTAAATGATTGATACTAAAATGAAGTTTCTAAAAGTAAATACTCTGCTGCTTTAAGACAAAATTTTATGACTTTAGGGTGATATTGTATAAGAATTACTTTTAAAATGTCTATTTGTTTATCCATTTAACATTTGCTCAGTATTCTATAACGCTTAAGATACTATATTAGGGGTTTCAGGTATTCAAAGAAACTTATTATTTGATAGAGAAGATAATTAGTATTACAATATTATATTTTGCTCTATATTAATTTTTTTCAACAAGTATTATTGAAATGCTTAGATTTTATGTATATTATAATCTACTAGACTTCAAGTATCTTGAAAATAGAGAATTTATTTTGCTTATTTCTGTATCACCAGTATCTTGGATGATTTAATTACTCAAGCATAATAGTAGTTCTATAATTGTGGATAAAATAAAATTTTCTGCAATTTATACATCAGCATATAGGAGATATTTAAATCCAAGTATGTCTGTATCATCAGCATTATGATTTCTCTATGCTTATGGGCCTAGCATTGTGTTTGGTAATAGTAGGTGTTCAATAAATATTTGTAAAAGAATTAATTGGTATGCTTTTCCTAAGCAGTGTATTCTGTTTTCATTTTGGTATCTCAAGTGCTTCAAACAGTGTTTGGCACATAACGTATCCTCAATAATTAGTTTCTATATGAACAAATGAATGAATGAATGAATATTTCTTAGGAAGCTTCTTTTGAGTATTTTTCCATCACCTTAATTTTTATGGTATATCTATAATGGTAATGTCTTAATATTAAATGAAACAAGTGGCTTAGGAGATACAGTACTGATGGTGGTCTCTAACCAACTGTCCTCAAATTCATTTTTGGCTGAACTCAGGACATGTAATAATAGGTCATGGACCTGCCGTGTTGGCAATTTCATTGTCCAAAAATTTGAAATGAATAGGGGAACTGATATTGTAAAAATATATTGAACTTATATTGCAAATTCTAACTTAAAAAGAGGAACTGGTTGTCCATGTGGAAGTAACAGGAATTTTATAGAACAATAAAAATATAGTATTAAAAACTGTGATGGGGATTGGAGGTCTGAAAAAATATCAGAAAAATACAGCAAATTCATGAGAACAGATTTTTAAAAGTTCAGGGAACAGATGAGAAGAATTCCATAGCATAAGAATTTGAAAGGGAAAATGCCTTGGAAAGACTGAGAAGTTTGCAAAATTTCTAAACATACCCCCAAACTTCTTAATTTTCTGGTGTTAAGATTATGAGTAATTTCTTTTAAATTTTACCTTTCTGCATTTTTAACTTGTCTATAAAGTGGTTTTCAGATGACCAAAGAATTCTGATTTTATTATAATCTAAAAAAATTAAACAAAAGTTACTTTAAAACAAACAGATTTTATCACGCATTTGTATATAATTTTGATGTGAAAGAAAGGTGGAAATTCTAAAGAAGAAACCTCTATGGTGGTTTTTATATAACCTTTCCAGTTCTATGCACCTCTGTTTTAAATAGTCCATTTATCGCTTCATTAACCGAGTGTATGTTTATTGAGAAACTTCTATGTAGCAGCACTGTTCCAGGCACTTGGGGATACCAGTGTGAACAAGACTAAGTCCTTGTTATTAGAGGGCTTATACTGTAGTAGGAGAGAAAGAGAGTAAATGATTAAACAAAGCATATCTTTAACTTCAGGCAGCAATGGTGCTTTTAAGAAAAATAAACCAGGTAAGAGGAGAGCGAGCAGTGTGGTGTCTCAAAGTCCTCTTTGAGAAGGCAGTGACTCTTAATCAGTGATTTGAGTGCTATGGACTTTGGAAAATCTAGGTGAAGAGCTATTCAGGCAAGGGAATAGCAAACATAAAGGAAATCCCCAAATTATCTGAGACCAATTAAAAAAAATCTCAGGAAACACAGTTTTATTTATTTGTCTGCTTTTTAAGTTCAAAGATCCTAAAGATCCAATAAAAGATGGACTTGCAGCTTAGGAATGATTGTAACATTGATGGATGAGAAAGAGAACAGACTAATAAGATATCTATTTTCTTTATGTTAAGGAGAGAATGGTCTTTGGAATGGAAATGAAAGACTTCTATTGCTGAGAGGGAAGAGAAAATGGATAAAGAGAGTAAGGATGGCTACATTCTAGATGCCATCAAGGATTCTGGTTGGTGGGAGCTATGCCCCTGGGCATCCATTTTTTCACCCCATCCCTTAAAAATAATTACAACTCTAGAGCTAAGAGACAATGTTAGTATTTTTATAATTATTTTGAGCAATTAATTACCAAGATTTATTGAAACATGAGATTTGGTCATCACCATCTTCTACTTGTTATCTTTAGAAGCTCTTCCACCTGAAATTCTCCTGTTCTCCTGTCTTAAATTTCCTTAAGGAGGCTGAGAAGGGAGAGGTACAGATTATATTATGCCAGTGAAAGTAGGGCCAGGTCCTAAGAGAATTTTGGCCCTGGAGGAAAAAAAGGGAGCAAAGGATCTCCAGTCCTAGGGGCAAAGAAGAATGAGGCCTCAAGGGACTGGACTGGAAACCTCCCTCCTTTCTACTCTTCCAAAGCCCTATCACCTTCTTCTTAGGTTCTTTATTGCCCTTCTCCTATACCAAATGATTTACCTTTCTCTTCCTCCCCCTATACCAAACAATTCAAATACGGCTGCATTTGAACCTCAGCAGGAAAACTACTGCCTAAACTATCTGTGTGTAATGCAAAAAATCTTTCTGGAACCCTGAAGAATCTCATTTATAACCATAGGAAAATAACTTGGAAAGATGTCAAACAGGTGTGACGTGTGGTCAGATGTGGGAGTGTTCTTTTGCTCATTCAAATTTCTAATGTAGCATATAAAGGAATTTTGTCTCCAGAAATATATAATTACTATTTCAGAGTTTTAAAACATAAATATAATCACAAAAATATCAAGATCTGGATGTTTTGATTCTTAAAAATAGCAAGATTTTGTACTAAGTTCTAGGGATCATAAATGAGCTGAGATCCCTGCTGGAGATGAAACCTACTGAACTCACTTTGAGGAACTGCAGAAAGCAGGAGAGGTGTGTACAAGCAAAGGATTGGCAAATGTGGATCTGATTTTTAAAATGGGGAGGGAGGCAGTTTCTCAAAACCTACTTATCAGTGAGTCTCAAATCAACCATGGTAAGTAAGGTTCACAACTGGGCTCCAAATGATTCACCAAGGAACAGATCATGTAGATGAGCATCATTTTCTTCTCCAAAAGGGTACCGGGCCAATCAATGGGGATGATTAATATATCTGGACTTCAATAGGATATTTGTTAGCATCCTAATGGCTAACGTAAAGAAATATGAGCTAGAAATCAAGGATGCTGGCAAGTTGTTGAATGGCCACACCTGGAGTATAGTAATGAATGATCAATGGTCATGCGGAAGGACATTTATAATAGTAATGCTTTGATTCTGTTATTGTCAGTATTTAAAAAGAAATCAGGCATTAGAATAAATAGAAAGTATCTAGTCAGATTTACTAATGATACAAGTTAAGATTTCACTTAGTGAATAAGATGACAAAATTAGAATATACTCCCCATTCCAAACTGAAAAAATAATTAAGTTGGTAGGATAGAACACATTTAATGAGGTAACATTAATGGAAATAAATGTAAAGTCTATGGAGGTCTAAAACAAAATAATAAAAACCTAACTACACAGATAAAGGATGTGGTACATGTGACTTGGCTTATAAATTTAAGAAGCACTTAGGAGTTTTAAGTGTCACTGATGTAGTTGCCACAAAAACAATTCAGTGTAGAGAGAAAGATGGTGTTTGGAATAAAGCTATTGCTAATTGTGTTTTGTCCTGTGCAGTTCAGATTATATTCCAAGTTTATAAAATGTTAAAATATTGCATTGCATGTTCAGAGGAAAGTGACTAGGGCATTGAAGGAAGGAAAGCAGAGAGAATGGGGAAGCATTGGAAAGAGCTTGTCAGTATTGAAGCGAAGGTCAACATTTCATTACTTCAAATGTTCACATCTAGGACCAATAAGTAGAGTTTACAGACACATTATAGTTTGATTTAAGGACTTCCTATCAACAAGAACAGTCTGATGTTGGGAGGTCCAGAGATTCCTATCATCAGCTGAGTTTCAGTATCACTTCAGCCATCAGAAGAATGTAGGATCGTCATTCATGTCCTTTTAAAGTCTCAACCTCGAGAGTCTTTAGTTCTAGAATTGTTTACTAATTATTTATTGTACAATGACATTGACTTACATTTTTTTTTTTTTTGTTACTTTCAGGCTATGCTTTTAGGAATTGTGGAAATGGAGCAATAGCGACCTTATAATTCCTCCCCCATTCCAATGTGAAAGCCCTATAGCGCAGAATACAGCACTCCATATTTACCCATCTCAGTTCTGACCTCAGCAAGGAAAGCAAAGGCAAACTGGGGCAACTGCTTAGTTGATACATACAAGGCAAAACTATCATCTGGAAACTGTGTTTCTGGTGTAGTCTCCAATTCTGTCTGGTAGAAGGATCATTCAGTGCTATGGATGAAGCTTGCTATGGATGCTGTCATTTAACAAATTCCATTATGATCAGTGATCATTTCCTATAATAGTCAATATCAACCTTTCTTCCAGTGCTATAATAAAAAAATAGGTGGTTGTTGTAGACAGTTCTAGCTATTCTATTGCATAAAAAATACTTCCCAGTTTTGAATACAGTGCGGCTTAGGTGATGTGAGTGATAGTCACAGTTTATATTTGGCACAACAAATGCTACCCCCTTTAGGTCTATAAACCTATTATTTCAACCATAACACATTTAAGAGACAAGAGGTATTAATAATGACATGTTTTTCTTTGTAAAGCCTTATATCAAATATTTGCTGATCAATACAATTCAGATCTGTATTGAATATTAATACTATATTCCATGGTTCTTGGTAATTAAGTTTAATGGTATACATTTACCTAGGGAAATAATAAGTTTTTGATAAAAATAGTTCACTATGAAACTTCAGAATCATTTTTGACCCTAGCATAATTCCTTTTGCACTTACAGTACACGCAATAGGAAAGCTACCGAACAACATAAGAGTTAAATAATTTCTAACAATACTAAGCTCAGAAAAGAGCTTACACAGCATTTTTTTCTGCTTGCTTTACACTTATATTTGTGTCACAATACAAATAGGTCTTTTACAGTCCAAGATTAATGCTATGGTTTTCTTTGTGCATTCTGCATCATCCAAACTGCAGTTGGGCTAGACAACAACAACAAATAATCAACTGAATGCTGAACTACTCATTGTAAAAATATTCATGGATGCTTAAAGTCAATATTGGAAAAAATATTCCAGAATATATGAGTGATTCACTATTTTTATTTTGGTAAAACTTCAGAGAACTATTTGGATAATTCAATATAAATTATATATATAAAGCTCTACCAGAGATTAGCTCAAGGTAGGTAGCTAGTTTTTATGGAATACTGTTATCATCCATCATTAGTAATAATAATGTAATTAATAACAATATTAGCATTCAAATCTAGAGTCAAACAGATCATCTGTTTGATATATGAGAGTTCTGTTTTTCAACTTTTTATCTGAAATTTTCCACTGGTTCAAAAATAACTGAAACATAATGACTGAAAATTAATGACTGAAAATTAATGAAAGCTAATAACCTAATCCTGTGACTCCAAATATCATCATTGGATTAGCACACAAAATCAGCAGTGGTAGATTAAATGGCAAGCTCAGGAACTGCTTAATCTAACTACTGCTAATCTTCATCAAACAGCCTTGTCAGATGTAATTTGCTCTGTGGCAGCCCTATGCAGAAGGTAGTTTCATTTGGAAGTAAAATGTCCAATGATGTTAACAAAACAATCATGGTATAGAAAGCAAGAATGAGTTTAGGTTTCAAAAAGTAGAGATCATGAGTCCTTGAACCATGGCTGTAGGAGTAAATGTTTTTAATGCAGAGCAACAAAGGCAAAAGTCAAGGAATAGATTGCATATCATTACATATAGTTTATCTGCTAATTTTTCTTTTATGATTTTCTTTAGATTTAATGATTCAATATGGGCTGCTTTGAATATAAATATAAACAATTGTCAAGAAATTACTTCCAAGAAAACAAGGAGAATCATTCCTCCATTAAAAGGTTTTCATCTGTTAAACACTCTCATATTTTAGGGCAGATAAGATTTTAATGTTTGGAGAAAATGAAATGCTGGAAGCTAAGATTTTCACAGAATCACAGGTCTGGGGCATTACTGAAAGGTCATTTTGTTCATCTTCCTGTTTCTATTCAAAATAGCATCTAAGAGAAAACTGTTCATCCTTTTCTTGAAAATTTTCAGCATAAACTGCATTTGAGTCTTACCTGAGCTAGCCCTCTTTCTTTCTTTCTTTTTTACTGAGTACTTCATTTCTGAAGGAATTTTGAAAAAAATATTTGGGAGTTATATCATAGAAATATTAGAGCTGCAATGAAGAGGTGAACAACTTTGGGTTTTATACTCAAAAGAAACAACGCTGATACCTGCAAACGTGTAGGGAACATTTAACAGTGGCCAAGAAGAAATCTGGAGGCATGGGAGAATAGGGAAAAGAATATAAATTCAAACCAAGCATTAAAAGAATGACAAATCAAGAATAAGGAAAATAGTTTAGTATTACATTACTTGCAGAGGAGAAGATATGAGACATTTTGGATGAGACTTGAGTTAGATATTGAAAGAATTTATTAAAAGTGAGAAGGTCTACTAAATGCTGAAATGAATTCCTGTTTAGGTTATATAATGTCAATCTTCAGTAATAATTTTTTCTTAAAAGGTTCTAATGTTTTAACTAGTTTAGACAAAATAGTTTACTGGAAGATGGAAGGATGACCTCATTAATGCCATTTGATACCTATAATTCTTTAAGATGAAAAAATAATCTCCAGAATTTTTTTATGTTTTCACAACATAAAATATAATACTCCTAAAACCTAATATGCATAGTCAAAATCTAAAATATTTTATATGTGCATCACTAAGCTTATAATTAGGCGTGCCCTCACTTCTATCTGAGGCAGCTTCAATTAAGTAGATTTAAGACCTTATGAATAGACAGTAAAAGACTGCTGAAGCTGCATGATACAATAACTACCTTTTTTTTTTTTTTTGCTTTTCCAATTGATAAGGAGAATACATTGAATTCTTAAGTTCATTATGAACAAATATCTTTATGTTGTATTCATTTAAAAACCAGACTCCAAAATATAAGTATAGCTAAATTATCAGACAAGGTTTCTCCATATGTCCATGGGGCGGGGAAGGCATTGTCATAGCATGTGTGCAGTGACTGTATTTTGCAAGCAAATACAGTTGAGAAATAACTCTCTCTATTCTATGTTCCATAGATGTGACTTCTACCTCTGTGTGTATGGCTGAGAGTTATACAACTTTAAAATTATCACACTGACAATATTTACATTAATTAAAAAGCTTCTTTATAGCAGAATGCCAATATATTAATTTACAATAAGAAATCATTCATTAAGCTAATGAGTTATATTGACTGCTGTATTTTCTTCCTACAAATATAGTATATAGATATAAGTTTATGGGAAGAAGAATTATAATCAATAACCTGATTCTCAAGTGTATCTGAATTCAGAATCGAGAATAAGTTGGAAAGTGTAAATGGTGATGTTTCAAAATTGTAATAACCTAATGGAATCTTCTCTTTCAAGATGACATTTGCTACCTGGTCTGTTCTTGGGCCAGAATCTTCTTACTCTCTCAGGGCTGGAAAGGCACTGCCCATATTTGCCCCTTTGAATTTCCTTTTTCTGTACCATCTTCTGATGGCAAGAATGCTTAATTTTAAGAGTTTTTACTTCTAAGAGTTTTAAAGTTACATATAGCCAAAAAGCTGAAATTTTAAGCTGAAGTATTTTTTATTAGTTAACATGGAAATGCTAGGTAATTGTGTAAATGCTGTACTGACTATTTGGAAGCAAGATTAAGTTTTAACAACTTCTCCATATGCAATTCTTAAAGATCAGGAACATTTGATTTTATATAAGTTCTTCCTTTGAGAAAGAATACAATGTTTTTATTTAGCATGAACATTATTTTTCAGTTTTTTTTAATATAAGAATTTCCCCTTCAATTTTTTTTTGCAAAAGCTAACAGAATTACATAAAAAAAAATGACAATCAATGAAAACAGAAACATCATAATAATGGATTCTGGGATTACAAGACTGAGAACCTGGGAATCAAGCGCAGTTGAACATTTACAATAATGGGATACTCATTTATATCTCACGTTTTGTGAGGGGTGGTGGAAAATGAGGAAGTGTAAAGGAGTCGTATCTGGTTCTCTGCCCATTTAGTTCATTGTTATACCAGAGTAATATAAATCCACAGTTTTCTTGTAAGGCTATATAAGGACATCAGGAGAAAATGATATATTCAATTTAGAAGCTGCAGTATGGGTCAAATAAATATAAATGGGAATGATAAAAGCTGTCAAAAAAGTCTTAGATTGGGGAAAGCTTTGGGGTATTCAGTATTGGAACACTGGCATAAAAGGAAATCATTTCATCTGGATATTTTATTAGTTGGAAGCATTTTTTAAAGGATGAAATTTCTATACTTCATATATTTAATTTATACTGTAATATTTGACATTTTTTTGATTATAATATTTTTTCTATTCTTATAACAGAGTAAGATGTCTAGAATCTCCCAATTTACATTTAGGGTATATATACACATATCTGTATCTACCTTCATTATATGAAAATAATCCACAGTGCCCATTTAAGGGCCAAGCCCTTAACTCTGAGTTAGAAAACTGCACACTGAAGTGCTGATTCCTTTTATAACTGATCTCTAAGTGAGAAACCTTAGGAGAATATTTCAGTGATATTCCTCCGGAGTAATGCTACTTGTTTTAAAAAATTTATTGTTAAAACTTCTACGTCCTGATTAAGTAGATACTGTAAAACAGGTCCAGTAGCAAATCACACAAATTAAAAATATTACTTCATAATATAGTGTATTATTGGTAGATCTAATGTAATGGAGTTTATATTTCAGTGTGTACAACATTTTTAATAAAATTATTTTCATAAAATTCTTGTCATAACACATCCCTGATCTTTAAGTACAAAAATACATTTTAATTTTGAAGGAGCCAATTTCTAGGTTCAGGAAGAGTTTAAACACCAAGCATACACAATGTGTTTTAAGTCATCTGTGTTTGACAACTAACATGTCAATATTTAGACTTTATCGGAAACTTTTACGTGTGAAATTAGGTCAGGAACTTTCTGCACTGAATTTTTTAAAATCATAGTTTTATTGGCTAAATTTAAGAGTCTTGAGATCAATAAGTGAAGGAGAATTATATGTAACAAATTAACATTAAAAGAAAGCACATTTCTAATTAACTAAAAAATTTGACTTATAAAATAACTGAACTTTTTGGTGCTTTATCCTCTAAATTATAAGATTAGAGTAGTAAAATAATGTTAGAGGGGTATTAGGAGTATTTTGAAAACCTTGGACTTAAGCGTCACACACATCGAGATAAGCAGTTTTACTTACAGCTCAATAGAGTGCAATATGGAGAAATAATGCAAATGACAGTATTGCAGGGGACATTGCTCTTTATTAAACCTTAATATATCATTTATGTGTGGTTAATTAACTTCTCCATACAAGCAGCCACACTGTCTTACTCATGTAAAAAACTGATAAAGAAAACAAAAGGATTAAATGAAAGCAAAAGAAGAAAGAAGGAAGCAGGCAAGATAGAAGCCCCATAATCACAAGTTTTCCTGCAGACAGATGTAAATGATCACAGTTGTTTACCCTTACCCTTTAGCCAAATATAATTATAAACCTTTTGGTTCTTTATTTTATAGTTAAGATTTTTAGAATCTGAAAATCTCAAGACATCTTTTTTGTGTCACGGGATGGGTGCCATGTGGTCATTTAATAGAAGGACCATTTCTTACCCACACAAACCAGTTGGAGGTGGGGTGGGGTGGAGAAAGAGAGATGGTTGATTTAAATACCCTAACTCAGAATTTACTGTGATTTAAAATCTCTGACTTAATGCTGCATTAACTACTGGTGGCTGCTTTACTGCCTTTAAAACATGCATATATAATTGGATACTGTAATGCTTTGCAGGTAAAATAAATACCAACTCACACTAAAATAAATATTCTGCATGATGAAGTTCATGTAGACATAAATTAATCATTTACCAGTTAACCAATATGCACAGGAAAGAAATAGATCACTTATTAAAGGTTGCCTCATCTATAACATGGGAAAAATAAAATGCTGATATATTTTACTGTGTTGCTATGAGGGAAAATATATAAAATTATTGCTAACAGTTTATAAACCATAAAATACAGTATGAACATTAAATTAATAATATTTGTACTAATGCAAATTCAACACCTTCTGCATTAAATATATCTTTTGCCTATTGAAGTATATACAAAACCAAGCTGAGGCTTTTAATTTAATTTTTAATGATGTCTTCAGGATTCTGCAAAGCATCACAGAAGTTATTGCTTATGTTAAAAACTTTTTTGGTGGCTCATTTCCACCATTTCTAAAGCAAAGTCCTTGGCTGCTTATCCCCACCCCATTTTAAAAGTCTTCTCCCAAAGGGCTTTGTATCTATCTTTTATTTGTATAGACATAGTAGTTATGAAGGGAACATGAGTTTGAAAATTTTAATTAGAAGTTATTAACATGCTCTGTGCTTTGGTTTATTCTAAGTTATGGATCAAAATAGGGAAATAATGTTAAATTGGGGGGCGGGGATGAATTGGGTCTCTGTATTGTGCATCAAACTGATCTGCAGGGTAAATCTTCTGTGTTGGAACAAAAGCATGGCCTGAAGCAGCACAGCCTCAAAGCCATCATGCTGCTCAGAATGTTACAGGCTTAGAGATAAATCAAGCTTCTGTTTCTCAGCTCAGGTTCAGAAACGTCATTCAAGGGCTCAAGGGAGAAATAAGCAACGTAGAACATAGTTTCTTTATTCTTTTTCTACTACAACTTTTTTTTTAAGTGGAGTCTTATTATTTAGAAGACCAACTTGTACAAAACCTGTAATCCACTCAGCACATTTTTAACATTGTTCCTTTGACTCTCAATGATAAAACACATGAGATGTTTCTACTCACTTCCTTTTATAGAGGCCATTAATACAGAAATACCTCCTGATCTTCCACTATGAAATGATAAATGACTGACTGGAGATGTCTGAAATATTGCCAATCTCTCCTATGTATCATGTGTCACCAGCAATAATAAACAGTGACTAATCTTTGGTCATGAACTATATTTATGGGTTTCTTGTCATCAGGAGGTAGGTATTTTCTTAAATCAGGTTTAAGGCTCTAATATTTACAGTAGGAACATGTGTGCTAGAAAAAGTATACCTAGGCCCAAAGGAAAATAATCCTCTTATTTTTTTCTTTTAATTATTTATAGAGCCTGGCATTTTCATCTGTATCAATCTGTCTTTTTGTTTGTTTGTTTGTTTTGCATCAGGATTCACCCAGGAGTGCTTTGATCAGGAATCTAATTTATCTCAGTCAATTCACCATTTTGGTGATAATAGTCTCCTTGTCCAAAAGGAAAAGTAATAGAGAAAGGAATATGGCTAAAATGCAAACTTATCCTAGTTAAAACTTGTCAGTGATCAAAAGTAAACACAGTGAAATTGTTTCCTCTGTCTCCTAAATTCACCTGGGGGTGGGGAATCAACATTTTCCTAAAGAAACTATAAAAACAAAACACCAGATGATAAAAGTAATGGAAGGTAAATTAAGGCTTTGAGGGAAATGAAATGGGGTCAGTAAGGGTATAATTCTATGTAATTCAATTTAGTTTAACTAATATCTATCAGGTGTCTGCCGGATACCAGAATAGATGCTTGAGGTGCACTAAGTCAAAACTAACGAAAATCGCTCCTGTCTTGGAACTTACATTTTAGTGGAGGGAGATAGACAAAAAATAAATAAGTAAATTATATAGTTTACCAGAGAGCTGCAGGTATCATAGAAATAAACCAGGGAAGGAAAATAGGAATTGTGGGAAAGGACTGCAGTTTTAGAAGGTTGGTCAGTGAAGATCTGTAAAAAGTTGACATTTGAATAAAGACTTGAAGGAAATGAGAGAGCAAGTCATATGGATTCCTAGGGAAGAGTGTCCCAAATAGGAAATAGTAAGTACAAAGGCCCTGAGGCAGGAATGTGCCTGATGTGCTGGCAGAATTGTAAGGAAGTTAGAGCGATCAGAGTGAAGTGAATGTGGGGGTAAGGGTGGAAGGAGATAATGGTGGTCATGGTGGGCTGAACTCTATATGGCCTTGAGGACCATTGGTAGACTATAGCTTTTATTATGATTGAAACAAGGAACCAATGGAGGATTTTGAGTCAAGGAGCAAAATGATTTCACCTATACTTTATTGAAAATAGACTGGAAGGAAAAGGGTAGAAGAAAGGAGATAAATTAATCAAAATGAAAAGTTCAACTCTCCTCTCTGCATAAGTTTAATAAGTAAGAGCCAGAAATTAATGAGAGACATAGTTCAATAAAATTATATGCAAACATATACAATTATACATATAAAATTATATGCAAACATAACTACACAAAGCTAAAACTGGTTGGAAGAGAGAGTTCAATAAAACAATTTTGTTTACATAGCACCAAATGGCAAGTTTGAAAATAGTTTAAACTAAGGTCATGAAAAACCAATGATTAAAAAAATAACTTAAGATTTGAGAACTTTGAACATCTATAGCTAAGGAATAGCTGAAAAATCTTCCTCCTTTACATGGCCTGGGTTGTGGAATTAAACAAGTGCCTATTATAATTTTGAGGTAGTCTCTTCAGGTATCTTTCAGTTCTTTGCTTCTCAGGAGTTGGAAGTTGGGGAAACTTGAGTTAAGGAGAAAGCAAACCATCAAGAAAAGTGAAGGGAGCCATAGTTTGGATTGATCATAAATGGTTTTATTGTCCAATTAAAAAATTTAAATGATAGGAAGATAAAAAAAATAGTTGGGTCTTCTTCAGGGAGCAAAGAAAATGGAAAAATAAAAATACTGACAAAAAATGAATTTAACCTTACAGTCGTCAGCCTTTCTGGCACTCAGAATTATTAGATTATGAAATAGAGCTCTTTCTATGTCTTCTGGGCCATTTAGGTTTAGAACAAATTGGACTTGAAAAAGTCAAAATTCACAGTAGGAGTGCCCACTCAGAGCACCATTTCTCTCTCTGAAGTAGGTTACTACATTTACTAAGGGAAATTTCTATTGAATTATAATTAGGTGGCTAATTAAAAAGTGGATTATCAACTATATTAAAATATGCCAGAAAGATGTGCACATCATTCATTCTTTAATTTAGGAAATCAACCTTTTCCTTTTAAAAAAAATTCTCACTGGAAAATTCCGTGTATAATATGTACACTTTCTTTTTTTCTTTTTAAATCAATTTTATTGAGGTGAGTTTAGGATTTTTGTTGTTGCTGAGGTAATGGATGTAATTTGAGCTTCCTCTGCTAATAAAAATACCCACACATTATAGTTATTCCTTACAGTGAGAACCCATGGCCATGGTAATGACCCCAAGGCAAGGCAAGGTACCCAGAAGAAATAATGCTAATAATGAAAATAATAACAGCTGCCATTTATTCACTGCCAGTATATGTCAAATACTGTATGTCTTATTTAATTCTCTTAATAACTCTATGAAGTAATTTAATGCCTATTAAACAGATGAGGAAACTGAGTTTAGAGAAGTCAGGCAAATTATTCAAGGTCTCACAGGTTGAAGGTCATAAAGATGAAATTCAAACTCAGGGCTGTTTGATCTCAAAAATTTAAAACAATATTGTTACATTGAACTGGTTTTGAAATTGACAATATTCATAAACAATCAGAATCTTATATTAACCAAACAATATTTCCTAGTCATGTGTCCAAATATTAGTTTATTTTATAAAGTAAATTATCAGGATATTCCCGAGCCATTACTAACAGTAGAAGTTAAAAAGCAACTGTTACCTGGTACTATAAGTTACTTTTTATTTGTCTTTTCCTATTTTCTTCTCATTTTGGAGAAGGTACAAATGAAATGAAAGTCCACGAACTTTGGTACAGTCCTATTTCTCAGCCTGCTAGGCTAGTCAAGTATTAAGTGGGTCAGTCTACTCTTGAAGGCACTTAAAAATTGTTCGCCCCAAGATGACTTAGCAGATAGGCATGACTGTGCTGGGATGGACTTACTGAATTGTTTTATAGTGTCCAGTTCCGATACCATGCAGGTGATTGGGAGTTCCTTTTCAAATAATGACAACAATAACAATATAGTTACACTAATGTTTTTTGAGGGCCTACTGTGTATCAGACACTGTGCTCATTATATATATTACTTGTTTTTACTCCAAGGTTTCTTAATCTTGGTGCTATTGAATTTACTGGGCCAGAAGACTCTTTGTTGTGGGGAGCTGTTCTGTGCATTTTAGGATTAGCAACATTCCTGGCCTCAGTCCCCAGATGCCAGTTGCACACCCACCACCTCTAGTTGTGACAGCCCAAACTATCTCCAGACATTACCAAATATCTCTTGGTGGGTGAAATCACCCCAGTTGAGAACTTCTGTTTTATTTTTTCAACAATTCTCAGAGGTCAGTAGACTGATGAGGAAACTGTGGCTCCAAGATGTTTAAGTAAAATGCCTATAGTATCATAGTAAATTACAAAGCTGGAATGTGCATAGGTTGCCTGCCTCTTGAATGTTGTAATTCTGTGGTTGAAGCTTACAAGTGAAGGTCTACCCTCTTTCCCACCCTCTTCACTATGATGTCTCATTACAGGAGTGGAGCAATGGGAAGGAAGAGGGGGTTCACATGATGTAGTACATGGAACTTTTATTGTATTATGGCCTTTTATTCGACAGATTAATTCTATTTTAATTGGAATTCTGGAAACTAATGAAAAAAAATGACGAGTGTTAGATGGTCTATTCTCAGGGTTTTGAATCTGATTTAATTCTAACCAATTAGCATGCTATTATGGAGCAGTATTACATTGAGAATCTATATTACACTAAACACTAATATTTTATTCACTATTAAAAATTTATACCAATGGTAATACAAGTGTTTTATTCCTACTTTCTTTAAATGAGAAGAAATGCTTCCTTAGGGCGATTTTAGCTACAAAGAAAATGATAATTTTCTTAGGAGACTATTGGTATTATATTTTACATAGATCATTGCTTAAATGAATCAATAAGATTTAATTGACTGAAATTTGTTTATTCTATTATAAAGTATGAGTTTTTCAGCATATCAAAAATTATTTTCCATTTTATACCTCTATCTTATGTAAAGATGACAACAAAAGTACATTATTGTCCAATACTGTTAAAAAGGACAAAATAACTGTGATACTTATCCTTATTTTAGGATATTGCTCCTCCCTTCCTCTCTATTACTTTCCTTCCTTTCCTCCCTCCCTCCTTCCCTCCCTCCCTCCCTCTCTCCCTCTCTCTTTCTTTTTATTTTCCTTTGGATACTCTATTTTCTTTTGATTCAGAGATAATCTTAGGCTAGAATTTGAACCTAAATGTATCTGGATTTCATTTTGACTTCTTTGCAAAGAGGAGCTAATGAACTTAGATAAACTAAACTAGATAAACATCTAAAAACCACCTAGAAATAGTTCAGTTTGGAATGATTTCAAAACTGGATTTTAGGTTTCCTTTCCAAATAGTGTCCCTGTATGCCTTTCCCAGCATCTGGCCTTGCTATGCTTTTTGATTTTACACTCTGGGCTCACTGCATGGATCCTGTGGCTCTTCCTGGCCTCTCCCTCCATCTAGCCTGTCCCTCTGATTCTTCTCTTTTAATTTCAGTAGCTTTTTCAAGCTTCCAAGCTAGCATTGCAAGATTTCTGTAGTTTGGGTCTAACGAAGTCATCTGTAGTTTTTATCACTTAGTTGCTTTAAATCCCAACTTGCTAAATATTTGAAAACTATAAGAAGATAATATATTAATATTTTTAAAAATATTAATATACCTTTTATAACATCTTTAACTTTGTTATTACACTATGTCCCTCAGTATTAGAAACGTTTTGCTCTATATTTTAGAGATTTCTCTTTTGGGTTGGCCAGATCAATCAGTTAATATGCACATTACCTTGAAAAAGCTACTCTTTGGGAAAGGTTGCTTTAAATTCTAAAGGCATTACTAGAAGTTAAAAACTGCTATGTAAAATCAAAGCAAAAAAAAAATTGTTGAATAAATTAAGCTAACTAAAAATTAGAAATTGGAGGTAGTGTTCAGCATAGTAATCACTATTATAGATAGGAAAATTTAAACTAAAAAAATAACATTTAATGGGTTGACTTTCCTAAAATATTGATTGGATTTAATTAATAAGCATTTTTTGAATATGGCTATTCTAACAGTTCCTTTAAAAATGAAAGACCAGTGCCTTAATGAGAGGTATTATTACATGAACATATTTGAATCTGGCTTATGAAAAATAAGACTTGAGAGTTTAAAATGTGTGCATAAAATGCAAATGAATTTAATTAACTGAAAAACCCATAAGACAGAACTTTTTCAAATAAGCAATTACTTTGGAGACTAATAGTGTAAATAGGATCCTGATTCATTAGCACAAATACCCATATGAGAAAAGGATCAGCAAATTCTATCCTTTAAGTTATTTATGCACACATGGTAATATCATTAATTTAAGGCTTCAGTAAATTTAAAATCTTCTGATAATTTGTTCACGAGCTAGACTGACATTTACCTTTGCTTTGCAAACATTTATTTATAGGTAGATAATATATGGTGTTTTAAACATTTATTTTCAATCTTATGTACACTTTTTAGATGCAGAATAAACTATTTTCAATGAACCTCAGGCACTATACAAGCTCCTACATACATCCAATCTATATGCTAATAACAAAATGCTCATATGATTTATTATAACAAGTTTCCTTAAGGATTTCTACTTTGTAATATTTTGTTGAAGTTACTATATGTAGTTTAAAGTAATAAAAGCTGTATTTGTTTAAAAGTTATCTATAATTCAGCCTTCCCACAAATTCAGATATGCTTATCTTCCTAATTTGTTAGAATAAATGAAATTTTACAATATTCACAAGTACACATATAGGGAGAATTCTTCTTTTTAAATATGCATTAAAATTATTATAAAGAAAAATAAAATACAACAAAGAGTGAAAATAATACATATTTTATGGGTGGACAAAAGAGAGTGAGCTGTCTCAAACGATTTTCAGTCCTTTAGGTGCAATACCTTGGTGGAAGAACTCACTAATGTGGTCCTTTCTTCAAAAGCCAATTTTACTCACTTGGGATGACTCAGTTCTAATCACTTGCAAAATGATAGTAAGTTTTTCCAATTAAACACAGTCAGTGCCCAGGCTAAAATGGGTGGATGCTTCAAACTACATCTGGGACAAAGAGAAATGCCACTTCATAGCAGTCTAGCATTTCAGAATCATCCTTGTATGTGGCCATGACTTTTAAGAGTCCACATGTCAATTTTCTGCACAAGATGCTACTGTGAAAAGTAATAAAGGGAAACTTAGTTTTAAATGGAGTCAAGAGGCAAAAAAGGGGAGCCCCCCTCATGCACCCCCCAGTCCAAATCAGTTACAGACCCCAATAGGAAGAATTGTCAATTTCAGACCTCCACAGAAAGAGACACATTTTGCAAGTCTATACTATTTACAACTTCAGCAGGAAGAAGGAAGATTTCATTTCTTGCCCAGCAGCTCACCCAATGAAAAACTGTCACCACCCTGAACTCTTGACTTTGCTCCAGTGGTTTTTCATTCAAAATAATCCCCAATTCTTCCTTTTTCTCTATAAAGTAACGTTCCTCTCCTTTGCTTGTTGGAACTGCCTATAGTTTTTGCTGTAACATGCTTGTCAGAAATTGCAGTTCTCTGCTATTCCCAAATAAGTCCATTTTGCTGATAAAATAACTGGCTGTTTTATTGTTTTGGAACCACATTACTCTAAAGAATTTTTAAAGTGTATATAAAGTAGGTAGAGCAGTCATGTTATTTTAATGATCAAAACCCACATGTAGGTCAAAATGACTCCAATTTTAAACCAGATAAAACATTAAGTTAGAACTTATAAAAACCACAACTGAACTAAAAAGTAGAATATTTCCTTTTTTAATGAAACATTCTGAAGACAAATTTGGATATTATAAGTCATGCCATCTTCACACAGAAAACATTTTCATTTATTTTGTAAATATGATAAAATTGGATGGAGGGAAACATCGATTCTGTTACCCAAATTAGTAGCTACTTACCATACAAAGGAGAAAAAGAAGCTTCAATTCCATTTTCATAACTTAATCAAGAATATTTGATGTAAGAGGCCTCCTTCATGTGCTTCTTGATTGTTCTAAAACCTGGGAAGGAGATAGAAGGATGGAATATTTCATCATCAAGAAGAAAGGCTGTTCAAATGATACTCGTTTCTTATGTCAGTGATTATTTCTCATTTGAACGAGAGCTACTTCAGCTGACCATCTGCCATTTACCAATCAACCAGCTGCCCACAAGAGTTTGAACAAGAAGGGCTAAAATGACTACTGTCATTAAAAAAGTAGTCCTGGAGTTGAGTCCCACTCAGTATTTGTCTGAATGAACTTTAAGTCTTTACTTCATCAAGAATGGGTTCCTCATCTCTCAGGCAGGAGTAATAATAACAGTTATTCAATGGACTGTTTTGGTGATGAAATGAGATAATGTGTGGAAGGATATTTAGTTAACAGTAAAAATATTTATGCCTTGTTTATCTTGAGGATTTTAGGTGGCTTCCAAAAGAAAAAAATAACAAAATGTAAATAAAAATAAGAAAATATTGTTGAGAGTAAAAAAGGAAATATATATGCTACTTATATTGCTCAAGAGTTGATATGATTGAAGTTATAATTTGGATTTGAATTTCTTGGAAATGTAGGTAAAGGGAAAACATAATCTCTTCTATAACTCTTATTATTAGAAAGAAGAAAATATATCTCTTTCCCCAAAGAAACCAAGTATTTTATCTTTCTGATATGAAATTTATAGAAAAATATTTTCATATAAAATATGACAGAGAAATTGAGATAAAATAAATTATTCTATTTAATAAGAGTAGGACTGACTACCTATTAAGAAAACTGAAAGGCAAAACAGTACTTTTACTTAGAGGTAGTTATTATTGCTGTAAAACTTGTATTACTCCTAGAGACAAACCTGAAGCTTGAATTAGGGAAATCCTAAAAAATCCTAAATATAAACCCATTTCCTCCCAATTAAAAAATCATCTAGCTCTCTTCTCTTGTTGTACCTTTCTGATAAACACTCAGGAGCTTCTTAAGTCATGTTCTCAGTAGAAGAGGAGTTTATGAAGTAAGTCACTGACTGGGATTCTATTCCAGTTGCTGCTTACTAATAACTAGGTGGTAGAGCTGTAAGGACAAAGTGATATATATTACTGATGTGATATAGTACTGATGTGATACAGTACTGACAGCTACACAGCTCATTTTGAGGGGCCATTCCAAAAGGGAAAGGAGGAGAAAGGGAAGAGATACAACCAAATGCTTATATAAATGAAACAAGTCATAGCACAAGTCCTCTTCTTTGAAATCTATCTGTTTTTTTTCCCTTGGCTTTTTTGAAACCTCACTTCCAATCTGCCAAGAAATTCCTCCCAGTTTTCCTCTCCTGATTCTTCTTTTTCAACCTCCCCTTACATGTGGGCCTTCCTCAAGGCTCTCCACTTGGCAACAGTTTCATTCATATCCACAGCTTACATAATATCTTTTTAGATATTTTTCCAGGCTAGATCCTCATTCTCACTTTCTCCTGAATTTGCTTTTCTTTCCATACCTAAAATCTCCCTGACTTGAATGTTTGGCGTCATCTTAATTTGTCCTCTCCATCACTGCGCTTCCTACAATACACACATATTCAACTGATTATGGTCACTTTGCCCACACAATACTCTGTTTTCCTTTTACATGTCCAAGGCCATTGTCATATCAGAAATTTACCATTTACCTTCTACCTTCGAGGCAATGGCCTTCCATCTCATGTACTCCCTGCTTCCAATCTTTGTCATTGCTCAGCTTTCCTGATGATCCTGAACCTCATGCTTCCCTATTTGCTTGCAAACTTCTGACAGCTCTCCAATCCCTGTAGGATCAAATCTAAAACTTCTCAGCGGAACTTTCTAAGATCTGAGATCAGTACATTTACTACCTTCCATATAACTTCTCTAGTCATACTAAACCATTTCTCTTCACTCTCTCCTTCCTCCAAAAGTTGTTTCCTGCCTCCACCACAGCTTTCTGCTATCTGAAATGTTCATCTTTTAACACTCAGTTCAAATACCACCTTCCTGAATTCTTGAATAAGAATACATTGTACCCTCCACTACATAGCCAAGGAAGCTTAACTGTACCTTTACTCCAAAAATCACATTTATAGTACTCTGGCTTTATTTTGTAAAGCTATATACAGCAGTGACAAGAGCTCTCAGAAAGCTTTTAATCATTACTTAGGGAAACCTTGCTTTATTTACATTTCTGACTTCCATGGTATAATATTTAATGCTTGAATACTATGGATATTCAATAACAGAAGATTAGATGCTTTTAAAGACACCGTTCTAGAACATGTTTCAGAATAAATTATAAGAGCAAGACTGTTCACATTTGAAACACAAAAGGAATGAAAGGAAAGAGGATGAGGAAGAAAACCAAGTATAGGTAGATGTGTTATTTTTTCTCTCTTATTTGAACACAAATTTATTTGATCATTCTATAAAAATTAAGTAAGTGTTTATAGCAGAGGAAAAATGTTTAATTTTAATGAATCAAATCACAAAGTATTTAGTCATTATGTATTTTAGATTATCACATGAAATATATCTAGGGTAGATCTCCTATTAGGGCTAGAAAATATCTTCTGGGTGCCTGTCTTAGTATCTGGCACATATAAGATGGTTTGATGTTTGTTGAGTGCATTGTGCTTACTCATCCACTTATCTCCCAGTTGTGCCCCACAATCACTCCCCTTTTATAATTACCGATGTTCATCTTTCTTTTCTTACCTTCTGTCTGCAGCTCATACCACATCTATCTGACCTCTGCCTTATCACATTGCTCACTGTACTGAGATACTGACTTCCACTCTGTTACCTCTGGGTAGACTCAAACTTCTTTGTTGTAGCAAGTGCAGGGAGAGAAATTGAGGATGCAGCTCACCTCACAGAAGTCACTAGTAATGTGCTCTGTGACGTTTCATGCCACAGCCTTCTTCCTCCACATAGCAATGTCAGCAAGTAGGTGAGGCGAGTCAACACTGCTTTGTGAACATTTGGTTTATTTATCCTGGTCACAAGAGTGCCTGCTGTGCTCATGAAATTTCCTGGTGTCAGGTTCAGATTTTCTCTCAAATTCAGACCCCAGAACTTCAGACTGTTCTATGTTTAATTCCACTCTATTCTACTCTCTTTCTGGTGGCCACAAGCATTTCAAAATGACTTTCCTTTCTATTATATCTGCTCCCCAAGGATCTTCTTAATATATATGCAAGATATGAACTTATGAAATATTTTCAAACAGGCATGTCCACAGATAGAACTAGTTACAACTCTATTTCCCATACATTTTAGCAATTTCTCTTTAAAACTGATCAGTGTTCTCCATTCTTGCTAAATAAAACAGTTTTCCACATTCAAGCCAACTGATTACTGCCACCTTCATTAAACAAAACCCTTGCTTCCTTGACCCCATGGCCCAGCAATCTCCTGGGTTTCCTTTTATTTCTCTTCCTACGACTTCTCATCCTTTGCAATCTTGTCCTTCGCCATTATGGATTTGAACTCTTCAAGTCTTTGGTCCTAGAGTTCTCTTCTACCACTCACTTTATTACCTTTCTCTAGTCAATCATCTATGGATCATATTAATCACATCCAGATGTGTGAATGTGAAGATGAACCATAAGTTTATTTTCAAACCCCAGATATCTCTGACAAGCTCCAGAATCAAATATCTGCTTGCATGCTCTGTCCTGTGATGTATCCAAGACTTCTTAAACTTAGCATGTCCAACACTGAATTTAGCACCCGTCTTTGAAAACTTGTTCCTCTTCCAGTGTTCCCTAACACTTCCTCAGAAGATTTCCCATCAACTTTATCTCCTAAATATCTCTGTAATCCATTTACTTTTTGGAAATCACCAACATCTCATCCTTCCTCCTCTAGGGCAAGCTACCAGTATCTCTCTGCTGAAAAAGATCAGCTGGTCTACATAACTTTTGCACCTTGCCCACCATTACTCCACCTCATAGCCAGAACTATATATATTTTTAAATATTAAATTGGTGATATAACCAACTACAGTTTCTTCCCCCCCCCAAAAAAAACCCTCCTCCATCCTTCTTATTGGTCCTCGGATAAAGACATATTCTTTGATAGAGATAAAAAACCTTTCATGGTGATGGCCCTGATTACATCTCCAGACTCAAGCTGTTTGGCCCCTGCTCTCAGTACTCCACCACTTGGCTTTTCTCATCTCTCATATTGCCTCTGCTCTCTTCTGCTTTCTAAAAACATCATGGCTTTTCCACACATCATGCCTTCTGCCTATACTCCTTGTCTAGTTGGCTCCCATATACCATTTAGATCTCTTTTTTCTAGACCTTTGTATCTCTCCTTTGTAGCACTTAGAACAGTTTTTTTTTTATACCTATTTGTGTCATTCTTTTACTGTTTGTCTTTCCCATTAGTATGTAGGCCAAATAAAAGCAGTGCATACCTGATGCAATGTATTGCATCCTAACAATGTGTGAGACATAGCGAGTACTTTATAAAGACGACTTTATTTAAAGCATGAGGATATGGAATGAATATGAAAATATGCATATAAATTCACTGAGAAAATGTACTCTTTGCCTGGATTTTAATAATTTGACAGATAAGCACAGTATTGAGATCAGTAACGAGCACTGAGGGCTTTTGACAGATTTAAGAATCTAAACTAGGAGGGCTTCCTTTCTCACCCAGATTCAGTAGTGCATAGTAGGAATGTTAGAGATTTTTAAATAAAAAATTTCATCTGGGCTGAAATAACTGGTTTCAGCATATAATAAATATGCTAAGATCTGAAGGTAGTACTTTTTAACCCTATTCTTGCCATTTTTGTCATTGCATCTGTTGAATAAGAGCCACTGCAAGAAGAGGGAGAGAGTATTAGAACCAGAGACAAGCTGGGGAGGCAAAGGAGATAAGAAATTTTAAAAATGTTTAAGTCTATGGATCGTGGATATTCTGCTGGGTATGCTCTTTTATATTCTTGCTTGAAAAACCCGTGTCATTATATGAAATATAATTGTCTCTGCTTCCATATGGTGACAGAATTCTGGCAACTGTATCAGGATCTCAACAAATAGACAAGACGAAAATGTTGCGTAAGTTTTTTTCTCTCAGCTACATTACAAATACAGACGCATCCCCCCAAATAATGAAACACAAATTTTGCAAATGAGGATAGTATAAGTTATAAATGTACTTTTGCACTTATGAAAGTAAAAGCATTCCACATTGAAATAAAAAAATACCATCTGATTTCAATTTAACACAAAGAGGGAAAAACACATTCCATTTAAGAATGACAAATAAAGCTGTCAATGTGATCCATTTATAGCTCCTCAGAGAATGCTACAAATCCACATAATGTTCTGAGAACCTAGTTATTGTATTTGCTCTCTCAGAGAAGTCCGAGAAGTCCCTGATGGACTGCTATCCACGGAAACTAAGGTTAACTGTAGTAACTTGCATTAGTCAACATCTTATGCATACCCCCTAAAAGGGAAGAATGAGAGCTTCAGGTATTTTCTTTAAATAGTGTTCAACAACAGAAAGAGTGGAGTGATGCAGGAACAGATGAGGTGTGAAGAAAATGGAGAAAAACCTTTGTCTTCCTTGTCCATCCCCAACCCTCTTCCCCCATTTTAGGAGGGTCTTACTCATCCAAAGAGACCTCTTTCTACAAGGCCTACTGCTAACAAAAATTACAGAGAGCCGTAAAGTCTTAATTATACACATCCAAAGTGCTAGTTATATTTGAACATCTTATTTTGGATTATTTCAGGCTTAGGTACAAGGGGACTTGCCAAAAACATTGTAAATATAATCTCTATTCTTTATCACTATACTCAAGCTTCTTTCTTTTCAAAAGCAGTTTGCTATTAAATACAGATACTGTACATATATGGATATATAAGTCTATATAAAATATGACCCTCTGCAAGGCATAACTGATTTTTTTTCCTTCACACTGACTGCTAAAAAAAAATGACAAATTTGTTACAATCTTCTAGCAAGAGTGTTGAATTTCATGGTATAAATTTTGAGTTTGAATCTTTTTCCTGGCCCCATCTTATGTTCTTAAATTTATTTTTTTCCCTTTGACTCATTTTCCCAACCTATTTGAAATATTTTATATTGCTATACATTATATATTTATTAGCCTTTCTCTATAAGCCTAGATCCTTTCCAGCATATAAATAAAATGTACAACATTTATAGATAGCCTTTATTTTTCTTGGAGGGTTGTAAAATATTTCCAAAGTGACATATAATTTATTACCATAAATGTATGAACTTTAAGATGCTAGTGTTCATAGTAATTAACTTTTTTGGTGATATTTAGCTTAATATTTTAGTTAGATTTTCTTACTATTTACACATAAACTTATAGGCCTAGGTTTCCCAGCCTGAGGTCTGTGGACTCTGCAAATTATATGCAATATTCTGTGTTTGTAAATTTTTATTAAGGAGGAGTTTCATGATTTTAATCCAGTTGTGAAAGGTGAATTTGACCCAAAAGATTAAAAATCTTTTTAATCCCAGAAAACCAGATCTTGGTTTTTTGACTTTCAACTAATTGACAAAATATTTGTTGATTACCTACAAACTGCTTGCCACTCTTATAGATACTCAGAAAGCAGCAGTAAATATGTAGACTTGACCTCTGACCTCAGGGTACTTCTAGTCCAGTGGTGATGAGGGAAGACAAAAAAAGTAAAATAATTGGATGGTAATTTACAATAACAAATAAAACAAAGTAATGTAATCGAAAGTGAAAGAGATTGGTGGTCAGAAAGACCTGTCTGAGGAGGTGTCATCTTAGCTGGGCCAAGAGAGGTTGGAGGGAAGAGTATTCTAGAGAGAGACCAGCTAATGCAAAGACCCTAATGGAGAGACAAGCTTGTTATAATCCATAGCTCTAGCTCTTCTCGAAAATATGAATGGTAGATATCCAAATCCACTTCTCAAATTCATTATTTATCTTTTAGTCTAGAAATGTTGGACTGATGATCTTTTACATGAAGGTTAGATATCTCTTCTTTATTTTCATTTTCTTTTTTTTTAAAGTTATATTTCCTAATGTGAGGGAAAGATATCCTCAGAAAAAGAATGTGATGTATTTTATTATCCATTAAATTTATTCAATAAATATTTGAGTCCTCCATCTTTAAGACATTGTGGGAGATACCTTTGAGGTGCTTGGCACAAATCAAATAAAATATAATTCCCATACATGTAATCATAATGTGCCTCCCCAGCCCAGGGTAAGTTGCTTGAAGAGCTAGCCTCTGCTGTCTGCCACTGCAGATGACCCTGGTGTCCCCAAGAGCTCTGGCAGCCTGGAATCTATGGAATAATATGAGAGTTCTATGTTATGATTATACATATATGGCTTTTGCTACAGGGAAACGGATGCTTCTTATACCTAATTAAATCGATTTTGGTCGTGTCAGCTATTTTCTAGATTCAAACACATTGAACTCTTTAAATATCTTTGTTTTGAAAAATCCTCCTAAGAAAAAGTTACCCTCGTACACTGCTGGTAGGAAGGTAAATTGGTTCAGCCACTACGGAAAACAGTAGGGAGATTCCTCAAAAAATGAAGAATGGTGCTACCATATGACCCAGCAATCCCTCCTATGGGTTGCTACCCCCAAAATTTGAAAACATTTATTCATAAAGATATAGAAACCCCTATGTCCATTGAAGCATTATTCACAGTGGAAACAACCTAGTGTCCTTCAACCAATAATTGAAGAGAGAAGTTGTGATACATATATGCAATTGGATATTACTCAGCCATAGAAAGAATGAAATATTGCCATTTGTGACAACATGAAGGATCTTGAGAGTATCATGCTAAGTGAAATAAGTCAGATGGAAAAGGACAAGAATCATATGATTTCACTCATATGTGGGGCATAAAAAAGAAAGTAAGAAATGACCAAACAAACTCACAGACATAGATGACAGTATGATTGTTACCAGAGGGAAGGGATGGGGGAAGGATGAAGAAGGTAAAGTGTGTCAAATATATGGTGATGGAAGGAGACTAGGTTTTGGGTGGTGAGCAAACAATGCAATATGCAGATGATGCAATATGTTGAATTGTACATCTGAAACAAATCATGTTAATAACCAATATTCTCCCAATAAATGTAATTAAAAATCCTTTTGGAATCTGGGAAAATTCAAAACACACCAACATTATCATTGGACCTCAAAGTGAGATTTTCATACCATTTGACTGAGAAATCACTAAAGTTGTTTGTTAAAAATGCAGTTACCTGGGTCCAATCTCAGACTTATTAGTTCAGAACTGTGAAGAACGGCTCCAAGCAATCTGGATTTTTAAAAAGCCTTCAGATGATTTATGTCCTCTAAAGTGTAAGAACTACTTTTTTAATGGGATATAATAAGCTCTAGCAAGGATTACTCTCTAAGTTGAAGAAAAGTTATTTTAGTTCTTAAAAACAAACCATCATCATTTGGAGTTCAAAATATTAATCATCTTTTAAGTGTATCTTGAATCTATCACGCTGGTATTAAATGCTCAGCACTGTAGATTTTCCATTTGGAGCTCCCAAGCATCTAAAAATTGTTGGTAAACTAACTAATGATGGGTATTAAAAAGCTGACTGATGGGTCATTAGAGTAGTAAAAGAGTCACTGAAATTTTAGAGGCCACATGAAGTTTAAATATAATATTATCTGAAGTAGGACGTTCTGCTTTGTATTAATGCTGCTACTCAGGATTAGTCTGGAAAATTTAAGTCTCTTTGGTATTTCTGGAAGAAAGCATCATTGTCTAAAGTTCTCTATTGCTGTTGATTAGGTGGTCCCTAAGATTTTTGATTCTTTGTGAAAAGAACACCAGTCTGGAAGTCAGGAGGCATAGGTTCTATACTTTAGGTTATATGTTTTTCTGAGCTTCAGTCTCCCCATCAATAAAACATTGGTTTAGATCATTAACTAGTCCCTAAGGTATCTTCTGTTTTTCGTTATGATTCTAAGATCAGTTTGCTGTAAAATATGGGGGTTGGACAATGTACATTTGTCCTGTGTGTCCAGAGGCAGCCCTGCTGTCTATGTTACTTGAATGCCCATTCATAAGTCAGGCTCACTCTAACAATGTAAGATTGATGAAACTTCATTAGGCTGTCCCAAGAAAGGGACAATATATTGACACATATCTTTTATAAGAGATAATTATTGATTCAACATATACTTTTTGATCACCGACCATGGGATACTTATCCCTGTGGTAGACCCTGACAGTACAGTAATGAAAAAAGTTAGACAAAAAGAACTCTGGCCTCATGCTGGTTATAATCTGATGGGGGAAGTTATGGAGGAGAAGATAAAGACAACCACCACATATTTAAACTGACATATAAATAAAATAACTGCAGTTTGTAATCGGTTTTAGGAGGGATTCTAAGGGCTGAGATAGAGAATAAGAGAAGTCTGAAAAGTGGGAAACACCTCTTGGTGTAGGTAATATTTACTTGTACATAAAGGAAGATAAAAGATAAGGGAGGAAGTTAGAGGAAAGGGCAAAGGAGATCATATTCTGAATCCAGTGGGAGGAGCAGTTTATGTGTAGCAAACAAAATCTTGGAACAGTTCCGTCTGTAACTGAAACAGAATTTAATCCAAAACCAGAGAAAGGAAATAAGAGGCCCAGAAGGTTTAAGGGATTCATCCAAGATCAAATAACTAGTTGGTTAATGGCAGAACTCTTCCACATATCAGTCCAGAATGTGAATCCTTCTTAGGGATCACAATGCAACAGGAAGTACAGAATATCTTGGTTCAGATCCTGGCTCTTTGACTCAAACTTTTCGTCCTTAGGCAGCAGAGCTTGAGATTCTGTTTCCTCTGTGTGAAACACAGATGACATCTAGTATATTAGATTGTCACAGGGATTTAATGAAATATTGTGACACAGTGCCTGGTGAATCATAGCTGCCTGATAAATACAAGCTCTTTTTACTTTTCACCTAGTGCACTTTCACTCGTACCAAGCTATTGGAAAATAAGTAGGACAGAGGTTAAGTTATTTGGATAAAGGGAGAAGTTGGCAGAGGGGGAATTCTGGAATACCAGGTCGGGGCATATTTAGCATCTGAGAGTGTTGATTGGAGGAAATGAGAAGAAAAGGCCACTGAATGTAGAAAGTGTCAAGGAAAACATCCCAACTTCATGATCTTGCTCACAGCTTAATCTGCTGATGGTGAATCTAGAGTTGTTTTCATAAAACAGAAAATGACATCCATAGCAGTATTTATCTTAAGTTAGTATATAAGAAACAGGTTTTATTCTAGGAAACCAGTAAACAAAATAATGACACACTTTATTATTAAATACATGCAAAGAGAAAAATGTGGTGTTAACATGTCACTCAGTCCACTGGGACCAAACTAATTCAATTATCTGCAGGACACTGAAATAATAGCTGGTGTTAAAGATGCTTGAAAACCAAGCTCATTATATTGGGAGAATGAATAATTTATCCAAGTAACAATGAGGATTTTCTTCGTTGCCTGTTAACAAAAACCACAGATTGAACTTCAGCCTTTAAATATCAAGAGGTGTATTTCATGGATTAAAGTGGACAGCTATCAGGCTGTTCCAAAAACTCGTTTGCCCTCCCCATAGACTCATCCAAAATGTAAGGGAGTATTTATAGTTCAGGCACATGTGAACCAGGGCTGAATATTTCTTAGTTTCAGAAGTTCACCGGGTCCCTTTCACCTCAGCCATAAGGTAAATACCATTCCATATATAGCTTTTTGAAATGCTGCTTACTTTACGATGTTCTAGCAATGGGGCCTTACGGGAGGAATTTTATTTCAAAGTTTCATAGGGTGCGAATTGAACTCATTATTTTACTCCAAACTCATTGTTTAATTGACAAGGATCATGCATTTTAAATTATCTTGTACGCATGGCAGAAGTCGCTACATAAATTTAACAATGGGTATATTATTACTATTTAGCATATTTATGGAATTTTATATTTGGGAAGATTTTACAAATCTTTTATTAGTTAATCCTTATACTTCCGAGTGAGTCTGACAGGTGATAAACAATGCCTTGGGTTTTAAATTGCCAAAATGCGAAAACATTAGTGGAGGGAAAAAGTTTGTAGCATTCCTTCTTGCTCCCAAACTTGCCTACAGCACATTTTTGATATATTTTTCCTCTCACTGGAGACCAAGGCAAGAGGCTTGGGGAGTGAGCTGCACCCATCTGAAATAACTAGTAATGAAAAGGGAATATACTGGGCTCTGTCCCAGATTAGGTGGCCAACACCAGAGGAAACCGCACAAGACACTCAGGTGTTATGACAGATTTCCCAATAGAGATATATCCTAGGAATATAGCACAAAAAAGCACATGAGGAAGCAGTCAATTTTTCTGAAACTATACAGTAAACTTAGTGTTCAAGTCTAATGATGCCACACCTGCTGGACTCATTATCTAATGACATCACTAGTTATTGATTCTCTTAAAATGCATGCATGCATACTAAAAAAATAAAATCTAATTCAAACTAAGAGAGTTTGTATTTTTCCTTTCTTATTTTGAAAACTCACATGTTTTAAAGACTAAGCTCCCATGAATACCCAATTCTAACTTTTTAGAATCCTCCAATCTACCCCTTTTCCAGATACCAGAAGGCGTTGGAAAGCAGGGCAAAGAAAGCATCTATGGATCAAAGTCTCATTCTTGACCCAAACGTTTTCACAGCTTTGCGCGTTCAGAGCTAACCAAGAAAATCAATTATGCATCACCTGAGAGCTGGACACGAAGAGCCGCAGATGCTGTGCCTACTCTGAAGACCCCAGCCTGGACACACGTCCTTCCTAGATTTTAATCTCTTCTGATTGACAGTTACTCTGTCTCTCTGATCCCTCAGTCCCCGCCTCTACCTGTGTATTGTGTGGGTGTGTGGAGGGAGAGAGGGAGGGGAAGAAAAATGAACGAACGAATATGAATGTTGGGGACAGGTAGGATTGTGTAGAAAACACCCAAAGTATTTTGGAAGCAAGCACCTTCTATGGCCCTGTGCTTTCTCAGAGCAGCTGGGCAGCTGTCAAGAGTCACTGTAAGGTAACCAGGTTACCTGCCTTCTGGGGTACAAAAGGATTCTTCATACCCTAGCGTCTTCTGAATCTGCGAATATCGGGGCAGGGGTGTGCAGCGAGACCCCCGCCATGACCCCGCCCACCAAGGCGCGTCCCCAGAACCCCATCTCCCAGGGCACGACCCCGCCCCACCGCGCACGGACGCTACCTGGGGACACTGGAGGATCCGATGGTGGCTTGCGATTTGCCAGGCTTCAGGGCTGGCGTGTGGGATTCGTAAGGCCACTGGGAGGGAGTGCCGACCCCACCCTCTCCCACCTTGGGCACCACCCCTTCCCGCCACATCCCCCTACGCAAGCGTCCCTCTTGGCCACCTCACTCACGCGGCCACCGCCTCCCTGCAGGGCGGAGGCTGTGGTTCCTTCCCCACCCTCCTGGCCTACTCAGGAGTCATCTGGGCGGGGCCCTGGAGCCAAAGCTGATCCCGGAGCCTTGGTCTGCCTCCCTGACCTCCAGAGCTGTCACCTCACTTGCGCGGGTCTGTCTCCTGGGTACCCCATCTTTTGTTGTCCCAAGAGCCTGTGACCCCAGCCCTTCTCTGCGTAGGGCCAGAGGGACCGTGTCCCAGTATCAGTGTCCCCAGAACCCACTTCTGGGACTCATTGGGTGTCAGGAGGATTTGACTCCTACAAATGGAGGGTAAGTGTGGGGAAAGTTTCCGGCAGTGTCAAGGGCCAGCCTTTTCTTGTAGGGTTTTTTTTTTAACCAAGAGATGGAAACTCAAGCGATTCTATCTTCGGGTTCTGTTGACATCACAAACCACACATCACTTACGGTCTGCCATCTCCCCTCTAGAATGAGAACAGCAACTTGGTTAAAGTGCCAGGCACATAGAAGGCCTCAATAAATATTTGTTGAAAGAAAGCATATAAATTATCTTATGGACTGAATGTTTGTCTCCCCTAAATTCATGTTGAAGCTCTAACTCCCAATGTGACCTATATATAGATAGAGGGTCTTTATGGGAGTAATTAAGGTTAAAAGAGATCATAAGCTTAGGGCCCTGCTCTGATAAGATTAGTGTCCTAATAAGGGATACCAGCATGCTCACTCTTGTACTGAGGAAAGGCCAGGAGAGCACACAGCTAGAAGGTAGCTGTCTGCAAGCCAGGAAGAGCACTCTCACCAGAAACAATCTGCGGGCTCCTTGATCTTGGTCTTCCCAACTTCTAGAATTAAAAATATGAGAAATAAATTTCTGTTGTTTAAGCCACTCCATTTATAGGATTTCCTGGTGGCCCAAGCCAACTAAGATGAAGACTATAAAAGAAAGAGTTTAGCTACAATCTACACTGATACAGTTTGGCTGATCAAGATCACTAGTGCAGGGAATGGTGTGATGGTGTGACCTTCAATCAATGAACAAACTTTTCAGCACTTCTCAGAATAATTGAGGCTTGAAGATTAATCTTCTCTGGACCTGAGAATAGAATGAGTATTCAAGATAAACAATTGACTTTTATAACTTTTTTGTTGTTTGTTCTGACGACATGAATGATCGAAGCTCAGAGAATGAATGATCCAGTCACCATGGTGAAAAATGCTGTTTCAAGAGAGCTCAGTCTCTGAACTCCAGAAAAGTCCCTTGCCCTTTTCAGGTCGAGCTGAAGGATACATTCTACTGTGTGCCTAGAATGTAATCATGGTAACAACAGCCTACCATAACTGTTTATACCTTCAATCTCCAAAGTAGGCTGTAGGAAATAAATATTAGAACTTATAGTTACTGGCACCTTTACTTGCCCATTGGTCATTGGTTTCTTGTTCTCCCTCTCAGGTGTCTTAAGGAAATACTGGGTATCCATGACATAGAGGGGCTAACATATGGTTAAATGGGTTAAAAAATAAACTTTTATTTCTATTTTGTTGTGTCTTATTGATTTTATTTGTGTTCATTAAGGAATTAAGGAGTCTATTATCCAGTTTTAACCAAACCAGCAGTCACAAAATGGAAAAGTGGCTTAAAAGGATTTCTGCAAACAGGATAATATTAATAAGACAACCATAAGCAAATAAAAGGATATTGGTGGAATTGAAGCTTTTACTACTGTAGTAAGAAATATTATGCCATTATGAGTGGTTAACAATGCTGATTATCTATTTAATTCAGTCTTAGAGGAAGTCAGCTTCTCCCTCTTATTGAAATAATCAAGAAGACATATGAAATAAGGATGTATAGCCACTTTTATTAACAATGAGCCTTGCTTTAAGTATATATTGTATTATGAGATATAGCCTAATGATAACATGAAGCATTGTGGCTAGCAAGAAAATAACATATATGAGTGATTTCATCATTAAGTGATTTTTTTAACAATTTTATGTGTATGTTTTATAATGTATAATTGTATATGCAATAAGTGATATGATTAATAATAAATATTGAGACTATATACTGAACATTTTTAACTGATGGAGTGTCCTATCAGAAAAGTTTAGAAACTCTGATTTGCATAATCAGGAGTAAATTAATTTATTAGAACCCCAAGCTCTGGTCCTGAAAGAAAAGAACAAATAAAACCAACTTCTTAATTAGAGAATACCTATTCAGGGGATGGATTATCCAGCACCTTTTTATGTCTTTCTTTTCTGTCTTAATCATTCCATAGTTTCAAGGGGAATAAGAAGAGAGAAAACCTTTTTAATTTATCATGATATTTGGCAGAGAAGATTAAACTTGCCAGAAAATGGAGTTTGGGGTCTACTTAGTGGGTATTGGTTACTCTGCTATTCTAATTTTGTGTTACTACAGATCATGATAGTATCTCTTTATATTTACCATCTTCTTTAAATTATTTGATTTTTCTCTTACAATGGAATATATCCATAGAACCTGGGATTTGAAGTAATATTAAAACACAGTCGAACTCTTCTCACTACTCACACATAAGAAAGGTTTCCTTACTTTTTTCAAGCTTCCACCCCTCCCCCCACCACACACATACTCTAAAACTTAACATGTTTATCTGCAGGATGAATTTACACATTTTTTGTTATTTAGCCACCAACATCGTGTAACAATTGATGTCAGTATATCTTTAGTAGAAGGGCTATCTGTTTAGTTCTGTTTTCTTAGATGAGTATCATCACGTCATAACATTGGATGGGTGAAGGGAGACTTAACTACAATTCATCCTGTGAATGAAGAAGGTAAGGCTCAGAATACCAGAGGGATTCCCTGCGCTTAAACCTCTGGATCCTGACAGGGCCGAGGCTAGACTCCAAACCTCTGGCTTCTCATTCTGAGTACTTTCCACTGTGTTATGCTACCTCGGAGTGAGCTTGGAGGGAATGTTGTTTTCCTTTGCAAGTATGAGTTAGACAAAGTAGAACACCTTTGGTTATGCCTTTTTATACTCATATATATATATGTGTTAGGCAGCCCAGGCTGTTTGAATTCTTCAAAGATCCCTACCCCAAGGGATGCCAGTGAAGGAAAAGGGGTCATTCTCTCCCAGAGATTTGTGTATTTTGCAATTAATAGATGGTGAGAGGAGACAGTATAGATTATTTTATTTTTCTCCTTGAGCATCTCAGAATTTAAGCCACTGCCAGCTACCATTTTCCTAATTAGAACTTTAACCTTGATAAAAAATATTTTGGTAATACTGCCCTAATGAAAAAATAGTAATAAGAATATTAGTAAGAGGCAGACAGAGTGCTTTAAACTACTTGGTGGAGATTACTGGTTACTACTTAGCAATAATATCTAACAGTTTGGTAAAAATTTTCAAGGAGAGTGATGGAAACCTAATTTTATGAGGTACATAAAATAAGACCAAATAAAACTGAACAATGTATTATAAAGATAATCTAGTTGCCCAGATGGCCTTTTCTTAGTTACAGCTTTCATGGTTCTAGAAATGTGTGTGTTCTTTATTCTTTTATGAGAAAATAAAGATTTTCTTTTTCCCAGAGGCATGAAGTTACTCTGAAATTTAGTTGTTAAAATACGTTGAATATTTTTTCTTTGTTACTTCTAGGACACTCATATTTATTTTGGAATGTACCTTAGTTCCTGTGTTTTCTTTCTGCATTTGCATTTCTGGCTCTAGACTCCAGATTTTAAAATTGTTAGTTGTATTTCTCATGATATTCTAAACTAGTTAATATTAGATTTTACGGCATGAATTTAAGGAAAAAATTGCTAAGATTTGGTTGTAATCTTTTCTTTCTAACTTTGATTCTTCTACTGTTCTAAACTTTGAAAGTTGCAATAAGGTAGAGTATTTCTAAAAGGATTTGGAAATTTATCTATAATTCCTATAAATGTGACTTGTAAATTCTATAACTAAATTCCATGCAAAGTTTCAGTGAATCTTCTTATTAACAAAGTCTCATAATTTGTGAAGTTCATATTTTTATAGTACTCTGCCTTCTGGGTTTTATTACGAAAGAAAACATTGGATGGTAAAATGACATCTCTATAACGTCTGTCCAGATGGATTCTGTACAAGTGGCACCATCTATTTTCCTTCCATAAAAGAGGGCAAGTACTTGATTATAAGGATTCTGTTCATTTCTCTTCCTCAATATGCCGTGCTTAATAAAATTATTTTATGGTCGTAATGTGTTCGTTTTCCACCTATAACATGCTTTGTGAGTAGAAACTATAAAGCCTAAAATGTATTGCAGGGGCTATTTTGAATTCTCAATCCATAATTTTAGGTTACAGTATGAGAGAGGATATTTCACCTTGGGAGGATATTCCTAGTCTGAAGAGATGACACTCATACATACCATTAAATATTATTAAATTAAAATCTGGTCCTTTATCTCCCATGAACTCCATTATTTTCTGCAATAGAACTGATTGCTGAGGGAGCAGAAAATTCATTTACTTTTAGAGTTTTGTGCCTTCGCATTTTGGGGGTACCTTGTGTATTCATGTATTTCTAGCTCAATGTATTTGTTGTTAAGAATGATGCTTTCTCTGTGCTTTAAAAAATTATGTTGTAATCATGGCAATTCTCTTCTCAAAATGTGGCTCCCATTGCACCTAGACTTAAATCGCAATTCTAAGCACGGACACCTAGGCCCTTTAGGACTTAGTCTGACTACTTTTTCTTCTCTCCTGCAAATCTTCCCTTGGGTCACTAAGCTCAGTGACATTAGATGACTTTTTGTTTCTTTAAAACAGCATACTTAGTCCTGACCCTGCACCTGTGAACTCATAATTCCCTCACTCTGGAATGTTCCTAGTCCAGATTTTCAAATGAGTTGCTCCTTCTAAATATTTCTTAACTCTTCAGCCATCTAATGTTGCCATCTACCCCTCCAGTCCTTCTCCATCGCTTTAACCTGTTTTTTATTTCATAGCACTTATCACTTTCAGAGTTGATATTATTTGTTTACATGTTTATGACATGATCTCCATTAGAATGCAATTGCATGAAATTAGGGATCCTGTCTATATTGTTCATACTTGTATAACCATTATTTAGCACAGAATGTGGAACATAGTAGGTGCTCGGTAAATATTTATTTTTAATGAGAAAAAAATGGATGCAGTGATAGTATCAGCAGTAGTTAAAAGCATAGGATTGAGATCTGTGATTAAATCCTGGCTTCTTGCCATTTAACATTTCCCAAGTTCTTTGGTTGCTTTAATCACAATAAAGAGATGAAAATATTTATAATCAGGTCTGTTGTGGGTATTAGTTGAGATGATGTATACAAAGTGCCTAGAGTATGCCTAACACATGGTAATTGCTCACTAAATAGTAGCTATGATAGTTTTTCCTCAAGATGGGAAAGGAACAGGATGGGCTGGAGGCCAATTATACTCTGAACCCCGGGGATGTGCCAGGGGTTGAAACCCAGGAAGCAAATTCTTTGATCAAGTTCAAAAGTACTAACGTTCAAAGTTTAGAATTTGAGTAGAGCAGTTGAGAGTAAAAAACAAAGAAGAAACAAAAGTAGAAGTATTAGGACAATTGCTGCCAATGGAATTAGAGTGTACTTTTATTGGTAGGGTTGCACATGGATGACCGTATTTGGTTTAAAACTTCAGGAGCAAGACTAGAAACTGATTGTCTTTATAGCTGAAACTTATATTACTTTGTTGGTTAATATTTAAAACTAATTTTGGATATTATGTGTATTTTGTTCTAAATAATTAAGAAGAACTCAGTTTGATTATTCTGTAAACTGTCCTCTTTTATATGTATTATCCTTCCAATTTCATCCTGAAACTTGAAGGCCAAATAAATCTAATTCAATCACTTGATTATAGTTGGTCCTAAGTTAATTTTGGCATAGTGCTTAGTTGCTAACAAGTAATGGGCAAACAAAGGCTTACTGAAAACAATTTAATCTTTGATGGTTATAAAATGAATAAGAAAAAGAAGGAACAGTGTAATAGTCATGAGAAAAAATTAAAAGTTTGTTAGAATTCCTTACACATATTTATGACTTTGCCATTTTGAATTACATATGGGTAGAGGGGTCAGGGCTAAACTAAGTATTTCAAGTCTTTGGGGCTCCAAAAGTTTTAATCCCATCCTCTGTAGACACGTTGAAGATTTGAAATCATAAATGTCAGGTCTTAGTTTCAAAATTTCAGCCTCAAACTCTAAATAACTTTTCCTTAAAACAAAACCAAACAAAAGAAACCAAAACCAGCATCAGAAACCACACAACCAAATTTATTCTGGAAGGAGTGTGTATGGTGGTAGTAGTGGGAGAATGTTATATGAGTTTTAAATTTTTGAAAAATCTCTAAAGTAGAGAAGACTTGGGGAATTGGGAGAAAAAGCATATTCTAATTCCTGATGCAATTTTAGAGTATTTCCATTCAATATTTTTTTCTGTGTGTGTGTGTGTGTGTGTGTTTTGTTTTTTGTTTTTGTTTTTTGGTTTTTTTTTACAGCCTAGTAGTAATCTGTTCAGCAGAAGATATGAAGGATAATCAGTTGTTTTGGTTGTTTTTGAAGATAATTGTAGTTAGAATAGATTAGGTTAGGTTATTCTATGGTAACAAACAACCCCCAAATTTCAATGCCTTGTAAAAATAAAAGTTCATGTCTCATTCATGCAGACTCAGTGGGTTTGGGTGACTCTTCATAACAGTTGTCTTCCATGAGGTGACTTGGTAATCCAGGCTCATTTGAGCTTATGGCTCTGCCATCTCAATTTAAGACCTCCCCGACTGTTGCAGTGCAGAAAGGGAAACCATATGGACCTTTTTTTTTCTTTATCACTGAGAAGATTTTTCCTGCTCACATTTTCCTGCTTACATTTTGCTGGCCAGAACTATTTGCATGCTCCCACCAAACTGCGAGTGGATTGGGAAGTGAGGTTTTCCATGTACTTTGGAAGGAGTGGAACATCTGTTATTAGTGTGGACTACCTATGCCAATTATTTCCTGACATTGAATTATTTTTGAAGCAAAGAATTTAGCTCAGAGCTTAAAATTATTCAAAAGAGGGCTTTGACACTTGTGTAAAGTTATAACTGCTAAAATTAGATTATTGGCTACTCAAGGATAATTGGTAACTCAAGGATTACTCAAGGATTGCCCTAAAAAATACATTCTTTTGGCAGATGTAGCATACCCAAGAATATTTTCATGATGCAATCTTACTTATGTTTTTCAGCTTCCGTTAGAAAATTTGCTCTATGTTTGCTATTTTGTCTATCCTCCCCAGTTTTGTAGTGGCTCCTAAAAGAATAGGAGATTTCAGCTATTCCAGTTTGCTGTGGTAGACTTGCAGTATTACTCTGAACTTAGATTACAATATGTCAGGAAAACCCTCAGAAAATTAGGTTGAACCTTATGTAATTATTGATATTTAACCATTTTTTTAACTTACAAAAGTAGTAATTTTATATGGTTGATCCTTAAAATTAATAACTAGGATACTGACATTTCCCTTATTTTATCCATTCACCTTTGTGTAACCCTAATTTAGGTCTTATAATAGAATCTTTGAGTTCATTTAAAGTAAGGAATTTTGTACATAGAAGTTTGAATTATAAGTATCAGTCTTTCCAACAATGACCAAGTGGTTTGCAACATGAGAAGTGGTTAATTTTAGTGGATTATTTAAGAAGTTAATTATCCACAATTTCCTCAGAGCCTGTGGTTCTTCCTTGGGTCAAGTAGTTATTGCACATCTGTTAACTGCATGGCTTATAGTGATGAGAGATACTTGCACTTTATCCTTTGGTCCAACCCAAATTTCTTTGCTTTTTAATAATACACCAGAGAAGCATAAACTTTCTTCTGAATTCTTTTTTGTTAGTTCTTGTTGTTGTATAACATGCCTGAAAAATGATATACTGTAATACCTTTTCTCCCCAGTTTACCTCTTTTCTAATAATGAACATAACTACAGTTATTGAACATATGCCTTGTTCCCAACATTATTCTATCTAAATTCTTTACTTATATCATTTAATCCTTACAGCATATTACTTTATTAGGGAAATAACATACTTATGTTTATTTTATGGATGAGGAAAACTGAGGATTAGTGAAATTAAAAACTTACTCCAGACCAAATCATGTATCTGGTAGATGGCAAAATCAATATTGGAATCTGGCTCTGCCTCTTATTGACCCCAAGTTTACAACCACTTACCATGTTGCCCCTGCTGCCCTTCTCCTTTATTTTCTTTTGAAAAGCAATATGGCTTTTAAAAATGTACTCGTAAAATCGCCCTTGTACCTAAGTATCATTTCTATTTCAGTTGAAGGGAAACTTTAGTAGACTGGTTTTGCAAACCTAAATGTAGTACTATTATAGGACTCAGAAAGTCTGAGTATAAGGAATTCTAAGTGAAAAACTGAGTTATTGGTTCTGATATACTCACCAAGATTTTTATGTAATAAAAATAGGCTAAGAAATACTTAACCTTTCTTGAATCTAGGTGTTGTGAAACAGGTTTTATTTTTTCATAATTAAAAACATACAAAATAATAGAACCGTCTAAAAGGTAAGCTCTGTGGGGGCATGTTCTTTAGAGTACCTCATAGGGTCTTGAATATGACAAACCCTCAATACATTTTTTATGTGTAAATAGAGCAGTGGCTTTGAAATGAATCACAACGTACTGTTTTGTTCTAGAGGCTATTTGGCTGAATTCTCATATTCTCAAAGTACTTATTTGCTTCCCAGTGTAAATATTTAAACTTTTTAGGTTTCATACTTTTAAAAGGAAGGCGTATTTGGCTCTTAAGTTTTATATAATTTTGGCTTCAGATTGTAAAACTGGTAAATATTTTTGATTTTAAGCTATCTTTATTAAGATAATATGTTAGGTATATTTTCTAAAAGGCTCATAGATTCTTTAAACTTTCAGAGATAATGTGGTTTCATACCTATTTTTATGCACATAATCCTTATGAATGTGACACTAATTGCACTATAGCAAATGGAAAATAATAAAGGAAATAATGAATATCAGATTTTACTTATTTGCTTTTTTACAAAATCAAGTCATAAATGGATATAATGTAATGTGGTACTATCAGAATCTTTGTAGTTAAAAAGCCATATTTTCTTTTAATCACTTTTGCTTTATTATCCTTGGCAGCTGGAAAATCTTTGTTTAATCTTTGTGAAAATAAATTAAACTTTAAACCTTATACACTAAAAAGAAAAAACTGCCGAGGTACATAGTTAATAAGCTTATTAAATATAAAATTAATCAGTCAACACTAGGAAATTCACAGTTAGAAAACTATGCTGATAATTATGTAATACTTATGTTCCTACTTTGATGTACTCTATTTGATAATTTTGTAGTAACAATGAGTCATTATATTTTCGATAGCCTGTTATTTCTATTGCAAATATTTCAATTTGCACTCTCTATGTACTTTTAGTTTTAAGACAGAATTTAAAAATGATATGCAAACTTAAGTTGGGAGAAATAATTACACAGATATAAAAATTATGGTATCTTCCAAAATGATCAGATCCATCCTCTCCCCCAAAATACAATAGTCTGGAGTGAAATTGTCTGGGTTCCAGTTCTAGCTTCACCAATTGTTAGCTGTAAACATTTGAATAATTATTTAAGCTGTCTAAACCTTAGTTTCTTATCTACAAAATGGGGTTAATTAAAGCTTCTACTTCGTAGGATCCTTGGCAGTATTAATCAGATGATCTATGTTATCACATTTAGGGCTAACACAGTAACAGGCACATGGCAAGTGCTCAATAAATCTTAGTTGTTACTTTATTTACATGACAGGAATTTTTTAGGAGTAAGAGATTATACGGTTCCTTTGAAGTTTATATAAACATAAATATGTCCATGTTAATTATGTGGGACCTGATAAAACAGATAGTAAATATGATAATGGTTTTTCTAACAATTATGGTTTATTGGTAGCATTTTTAACAGTAATGTGAAATACTACTTATAATAAGAGCTCCATGAGCAAATCATATTTGTAACAGTGAGTATAATTATAATGGAATAATAACATACTTAGAATTGTGATGACTAAAAAGTGAGTTGGAAAATATTAACATTACCTATATGTTAATATAGGTTGTTTATGCCAATATGGAATTGTGAATGTGTGAAAGTTATGAGATAGCAATCAAGAAACATGTTGCCTGAAAAAGAGAAAGTATCCCTTGACCAGAGAAATGTACTTGCCTGAGAACAAGATGTCTTCCTAAAGTAAATACCCTGGAATCCCATCATAATAAATCAAAAGAAGGCAGGACATCCCACTAGGAGTCAATATTCTGGTGCTAGGCCATATCACCCAGAGTGGTCGACTATTAACATTTGACAAAGAGTCTATTGAAGGAATATAGAGATGATTTGCATGCAAGGCAAGCTTTTGCCATGCCTCTGGATTTCATATATACTGAAACCATGCAAACACTACAACGCTACTGTGACTTTTTTTAAGAAACTGAAACTGAAGTATAAAGAACTCTTCATGCTTCTCCTCTGTGAGATCTTATTAGATTCCATTAGACCTAATTGTATTAATTATGAACTAATCATTTATTAAGGAAAATAAAGTCAGTAAGAATGAATGAGTTTTATAGGGGTGACATTTTGAGATTCATAAAGGGTTAAAGGACAGAAAGTCAGAATTTTATCATCAAAGATAACTTGTTACAGACCTTTTTTCCTGAAGAAATTACTTTGTTATAAAATGTATCATTTACTTTATAGGGCCACTATTATATTAAAACTACTCTCATTTAAATTCATTTAATTAGTTAAAACTGATGGAAGACCTTTTAAGTGGAGTGAATAAGTATAGAATGGTGGGGTGAATTAGGCACAGACCTTGCTCTCAAAAAGCTTATGGTCAAGAAGGGAGGTTAAGTGTATAAGATTAGGCAGGAAGACATCAGACTATAAGAGATGTACCGTGAAATCCATTCTACTGTAAACAGGCAAAATTACATATAAGTGCTAGCTCTTCTGATAAGGTTCAGGACAACAATCTCTCAGCCACTCACAGAAAAAATGTAAACTCATACATTTAAGCTCTTCTTACTATTATGTTGTAGCAATCATCCATCCATCCATCCATATATCAAATGATTATGGAATGTCAACTCTGCCAGACACCAAACCTATAAAGAAGAATTAAACTTTTAATGGAGTTCACAAGCATAGTACAGGAGACATCACATTTTATTGTTGTCTATTTACTGTCTTAGTGCTAGGATTGAAATACATACCAGGTATATGAAGGTAAATGGGATAGATGTTTAAGATATATGCATAATAATTATTCTTAAGCTTGGCTTAAAATTTAACAATTTAGAAATGTTGAGTTTTAGATCTTTGGGGTCATGAAACTGACCTCCTACATTTTGTACACAAAGAAAGGTTCAGAGGAGACAAATGATTTACTCAAGGTCACATGGCTTATTGGCTACTGAACTGAGAGTTGAATCCACCCCTGGTTCTTTCAGTTCTACTGTGTTCCTTTTCAGATCAAGCCCACTGCCTTAGAATGGTTAATAGTTAATATAAATGTTTTATGTAGACCTTGAGCCAAAGAAAACATGCACAAATTGCTGTTTAAAAAAGGAATAAATTAGTGATATGAGCAGCTTAATAGCAGGTGCCAGGTTGGAAGTAGATTTACTCTGCAAAGACCAATAAAGGAATTAATGCAGCTTTAAGAAGATATCTTTTTACAGATTAGGGAGTCTTCACTATTCCACATGACTCTGATGTGATTGCAGAGAGACAGTTTATAGGTGATTAAAACGTGTAAAAGTTGGGGGCAGATTTGTAAAAGCCAAAAGGAAAACATCCAGTCCCAAGTAAGGATGAACGTAAATGGAGTCTGAGTCCTTTGCAATCTACTATTCCCTGTGATAAGGCTGAAGTAAGCCCTTAGTTAATTAGACCTCCTCTTTGGCCATTTGTTGTTGTTGTTAAACAGGACTATGTAGGCTAATGTTCAACACCTTCTCCTGAAACAATATTTGGACTCTAGGATAGTCTGCTGCAATAGAACATTCTAGAAGCAGATGTCTACTCTGCCATTGACTAGCTGCTGACTTTGGACGAGTTACTTAACCTTTCTGAACCTCAGTTTCCTCAATGATACTATGAAACATAGTATCCAGCTTTAAGACTCTGTCTTTGCAGTAGATAATATGTGCCTGCTCAGAAAGTACCACCACAAATGGTTAGTTGAGCTCTGTGTTCCACTTAATATGCACTGGTAAATAAAGTTGCTGATAACTAGGAATAGAAAGAAAAATGATAGCTCACTCATTTTAATGAGAATGCTGAAAGCATATGTAATGGCTTATTATTAAACTATTCCACTAGTGTAGAAATTGGAAATATCACAATAAAATTTTTCAATTTTCCATTTCAGTAACTTTATTGAGTTGCCAAGGCATATAACAACAGCCAAAGTTGATACATTAAATGTGGATGTTTAAGAACAAAGTTAATATGTGATATTATTGTTTCTCATTTTAGTCCCTTTCTGCCAACCTTCTCCAAAGTTTAATAAATCTTTTTCCTTACTTATTGTTAAAAAGTGTCTTACCATTTCTGATAGTTTGAATATTTTTTGCCTAATTCAACATGCTTATATAAAGGTAAATCACTGTAGGTTTCTATTTTTTCACTGCTAAGAATAATACAATGTCAGTATTCCCTTGGTTTCTATTGAGTCTGTCTTCTGGTTTCTATTTTTAGTTTATGAACCTTGTGTCTATATTTGGTAAAAGTCTGCTTATATTTTTTAAATATGATGTAAGACAGCCTTTTAACAAAATGTTTCAGAGTGGAACCTAAAGCAATCTGAATTATTATAATTTTAGAGATATGCTTCCCAAGAAGGCAATATAATGGTTTTTTGAAGGACAGAGTTGCATTTGGTTTAAAATATTGTTACAATTTATGTATTTATTCTATATTTAATCATATTCTTATCCTTTTCTTTGATACTAATGTTACCATAGAAGCTGTCTGCCTCCTGACTCAGATTCCCATTTGTGTTTCTCTGCCAGAGCAAACGAAATTTCTTCTCCTGGGCTCTAGCCCCTGTTTTCTGTATCAGTTGTGGACGGTCATCCTAAACAATAGGGGACTTTGGCTTTGATCATATTCCAAATCTCAGGCAATTAATTAGCATGAGCAATACTGTTAAGAAGTTACACAAAGAACTCAGTCGCTCCTATCATAACTCATGCTATAAAAAATTATACATTAAAAAATTTCTGAGTAGATGAGTATGATCCATGAGAAAACATGATCAGTTAACTCTAAGGTAATCAGTTATGACCTGAATTTTTTACTAGTATTTGGGAAAAGGTCAGCTATGTTGGCAATATTCTTCAAAGAAACAATGTTGTCTAGCGAGCCTCAGTGATAGGAGGACTGGAGAAGATTTTGTTTTTATTGAATTCCATCGGTGTGTGTGGGGGCGTGTGACTAACATGACTCTTAATTTAGAAAAAGAAAGCTCCTCACCCTTAGAGTGGAAGATAACTTCACTAAAGAGTAGAGGAGATAATCAAATTGCCTGGAAACCAGATGTTACGTAAAGAGTTTGTGGATGGGTTATACAGAAAATGAAACATTAACTATTTCTCTTCGGGTAGGGTATGAGGCTCAAGGGGAACCACAGAGTCACTCCTCCTCTCTCATTCATTTCTCCCATTTTAGGACAAATATTTAGAAGAGGAAGTGTAGATGGAGGAGGACCCAACTTGATGTTGTAGAACCTGTTTGGAAATAACAGCTCCAACCTTTAATAAGATCAATCAGGCTTTGCCGTAGGGGCCAAGATGGGCAGAGACCAGGACTACCTCCAGGGGCTGTTTCAGCCTGGGTCCTGAAGATCTGCTTCCAATGAGCTTACTGTGTGGCTGATTTCTAATTAGCCTCCCACCACATTCATGTCATGAGTGCTGGATCAAGTCCTGGATCTTCCTGTATTCTGCTTTTATTTTACTCAAAATCTCTGCCTGGATAACATGCACCTTTCCTGAGTCTGACCGATAGCTAAGTCCATCCTGAGTCTAACAGGGATGATTTTTATTCAACATGTAAGAAATGTTTATTAATCACCTAACTATGGTACAGTAATTAGAGATGCAAAGGTGAACAAGAAACAGTCCCTATCTTTGAGCTGTTTCTAGTCAGTCTAGGGACTGAAAAAAGGTAACTATGCAGTTATAATAATAGGTACAATAATGGAGTAAGCATGATTATGTTACAGGAGCACATCAGAGGAACACTTACCTCATTATGAGATTCTACCAAATAGTCTAAAGTAGAGAAACTTACTTTGTTTCCATTTTTCAGAGTCACTGTCATTGAGACCACTCTGTTTGGCTGACCTAATTCATCATATGCCAGTACATCTTAGATGTCTTCTTCCAGGATGCCTATTCATAGGCCAGTGAATAATGGTTTATACAGTAGTCACATACTGTGAAGGTTTCCTAGTTCAAAGAGTTCCTCTCATTCTACTCACCCTTTCTCCTTGCCATAAATGATTACATCAGAAGTTGAAACTCCTTAGTAACAGGCAATGATACTTTCTTTACTGAGAATTTGAAAACATGGGATTGAAGTCATGTAGACATGGAAGCAAGTTGCCTCCTTTAAGGGCTGCCACTATAGAGGGGATCCCCAGGCCTCTGCTACTGAGATTCCCCAAAACTCAGCCCTGTTCTTGTCTTTGTTGAGACTTGGTTGTTTGTCATTTTAAATTCTACAAGAAACTCATGTATGCTTCTAATAATTTTTAATGTTTAAATTATTAATTTTTTGTGCTTGCAGCCCAAGAATGCTTATGATGTGTTTGTGTATTATATTTATCTATTTGTATAATCTAGAAAAACATATTACCTATACTCAGATAATACACAACATTTCTATTGTCATTAACTGCAAATGCTATGAGGAATGCATTTGACTTCTTACAACTTTCCTAGGTTGTAACAGTAGAATTGATATCTCCCTGGTTTCTAGATCGAAAGTCTGCTGAAGAGAGAGATGGTGTCAGGACATCTTCCAGAGCTTTCCTGCTCATCTCTCTCTATATATAGAGAGAGTGCCTACTCAATTCAAGAATAAAAGATCTTTGGGAGAAGAGCAGCCAGTCCTCATGTTTTGCCATTCTAGTATTTATCCTAGCAAATTAGGACTCTTCGTCTTAGTTTCTGAAAGTAATCTAGCTCTGATGTTTGCCTTAGCTTGTCCAGGAACCACATCCACCCTAACTCCCCTACCGGCTTAGTCAAGCTCTGCCCATTTACTAGAAAACTTCTTACTCTCCACTGAATTTTCTCATATCTGTCTTGCATCTTTGTACATGGTTTCTTCCTATAAAATGATGACTGTGTGGATTTTGTTATGGCTCCCTTCCAAGATGATGCCTCTTAAATCACCCTTCTCTCTGTCTTACACTACAGCTTGAGTTCAAGTGGTACCGTTTCTTTTACCTAATCTGGACTACAGGGTACCACACCCTAACCATGGTGCAGCTCCTGGACTGCCACTTACTCAGGCACCTTAATGTTTTTATATAAACCATTAAACTGGAAAATTTGTAACTGTACAAATCCTTTACATCTGGCAAATCTTCAGTCTTCTGACACCACGTCAGGTTATAGTGATTACACTATGTGATTTTGAAATTTATAGCATTTAAAAATATATCAGTGTTTTCTAAAAAATTAATTTGAGGCTCTTTCTTGATATGAAATTGTATGTGAAAATCTACTACAGAAAGTAAAAAGCAAAAACAGAAAACAAAAAACAACCAAGACTGGAAGTGGAAGCCAGGATGGGGAACTTGGCTGAAGCTTCACTCATTTGGTCCTTCTCTCCTTTTATGCTGCAACCTTGAAAGCTCCCTTCACCTGAACACCTGGGGTTACCTGGAATACAGTTTGCAAACTACTGGTCTCAATATCATTCATTTAGCATTGAATCAGTTACTATTTTTTTTCCCTTACATTTCTTATACTTCAGACACCTTATTACACTTTCTGTGGTTATTTAATTTTCCAAATATATCTTTTGACTTCTTTACTAGACCATTATCTCTTTGAGAGTAGGAAGATTAGACAAAAGCCAAATCAAAATTCACATAAAGTTAGTGCTTAGCTTGTAAAAAGGAGGCTCTATCAATAATTATTGAGTGATTGATGATTCTGACTGGTCTTCAACACTCAAGAGAGGAAACCATTCAGGATCCTGGACATGAATAGGTAGTAGGTCTAAGAAGCACAGACAGGTGGTAAATTGGGCTTTTCTATAAAGATGAGATGTTGAACCCGTATTGCCGACTCCCTTCTAAAAGTACCATCAGGTACAGTGATTCAGAAAACAGTATGTTCTTTTAATTGATGACAATATTTATTTGATATAACTGGACTAATATGTTCAAAAAAGACTCACAGAGTATGACTCCACCTATTATTCCAGATGTGACTTTCATGTGAGCAAAGTTTCAAAGCACAAAAAGTTTCAAGTTCCTTCATAGAACACTGTTCAGTAACCAAGAAACCAGAAAAGAAAAAAAAAAAAAAAAGAAAACCAAGCCCTCTTATCAAAGCTAGCAATGTGACTAATTATATGGAGAATGAATGGGTAATATTATGTGCAACACTTCAATAGTCTGCTTGGGATGAAATTTTTCATTCTCTTCATTGGTATTACCACTGATTAATAGTCAGCATGACTCAAAAAATATATTTGTATCCACAGTAGTTGGCTGACTCACATGATTGAGTGTTATTTATCTAACATAAACTATCTGATGATGGTTGTATTTTTCAATACGCTTTATAATCAGAAATTACTTGTTTCTCTCAACGTGAACTAAATGTTTTATAAAGGAAGAATAAGCTCATATAATATCAAATATAGAAAGGGTTTTCTTAATTGATATCAATTTTAAAGCTTTGACTTGTTATTTAAATAAAGTTAGAACTAGCTTGAACAAGACTCTTGAAAATTATATAGAGTGATTATATAGAGACTTCCCTTTGCTTAAAAATATCTTCATATATCCAAAGCCTAGGTAGTACCAGGTACTGGTATCATTATAGAGGAATTACACTTTCCTGGCCTTTTGACAAAGGTCTCTTGGCAGAATTTTTGAATTAAATTTTTATTATTAATAATATAAGGTATACATATGTTCTCTTCCTCTTAAGAGTATCTCCATGTGTGTGATCTTATTCCTCTTCATGTGCACCCTATGCAGGAGAAATGAACAAAAATGGCTGTGATCCTTTTGTAGCTGGAACAGTGAAAAACAAAGAAGTAGATGATT